>CM035594.1:57101714-58374871 GCA_020423425.1 Chrysopa pallens | reverse complement strand
TGTGAAAAAATCCGAACAGGTGAATGAGTCAATGAAAAAATCCGAACAGGTGAATGAGTCAATGAAATCAATTGGGGATACAGCTTCTCCTAGGCTTCCTAAAATTTCAATTCCATCGTTTGATGGCAACCCGCTAAAATGGCCTATATTTTATGCTACTTTCAAATCATTAGTACATGAAAATAAAAAATTAGATAATATATCAAAACTACATTATTTATTGGGCAGTTTAACTCATAATGCTCTTGCGTTATGTAGTGGTGTACCACCGACCCCTGAAAATTACTTGATTATGTGGAATTCCCTAATTGATAAATATCAGGATTCTCGACAAATCGCTTTTATGTATTTGGACCAAATATTGAAATTTAAACCATTTTCAGTGGAAAATGGTCAAAATTTAAATTTATTCATAGAGAAATTTGATAGTGCAGTTTCCGCTTTAAGAGAAGTAAATGTGGGAGAATTATCCGATTTTATTTTAATGACAATTGCTTTACAAAAATTGGATACACATACACAGAGATTGTTTGAACAGTCATTAACCAAAGGGGTTATTCCGACTTACAATCAACTCTCCATTTTTATCAAAAATCAAGCTAAAATTTTGAGTCGCACTAGCGGTTCGGGAAATTCAAGTAAACAAACAAATTCTAAAGCCGTGATGCATTCGTTTGCTATTAGTGCCGATTCAAGCTCATCCAGTGCCATGAATAATAATACGTATGGGAAATCAATTTGTCCCAAGTGTAAGGGAAATCATAAATTATACAAGTGTCATAAATTTATATCTTTAACGCCTACGGAACGAGTCCATGCAGTTAAAGCATGTAATTTATGTTTCAATTGTTTGAATTCCAATCACGGTGTCAAGAATTGTAGTTCAAACACCAGTTGTCATAAATGTTCAAAACGCCATCATACGCTTTTACATTTTATACAAAAGTCAAGTGCCAATTGTAAAGACAATTCGGACATAGTAAATTGTAATCCCTCATCATCAAGTGTATCAGTCGAATCCAAACAATCTCCGCCGGTGAGTTTGTGTTCGACATCAGAAGTAGTGAAATCAAAATATACTGTATTATTGGCTACGGCTCAAGTACAGGTTGTGTCTCATTTTGGAGAAAAATCTTTATTCAGATTTTTGATTGACAGTGCAAGTCAATGCAATTTTCTAACTCAGAGGTGTTGTCAAAGACTCAAACTACCAGTAAACCGAGCGTCTCTGACCGTGTCAGGAATTGGTGTTTCCGAAAAGCGCGTCAACGGACAAGCTCATTTAAATTTTCATAGTAAATATAACACTCAAAATAAATACTCGATGGATGTTTTAATCGTTGATAAAGTTACTGATCAATTGCCAACCTGTGTGATTGATAGTGAAGTGTGTGATACATTTAAAAATTTGCGTTTGGCAGATGATGAATTTTATCGTCCAGGTGAAATTGATGGAATGATAGGCGCCGAGCTAGTGCCCTACATTCTTAAAGGACTTCGAATCACAGGTCCGGACTCGCCAGTCGCCCTTGATTCGACGTTAGGTTTTATCATTATGGGTAAAGCGAAAGCTCAAGTAACCAATAACATTGTTCAATCATATTGTTGTGTTAATTCACCTCTTAATATGGATCAACTGATCCAAAAATTTTGGGAAATAGAGGAAGTGCCAACCGGTACCGTATTAAATGCAGATGATTTAGAGTGTGAGAAATTCTTTGTATCATCTGTTAAGCGAGACGTAAGTGGTCGATACGAGGTAGCGTTACCATTTAGAAAGATTTTTTCTGATTTAGGAGATTCTTATACATCTGCTTTAAAAAGATTTCAAAACTTAGAAAAAAGATTTGCATCTATGCCTCTGTTCAAAAAACAATATATGGAGGCTATGCGTGACTATTTCGATCAAGGTCATCTTAAGACCATACTTAATATACATCCTAAATCATGCGGCTACTTTATTCCTCATCACGGGGTTTTAAAGTCTAGCTCTAGCTCTACGCCATTACGAGTGGTTTTTGATGCGTCCGCGAAAACAGATAAAGGAATATCTTTAAACGATGCTTTATATACCGGTCCGAAATTACAAACTGATATTTTTGAAATTTTGCTTAATTTTCGTTTATTTCAATTTGCTCTGACCTCAGATGTGAGACAGATGTATAGACAAATTAAATTGTGTCCTACTCATCAAAAATATCAATGTGTTTTGTGGAGGTTTTCTTGTGAAGAACCTATTCAAATTTGTCAATTAACTACAGTTGCTTTTGGTGTTAAAAGTTCTCCATACTTAGCTTTACGCACTTTACACCAATTAGCTGAAGATGAAGCGGAAAAATTTCCTTTAGCGTCCAAGATAGTATTACGTGATACTTATATCGATGATATTATCTGTTCTGTGGCCGAAAAATCGATTGCGCATAATATATACCGTGAATTAGTAGGTTTATTCCAAGCAGGAGGCATGGAACTTGTAAAATGGGCTACTAATTTTCGTGAGTTATCTGATAAAATTCCTGATCATGCACGTTCGAATCAAATTTTGGAATTCCCTACAGAGTTTTTGAAAGTGCTTGGCTTGCAGTGGCAAGCAGATAGTGACGTACTAAGTTTTTCAATTTGTGTGGAAAATTTAGAGAGTACAAAACGAAATATTTTGAAAACTGTAATGCGAATTTGGGATCCTTTAGGTCTATTAGTTCCGGTATCTTTACATATGAAATTATTAATTCAGGAATTATGGCTACTCAAGCTTGAGTGGGATGAACCCATTCCAAATTATTTACAAAACATTTGGAAGGCCTTTCAAACTGAGTTGAAAGATTTAACTCAATTGAAAATCCCGCGTCATATCGGATTTCAAACAGGTTTTTCGTTGGAATTGTTGGCATTTTGCGATGCGTCGTCCAAAGCATATGCCGCTGTTATATATTCAAGAGTTATAGATCCCGACCGTAACATACAAATCCATATATTATGTGCTAAATCTAAAGTGGCTCCAGTAAAAACAATTTTAACTATCCCTCGTTTAGAGTTATGTGCGGCATTATTGTTATCAAAACTTTTAAAGTGTGTGATTACTCAATATTCAAACCGAGTGAATATTGCTAATGTGTTTGCGTTTTCTGATTCAATGGTGGTGCTTAATTGGATCAATGACTCGCCACATAAGTGGAAGACTTTTGTGGCTAATCGTGTTTCGAAAATTCAATCGTTAATTGATGTGTCGTCGTGGTATCATATTTCAAGTCGTGATAATCCGGCAGATTGTGCGTCTCGTGGATTATCACCGACAGAATTCCTCGAACATCCGTTTTGGTTGAGTGGACCATCATGGTGTTCGCGTGATAGGTCAGAATGGCCTATAAAACCTTTTACAAAAAATATTGAACAAGAAGTTGTCTGTGAGGCTAAGACAATTTCGTTGTTAGTGTGCGAAGAGGAGGAGCATCCTCTTTATTCATTAATTAATCGTTGCGGTTCTTGGTTAAAATTAATACAGTCAACCGTATTCGTGTTGCGATTCGCTAGAATATTGCCAAAACGTCAAAATATTATAGCCGAAGATTTAACCAAAGCCGAAAATTACCTTATTTCTATTGTTCAACGTGTTCATTTTCGAGAGGAGTTTCGTTTATTGAAGAATAACAAACTGTGTTCTCCGAAAATACGTTTTTTGAATCCTTTCATAAAGGATAACATTATTCGGGTAGGAGGTCGCTTAGTAAATGCGGTGATTGCTTACGACCAACAACATCCTATGTTGCTACCCAAAAAGGATCATTTTGTGGATCTACTAATCGATTATAATCATCGATTCAACTTACATGCCGGACCTCATTTGTTATTGTCGTTATTGCGTCAAAAATATTGGATTTTAGCAGCGAGAGGAACGGTGCGTTATCGTGTACAAAAGTGTAATATTTGTTTTAAAACCAAACCGCGCTCACAATCACCGATTATGGCTGATTTACCCAGTGTCAGAGTATCTCAAGCTAAGGCATTTACCTATACCGGTGTCGACTATGGTGGTCCATTCTATATAACGTTAAGTAGACATCGGGGAGTTCGATCCCAAAAGGCATACCTTTGTCTCTTTACATGTTTGACAACCCGAGCGGTTCATTTGGAACTGGCATCCGATTTAAGTACGGATATCTTTCTAGCGGCGTTCAAGCGATTTTTATCTAGACGCGGTCCGTGTTCTGTAATCTATTCGGATTCCGGTACAAATTTTATCGGTGCTAAAAGATACTTAAATGATTTGTATGAATTTGTGCAATCTGATCCATACCAATCAGCTTTAAATTCCGAGTTATCTTGTCAACGTATCATTTGGCGATTGAATCCACCCACTGGGAGCCATTTTGGAGGAGCTTGGGAAAGTATGATAAAATCAGTTAAGAATCACTTAACTAGAGTTATTGGAGAGCAAATTTTATCATATGAGGAATTTTCAACCGTGCTTATCCAGATTGAAGCATTGTTAAATTCGCGCCCGTTAGTCTGGCAATCTTCAGATGCGGCTGAAGGTCTACCGTTGACCCCAGCTCATTTTTTAACGTTAACACCGTTACAAAGTTTACCTGCATATGATGTACTTGATAGGCCATTAAATACCTTACAACGAAAAGAATTGCTGGATTGCTTGGTCCAATCGTATTGGAAACGATGGCACCAAGAATATTTAGGTGAGTTGCAAACGCGACAAAAATGGAATACTCCAATATGTCCTGTAACTCCGGGTACTTTAGTTTTAATCAAAAACGACAATTTACCCCCACTTCAATGGCCTACTGGAGTAATACAAGAGGTATTTCCGGGGAGAGATAACGTCATTAGAGTTGCCACGGTCAAAACCAAAGATGGGGTTTATAAACGACCAGTGGTTAAGCTGTGTCCCCTCCCATCACAATAATCCTTTTCGGATTTCCCTAAAGGGAATCATACGGCTCAAAAAGTGTTAAGGACGTATGATTCTAAATTTGAGTGTGTTGATTCATTTTATTTGTTATAGAGTTTTTTCACTTTATTTTAAAACAGTGTTTTAAGGTGGGGGGAATGTTCGCGCCGGAATTTAGGTTCCGACTTTTACCTCAAATCCGACTCTGTTTTATGAGTTAATCAAATTTTGTGTTCAGTCAAAGAGAATTAAAACTATTTTTTTTGTATGTAATTATTCGTCTTTGTCTAATTGAGTGAGAATAACCTTTTCGCCTTCTGTGCAGAGGTCACTTATTAACCACTTATTAACAGTCTCTTGTGGTGTAACAATCATAGCGAACAGTACGTTCCTTGTGTATATATATTAACAGGCAGTGTGCCTAAACCTGGATAGCGTGTCCACCATTTAAAGTGTAATATAATTAATCTCTTCGCGAGGCATTTATCGTGTATAAGACAGTGTGTCTTAATTCGGATAGTGAATCCATTTATATCATAATTAGATTATTTTATGTAAAATCGTGTGTTTGTGTATTTATGAAACATCTTATTTATCACATTAATTCTTCAAACTAATTCACCATCAATATCCTAAAATTATTATCTAATTCCATCATCCTTACTACGTTGGTGAAAGGCTGCAGTTTGAAGAAAACTAATGCGGTAGGCGTTTACAAAAGGTTAGTGCTACCATATTCTTCCCTTTTACATTTTTCTGCATAAAATTAAGTAAATAGTATTTCGCCTTTGGATATTACGTCCATTGGCCAAGCCAAAACATAACACATTCGTTTTAGAAATCATCGACCATTTCACCTCATAACAAGCGAGTTTTATGTATTATTGGGGCATGAAAAAATTTTTTATAATGACGCTAGATTTTTGTGATACAAATTTAATCATAGGAGGCCTAAGAATTAGTGATACATTTTTAATAATATTTATTTAAATAGGTAAGATGCACAAATTTTTTTATCACTTCAATTGAAGCGCCTTTAATTCACGAACATGAATTGAAAGTTAATTTTGGAAAATCTAAACAATGCCAAAATATGGACGTACAAAATTCTTAATTATAGATAGAAGGAGATTAGCATGAATGACATCATACTTATTCATCGCCACAGTGATTATAAATAAATGTCATTCTACGGTAAAGGGTCCTATCGATGTCCATAGTACTACATATAAGCTTATGTATACTTGCCCTTAAAATTTGTTAGAAATAATGCTTTAAGAGCTCATAACTTATTCGTGTTTAAATCAATTTTAATTTAATTTTCGAATTTTGTTTGATATTGAACCTAGTTTAACATTTTGATGGGTAAAATAGCAAATTTTTTTTATTGCATCTTCCCTATTTGCTCTAGTATATACTCCAGTATACTTAGGTAATATGTAGAGAAGCTATAATAATCAAAAAAATCGTATGAAACTATGAACGTACTACACATGATTGAAATAAATCTGTTAGCGAAAGCAATGGATTGTTAATAAATAACACTACAAAATTTATTGGATCGTGTAAAGAATTTACAATCTCATAAAAATGTATTTACCTTGATTACAAATTCCTGATAAAACACTCAACACACATAAACTAAACGATGAATCCTTATACTGTGGCGGTAATAATTTCAATGTTATTACCAAACAAATATAAATGAAAAATAGACATCCTAATCCACAAAACCACATTGCTTTGGAAAATGTCCGTAAATATGCATATTCTTCAATTTCACGTTTTGGCTTTCGCATGAATAAGCTATAACTATGTATGGAAAAAAAATTGAAGATTAATTAATTAAAAATTATTTTTACTTCTGGTTTTAAGTGGAAGCAGTACTAAAAACTAAAATTTTGCCCTCTAAGCTTAAAAATAACACAATGAATAAAGCTCCTTAAACACCAAGATGTCGTTCCAAACTGATCTCTGATACAAATCTTGTTTAATATTAGGTTGCTGCACATTTTTACTCACTCCTCTAAGTAGCCGCTAGTTATTTCATACCGTTCTTTGTCTGAGTAAAATAACATTAGCTTAGTAGTAGTAGAAGTGGAGAGAATACTAGAAAATCTTTTCCTCTAGCCCTCAATCTCGGTAAACTGCTTAAATTGAAGTTGACGATAAAGATTACTTGTCCACCAAGGCTAGCATAGTAGTTTATACAACTATATAAATTATTTGGATGGTGTGTCAATATACTAAACCATCTGAATCATTTAGCTGATTACATCAAGTTTTAGAAAAATTATCAGAAATCACGTAAGAAATTATTAGATTTATTTAAAACTATAAAATTAATAAATCATCTAAAATTAATTGAAAATGGGCTAAAATAAAAAATCTTGATTCGTTGAGAGTATTCCTTGAAATAAAATTTTAAATCGCAGCTTCATCGCAGAGCTTTAGTGTAATGAAAGCAAACTGTACAAATTACGAATCTAGAAAGTTTGAAGTTGTATGTATGAGCAAGTTAAACATAATTTTCCTCGTTTACTGTATTATCTAAAATTACAATTTTATTCGCCATTGTACTCGGATCTTAAGAATTAATTTATAAATTTTGTGCCAACAATCAGAAATTTAGAAATTTTTCGAAGCATTTAAAATTGCAAACAAGCGCATGAAAGCAAAGTAATTCAAAAAGCCTTGGCTTAGTTTTCTAAGCTTATTTTCTATGTTTTAAGCAATAATGCAAAACACAATATTATTTTTAATAACTTAGTCTTACCCATCCTTATTCAAAGCTTGTGAATAATCCCTATGCGTATGAATTTGCGATGGAGCATAGATATTTAGCCAAACATCATGTTCATGTGATTTGTTTTTGGTGTAAACGGATCTGTATTTATAAAAGTGGAAAAATTTAATTCTTATGTCAGTTACAAAAGTTATGAAATGTATAACGAGAAGTTAAAAGTCAGACGTAACGC
The DNA here is from genome assembly GCA_020423425.1 of Chrysopa pallens. NCBI lineage: Eukaryota > Metazoa > Arthropoda > Insecta > Neuroptera > Chrysopidae > Chrysopa > Chrysopa pallens. The sequence continues at coordinate 58,366,990 of CM035594.1, read as the reverse complement.
TTCCTATTGACCTGATCTGACCTAATATCGTATATAAGTATAGAGAAAAAGTTCAGCTTCAGCACTGCTTTTGGATAATGCTTACCCATCTTTATTCAAACCTTGAGAATAATCTAAATATTTCGCTTCGTGAGTAGGTTTAAAAATATTTAACAATGTATCAATTTCTTCTGGTTGGTGCATATACAACTGTTGATAATGGGATCTAAATAATAAAATTGTGCTTAAAGCTTGAACAAAAAATTATACTTATGGTTTTCACTGAATTTAATTATTTTAGTCGATGACTTTCGAGTAAAAGCCTAGATTTTAAAAATTGGGTTAGCTTAAAGTTATTAATCAATAGAACTCTAGAATTTCAGTTTTACCCTCCCTACTCAAGAATTTATAACTACTGATGTAATCCCATATAATAAATTTATCATTATTACGAAAAAATGTATTAATCTTACGTAAAATTATAAATTTCTTCGGCAATTTGCCAAATTTCATATAAAAAACCATATAGTTGATTATTTTCTTCATAAATAAATGGTGCGTTCTAAAAATAATGATAAAAAATTTTATCCAAAAAAATTAGCAATAAATTGTGTAACATTCATTTTGGTGTAAAAAATTTTATGTTATTTTAATTTAATAGCAATATTACCATTAGTCTACAGTACATCGCCTGAATTTTTTAGTTATTGATAACTACCTGTGAAACTTCACGAGTAACATCCAAACACCGCAATGGTTATATTGCAAAAATCTTGAATATGGTTATAGTGCTTTAGTTCTGTTTGAAAATTTTAATTTCGATGGCACACATAAATCTCATATGGACTGATGTTCGCATTGTGTTGTTTTAATAGAAATATCATTCAATACCAAATCTAAAAATCATTTTGCCTGATACGTTTAAAATTCCATTGTGCCCTTGCCCAAACACTGGAAGATAGCAATATCAAGCTGTAAAAACTATAAGCCTATACCATACCGTAGATACAAGTGAAGTTTCTGCTTGTTATTTATCACTGAAAAATCAGCTGGTGTACAGTAGACTATGTTAAATCTGTTTATCAAAATAAGGTATTAGAACTTACAATTCCATAGCCAACAATCAGTTGTTTACCACTTAACTGAAATCCGTCAATATATTTTGTATAGTTATAACCTAATGCTCGATGATTCAATAAAGATATAAATAATTTCTCAGAAGGTTGCCATACGAAGACATTATGAATATTTGGGTATTTTTTTAACAGTTTTGCATTTGTATAATAATTTGTATGTATTTTTGATGATAATAAAAATTTATCTCCATTATCTGATATTTCTGATGACAGAACGTTTCCAATAAAAAATATCTTAAAATGAGAAATATCTTTAAAATTACGAATTTTTTCAAAATTACTTGATCTTCATGTATCCTATTAAATTATTATCCTAATAAATTTTTTTAATTCTTCCGGTAATTGCCATTTTGGAGTATTTATACTATTTATCAGAAAGAAATCACCTGAATACTGATTGTACTGAATTTATTTAGAGGAAGCCAAATCCGGAACATGATTGCATGGAATTTGATTTACTTTTCTTACTACAGTAGTTCTATATTATTGTTTCATTAGAATCTTTACAAATGCGAATACATTACCCAGATTAACATATAGCATGTTTTTCCCCGAAAAATGTTCCATTGGAATTAACAAAAAGTACAACAGGACGCATCCTTATCGAAATTAGTTATAAATATGTCTTACGGAAGATTAATCCGGGATAAAAGGTATCCTATCTCTTAATGTCGTTCATTAATAATCTGTGGGGTAAAAGTCAACATAATCCGTTCTGACTTTTCGCGTCACGTTCATGTAATTATCTATATAGTTATAATAACCTTATGTCTACAATTCCAGAGGCAAACTATTGATAAATCTTAAGTATTTCTTAAAAAATGCCTATTTTCCTTCTGATCATATAGCATAAGATAAATTAAGATAGCATTACTAAAATTAAATTTTTGCTAAAATTATAAAAACAATCTCCGATTTTAATATATAAACAAAATTAATTTTCAACACAGAATTAATTATAAACTAACACTTAATAAAACTCACCAATAAAATATAAAATAACATTTTCCTGTGGTTTTTCCAAAATATATGTAGAATGAATAAGCTTTTATATAAATATGAAAGGACATTCAAAACACATTAAATCATTTTAAAATAAACTTGAATGATGCGAACTGAATTTTAAAAATGATTTAAACGCATAGGCTTTTCCCTTAGCTATCCAATTTCCCTTTTTTTATGTATTATAAAATTTAAATTCGCATATAATTTTGTTAAAGATGACGTCGTTACATCAAAACATAATATAATATATTTCAATAAATATTCATTTTTATCTATTGACGTTAGATACGTTTTGTTTTAATTCATGTATAAGTGATATAAAATATTCTGAACATGTTCACTAATAAAATAAGTAAGAAATGACTCTATGTGTGTAGCAGATAAAAGTATTATGTTGGGTGACAATGTATCTATATATATATAGGACATACAGGCAGTCGGACGAAGAGAGTGTCAAAACAACGAAAATATTTTATTTAAAATGTAGAGAGTGTTACTGAAAAATAAATAAACAAATTTCGGTGTCATCGAGCAATACGAGAGCGATTTTAAAGGTTTGATGTACTTCAAAAATGCCGAAATTTTCATTGATATGGTTCAAAGCTGTTTTTCATTTATGAAAAAGGACTCAAAATAATAATTTTTATTGTTACATAATAATAGTTCTTTATTTATAAGACAGTTTACTATTTTTGGATCACATTAAAAAATAAATTCGATGACAGAACACAAAATTTTGCCAATGAAACTTTTAATATTATCTGGAACTTCATTACAAATTTTTATTTAACTATATTAATTGAGCCATTTTTAATTTTGGATTTTTAAGGTTTTTATTTCTATAAACTTATGTCTTGTATCGTAACTGTAAAGTAAATTGTTCATAAACTGTTAATCCATGCAATCGAATGGATGGCCTTTTTGGAGACTTAAGCAACCTTATTGGTAATTTATCCGAAAAGTTTTAAATTGAATAAAATTATGTTATCGTTAAAAAGTGGATCATATCCTAGGTATAATTGCATTATTTCTCTTCAGATTTTCATGTCATTTGCGGCATGATTGTATATTTCTCGCCTTTTATTGCATGTTTGTTTCGTTACCGTTTATTATTCGGCATTTTATAATTTGATCACCAAAACGCACAATTTGTATACAATTTTGTATATATAGATAGTACCGTTTTAATATGTCAATCTTTACGATAACAATGACAATATTATTATGATTTTATACATTGTGTAAAAAAAAAAATTATGAATAATAAATCAAGAATGGTAACTAATTGTTATTAATGTTATTATGGTTGAAATTGACCAAACGAAGTGAGGTCTACGGTAAAACAGGACAATTTTGAATTTCGTTTGTCTGTATTTATCTCTGTTGGTTCCGCTGTAACTGTCGAACGCCTGTTTTTAATTGAACACGAATTTTTTAGAGACATTGATCATACATAAGAAGTCCATTGTATAGTTTTTGAAAAATTTTTATTTTTTCTCTTCAGGAAAAATAACTTTTTTCAAAAAAATGAACTGTTTTTCTAGAAAATAATTAATAATCGGTTACAAACACTGAACCATATGTTTCTTAAGTAGATTCTCTCACCACTAGACTTATTTACTACGCATTTTTATGCTATTTTTCTTTATATTTTATAGATTTTTTGCCATAATATTTAATTTGTATAACTTAGATCATGTTTTGATTGGACTATGTCAGATGTCTTCTAAATTGTGTGTACGTATTATTTGTATGTTTTTTTTACCGCTGATTGACGTCTACAGATCACAGAACTACTAGTATATATAATGTAGTTTTTGAATACATTTTTTTAATGTGTCATTTTTTTGTTTTTTTGATGTCATAAAATTGTTAAAAGTGTTTACAAAGTAATAGCATATTTATGTAAACCCATTATGGTTAATCAAGTGTGTCTCTCATTAATGGCATTCTTGACTGCTTGATGATTCTATATCAATTGATTTCAAAGTCTAATTAAAAAAACAAATGACTTTGGGGGATCCGTTAAATTGGTGCGGCCTTAAAACAATGACCGGATTAAGATATAATCAGAAGCATAAAAAGGGCTATTTAAATACAATTATTCAGTTATATATTAACTACAGTTAATTCTTAAAGATGTTTTAGAGATGGTGGATTTTTGACCACAGTCTAAAAGAAAGAAAATTCTTAAGTAATATTTTGAAAGTAATTTTTGAAAAAAGTATAGCCCTCAATCAAATAATGCAGCAAAATATTTTAAATATTTTAAAATGTTTTCCATATTAATTCGACACTAATGAATTTATTTTAAGCTGAAAATTTAATTTTAGAAATAATAATAACAAATTACTTGAATTTGGATTATCCAAAATACACAGAAGATTATCTAAAATACATTTTAAAATTACTCTTCAGTAAATTTCTCTTAAGACCTCAAATATGAATTTTAGTTTATGAAAATATATTCCGAACCAAAACTGCTACACTAAATTTTATTTCGAGAACCAAAAATACGCATGTGATCAAAATCAACTCATTAGTCGCGATCCACTGTTAACTTACTGGTTTTTCACATTTTTTTCGTACATGGTTTCACCGATTTTTTTCAAACCTAGTATATTTACAAAACATTTAGAAATAAAAGATTTCTCTAACAAAATTCGAATAAGCGGAGAAAATTCAACTAATCATATTTAGGTACATTCATAATTATGTACATACATTAATTCACTTATTTTTAAGTTTTTAGTATCATTGGTTTACTTCTTGTTTTGTTTTTTACAAAATAAAATTTCAAAATAGTTCTGTCACACGTCGTATTAGAATTGTTTTCTCTCAATTGAATTTTTTTTTATTATGTAATATTTAAAATAGAAAAACGGAATCCTAATTGACGTTATTGTTATTATTATGAAGTCAATTTATTGGAAAATGTTTTTGTTTATTTACTTTTCAATTTATTGAGTTGTTGTTGTAAAAATGTATTTCAATTAAATTATAAAATATAAATTTTCATATCGAGTGGAAAAACTGTGTTTTCTTTACAACAATGAATAAATTAACATTTCTATGAAATAATAATGCATCTGTTTGTATGGGTGTTTTTCAATAAACTTATAGTCTCTTTATAAAATTCATCTAGAGTGTTTCTTTGTTGTTTCTATTCCACCTCAATAAGTACAAAAGAAATCAGAGAGGTGAGTGCTTAAGTTTTATTAAAATCTAATTAATAGGATAGAATAGAAAAAAAATTACAGTTATTTAATGGAACATTTACTGTAGAACGTTTTTTTTTAATTTTTTCTCCCACCTCCATATGTAAAAAAAATCAAAGTGGTGTGGAGTATTCAATTTTTGAATCTCGGTATCATTAGTTTCTACAAATTTGTATAATAATCATTCGAATTTTCTCAAATTTTAGGTAACACAAATTGACTTTGTTTAATATAAATTAAACTATCATTTGATCAAGGGCTTGTTTCATCCAGGAACTCTTAGTATATTTTTTAAATGCATGTTCCCACCTAGATTGTGGCCTTGCAAAACTTCATTTTCTATTGAGAGGTATCCTTGCTAGCTTTGACCATCTTTCATCTTCAGTCCTAATCAAATGGCCAGCACGTGTGTAGTCCTGCCTATTTAAAAGATATGTAACGTCGTTAATCTTTTCTATACTTTGTTGGTTTTGATTGTTGACTAAGGTAAAATATATGGCCTACCATGTTTTGCTGACAAGTCGCTTGTTTTTGAAGATAACTAAGAAGGTTAATACTTTCTGTATCTTACGTTAAATTGAGTAATAGTATTATAAATAGTTATTAACATTTCTGAAATACCTAAAATAGTTAATATATATTGCTAATGCAATTAGTATAAAAAATAAATTTACGAAATAATGTATGAGTGAATAAGCTGACTTTTCGAATCAAAACAGTCTATGAAAAATAGTGTCTAGAGATTTAATTATCTTAATAAAGAAAAATAAATCTGATAAACAAATTAACACAATATAAAAATCGTGTACTTTCTAGTATTAAACAGATATGAAATATTCTCATTTCATATTTGTTTTTTAAAGCTACGAGATATTAAGTTTGATACACAAATTTAATAGCAGATGCAAATACATTTTTTCTGTCCAAATTTATCTATGTTAGGCTCCAATTAATGTCAATTAAGTGTACCGAAATAACAATTTATTTCGTATACTATTAATAACGTACTCTATATATGTATATAACACTTGTGGTATTATATAACACCTTGATTAGTTGTCCGTTCGTACCTCTGTCTGTCTGTTCTCATCTCCAGTACAAAATTATGTCAATTACAGAGTAAGTACATCCATGTAATTAGAATCAATTTACATACATTATTATATTTACCTATGTATTATCTGATAGAAAGTAATTGAATTCATTCCAAGAATCTTTAGAAAAAGTTTTATAACATGTTGAGAGATTATAATAATGTTATAGGCACCGTGCATGAAAATGTTTTCATTCGTTTCTATGGTTACGAAATACTAGTTTAATAATGAAAAGTTATATATCTCTGTGAATGGTGTATGATTTAGACAATCGCAATTGAAATCTTAGACAATCGCAGCGCATCAATCGATTAAGAAGTCTGTACCATGTACTACTTGCTATACACGATACGAATAGAAAATTTTAAAGTGGACAAAAAGTTTCCTGGTGATGCATTAATAGCATGTTTCCTTATGTATGTATCTATATATTTGGAATGGCTAGACCTACTGGGTTAAAATTTAGATATTAATTGAAAAAAAAAAAAAAACTTACTTAAATTTTCTACATGTCTTGGCTATTGATTTTAATAGATATGAAAAAACAAATTTATAGATATGAATTTCTAGAATTACTCACCAATTTATATTAAAAATATTTCAGTTTTATTTTCATAGCATTTAATTTTACGATAAAAGACTTTTTGTTACCACAAATATAAGATAAAACATGGGTATTTATTGGTTATTTTTCCGAATATTATGTGGTTAATTTAATATTTTTATCCAAAGTTTCAAAATATTTATCTAAGTTCTAAACAAAAAATTCAATTTCTTTGTTAACTTGTTCAGAAAGTTTATGGTCTGACCAAAAACGTATACCCACTAAAGCTTATTATTATCATGAATATTACACGAGTAAGGTTTCAAACATTTAACATTTGTACTCAATTAGAAACAATTTTATTAATTTATTGTTTATTATTCATGAATATGTGAGAATAACAACAATTGGCTCCATATCCATTATGATTTTTTATATGCAATATTTTTAATTGCATAGTTTAAATTCATTAGTCACGTACGATCTACGAATATGATTAAGGTACGTGCACGGAGATATTTGTATGTTCTTTTGAGTAATGCAGCTAACAGACCCTTCGTATGTCTTCAACATTTAGTTGCTATCTCAAATGAGAATCCACAGATTTTCATCCTTAGATTTTTTTCTTTCTACAAACGCACTGGAGACACCCATCTCATCTAATTGTCTATAATATTTTATGCAATATGATGTATTTTTCTTTAGTCCAATATTATTTTGCTGAGGACCATTGAATATTGTGATCGGTAATTACTAACATAACTTTTTGGTACATTTTTTGTATCAATTGTATTAACTAACGGTTAAAAAATACCAAATCAAATGATTTGATTTTTGAAAGAAAATGATATTTCAATTTTTTGATATTTTTTTGTTGTTCCAATTCTTTTATTACGAATATTACTCTATAAATCCTAGGGATTATTTTCATCTCGTCTTAACACCCATTGTATATATTGCTATATTGTCAGGACACAGAATTATTCGAGCAACAAAAGCATCTTGTGATATTTTATTTCGATTCACCTTAAAATCATGGTTCGCTATTTTTACTGACAAAAATCATATTTTACTGGCGAAAAATCAAAAAATATAATGTAATAATGTTAAATAATTGTTTTAGGAGTAGTAATATTGATAATTGATATTTTACCTGCTTGTGTTAAATAAATTTAACCCTCAGCTATTCTTTCGGGTTTTCTCGGAACACTGCCAATCCACAATCACTACAATATAAATTAAAATTATTCATTGTTTCTTTTCTTTATTTTCAGGAGGAGTTGGTGGTGAAAAGGGATATTTTGGACCATGGAAAACTTGTAAGCAATTATTATCGCGAGAACGATGTGGTCCATACGATTCAAGATTTCGAACGAGTGGTAAATTATTCAATTGTTTTTTATATATTTATTATTTTATTCAAATTGATTCTTAATTGAGTGAATCTTTTTTTCTAGCCGTCGTATATATGGCTGGATGGGCTGCGTTAACGAGTACAATACTGTTGGCCATATTTTGTTTATTAAGTGTTATTCAAATAGCTATGATTAACTCAAAGGACAAAGTTGTCGTAAGCTATTCATTTGCTGTGATGGCCAAATTGGCATTAAGTTTATTAGCAAGTAAGTGTATCATTCATTAATACAAAATACTATAAACTTGATTTTGAGATTTATAATTATTAAAAAGAACTCTAGGATTTTTCGAATAAATTTCGATTTTTTGCTTCAATTTCCTAGATCAAATTATTTTCTATTTTTATAAATACGTATTTCGACTACAAAGTAGTCATCATCAGTATGAATTAGATAGTTGTAATGATTCTCTGAGGAGATGTTACTCGTTGCTAATTTGGTTGTGCAAACCGTCACCAAACTTTATATAATCACTAGTAAGAAAAAACTTTGAAGGAATTTAAACATAATTTTTATAATTATTACGTTATCTTTTATTTTTTCATTTTTAAAGTTAAATATGGCCTAAGGACAAATCATATTTAGTATGCAAAGGATATAATAATTATTATATTTTATATACGAGATAATTCATCTCTTGACTAACTACGAATATCCAGTTTTTCGCATTTCTTATAAAACATAATGAATTCATTAGCATAACAATTACAAAAAAAGTTCACTGTATTTTAAAAAATGAATGTACCCAAAATAATGTGTTTTTACAATGTTTTTATGGTAAACAACTTTATGGATGTAAATAATTAAAAAAGTTTGTAAAAAGGTTCAATAATCTCATGCATATTTTTGTATAATTTAAAAACAGATTTTATAATTATTATATTTGACAATGTCCTTTAGAATAATACCAATGTTAAATCATTATTTAAATGTTTACTTAATTACTTTTCATATCTCAAGAAAGTATTAAAGCTTAAAATCTTGTAAATTTATAAAATCGACTATGGTCAAATTTTAAAAAATACTTTTAAAAATGCATATACGAAAAATCCATGTTAACATGAATGCTAATTTACACAATAATATAATTTTACTAATACTTACCGATTGTAATATTTTACGAATCTTATTTATTTTCCGGAATAAGGAATTTATCCAAATTAATTTTAACTGAAAACACGTGTTTTTCGATAATTTAAACAATCGTATACATAGTTTAAAATAATTAATTATTTCTCACATTATCGGCAGTTTTAGGATTTCGATGAAACGCAATTCCTATTTGATGTACAATTTCAAAATTTAAGCTCTGTTAAGGAAAAAAGAGTTTCCCAAATTACACTTGCGTATGCATTGGGTGTTTCATAACTAAGAAAAGTTCTGTTTTGTGTTTAACTTTTAAGATTATAAACTAATTGTATTTCAAAAATTAACAAAATTCAAGAGAATCAATCAATATAAGTAAACCCTTAAGCCAATATTATATCCGGATGTAGGTAAATATGTTACATATAAAGTAAAATTTATTTTCCATTTTTTTTCAACTTGTAAATTTTTCTTTTTAGAATTTTTCAGCATGTTATTTCGATTCCTTTTTAGTTTTTATTATAATTTTCTGACTGTTCTAATAATTATTCGCAGACAATTCTATTTCTCGACTAGACTAGACGGGATGTTCATAACAAAAATACATTCTGAATGACAATCAAAATCGTGTGATGTTTATATAAATTCGAGTAATGATTTCAATCAATATTGGATATTAAAAATAAATCTAATTTAAATTAATTAATTAAAATTATTATTTACATATTTTGCATATGACAGGCTTTCTACAATAATTAACATAAAAATAATTAATTCATTCATATTTATTTTTCTTTCAACAGTTATTTCATTAAGTAAAACTTTTCAATTCTATTCGATATTATATTAATATAATTGAATTTTGCAAATGTGTGTCATGTTATTTTAAAGTTGCTGCAAAAAATTGTAAAAATTCAACGGAAGTATAATTATTGAATAATGTCTAACCTACTTGTTTTAGAAAATATTTTAATTTATGAACGATTTCCTGAAATAATATCTTCATATTAATTTTAAAATAAATAGATTATATTTTTATTTTAATACTTTTTATTTTTTATAATTTCATATTGGTACTAGAAATTCATGAATAAGTATGAATTAACTTATATTGCGCCTAAGTTTCTTGTACCACCATAGACACATACGCCCTACTACCTATGGTGACCATTAGACGTCTCATCAATCGCATTCTTATGAGTTTCTACACGTTCAAATCTAATGTAGTAATCGATTGCAAATTGTGATTTTCTAGGTATTAAGAGATATTATGAAAAGCCCGGTTTGTATCAGTTTTTGATGATTTTATTAATTTGTACGGCGATTCAGTAGTTATCCATAAAATATCTATGTATACATATAATGATATAAATTTTTGTCATTGTGTCTTAGAGATTGGCGAGAAAAATTGTTACTATTCTAGTCAGGCATGTTTTGTCTGTTACCACATTTTCGTTCGAAATCAACAGTCTTCGTTGAATTTCAAATAAACATATTATCTACCTACTGGTAGCATATGGTATGCATAATTTAAAAGCAAATGAACTAGTTATAGAACGGTAACATGAATGACACTCATGACGTCATGAATACTACTGCACAAAACATCGATACGAATAGCATCAACGACAATGGCATCGGAAATGAATAGGAAACCATAGATTGTCGGTTGGTAAATTGAATATATGATATTAAAATAGTATAGAATATAATTGAACAAAATAAAATTTATACAACTGATATAATCATTTGAAAAAGTCATGATAGGTGAAAGCTTTTTATTAGTAATTTAATAAAAAATATTTCTTTTATAAATTTCTGTAATCGAAATATGAGAAAAATATTTTTGGATAGTATTATTATAGCAATGTAATTTTTGATTTGAAAAATGATAAATATTTTTTTCCTAATATTATTTCATATTTTATTAATATTCTTCCTAAAAATTTTTACAAATTTAATTTAAATTATATATTTAAATACCGTTAAGAATGGTATTTAAACCTAAACTTTAGTCCAAAACCGCATAATTTAGAATTTTCATTTCAAGAAAAGGATTGCGGAGTATATCATGTAAAGCGGGCATAAAAACCTAAAAATTAAAGATTTTAATTTTAAGGAAAATTAAAGATTTTATCTTTGTTATAAACTAAACTAGTCTTTCCTATGCTTTCATTGTACTTAATCCCTCAATTCAATAAACGGACAAAAACTGATTAATATGCTATCGTAAATTATATTTTTGTAGGCGATAATCGAGAAAATGCCTTTTTATTTAGAAAATCGGAGACATAGCGTCCAAAAATCGTGTATTTCCTTAAAATAGTGTATTAGGATTTCATGATTATAATTAGTCGTTGGTAATAATTATTTCAACAATATATAAATTTTGTTTCTTAAACTTGGGAAGCCCTGCAAATGAACAATATTGGTGTGTTGTGTCTATAATACTTTATTTATTGTTTGTGGTGTATTCGTTGTCAATCTGTTATTATAAATTATTCCGGAAATAGGTGATTGTAATAATTATTTTTTGTTTGAGTATATATATTTGATACCATTTGAAACATAATACTTATTGCATTCACTTAATTTTCTACTTCAATAGAGTAGTGAGTTAGATAACTTAAATTTCGATTTTAAATGGAATTTTCTATCTTAATATTACTATACCGATTATACACGAAATAAATGGGATTATATTAAATTTAGTCCCAACTAACAAAATTTTAGTAAAACTGCTAACAGAATCACTTAATTTGTGTAGTGTCGCGTATGTGTGGCCGTCATCAAGACAACTCAAAACCGATTTTTCACCGAAAAATGAAAACGTGCTCAAATAATGCTGTCGAATTTCAGATCTAAATAGTACAGGCCTTGAATGAACGAAATTAGTTCACTGGGTTCTATAAATCCATTACCCATCTTAAAGAGTTAGGAGAAAAATTGAAATGTAAATAATGTCTTGCTTTTTGCTTGATACATTTTTTCATACATTCAGAACAATTCGATCTAATTAAGATATACCTCTACTTTTTTTATATTGGATATTGGATATTTTATATTTTTTATTTCATTGATATTCAATCATAAATCGGATAATTAAACAATAAATGTTGTTGGAACTTTTCTTCACTAATTAAAATTTTAGTTATCATTCCATGCAGAATCTATATCGACGAAAATATAATAAATTTTCATATTTTGATATTGCACGCTCAATAAATTCCATATGAGTCTTTTTACGAAATAATAAACCATCACAGTGAGAACTATCACAGTGAATTATAATGCGAACTAACATGATGTACATTATCTTTTATGCCTAATCAATTCTGACTTTGACAAAATAATGATGACTTTGATAAAAATTTATTTCCTATATCAATATTATTAATTTTTATTACTAAAATTTTTTTAACTCATATATTCAGCTCAATCGATTGAATAAAATTGGCCATAATGTTTTACGTTTAGTATCTTTTCTTTTTTGATAATCGCACTGATTGTAATGTAAGTATTTCGAAAATGTAGAGGCAAAATTATTACACCGAAATCAGGGCTGTACACAACGAAAATATAATTTGAAAGGTCAATAACCTTACAGATGAGATCAGTGACGTAGCTAGAATTTTATTACTCGTAGAAAAAATTTATGTTTTAAAGGGCTACAATATGACAGCTTCTAAGATGGCTTTGGTATAATTATAAAGCGTAAATTGAAAAAAATTCAGTTATAACCATCATTTGTCACACACGTGTTTAATGGTGGTCGCGTTGAGGAAAATTGTCGTCTGAGATTCCAAGCAAATTTAACATACATATCTCACAACTCACCCCCACCCACTACACAAACAGTATGGCCAGAAACCCACACAGAGTGCATTGGTATATTGGTATTTTCTTCACTCTAGTTTGAAGATTTCTGTGTTCTATTTCGGCTTTTCGATACCCCTGCATCTAAAGTTTGGCTAATATATAATAAAAATAAATAAATTATTCAAATAAGTTAACTGATTAAAGCAAAAGTTTAGGGCAATCTGAATTGATAAACTCATTTCTTATTACATTTTTGTTAATAACTCAATTTTTCATTCACAATGTATCATGAAAATTCTATGTATCTTGTTCAAAAAAAATTTTTATCGCCAGAAAAATTATTTTCTTGTTGAAGGAACACAATATTCATAGTAACATATTAAATGATAAAGATGTTTTTCTTTTTTAGGGCAAATAAAGAGACAATGTTATAAATATAATATTCATTCATGGTTTTCGTTTCAGTATATCTCACAGATTTTTTATATAAAAGGGTAATCTGAAAATAGGTCGGTCAAAGGCGTAGTTTTATTCTTATATAATATATTTGATATTTATATGCACATATTATATTAAAAATTTAGAGATTGAACACATTTAGACAATTTTATAGAATGATCTATTATGCTGAATACAAATAGCCACATAAAACACTTCATTTTATTTAATATAACGTTTTGATGATTATTTTTTGTTGGAAAGGAGATATTCCAAGAGCTCTTTTTTGAAACTTTTTAGTTAATTTTTATTTGTTTTTAAACTTTTTATAATCTTCTAAAACTCACTATTAAATGGTTATGTGTGTTCACTCACATCCAGCATGCATTTGTATGTTTCAGTGTAATATACGTACAAATTGAAATATGCTGTATAAATTTGTTTTTGTATTGTTTTTCACATGCCATCTCGGTTGATCTATCAGTTGGTATAATTGAGTCTCAGCTAACATTTAATGGCATCATGCGTTTGAAAATAAATCACAGAAATCAAGGAACTATACCAGCTAGCCATCAATTCCTAAATAGTAGTTTTGGTTTGTTCATGCTTCAAATATTATACTTAATAATGTATCTTGTAAAATAAATAATGTATGGCTTTGTTCGTATACCAGATTTCTACAAATCTGTCTTGTACTACGATATATCAATTAATTAGAGTACTTGTACACGCGTAATAGGCTCTATCTCGTTATGGGAACGAATCTACAATCATATATCAATGAATGGTTGTAATCTTTTGTCACCTATAATATTTCAACTTGTCCTTATAAATGGTAACATCGTAACACAGAAATAAAGACTGGGTATTCCATGCGTTGTCAGCATACGCACAATACTCTCAATATGTAGGTGGTACATTCTTACATACAGACAATCACATGAGTTCGTTCTGTAAACTTACTTATACGACCATACATTCGTATATGATTTTTGCTTCCTGCTCGAATGTAAAATTTTAAAAGAAAAAATATATACAATTGAAAAATAACATAAATATTTCCAATTTCATGTTTATTAAAGTGAACACAAAAAAAAATATAACTGGAATTCTATTCGGAATAGAAATTGAAAATAACTTTTTTTATTATATTCAAATTGTATTTGAAGTTATATTATATGTCACAAATGTTGAAAGTGCTATTTTATTGATTCGAAATCACATATCTTCTAATAGTTCTGTTTTCAGTTCTGTTTTTCAGTTATTATGTAATGAATTTCATTTTTATTATATTGAAATAGAAGAAAAACAAGCGGTAATTGTCTCTTCAAAGACTAGTAAAAAATTATAACTATATATAGTGTATTATAACTACATTATTACATTAAAGACAATAAGTTATATGAAGTATAATTTATAATCAATGAATTAATTAGCTGAATATGAATTGGAATTGTGGCGACCCTAAGCAATTTATGAAAAAATATTGATTTAATCTCTTTAGTTGGATCATGAAGCCATGGAACCCTATTTAACAATTTTGACCGACACCCACACTGTGATCATTGCCCTCCAACTTTCCTGAATACTTTTGCAAATCATATTGCATAACATTTAAGGGTTTTTTGTGTGAAAGGAGTACTGATTTCTTCCTTAAGCTTCAGAATTTGCTGATTTTTTTAAAAATCTGTATGTAAACAATTTTGATCTCTTGTAAGAAAATAATCAATACAATTAATTGATATTTCTATTTTATCCAATTAGTCTTTCCTTAAAAATTTCCAAAATATTCTTCAAGGTGCAAAATATATGAAACTTTTCAGTAAGTTGGTAATCATTTCAATATAACTTTTTGTTGTTTTAAATTGTTTACTGGAGACAACCAACGACTAGCATATGTTAATGGACACAACTATTGGTCGAAAAAACTATTTGAATAATTACGATAATGAATTAAATTAATTTATAGGGCGGATGAGCATTCTAATTGAAGTATTAATCTATATTTATTTTTTAATGGATAGTATTATGGAAATCTATATATTTTTAAACTAATTCTTTATTGGACAAATCACGTTTAATAATAAATAATTTTCTAACTTGTGACAAATAGAACCGTATACGTTATTCAATGGAAGTTGAGTGACGTTCCCGCTTAATATTTTATAAAGTTTAATCATATTCAAAACTGTTATTTGATCAATTGATTCATGCTTTCAAAAGAATTATTTTATTTTTATTTTCACATTTCACAGATCATATTAAATAAAGTTTATTTTATCGATTTCATATCTGTTTGTGAAACATAATATAATAAATATAACAATTTAATAAAAGTGTTACGACTCTTAAGTGGCTTCGATCAATAACCTTTATAGGGATAATTTTCATTATCCCAATACATATATTTTTAATTGGTTTTTTCACGTGTAATTGAACAAAATACACAACTTTTTATAATGCTCTTCTGTTTGTTATTTTTTTTTTTACGTGTATATTCACACCAGCTACATTAACTCTTATACATGAGATATTGTCTTTAATTTCTAAGCAATTTTACTTTACTGATGTTGCATGGCTCTTGATAAATTATATTATCATCATTTTAAAACATTTAGTCAGTTTGTTTTATCCATGTGATATTACAGAAGAGATGAGAGCACCTGAGCCCCATGAATCTAGGATCAAACCATGAGGGATATATGATTATATTATAATTTTAAATTGTGTTAAAATAGGTTATTCAGATAAAAAATTTTTCCTTCCAGTATCCAAATTTCAATTCGATCGGTCAAATCATTCCTGAAATATAGTTATTTAAGTAAATAAATCATATTTCCTATTTTCGATATACTTTATATTTTTGATAATCAGTATTTTTACTTAATATCATCGAAAAAAAAAATTAAAAATAATTGGCTTAATGCTGCAGACTTTTTTTGATCGAAATGAAGAATATTTATTTTTTGACGTCATAACCAATTTGCAACTAATTCAGAGAAGACGTTCTGAGCATATAGCCATTTAAGAAAACATAATCATACAACACATGGGTGTTGTTTTTCCATAATAAGAGGTGAATTTTGTTTTTTTTTGATGGTTTGGAAAATACATAAGTATTAGTGATTTTAATTACTATAGATATTTTTGTTAAATATTTTTGTTTATAAAAAAATATTCTTTTTTTTTATTACATAGACGTTATACGAGTTTTTACATGGAGTTTCTTTAATTACCATTATTTTTACTGTACTTTCCATAGTAGAGAAAACATGTACTAATTTATTTTTACAAATATACACACCGTTGCGATCGTTTCTACAAACAAATTAAATTGTAGGTATCTGTATTTTATATGCTGTTTCTTATTTACTTTTCTAAAATATGGGAATACAATTTTTTTAATTTATCATTTCATGTGAATTTTTACTTACTGTTAATTATTTAGATATTTCTTTCGTACTTTAAATTGTTACGAATTCCGTAACAAACGATTTCGACAGTAATCGAAGGCAACGTAATAGGGACAACGAAAATTTCGCATTCTGAATTGTTTGCCACTCCACACTGCCAAAAATTTGGCACTCCATTGATGTCATCTCCTAAAATTAAAGCGTTTGTATGTCTAATTGAACAAACTATTAAGTTCAAGAATTGATAAATGAGATGTCTTTTGAATCAAAATGATAGCCCAGGCAACCCAGAAAAAACTAGTAATTACTTCCATGTGATTTTCATGTAAACCGACATTTTGTAAACTTTTCGTTTGTAAGAGTATTTTTCAAATATTTCTGTGACTGCTGTTGCTTAACTTTATTGTTTCGTCAATGTCTGTAATTACGGTACGTCAGTCCGGGGTCGATAGCATGTTAATCGGTTATTTTCTAAACTGAATCTGTATACTTTTGGTTCTACACCCTTTATTTTCGTTCATGAAAATTCCCATTTACAGCTATATAAAAGCTATTCAGAAAAAATAATTTTTGTAATATTTATCTAAAGGTTTTATCATATATCATACCTTATAAATAGGTATATATCCATTTTATATATCCCATCAATCAAGTGAAAAGTGACAAGCAATTCAGATCATTTGATGTGAGTTTTTTTTTTTTTTTATAAATTGCAATATAATATTGTTTAGTACCTACTCAAAACATATTTTTAAAATTGGACAAGATAAGAGAAATTATAGTTTCTATAACATTTTCTAAGTGAAAAATACATTTTAACCTTTTTGAAATATACTATTTACTACTCATTCAGGTTTGTCTCAAATAAAAACGATTTCATATTTAAAAAGAAAAAATATATAATAAATTTTAATAATTTAAAAAAAAATACTTGAATAAATTTAAAAAGTCATATACCTATTAATTTATACAATGCACATTGTGAAATGTTTAATATCTCTGTTGAATGAATTAGTTTCAAACTGACACGTGAGTGCTAAATAAGCCTGTGAATTGATTTATGATTTTTTTTTATATCATATGGCTGAGGGGCAGTTTTTGAAATAAAAGCTGTAAATACGACGAAATGACTGGACGTAAAGATATTCTATTTAAATACTTTGAGGAACGAATATTTTAACATTAGAATCATTTATAGTTTTATTCTCAAAGTATTTCTTTGAAAATTGAAGAGCTGAATGTTTATAAATTACTTATTCATAATATATTTTACAAAATGTATAAAAACACTTGTCCTAATAATATTATAAATACATTTTATTCTTAATAGAAAAAATGCATGTATTCAATTCAATTATTTTCGAAATAAAACGAAGTTAATAAAAAAAAATGTTTAAACTTAATTAAGAAATTGATAAAAGTCATTAAGTGACCTTAAGAATACCTTACCAGAACAAATCAAATAATACGAATATTCTTCTGCTACGTATAAAGACTGCAAATTTTTTGTAGTAAATTTGTGTACACATACACTAAGATAGCAATCCGAGCAAAAGCCTTATTGAAAATTCATTCTTTTATTAGACGGTTATAGCATAATTTTTGTATAATATACTCTATCATAATGAATTGCGAACTAAATTCTTTGGTATAGAACGAAACTCACCTTGTTTTTAATGTTTTATAAATCATGTTCTACGAAGTGAAACACTAAATAATAATAAAGAAAATCGAGTGCTTTTGATGTATGCCGTTGCGAAACATGTATCTTAGCCAATAACTGCAATTTTTTTATATCGCCACACTAATAAAAAAAAGTGAATATCAGTAGGTAATTGAATACGTTAAAAAATTGCATATTTGGAATTTCAGAACAATTTTTCCATTTGATGTCTAATTTAAAAAATTTTTAATTCATGAGTTTCCCGATGGAACTTTTCTTCAGTTTTATCTTAATAATATTATCGACATAAAATTAAATAAATTTTTAATATGTTTTAAAAATTACGCTCAATTTTTTCGTATATTAGGCTAAAAGAGTTTCTGTAATCAAAGAAGATTGAATTGCTTATTTATTTGTTTGGTGAAGATTTTTGGTATCACAAACAACCTATATATTTCAAAAAATTGCATCACTTTTTTATTCGAAATATGATGGATTTATTAATACATTGGACGTCTAGAATAGTATTTGTGTTTGATGACTGTAAATAGAACGTCATATTTTGTAGATATAAACAAGATAATAATTATTAGAGCTTGGATAGTTGTTTATAAATCCAATAAAGTTAAAAAAATATCAATGAAAATATTAAAGCTTTTATAAATATGAACAATAATCATATTAAATTCTATAAAAATTAATTCTGTTACGCCTGTGTTCACTTAGAGTACGGTCTATGCAGATATTATTTATTTATACTTAATCGATTATCGATTCACTTAATTTGATTGAACATTTCTAGTTGGCATACTAAATTTTTAATATACTTTAAGTTTGTTTCCATGTTGTGATTGAAATTTATTATAACTTATTTATTTTATTTATTTACAGCCTTATTATGTATAGCTGCTGCTGTATTATTTGCATTACAATCCGATGATCCAGGAACAAATGGTTTTCAAATACGTCGTGGTGAAGGATTTTATATACAAGTAAGTATTTTCTTATTAATTTCCAGACTTTACCATAAAAAATGGCATACGATAAAAAAAATACAACAATAATTGAATCTAATTTAATTTAAGCTTAATAATCATCTAATGATATTGAATATATATAGTGTATCATAAAACAACACCCAGTTTTAATTTAAAAAATATTTAATCCATAATAAATATGTTAAATTAAAAAAAAAAGTACTACTTCAAAACGGAAAAACTAAAAAGTAAAAAATAATATTAAATTAAAAACTTATTACATAATTTCCTTGTGACCAATATCCTACAGTAGTTTAATTGAAAATATACGTTTTTTGTCAAAAGCATTATTCATGATTGCATACAAAACTCAAAAGTAAAAAATAAAAAGTTTTCGCAAAAAATAGAAACAACTTTAAAAAGCAAATAATACGACATAAAAATAATTGAAACCGAAATATTCTAGAAATAATTCCTCGTGACGAATAAAATTTCGAACCAAGTTCCAATCACATTCTTGCTTAGATAAAATTCATTCGCTTTGAAAGGTCACGAGGAAATTTTGTATAGAGTTTTTTACTTCAAAATTATTTTGACTTTGTAATTCTTGCTTCTATAAGCAAGGTTGGTTCGATTTTTTGTAAAAAATATTGATTGTTTACTTTTGAGTGTTGTATACAACCACGTAATGCCTTTTGGTAAAAACAAATAATTTCAATTGTACTAATCTGAGATATTCAATCACTTAAAAATTCTCTGTCTTGCACCACCCTTTCACTAAATTTGCACAAACAAAGATATGTTTATCTACGACTTTGTTTCAAAATTAAAGAAATCTAAATGAGTATTATTTTAGAAAAGTCGTTTTAATGATTCACATATTGTGCTTTTTGCTTGATCGAAGAGAAAAATAAATACAATCTCTATTTGAATTTAAAACATTTTAATTAAATGCATTTTCCTATTTTCTATACTTACAGTTACTATGTATAATATTGGATTTCTTCTTGTTTATTTTGGCATTATATGATGTAATATTTACACGTCGACCTGGTGGTGATCCTACACATACTTTACCACCACCTGGTGTGGATGCTGTCACGTATGGAAATCCTGGATATCGAGAACGAGGAGGAACAAACAATAATGGTATGTGTTTATCATATGGTATAATAAATACTCTCAACACTATATGGAAAATTCCTACATGTTTTGTTTTGTTTTTTAAAGTGTACTACGAAACTCCAATAAATTGGCCCAATTTATTTCAATAATTTTAGTTCACTTCTCTTTTGTTAATTATATGAAAAGTATATGTTAAAGATTTATCCTCTAAAGAGTACATGCAAGTACTTGAAAAAATATAATGAATAGGTGCAATCCGCCCGGTTCACACGACGAACTTCCTAATGAGTAACTATAATTTACAAGATTACTTAGTTATACTCGTGCGAAACCGGAATGGAGTTTGTTAGTAATTATATACATTTATTAGCTTAATTTGAGCTTGATTCTAAACATTTTTTCAGAAGGATTTCAAACAAAACATTTTTATTAAAAAAAAAAAAACAGGCATTGGTCGATTTTGCTATTTCACGAACTGAAAGTCACTTTTTAGATCTTTAATATGCCATCCAAATTTTAGCAGACTTTTCTTTTAGTTTTTGTGCTATTTTTATGACGATGAACAAACGAAGGAACAGGCAAAAAGGGACTATTGGGTTAATGTATTAACACCTATACTATTACTAGTTAATGGCTTCAATATTCTCTAGCATTGCATATATCAGACTAAATTTAATGAGTCTCATATATGTCGGATATAAAAATAAAAGAAATGTGGCAAGTTTTATTTGGTCATAGTATCCTTGTTTTTGATCAGGAATATACACTATATATTAGATAGATAAAACATATTGAAATACAGAAAATAAAATATACAAACTATGTATACGATCTAATCTTATAAAACATTTACATAATACATAGGATATTTTTTATCTTGACAATTTTATTGTTGATGAGGTTAGACAGTCGTATTGTTGCTCTTGTTAACAATAATAGGTTATATCATACATATTGTTGAACAATATCGTAATAAACGTAGTATACATTTCTTTCTGAAGCTATTTAGGTCCAATATGTTTTTAATGGTAAGAAAATTGTCCTGAAAATTTTATTATTTACTCATTCTTGCACATTATGTTGTAGCAAGATAGAATATGTTAAATATGTTAATTATTTTATTTATCTTATAATTTCGAAGAAAAATGAACGATCTACGATAAGACCTCATTCCTGTTACATTGTACACAACTGTTTAAAACCAAAGGTTGTTATTGTTGTAAAAATGTTGAAATGATTATAAATGCTGCCTCTTTTTTTAGAAGTAATCAAAATTGTAGTTTATAGTTAGAAATGTTTTTTTATCAAAATCGCCTTCCGTTTTCATGCCAATATTGTGCATACCAAATTTCAGGACAATAATTTTTGCTTTGAATTAGAAATGACTCTTCGAAATCGGTATCTTTGATCTTAACTTTGAGCTCTCGATCTAAATAGCCGAAAACGTCGGGATCACATAGATAACGTTATTCTTAGCCCGTCAAAAAAATATAAAAATTTATCGAAAAGCGGTTTAACGCTGGAACAACCTTAGGCTGTCTGTTTAGTAGCCTTCTGCATTATCACGCCAATAACACTTGAGAGGAAATATTGAGCAAGAATGCTATTCTGTATCCGCAAAAGTAGACTGAAAATTTTTTGTTCAAGATACAATTTTGAGTATTTCTTATTTCCCCTACACTTGTATTGACCTATTTAACCTATATTTAATTTATTAAATTTTTTTTAGGCGCTGGTATATCAATGACAGATGCAAGTGGAAAACCATATCCACATCGTGCAACAGCCGCAGCAAATGGTAGCCTAGCGTCCGTTGACACAACAATGACAACAGCTTCATCGAATGGGTCAACGGTTGGCTCATCAGTTACACGTTCGCCACTGCGATCAAGCTTAAAGAAACCCAGACCAAAAGAGGGTTTAGGTATACAAAATCCTGGATTCTCAGGTACATCACCAACATTATCCAGAAATGGTAGCACAAAGAAAGTTCGAATACAAACGCATAGTACTGAAGTGTAAAAATATACATATAAATATATAAAAAAAATTTAATATATTATCGATAAAAACAATCAGTGATTTTATTAATGAAGAAGAAGATGAGGTTGTCAAGTACTCCGATAGACTATTTTGTTACGTATGTGGGTTGTTCGATTGTGTATGTGTTTGTTGTATATAAAAGAATATTTTATCACAAAATGGCAGAATATTTTCCCAAGTTTTTATGACCAATAATAGTTTTATAAATATGTTTGAGTAAAGAGTATTAAATGTCATTCAAACAATCTTGTTCTATTTGATAAAATTATTATCAATATTGACATAACCTAAAAAACATATCACAGATTCTATTTGTCAACATGAAATATCAATTATTATAAAATTCTGACGTATATGTTGGGTTGTAAGATACTCTGTAAATTTTGAATATTCTACAGCGTGGTATAGGACGTTTAGACCAAGTTTCATATTAGGAAAATAATGTAAAAAAGTTAAATAAAGCTATCCGATTATTATTTTGATCAATTTGGATATGTTCCGTTACACTTAAACCTTTGTTCAGTACTGTTCGTGGTAAAAAAAATGAATCCGTTATGGATTAATAGTACACTACAGTACTCTATAAAAATATATGACGTCATAAACCGCCGCCAAAATACTAGCGCAAGCAGAAAGGAGATACTACATTGAAGAATTAGTAAGATAGTAAGCAGATAAAGTTTTAATTGGATTTTATTATCAAATATTATCCATGATTTGTTTTTTGTTGATAACGTTTGCCAGGCAACAAAATTCAAAATAGCCTCTAGAAATATTTTATCTGCAAATGCAGAGAAAATTATTGATAATATTCTTACACTTTCTATGAATAAAAAATGTTCTGTTTTCGGTGAAGTTCTTTAAGGAAATATGTTCCATCAAAATGATAACTATTGAACTGTGTCCTTTCCAGTGTTGTTCCAAATCATGGCTCATAATCCAAATAGACGTTACAAATCTTTCGTTGAGATAATATAGCATATAATGCAGACGATTATATTTATCTTGATCGGTAACATAAAATTTGTCTAGAGGTACTTATGGTGTAAATAACATCGGCTAAAAAAATACTATTATTAATAGCATCAGTATTCCCCACAACTATTTTTGGGATAAATGAAAATCACTTAAAAAATTATATTATTTGTTTGAAATAATTTTATAATAATATTCAAACAATTTATAACAATTTACATTTGCATAATAACATTAAAATTTGTGGTTTAGTCTTCAGTTATGTGGGTAGAGAACAATAGATTAAATACCTTTTTATACCTATAATTACATTAATTATTATAGAAGATCGTATACAATAGTCGCACTGAATAAGTCACTAAAAGATAGAATTGACCAGAGATTAAAAATTCCACGGTGTAATCTTACACAAAATATTCCATTTGTAAAATAAATTTCGATTTTATATTTTGTATTTTATAAATACGTATTTCGACTACAAAGTAGTCATCGTCAGTATGAATTAGCTAGTTGTAATGATTCTCTGAGGAGATGTTACTCGTGCAACGAGTCAAGTCTCAAAAAACCGTCAAAAATTCAAAATTTTTTCTTCACCATTTATGGGTTTTCTAAGATAATTCAGATCTGCAAAATTCAAAAATAACATTTATTTTACGATCGTTCGACTAGTTTTTGAGATATTATATGAAATACATCCGCTAAATCGGCTTTTAGATCGAATTTATACAAATATCTCAAAAACTAAGTATCCGATCGTTAAATAGATGTTATTTTTGAAATCTACGGGTCAAAATACACTTATAAAAATGATTTTTCCAAAATCGACTAAAAAAAAATTTTTTCGATTTTTCGAAATTTTTTAAGGGGTACCCCTTTGAAAAAATCGATAAAATTGCAAAAAATTTTTTGCCCCCGATTTGGATGAAATATAAATTGTAGGGTAATTTTGACCCGTAGATTTCAAAAATAACATCTATTTAATGATTGGACAAGTAGTTTTTGAGATATTGCTAAAAATCTGTTCCAGAGGCCGATTTATCGGTTGTATTTCATGCAATATCTTGAAAATTAGTCGACCGATCGTAAAATAAATATTATTTTTGAATTTTGTAGACCTCAATTATACCCGAAACCCCATAAACAGCGAACAAAAATTTTTGAAATTTTCGTCGGTTTTTTAAGGTTAAATAATATTGTGATTGAGTAAGAAACTCGCAGAAATTTATGAAAATTTTAAAAAAATTAGTTTAATGACCAAATTCATAATTTTAAATAATATTGGGATTAATATACCAGCATACGTATGTGCAGACCGTCACCAAATTAGCAACACGTACATCTCCACAGAGAATCATTACAACTAGCTAATTCATACTGATGATGGTTCCTTTGTAGTCGAAATATGTATTTATAAAATACAAAAAAATTTGATACAGGAAATTGGGGAAAAAATCGAAATTTATTTCAAAAATCAGTTCTCATTGATAATTATAAAAAAAAAACCATTTGTCAAGTTTGAAATTAGTTCAAATACATAATTTGTATTTAAAATTTGAAAAAATAAAAACAAGATTTAGAACGAAACATGGATAACTTATCAAACGTCGGCTAACTCCACATTCAATTATTAAAAAATTACTCATTATACATCAAAATTTTTAATATTATTTACTTTACTCAGAGCATAAAAGGTGTAATAAATGTTAATCCTTTTTTTCAATTATTGTAGGATAAAAATATTTCTTGCAAAAAACATTTCCTTAACACCAATTCACACGTGGTACGAGCGTTCACCATAACCTTACGATTCCTATATACCCCACGATATTTTCCACATACAACCGTCTTCTATAATTTGCAATTCACGCATGAGCCATTATCAAACTCTTTTGTTTTATTACAAAGGGCTGGAAAAAAGCCCGTTATTATTTGAATACATCGTTTTTGCCCGACCAAAAAGAGTTTCGTCCTTTCTTTGTGCATTGGTAACAACATGTGTCTGCAACATATGCACCAAATCCGTGCTACGGTATCGCCTGTTGTCACTCATGTGTTCGAACTTCAAAACGTAATCGAGACTCAAAACGTAAATAAGACTATAAATACATAAAATGAAAATGAAAACCTATGTTTTACTGCGATCTTTACAAACCACCAATAACTATTATTATGAAAATGTGGGTGTAAATATTTAATAATTATTATAAAATCCATAAATTATTCTGCCCAACTATTTACAGAATTATAACATTTGAAATAATATTCTAATACACAATGTTATTTATATTTCCATTTTCAATTAAAATATATGTTAATTAAAATTTGTTTCTATTTATTATTTTAATTTTTGGCTTTTTAATTTTATTCCATTCAATTATTTCTATTCATTTTAAAACTTATTCAAATTTCGTCACATAGCGTAAAACGTGCTTTTATATAAAAGTGCGTTTGAGCTTCAAATTTGTATTAAATACTGTGTGTTTTATTGAAAAAGCCTAATCAAATTTTGGATTTTGGGTTGTTGTAAAAGCTAATACCTCTCCAGATACAACATCAAGTAAAATTTAATGAACGTTGTAAAATACATACTTTTGACCACGAAACTTGTGTGGCGACCCGAAAAACCTTGGTATGAATATCCCTATCCAATTTTTCAACGAATCAATTTTCCTAAATAACAAATTACGCCTTCAGTTAAGTTTTTAGGTACCAAAGACTGAAAAATTCCAACTGAAAAATACTGAACAAAATGAACATACCCAACCTGTTGCTAGCCTTGATTTGCAAACCATCTGAAGTCTAATTCGAGTCATATAAAAAAAAAGCATTAATTTATAAATTTTCTTGCTAGAAAATCATCTAGATTCAAGATAATTGTTTGCAAAATATTATCTGAAATTGTTTTTGTATCCAGATAATTTTCCCACTATATTAATTAATTAATATTTATTAACAAAAAAATTGGAATGTCATAAAAATCTGCCATTATGTGAATAAAATTAAAAACAAATTTGTATGTTTAAATGTGATTTAGATCTCGTTTTAAAAAATTCAAAAAAAATAAAAATATATTTGTATTTGTGTGATAATTATTGCAGGAATATATATAAAATATATATATTATATAATTTGTATTGTAAATATTATATAAAGTTTCAAAAAAATTAATAAATAAATATAAATTATATTATATAAAATGTATTTATATCAAATAATATAATATAAATACAGAATTAAGGTGATGGAAATTATTGAATATATATTACAAAAAAAATTAAAAAGTATGTTAAAAAAAATATTATTACCATATGTATAAGTTTATATACTTTATAAATCAATATTTGTATATCTCTTTTTTTTTTCAATAATGACCAAATGTATTTTATTATTAATTTTATTTTTATATTAAAAGAAAAAAACAAAACCATAAATAGGTTATGGGCCGGGCCGGTATACACTATGAATATTAAGTAAACAGATGTTGACTGCCATTTTTTTTCATTTCAATTCAAAAGCTTCTGCATATAAAACTTCTATCTAAATAAACGATCTTACAATTTTTTTTATCAAATAAAGCGTCATAATAAAAAGAAGCGAATAACAGCGCTACGTTTAGATGGAATGTATAATAGAAAGATACTCTTTCATATAGTGGAAAATATTATTATTCTTAAAATTTTTGAAGATAAATTGTATTGCAAGTAAGATGTACTGTTACTGGTCGTTTTTGAAAAATAATAAAAAAAGAAAAAAGACATTATTCTTTTGAAATGTATATAAATAAAAGATTTGATAAATCGTTACAAAAAAAAACCAAGAAAAATCACGTAAGTCATCGTCATTATTAATACAATTTCTTAGGTTAAAATAATAAGGGAATTCGTAATTCATTTGTTATTGTGGGTGATATCTCCGAAAACACTCATTCAATTGTCAAATAGATTCTTATTGTTGACAAAAAATGACATAAAATTTCTTGGTTATGGAATAGAAGTTGATATGCTTAAGAAACTATTTATCTAGTGGTTAAACGACCTTTCATATTTTTTGAGTCGTTTAATTCTAAAATGAAATTTGAAATTTATACGCTGCCAGAACTGCAATGTTATAATCTAGATTGTTGTTTAAATCGTAATAAAATCGATCAACATCAGAAACTTTACTTGAAAGTAAATTACAATATTCCTAGTGTAAGCCGGAACATACCAGTTCATTTATATGCTTGTCAAATTTGTTTTTTAGTTTTTTTGTTCTGAAATATTGTTTAACCCGTATGTTTGTTTTTAAAAAAGATAAATGACCAGTAGTAGTATGTTATATATTGAACAATGTAGCGTAAAACAGAACAAAATAATGGATTGGTTAAGAAAAATTATTTATTTTGTACGATAATCAATTTTAATTTTGAAAATGAATTGTTTTACTTATATGTATGTGAATTTTTAGACTGTAAAATGTTTTAATATTAATGAAAGCAATTTAGTTCAAAAATTGTTAACATTTAAAAGAATTCAATGTTGCTGCCTGCTTTGATCAAAATTTTTGTAATTGGCGAAATAGATGAGTTTTCTTGTTGTAAATTTTTTCGAACTTTCATTGAATAATATGATTAAAATATTTTCTCAAGAAAATTCCCAAATTTTAACAAATTTAAATAAAATACTAATTGTTTATTAAATTTACGATTTATAAGAAATATTTAATAAATTAAACACCATCATAATTGCACTTAATATTATTTGAAATTCATAAAAATTCATTAATCGAATGTGTGCCAATACGCACTTTAAGAAAAATTGCTTCCATTTTGGCTAAAAGAAAAATGTTTTTAAACAAACAAAAAAAAAATACTCTTATGTACCATCACAAATCTGGTCGATTAAAATTTCCGTCCATTTGAGATTAATGTTTATTTAATTATTAATTAATTTATAATATTATTTTATATAAAAAAAATTGTTGTTTTAAGTCATTTCAAATCCGTCCTACTAATTTATTTTTAGTTTAAAAAAAATGCTTAATTGTGAAAAAAAAAGTTTATTTACCATTCTGAGAATGGATTTTATTTTTTAATAAATTTTATTGTTGTTATATTATTATTTTTTCTTTTTATTTTTGCAATAATACATATTATTTATTTATTGTGTTATTTTAATTTGTTAGATTATACATAAAATCATATATTATTTTGATGAATATAAAGAAAGCATTGTTTATGAGGTAATGTTTTTTCACAATACAAAATTCATTGTAAGACAAACTAAAAATATTACGTTTTGATATTCGTGTTTGTTAATCCATATTTTCTTTTTCGAATATTAAAAAAAAAAAAAAATTAAATAAATCAATTTGAAGGAGTATCACCTAAATAAAATTTTTGAAAGAAAACAACATTTAACGAAACTTTTTGAAAATAAAAAGTGCTTCAAAATCGGGGAAAATAATAAATGTCATTAATGTTAAACATCACATGTAAAATTTGGCTTTTAAAAGAATATTTATATAGAGAAAATATTGAGAATTTTCGTATGTAAAATATTTAAGGGTAAGGTGGGTTTCAAAGGCTCAAAACAGGTACATTTTTATGAATTTTTTTTAATTTAACCAACAAACTATTTCATTCTATCAATTTACCATATAACAGGTGTATATTTCATAAGTAGTTTGTGAAATTTTCATTCAAAAATATTGAAAATTAAGGCGTGGACACGTCGTTTCCTGTGACCCCTCAAAAAAAGTTCTCTCGGCGTAAGCAGGAAACCAAATAATGATTATTAATATACCTTTTTTTCTTGTAAAACTAAACTTCTATGCTCGAAGTATTTTTTAACCCATCATTTGGCTTTTTATCAAAAATTTTGTAAGTTCGAAAATTGGCATGTGCCTGTAAAATAAGAAATTTTGTTACCAGAAAGGTACGCCATTAGTGGGAATACGACACTGAATATAAATATTTTTAAGCACAAATAACACAATAAATAAATCATAATAAGAACGATAAAAATTAAATTTTTTTCGATTTATAAATTAAAATTGTTTTTTTATTTAAATAGATTTTATATATTAATTATTAATTTTGATTTTTCTGTCAAATAACCTTTTTATTCCTTTGTAAAAACAGTAAAATAAATTAAAAAAAACAAAAAAGAATTGCAATGAATTATTATTATCTTATAAATGTTTAAGCCAATTTGTATAATATTATTGTAATAATTCATATAAATAATATATATTCAATTTCATACATCTGGATATCTAATTTGTTTTAATTAATTGGTTCTATTTTCATTACTTCTGTTGACCTAAATTTATGATGACAGGTAATACTGCACCTACCTACCTTCATTTGAAAATAAATTAATACAGGTAATAAAGTACAATTGCTGGTATTCTTCAAAAATGACCAAACCCAACCCAACCTTACCTGTTTCATTGTTTATTTCCATGTCAAGCTGTGCCCGTAGTGTATCTTCATTTGGTAATATGAACTAATTTTAATTGAACAATACTTAATTTAAGTTTAACAAAACGTACAATAAAATGTCTAGTTAATTAAAGGATCAAATAGATCTTTTGAATGCGGTTTTTTAATAAGGTTGTGAAATCGTGTGGACATTAATATTAACTAATTATTCTGGCAAAATAAACATTGTTCCGAAAATAAACGCAACTACAAATTGCTAATTTTAACAAAATTGATAAAATCAAATTTACCAAGTTAAGATATTCAAAAAATGCGCTTAAAACCGAAAGCTATAAATTATTTTATGAAACCTGGAATCACATTTTTGTTTCAACCTTCAAACTTTCCCTCCTTTTGAGAAATTTGGTCCAAAAATTTTGTAATAAATGGGAGTCTATGTATTATGAAAATCAGTAGATTTTTATTACTACTAGAAATTTGTTTTAAATCTTTTCTGAAACTTTCCAAATTGTAAAAAGTCTCGAACAGTTCAATATTTTTGGACAAATACAAAATAAATAACGCTAATTTTTGCGACCTTCAAATTTTTACAATATTACAAAATTTATGTAATAATAAACATTTGTTCTTACAACAAAAAAGGTAAATGTTGATCGAATGGTCGAGTTTTTTATAAGCTTTAATAGCATCTTTCTTTAAATTGGGAATGAACGAACGAAGGAATTTGTTGTATTCAATGGGCTTAAAAAATTATTCATTACCTGTATTATATTGTATTCATTAACTTACATTCGGGTTTTATACAAAGTACGTACTATAAATTATAAGGATGATATTTAGAATATTATCCTACCTTAGAAAGTATGAATATAGGTCTGATTTTCACCAATTAGTGCATAGGAATTAATGTAGTTATGTTTAAGTGTATTTATAATGTTTAATAATATTTAAATTTGGTTTCATATATCTTATAAAGTGAGTTGGTACTTGGAAGTGACTACTGGAAGTAGCATGCATGTGGACAAAATTGGACAAATTCAGAAAAGCCAATCCGTTTGCCTATGATAATACTATGCACACCCCAGAAATTGTTAATATATCAAATCCATAAGACTCTTATGCGGTCAGCTCTCAGGATATAAGTTGGAGTAAAAACGTTGTGCTTTGAGGTTTATTATCAACTTTTTTATCTAACACAGACGACAAAGTTAAAAATATTCCATATTCAAAAGGTTTTCAACAAACAAATTTTTACGCAGTGACATGAATTGGCTTTCAGCCGGATTCAATGATTGAAAATTATATGAGTATGAATTCATTTTTAACCGGATAATCAGCATTATGAAATCTAGTATAGCGATTTCCAAAATTCCGTGTTTTGTATTAATATTTTGTGCGCGAAATTTTCTGAAATTTTAGAACTCCTTTTTTTAGAACTTTAATATGTAATTTTAGAACTGAAGACGTATCGTGCAGAGTAAGTAATTACTAACATATGGAAAAATAGGAAAAAATTCAAAATACACTTGTAATTTTTGATAATACAGTTTTTTAATAATTTAAGAAACGAAAAATGATTTTTCTCTCTCAATTATTGTACAGTATTTTCAAAATTAATAATAGTTGATTTTTTTTTATTATTTTTTTTTTGACTAGAAAACATTTTACTTTTTTGTTCACTTTTTAAATGATACCACTTACAATATAGTTAAAAAAAAAAGACCATTAATAATAATAATTCCATTTACAATAAAATAATTGTGTTAGTTGCGGCGATTTTTTTTTTCATTGACCAAAACGAAAAAAAATTTTCTCTTACTTGAAAAATAATAATTTTTTTTCATTAATTTACATTTTCTTTTTAGCAAATATAGGTACATAATAATTATATAATAAATAAATATTTTTGTTAAATATATATATATATATATTTTTTTTAATTTTCGACTAGTTTCGTATTTCAATCACATTTTATTGTTTTTTGTTTTTGTTTTGTTGGCAGTCATACAACCAATAGGTAATAATCACATTTACATGTCATGTGATGAGAATTCAATTTCAATTAAAGTATCAAATTATCAAAGTTGTTCAAATCAAACATATTTCCTTTAAATATTGTTAGTTATTTGTTTCCCGTCTTGGTTACCGATACTGAATTTATTGATTTTATAATAGATTTCATATTTGTAAACATTTCGAATATTTTATGTCGGTAGGAACTGTTTTCGTGTCCTCAATCATTGTGTATTTTTTTATGTTTCCAAAAAGGTTTAATATTAAATGCAGAAAAAATTTTTCATTCTACTTCTCATTTCTCTTTTTACAATCAAATTAAAGAACGTTTATCCTTTGCACTAGCAATTAGCTCACGTCTTTTATACACTTGTGATTGTTGATCTTTTGATTTCTCAGCCTCACTTTTTTTCGTTGTTCCCGATGATGATGTTATTGTTGTTGTGGTACTACTAGCTGCTAATGTTTCTGAATCAGGTATATGTCGTGTTTGATGCCTGGAATCAGTGTATCGACGTTTTACATATTTCTTCTTATCGGATGCTGTTGAAGATACCGGCGTGATAGTTTCTGTTTTGCTTTTGCTTGTTGGTGTTGGATCAGTTTTTTTTATTCCTGTCATTCGTTCAAAATCTGCAGTTTTCGATCGTAAAACTGCTCCTCCAATGTTTGATATGCTTGGTGAAAATTTCTGTTCTGTAGCTTTGGTTTCTTTTGGAATCACTACCGGTGTACTTGCACTTTTCGATACTTCAGATGTGTAGGAGGTTGTTGTACTTTCTTTCTTATATGATTGTAGTTCTACGTGTTTAGGTTTTTGTCGCAATTCGGAGGCAGAAGTAAATGTAACTTTTTGTAAAATTGCCGATGAAATTGTTGAGGTTTCAGATGTTTTTGTTGTAACGGTTTGTTGTTTTAATGGAACAGTCATACGACTGTAAATTGCTTGTTGGCTATCATCTGGGATATAGTTAACAGTTGTTCGACTACTGTCCGGAGATGTAGGTGGAGTAGACGCCCACGAAGGAGGTGATGAGTATACACCATCTCCAGCAATACTGCTTCCCACCGAAGAAGGTGTATTTCGTGGTGGACTACTAAAAGTAGCTGATGATCCCATAGCAGAATCGTAACCTCCTTGTTGAATAATTATCGATCCTGTCACTGGTTGAATTGATCCTTGTGATGAATCACTACCACTCATTGATCTTTGCCGTCGCCGTGGAGGTGCTGTTGGTGCATTTCGTAAAATACCAATTGGCATTTGCTGCCGTCCATCAGTAGTTACAGTGTACGTATTGTCTTCAATGTATGGAATATCAGGATCGTCCAGATTTAATGATAATGGTCCTGAACTACTGGGTTGTAAAGGAATTTTTAGACTTGCTGTGATAATATTCGCATTATCCAACAGGGGTGTAGATTGCCTTCGTGAGTCTAGTATAGATGAATATCGTTGTTCTTCAGTTATTCGTAATACACGTGAACTATCTGATGCAGAATCGATTTGAATATTTCCACTATCTATGGATGATGATCGTGATTTCATTAGTTCATACATGTTTGATTCATCAGCCGTTCTACGTGAAGCTGAATCATCTCTCCATCGACGTTTGGTGAATTTATCTCTACCGCGTTCTCTTTCTTTATGCCTGTAAAAAAATATTTAATTACATTCAGCTCAAAAAGGAAACTTTTAATAATTTTACCTTATTCTCATGGCAAGATTAGGCCCACCCATTCCCGCGGTACCATGTAAAAATTCTTCTCTTGTATAAACTTTCCGATTCATTTGATATTCATCTGAATCTGTATGAATCATTTGATTGGAATCCAGTGATGTTGGAGCCGTTGGTGTTTTAGGAGTTGATGTTTCGCTATCAATAAGATCATCGATTATCCTATAAAAAAACAAAGAATTTAAATTTTGCAAATTTCTTTAAATGTAAACTACGTACTCATCGCCAATCATAATTTGATCTTTTTTAGATAACAATTGATCTAAAGCTTCGGGATTTGTCTCCATCATCATTGTGTAAACTTCATCAAGAAGTTCGGCAGAAACATGAAATAATTGACGATTATGATCAATCATTGATCTGATTACATTGATAACATCCATTCGTTCCTCGGCTCGTTCATTTGACTCTTTGTTTGATGCATTCGGCTTGATGCAATGTAAGATATTTGGTGCAAAAACTGTTGCTAAATTTGTACTGTCCATTTTATTTCCCCCTATCCATTCACCTGGTATCAAACAAAAAATAAGTTTTATATTTTATTTCCAATTTTTATGAAGGAATTGTTCAAATATAATAAGAATGAAAGAGGAGATTACTTTTATTGAAAAATAATTTGCATTACCTGATGTATCGGTTTGGTCATTGGCATTTAAAGCTACACACGCGAGGAAATTTAATAGTGCCCATAATGTATCTCTATTTGGTGCTGGTAATAATTGAACTAAATGTTGTAACGCTTCAAACTGCAAGCGCCTATTGCGAACTTCTACAATTAAAAATTTAATTATTTATAATTTTTCAACTCACAATTATAAATATTCCACTTACTTTGAGTTTGAACAAACGCATGATAAAGATCTCTACATAATAATGGATCGGGTAAATCTCTTAAATATTCTTTTAATAAGGTTGCAACATCGTGTGGACATTGATCTTGACCAATTAGAATTTCTTTTCCAGTATCAAAATCTTCACGTAACTAAAAATACATTGAAAAATATTAATTCAAAATATATATATATATAATCAATTACAAAAACTTACTTGTCGAACACGCTTTTTTGAACTGCTCACTCTAAATATCCCAAGTGTATGTAAACCGTGTGCTTCTAAATATCTCAGGCATGCTGTTACCATTTGTGGTATACCTGGATCGTCTTCAGACGATGTAACTGCTAAATCACTTGCAGATGAAGATAATGTGTCCAATAAACCAGGTACACTCGTTCCAATTCGTTCTCGAGACATTAAACTCTCACACGAACCATTCTAGAAAACAATGGATATTTATTATATTTTTATGCATTTTTTTCTTAATTTTATCTTTCAAATTTTATGATTATATGGCACACAGAATCTTGACATGAAAACGGAAGACGTGTTTCGAAAAAATTGTTCGAATCAACCTCCGTTTTCATGTCAAGATTGTGTATGAAAAATTTCATAACATTTAAATTATTAATTGTCAATTTATTAATTCGCGAAAATTGTAACAAATGCAATGTATATTACGATAGATATTGTGGTAATTATACATGTCTCACTTTTTGTTTCAAAGACTCTTAATACATACTTTGGATACACCGTATGTTAAGAAATTAGAGATGAAATAGTCTACAAAGAAGTTTAATTTACATGTCAAAAATTAGAAACTAATGATATCAATATGATAGTGCTGAAATTGTACAATGTATATACAAATGAACAAAAACTCATCATAATATGTTTTTATCTGCAAAAACATAAATAATTAAAGTTTTTGATAATGCAAATGACATTTGTATTATAAAAGCCATTCACAAGATAATATAATTAATAGCCATTTAACTTCTACGTTCATTACTTACTTCATTTAAAACCAATGGGTTTTAAATGAATACGAAGAATGAATATTTATATTATACCACTTAATATTTCAAATAATGACTCTGGAGGAGTGAAAAATACAAAATAAAATGTAAGAGGGTAATGAAAAAGAAAATGTCTTATATGTTTTTGTTTATTTCACAACATTCGTAGTCCGTAATTTTATCCGAGAACAACTTTTTATTCTTTGTTTGAATCTAAAACATATAGTAAGTAAATATTCAATTTAACGAGTGGATTTTTAATGAGGCAAATTATTTGTTTGTAAACGATGATATTCCGAAAGCCTTTCGCAAAATATGATATGTAATAAAGATAAAATAACATCTTACGGTAAATAAATAAAATAGTTTGTAAATGTGATCTTCGTTACGTCAAAAGTTTTACGACTATTTCAAAACTAAGCCGCTTTCTAAATTACAACTGACCTGAAATTATGTACAAACATATTTACGGACGTTACCTAATTTGATGTTAAAAATACATTCTGCTTATGAAATTTCTGTAAAAGATTATGTTTAAAATGAATAAATGTTTATGATGGTAATAAATGCTTATTATTTTCGATGAATTATTACATTTTTTTTCCGAAGATAATATTTTGGACTACAAAACCGATTCTAAAATTGCTGTCTACGATTGAAAACCTATCATCAGTGCCTAGCACATTTCGTTTTAAGACATTCATGTAAGTTTATATACAGAGTTAATTAATTAATAAGATGTAATACGGTTCCAATTGGAGATAAAATATTATTTCATTTATGGAAGAGTTCCAAAGTTCCAAAAACAAGTCGATATTCACATTATAACTGAACTACAAATGAAACAGAAAAATTGTAATAAGTAAATCATTTTAGATTGTAACCATTAGTAAATGTTATTATGTTTTTCAACACGATAACAGAAAATAGATGAATGCATGTTTTGTAATAAGATGATAGTGTTTATTATTCTAAAAGTGTACGTTGTTTCATGGACGTCTATGTGTGTTCTTGCTATGCTTCATGCTGTTGTTGTACGATACTGTTTTCTAGCTTCGTGGTGTTCCTATCAACAAATTGATTATTTTGTGCTAACGTACTTTATTTATTTTAAACTTTATTATTATCAAATTGCCTTTTCAAAAACTATTTATATTTATTTTTAGAAATTTGTTAGTTTTGATCAATTGTCGATTTTTCTTCATAAAATGTTCGTGTATGAGTTTTATTATATTTACGGCCGCGTTCTACACTGTCGGTAATCGGATAGTCGTATGCAAGCATATTGATAGCTATTTTTGATATATATGCCCAAATATGTAAAAAAAAGTCTTGCAAAACGTTTGTGTACGTCTATCTGGTAAACGACTATCGAACGGCTCTTCTCAAAAATGGCTTACAATGCCTTTGTATACGACTGGCCGACAACCAGCTAATAACTACTAAGTAGAACGGGTCTAATGCACTGATATAAAATCAATTAGCGTGCTGCCTGTAATCTCGTGGATGTTGCCTAAACTGTTGTTCATCACACCTGTACAGGTTATTTAAAATTA
Organism: Chrysopa pallens; assembly: GCA_020423425.1. NCBI lineage: Eukaryota > Metazoa > Arthropoda > Insecta > Neuroptera > Chrysopidae > Chrysopa > Chrysopa pallens. The sequence goes on along the minus strand of CM035594.1, from coordinate 58,329,475 downwards.
TTATTAAGAATTATTAAAAATAACCGAGCCAGAGCGTCTAGAAGAACTCACACATGCATGAATATACATGCGAGCTCCGATTATGTGTAAAAAGTTGCCAAAGTTCTGTTATTTTTAAAAATAATGTAGGTCCATTTTTTATGTATAATTTTACGACCGACAATTTTAATTTAAAATTATTTTTTTCTAAATCTTTTTCAACTTATTTGAAATTACCTAAAGAGGTGTGATACACAGCAGTGTACGCAACATCTATCGGTTGCAGGGGCTCCACGCTGATCAAGAGAGTATAATGAAAGATATATTTAGGAACTTCTTAATTATACTATTCATAAACCAGATCTTTTAATATTCTTTCCTGAAAACGTTGCTAGTACCCATTTTTTTTTTATTTCATTAGTTTTTATTCCGATAACAAGGAATTATTTTATTTTAATGTCAAGTTCAACGTAGGAATTTTGCAATTACATAACATATGTATTTCTTAAAAATATTATAAAACACTTTTAAGTTTTAAAATTTATATTGAAATCATGATAATGATTGAGTAGGTTTCGTTAATAAGTACGTAATGAAAATCTATTTTTTCAATAATAAAAATAATCTGTAATTATTATTTTGGGAACAAATATTATGTTAACTTACTGTCTGTTGCAAGTGAGTAAACTTAAGTAATGAAAAAAGAAGTATTAATAATGACGTTTGTAAAAAAAAAATGCAAATTTTCCCTATTTCTTTTGAATACCGTTTAGTAGTATTATAATATTAAGAGTATAAAAAGGAAATAAAACGTGTATTTTAATATTTACACATAAAATATACACATCTAACATATACAGCCAGGTCAATCATATATGATTCCCATATTGACGTCAATGCATTTGTACACGAACGGCTAGGCAATGTGTATACATTAAATTTTATATAAACACAGTTTCTATGTTAATTTTTATGTTACTTATGGTAGAAAGGTATTGTTTTCACCTCGAAAAACGTAATTTAAGTTTTATTTTACCATTCGAATGTTTCGCTGATTTATTTAATGATAAAATGAGTGTAATTTTATATTTTATATTGTTTTTAACCAAATATATTTTTAATTTGTTTTTGTAAATTCACGACTTTAGTTTGGTGGACTTCAAATTATTTTAAATGGATGCTGTAATGCGTAATATAATTATTAAAACTTTTTAGATTGCGTGAGGAAGTTGAAAATAAATTAGCAAAACTTTGCAAATTAGCATCTGATTATTTTTATTGCCCAACATGCCAAAAACTAAACTAATTTATTTGAAATCATGGACGAAATTTTACTTACTAAATAGAAATGTTTATCATGATCCGAATTTCAAAAAAAAAGAAGTTTTTTCACAATTGATACGCCATAATACTGTGTTTTCTCAATATTTTACATTCGACAATTATCTAATTAACGATTGAGTGCACAATTAACTATTTATTTTCCATACAAAATCGTTCAGCAAAGGAGAAATTAAAAAAAAAAAAAACAAATGGGTGCGTGTACTTATGTACGCGAGTCAGAAGTTATATTTCTTTGGCATCATTAAAAATAAATTTTTAATTGCATGCAAATAATTAATTACAATAAAATAAAAAACTGGATAAGGATAGTAAACACAGTCAATAAAGCTCTGTTTAAATTTGAAAAATAAATAAATATATATTTTCTTACATTATTCATTTTTTAAATATTTTCTTAATTTAATATTCACTTCGAACCTTGAAACTGTAAATTTTATGTGACAATGATGCTCGGGCATCCTTAAATTCCACTCTCATCATATTTCCATAACGCGCCGAAGGAAGTATAACTTCAAAAATACTTTTGAATTTGTTGCAGGATTTAGTTTTTAATTATTAAGTTTTATGACTGAGTATAATCATTTACTTAATCAGAAAGCTATCAACCTCTTAAAAAACATATTCAACACGACTTGTTATAGATTGCAACCGACCTCATATATAAAATTTTATAGCGGTGGTCAGTTACAGGGTATATCACATTAAAAGACGTTACGGTTTTCTTTGAACTAAACTCTAATATGTAAAAGACCTTTACTCTTATATTTATTTCTTAGGGTTGTTCCAGCTTGGTATAGTATACTAAGAACATATACACACAAAAATACACACACTATTAATATAAGTGTTATGCTATATATTTAGTCTATATTACGATAAATTATGCCTATAAAATGATAAAATTAGTATTATTAATTTTAATATCTCGACAACAAAATGGTGTTCTATTTGTTTCTTCTTTAGTAATTCTTAAAACATTTCTTTCCTACTCTGCCGAGAGTTCTTTGTGACTATATTGAAAATAGTAGAGAAGACATTAAGTTTTATATGCTTTCAATGGTAAATAATCCTCGGAAACTTTCTAGACTAAACGTTGAAAAACTTTGCAACTTCGTAATCACTTAGATAAAGTTATTTACACATGCCTGGTCAATAATCAAATTATTCTGAAGAAAAAATGCATGGGCTTGATGTTCTAGAAACTTTAACGCAAAAACCAGGAAAATTCTTTGCACCAGAAAGTTTTATTTTGTATAAATATTAATAAGATCACTAGCAACGTTTATAATGAAATATGCAAAGTCGTGTATTCTGAAGTTTTTAATTCAAATAATAGTTTTATAGTTTAAATAAATTGCCTGCTTAAATGAAAACTTTTGAATTATAAATTAAGAATAAGAAAGATCATCAAACAAAGAATTAAAAAAAAAAAAAAAAAACATATTTAAAAAATTAAAATTAGACATTAAGTATGAAGTTTTTAATAAATAAATAAAAAAATTCTAATATTTCATAAAACGTTAAAATGTAAAAAAAAAAAAAGGTAATTATATTATTTTCATGAGACTATTAAAATTGTTATATGTTTTGTAAATAAAATTTATAATGAAAGTGAAATGTATGTATTTTGTTTTTCACACTTAAGATGTTTTATAGCAAACACACAAAACTGACTATTCGATATTATTTTTGTAATAAAAAATCTGGTGTGAAACTTTCCTATGACCTCCAACTGTACACACACACACATGTTAATCAAAATCTTGAAACCTATTCATTACTGATGAGTATAATTATGAAATAAATTTAAGCTTAAGTTTTTTGCTGATAAGCCAAAAACAAATTATTAGGAAACTAATTTAATTTATATTAAATTGTTTAACAATGTCTTCGTAGCCGGTGCCGGTAAATCATATTTTCAATTTACTGTTTTGAGTCTCTAATACACTAATTTGTGATCCATTTTATGATTTTTTCAGTTTAAAATGAATGTTTTAGATAGATATACATAATTAATTCTGATAAACAACTCAACACAACATAACAATCATGTATTTTATATTTTTAAATGAAAATTCAAGTTTCATTTTATATTTATTTCAGTATACATATATGTGAATCATTCCGGGGTCTGAAATATGTTCTGAAATAATCCGGTACTGTTTATAGGATTTGCTTGGTATATGTTACGAAATATAAAAAGAAATATACCTAAAAAAATAATTTTTAAAAATCTGTATATAGAGGTGAAAATCAATTTAGTTTAAAAAAATTAAGCAAAAAAATCAGTAGGTAGGTGATTTTATAATGACCGATAAAACACTTATTTAATTATAAAGAATAACCGCCAAGTACCATTGAACAAATATTATTATATTGATTTATGTTAAAACAACTGAATATAATTGTAATAGGTATACGTATGTCTGTCTTGGTTTGATTTTTTAGTTAAGTTTTATCTAGTTTTTGCCCGTGAAAAAAATGTTTAAGAATTAAATAAATCTAAACTTTGTTTTAAAATTATTCACATTATTTAAATTTTCTATTTTAATTTTATCGTTTGTTTAAAAATAATCGTTTTTGAAAGTTAAATATTAATATCGTTATACCATTGAAATAACTATATAATTATCTACTTATTTCAATTGTTCCAGTTTGGTATTTTTGATTGTCATATAAACAAGTTACGGTAACAACTTACAGTGTTCATTGTTTAGATATCGATAAAAAGGTGGGTATCAATATTCGAAATATTTTTAGTCGATAGAATTCATAAAATATTCAGTCTTTACAGTATGATGTATATAATTATAATGGGTAAGTATTGTAATTGTAAAACAAAGACAATTCGTTTAAAAGTATCCGATTAAAAGTACATAAAACTCTTGTTGATTTTGAGAGCAGGTAAAAAAAAAATAAGAATGAAATTATTTATCGAATTTATTCTAACATCCTGGCAAAACAGATTGTTTCGTTTGAAAATACATTTTTTAACGTCAAATTTATATAATTTTAGCTACTTCAATAAAAATCAATTTTTTTTCGTTTTAATCCATGTTTAAAATATATAAAAATATGATCAGTATCTTCGTACTTGTGATTTGAAGAACGATTTTCCATTAAAACTACCATGCCCTTGTAATGAGAAAAACTTTGTCCAATAAAGTAACTAAACTTTGAATGCCGAGTCATAAGTTTATGGTAAACTTCACTAGCACGTTTTTTGAAAACATCAACATCGGCTGGTACTTGATTGTTCAATTTATATTTTAACCGTTCAATGTATGTCCTTAAATAAAATTGGAAATTTTTAATATCGCTAAAAAAATCCGTTTGGATTAAACCAAGTTCAAGGACAACATTTATACCCAGAATAGTATAATTCGAACAATTTTCGAAAGAACAATATGATGATATGCTTGTTTTGCCATAGTATTGAAAATTTCTTTCCTCACTTGGTAATATTCGTATTTTTCTGCCTTGAACTTCGTACAATATTTCATCGACTACTTTTATTGGAAAATTACTAGTTAATAATTTATCACCAGAAAATATATCTTCATAAACTGTATAAGCAAGTATTGGAACTTGTAAAGTAAGCAAACCATAAAATAAACTAAGTTTCATTTTTTCTGGCAAAAATTTTATTATAAATGTCAAATTTAAACGTCAAAAATCAAATAATGATTGCAGGTTTGTCCATAAAGCGAAATCCACGCACTCGATATGAATAATCTGAATATATTTCACAATGCTTTGTACAAAAATATGAGTATTACAACCCTCACGTTGTCATATTATTGCTCAATAATTAGTTCCGACTCACACTTTGGTCAATATGTCGAATAGTAAAAAGAAAACTAGTTGTGTTGCCATTGAACTCGTCATAGTAACAAGAATGAAAGAGAAAAAGAAACGAATCTTAATGAAGAGATTCTAAGAGTAATCTTTTCACTGTACACTAAACAAAGCTGCTAAGAATAACTTTTCTGTTTATGGATCAATTTTAATTAAGATTTTGAGTTTTATTAGAGTATTGAATATTGAATGGCATATTTTTATATTAAAAGTTAGTATCAGTAAAATACCCAATTAGCATGTCAAGTAATATTTACTTAAAATTAATAAATTCAATACGAGAGTATCGATTAAATAATTTGCCATGTAATACCACATAAAAACACATATTAGGAATATTATTAATATTTGAAAATTAATTTATTACTTGATTTAACAAATTAATAATGAGATAGATAGATACCTATTAAAAATGATAATGATGTTATTTTGAATGTAGGCTGGCTTTGAAAATGCTATATCATATTATTGAATTACCCAAATATTTATTATATTTAAATACCCACATGCTAGCGTAATTTAGCGTTTTAACCTATATTTATTTCGTCAATAAACGTAGGATTTGACAGTAATGAGTCTCAATCATTTATTAATTTGTTTCAGCAGATTTTTAAGACACTTAAAATTTATTCTCGTTTTAATAAACTATCTAAGTGCCGGAAAGCATTTACAACATTAAGTTAGTCAAAAATAAATTTCATACACAGGTCTTTTTGGAAACTATTTACTACCAAACCCATGAGCAAGTCAAAAATATATGAAAATTCAAATATATATTTCGTAGCCCTTTTCGTAAAGTGACAATTTTTACCAAACAAACCTGTTGTGTATTCAAATTAGTAAATTAAATTCCCCGAAACATGCAAAAATCCTTTTAGTGGAGCGCCGTAAGGTTTATACCTCGGAATCCAGGGCCAGTAAATAAATCTTTTTATAAACTATGGCAATGTGTTTTTAATAGCATATAGAAAAATGTTAAAAAAAATATTTTGTCCGATCTTAATTTTTTAATAATTATTATAAATAATTATTATTTTTTTGGAGTTTTCCTTAAGTTATATTAGTGTAAAATTAGATTTTAAAAAGAAGAACTATTACAAACTTCATGTTGGGTCTCAAGGGACTGCAGGTATAACGATGAAGGGTGGGGAGGGGAATAGAGGGGGCAACAGCAGCTGTTGGGTGTTGTTAACGCGGGCCCTAGTTTAATTACACGGAAATAACGGAAAATATTGGATTTCAAAGTTTAAATGAAATTGTTGAAAAAAAATTACATGATATAGAGAGTAAAAATCAAACGTCCAGATTATGGATCAGCTATTTTCGAATGGTATCAGTGCTAAAAGATTTTATTGCAGCTGAGCGTATGGGTGATTGGAATCTGCATTTACAAACTATTGAGAGGATGATCCCATACTTCCATGCATCAGGACATTTTCCGTATGCAAAGTCCGCGCAACTGTACTTGCAAGACATGCAGGAATTATCTATCCAAATGGACCCAGAAGAGTTTCAAAAATTCACAGAGGGTTATTTTACTGCTAGACGTTCCGATGTATTTTTTTCTGGAATTTCCACGGATCAAACCATAGAACAAACATTAATGAAATCTATGAGTGTTGAAGGCGGACCTTTTAAACGTGGTGTAACGAAAAGTATTGTCTATAAATGGATAAAAGGTGTTATTTTTTCAAAAGATATAATAGAAGGTATAGAGGAATTTTGTAATATATCTTTTAAAAAAAGTTATCAACACGCTGATTCAACCGATGCACGAATCAAAAGGGACGACATTGACGTGAAAAAATTGGAAGAATATTTTATTCAACATCCTCCATTCCCTGATGTTGGTGTCATTATGTCTATTGCAACTGGAATAACTGGGCAAGAAAACGTGAATTGCTACGCAGCTTTTGAGCAAGGTCTAAAAATAATGAAGAAAATTAATGGAATAAATTTCAAAGAAGTTAAGTTATCAAGAAAAGACAAGATCATTCCTTTGTTGGCATCCACTAGCAAAATCAAAGTGAATGATGATATTATTCCAATTGATCCGCTATTATTATTTCAGCGTATATGCGTATTAAAAAAATCTGATGAAGAACTAAAAAACTACTTGACTTATGAATTAGCTCCTTATCCTCTTGCTCTCTTTGAAGATGGTGAAATACGAAAAACAACAAAATCTACATTTTATGACATATTCCCAGAAGTGTCAGTGGATGTGAACGATGTACGAAAATTTTCCTACGTCATTGATGGAGGGATGTTATTACATCGTTGCAAGTGGCAATTAGATGAAAATTTCGGTACAATTTGTCAACATTATGTCAGATATCTACATAATAATTATGGACACAACATTTATGTCGTATTTGATGGTTACAAGAAGAGCTGCACAAAATCAATGGAACGAACGCGTCGCTGTAAAAAAAACGCATGTAATGACATAATATTTGATAAAACCATGCCACTAAAAGTAGCGCAGGAAAAATTTTTATCGAATGCCAAAAATAAGAGTAGGCTTATAGATATGCTACGAGAAACACTCACAGAAAATAAAATATTTTCTTGCCAAGCAGAAGCTGATGCCGACAGACTAATAATTGAAACTGCTGTTAATCTGCAATCTGAAAACATTGCTGTAGTGTCCGAGGATGTAGATGTTTTAGTTTTATTGACTGCGCTCTCAATGCAGTGACATACAATGACGCAGCGACCAGCTCCAGAATCTTTACTAAAAATTATTTTTTGCGCATGCAAAACAGGATGTGGAGCATCTTGTGGGTGCAGGAAAAGTGGATTAAACTGCACTGCAGCTTGCTCAGAATGCAATGGTGATAGCTGTACTAATCCTTTACCTACAATCTACATCAACGAAATCGACGACGACGACGACAATAATGAACAATAATGTATATAGTTAAGGTTAAATTTTCTTTTGTAAATAATTTTTTTACGAAAATCTAATAAATTAACATTGAATTTACTCTGCAAACATAATTTATTACATATAAAATTAATATCTTTACTGTAAACATTTTTTCCCCCTTGCGCCTTTCATTTTTCAGTAAATTGTTTATAAAAATTGTTGTAATCGAGATCGGCCAATTTTTTTTTTTTTAACTTTTTTATTTGCGGTTTTAATAATGCAGTCAAACACTTGTTATACAGATTCATTGACTGGCCCTGGGTTCCGAGATTTTACCATTTTTATGTCTTACGGCGCTCCACTATTTATAGTTTTAGATCGACATAACGCAAAATGAGAATTTTTTTTGAAATCATTTAAATATTTATGTAATTCTCACAGATCAAAAAATTTTACTAGTGGACCTACAAAAATTATTTAATTATTAAACTAGTCACTGCATTTTAATTTTTTTTAAGTTTAACTGCGAGAATCGTTTTTGACATCTGGTAATTTTATAGTAGTGTGTGGTCAACGAGTTTCAATGCTTAATAAAACTACAAATGCTTAATAAAATTGCACCCAGGAATGAAACAACGATCCTTTTAGATATCACTAAGAGTCTCTCGATATAAGTATGTTTCATTCTTTGACAACAACTTCTATGTACCATTCAAATTTATTATGGCAAATGAAAAATCAGGCTAACGTGTGAAGGGATATTTATTATGTGCATTGGACGAGGTTGTATCATTAATAACTTAGCACCAGCTCATAGAAAATAACAACATAGAAAGTACCTCCCTCTATAGTAAATAAACTTACATCATCAGTACGTGCTGTCGTTGTATCAATTAAGGAACTAAAACTGGCTCGACTACCATGATGAGATTGTCGTCTTAAATTAATATCTACCGCTGATGTTGATGTTGGATTATGTTGTGATGAGGAGGATGGTGGATCACCACTACCAGATAATTCACTACGACTATTACGTAAAGGACTATTGCCACGCGCCACCCGTGCCAAACGATCATTTTCAATACATTGATTTAATGGAATACCAAATACAAGACCACCTGTACTTGAATTTGTACCACCTTGGCCAGTTTGACCACTAATTTCTCCGCTACCTGGAAAAAAAATTAAAATTCAGTAAGGTTAAAAATTCAAAAAGGGTTTGTGTTGCAGAAATTAAAATGGCGGTGAATCAGGGAGCCAATTGATTATCGTTTAGCCACTATGACTATACCATAAGAATTTCAGACTTTTGATTGTCATTACCTTAAAAAAATCTCGATTATTTGCTTCAATGATAGATTTCGATGTAACTGGGAGGTCACCATGTAAAAATTTAAGCGATTGCTTTTCATGCATAAAATAATGATTTCTATTTATAAATACGTATTTCAAATTTAATTTATAGCAGATATTTTTAATTTAAACTGACGAATATCTTTCAATTATTGCATGAGCCAGCTTTTAGAACTTTCATTCCTTTCCATTGTAATAATTTGAGTTAATAGATTAAACTATTATTCAATTTAATTTTTCCGTATTCTCTTGTCAAAATTTTAACTCAACTTTTTTAGATGAACAACTTTAACGAATCACACAGTATACAAATACCAATTCTGTTAGAAATATACCACTAATTGTATTATACCTTCGTTGAAAATGCATATTATTATGTGATCATTATTATCTTTCATTTGAGAGAATTAGAGAATAGTTTACATGACTATCTCATTACGATAATTAAGGAAATATATCAAAATAATCTTGTGGTCGTTGAAATTGTAAATAGACTCAAGGGATAAAAAATGAGCTTCACGAAACAACAATTTTTTGCCAGTTTTCCAATTCCAAGTTTAACACGTTGGTTGGATATTTTTTGAATCAGAACGTACAATCAAACTTTGACACATATTTTGCATATATATTAGAAGCAACCAAAATACTTATTTACTATAATAATATTTACATATTATATTTACTTTAACTACAAATGTTTTGATTATAATGTTATGCATTCAAACTAAAATTCTTTCATTTATATAATCAATAACAAAAATAAAACAAACGTTAAAAGTAAAGCAACTGGATTGATATGGAAATATTTAATAAAAATGTTGAATTTTTAATAATAAATTATGGGATATATTTTTTTAAATTTATTTATAAGCATACTGACTTTTAATTCAAATTTTTTTTATTAAGTCGGATTGCAATTTGTTAAATGATTTCGACATCCTTTAGATACAAATACAGAAAATTTCAAAATATTTTGTTTGTTTTCAGAATGATTCTCGAAACTCCAAAATTGCAAAAATTTATTCCATTTCATAACTAAGTGATTAATTTTCAAGATAAAGTCTGAAAATGGCTATGGGCAATCAACCTTTGAACCATATTGCCTATAATAGTATTAGAAAATAATCCCTCTGTCGTTAAATGGTTCCGAAAAAATTAAATTTAATATCTATTTGGCGCTATGAGAAGTAGTTTCTGAGGTATCACGCAAACTTCGATTCATCGGTGAATTTCTATATCTTGAAAAATAGCGATCTGATAGGATTTTGTAATTTTTAGGTCAAAAGAAAGACTATTACCTGAAACCGGTATAATATTATTTCAATATTCTCACTCATATCCGTATCCCAAATTAGATATCCATAACATTCCAACTTTATTCTACCTGTGCGAAGCCACGGACAACATCTAGTTTTATTAAATAAATTCATATAACAAAATAATAATAATGATGAGAAAAAATTGAACACTTTTGTATTTAAATTACAATATTTTAGGATATTTCTTTGATGTTTATTGCTAAAGTGAGTATACAAATAAATATATACATCATCATATCACATATATACGTAAATATGAATACCAACCGGCCCACATTTATAATACTAATGTCAATAATAATATCATTCAATGAGTGAGTATTTTATGTAAACGGCCCAAAACAATTTTTAATATTCAAGTTACCAATGTTTATAAATTTTATTTATTTAGTATTTGTATACAGACATTCACGTTTATTTTAATATAACAAGAATAAATGGCTCAATATTTTCAAATTATTATAAACGATATTTTGTTTTTTTTTCTTCTTTTTTTGACATATCACACAATTTTTAATTGTATTTGTTGAATTAAAAATAAGTATAAATTATTATACTCAACGTATAGAATATTTCAGAGTAAGTTTGTAACGCCAAAGTTTTTTATATACAAGAGTTCTAATTTTATATTATTGGTATATTTCTTATTTTTATAAATCAATTATATTAACAAGATACAACAAAATTAAGATACGGCATAATTAAACATATATAATTAATATCAATCAATAACTGCAGATGCTATATAAAGTACAAAGTAGAATAGCGAAAACTATGTTCTCTTAAATATTAATTTAAAATTCAATGTATAAACTTTTCATAATTGTTTTTTGAAGATAATAAAAGTTTTTAATTAAAGATGTTTATCATTATATTAAAATTAACAATTCGATAAAGAAAACTGGGACCAACATTACTTTTGGTTTATAAATTCTCTAGATTAGTTTCAATAAACACTTTTTTATTGTTCACTTTTTAAAGATCTTCCAGCTATTTTAGTTTTAATAATACGGCAGAGTACATTATCTTCTCGTACCCACGTTTCGTTACAGAGAGAGCGGAACTGGATGCAATTCTCCAGTTCCATGGTATGCCAGAAATCCTCGCCGGTCTGATAGTCCGCTAGAAGGAAAATTGAAGTGGTCAAGATGATGAAAATTCCCGGAGATCGCCTACAGCGACAATCCCCGCACTCGGAAAGTCAGGAAATTTTTCCGGTTAGTGCAGTCATGCATTTCCCCCTCTTCAAAGGTGATATATTTGAGAATACCTTTGTACGGTAACCGGAATATTATAATAAAAGTGTGCATAGCCTCGGTGTCTCTGATGGCTAAATCAACATTGTTATGCGCGCAGTTTACTTTGATAACAATCTCGATTTCTGCCATTCCCATAAAGAACGTTGAGATTGGCAGAAGAAAATTATCATATTTTTCAATATATTGCCCCAGTTACGTTTTTCCTTTTTCTCTCCAACAATTCAGAATTTTAATAAAAAAAATTTCATCCTGACTTTAACAAAGATATACTTTTAAACATTATTGATCGACTGATAATGCTTTTAAATGACCTTATAAAAGCACAATTTTTCATCATCAGTTATTAATTGTAACATGAAGACAGATAGATAGATAGTCGATCACTACTTGTGTGGGTAGTATATATAATATATTCTCTTGATAATTCGATCGCATTACATTAATCATGATATCATGATGTGTCAATAAAATCAAGATAATGTCTATTTACATGTTAACGTACCTATAAATTTAAAAGTTGTAAGGAATCCCTAAAGAATTTTTATTAAACACGATTCTAACTTTTCTACCCATAATTAAACAATACTTCCTTATTCAAATGGTATAAAACTTTTAAGGCTATATTACTTTTAATGTTAGGCGATATAACTTTAGTCATTGTAACGTTAGTAAATATTGAAAGCACGAAAAAAATTTTGGTGTAGGCGCTCAGAGAACCACTGAATTAATTCATTTATGTCTATCTACGTCATCAAGATAATTCAAAAACGTAGAGTAAACGAGCTGAAATATTGGTGGGATAATCTAGACAAAAAAAAGGGAACTTAAATTCATGAATAAAAAATATTGGTCAATTATTTGTGTCCAATGGGTCCATAACCCAACTTTAAAACTATAAGCGAAAAAACCAAAAATTAAAAAACATTTTTTCGTTAACTAAAAGAGTCGCTCTTTCTGCTCCAATTTAGCTTATAAACACATTAATTATGTTAGCCGTTTTCTTTACCCGATGAATACTAAATAGAAACTAATAAATCGCAGGAATGGAAAGAAATTTAAGATTCGATTTTGACTTTTTGTTCATTGTATTACAATAGCAGGCAAATCAACAAAGCATTAAATAAAATGAAAATCAAATTCAACTGTAATGTTACATGAAAAATAATATGTTCGATAAAGATACGTAACAATGTAGACTGATGAATACTACGAAATAAAATCATTTTAATTAGATTTTATACAAATAGGAAATAAAACAATTTTGTTAAACATTAGAAAATTCTTGGTCATCTCTATTGTCGGAAATGCCATTCGTTACAAATTGAATTTGTATTGACATTTAAAGTACAAACGATGAAGTTTTAATCGTATATTAGAGAGAACATTTTTTTTTGACATGCATAAAATTTACAAACCAAATCTATTCGTTAAAATAGTATAAGGGTACGATACGTTAATTATTTGTCAACAAACCATACTTGGGTAAATTTTCGGTATGTGACGGATGGAAGTATTTATTATGTTATGTATATTTTTACATTTTAATTTCGAAAATTCCAATTTCCACGGATGATTTTAAGTTGAATTCATATCCAAAACTCATTTAAATGAATATATCTTAGTCAGTCCTTAACACCTTCTAGTACCGATTGCATTGTCATAACAGAAGTAGTCCGTATTCAAGCGAATCTCACAGCAAATTGATTTTTAAGCAAATCGTAAACGATCTTCTCCATTGTTATATTGTTGTTAGTTCATTGAAAAATCAATATATATATATATATATATATATATATATATATATATATATATATATATATATATATATATATATATATATATATATATATATTAATTATATTAATTCTTTATCATTTCATGTTACTGAAAATCCTGTCTACACCAGACACTGATTTTTCAATAAACAAACGTTAATTAATTTGCTATAAATATTTTTACTCATCACTTTTCACATTTATATATAGAAATTATATATAGAAATGTGTGTGCAAACATACACACACAGAGTTTGAATTAAATATTATTTATTTAAAGTATCTATCTGAAATCTTATAATACATTTTTTTTTCCTACAATTATCAAGGTAAAATATATGTCAATTTTTTCTGATTGAATATATAAATATTATGATTCAGATATAAGACATATTTCATACAATTCTTATACAAAAAAAAAAAAGTTGTTTGTGAAATGTATTAAAACTTTTTTATTTAGAGCTAATTAATTATGATTCACGTAACTTGTAAATAAAATAAATAAATAATCATTTTTATTCTTTTAAATATACGAATACTATAAGAATAGCGTAAATAAATCGGAGCATAACGTTTTTTTTAAAGGGAACTATTGCGGTATTTACTTTAACGAAATATTGAGAAACCTTAGAAACCATGTCAGAATAGCCGGTAAAAAAATACTATCCGAATATAGGCCATTAAAGTGGAAATTGACCCACTCAGCAAAGGAAAATTAAAACCAATACATAATAAACAATAATTACAAAGTCAACAGTTATAATTCACATAGATACAAATCTTAATGAATTAAAAATTATTTCAATATAGTTATGTATTAAATTTTGGAACAAACTTTGTTTTGTGATTTTTTGGATTTTCTCTAAAAATTATATTTAGTAAAATTTTTTTAAGAATCCTTAAAAAACTGATTAAATATTTAAATGTCTATATAAAAGGTAATTTTATTCGAGCAATTATAAAAATCGAGCGAACGATATTCGATAATTAAATACGTAATTTTTTAGATGTATCTTATTTCGATGGCGTTACCTCGGTTTTATTTCAGGTAATATACGAAAAAATCGAAAAACTACAGCTATAGTTGCTGTTGTAGTTTTTTAAGATTGGTATTAAAATCATAGACAATTTAAAAGTAGAAGAAAATTGAATTAAAAAAAATAATTTAAATTTAAATGAACCATCATCATGCTTAAAATGTATATATTCATAGAAATATAACTGAAATTTTTTGCCATTACAAACATTACCGATAACTGTTGTATTCATGAAAGTAAATAGTCGATAATGTATAGAAAATATAAATTTAAAGCACACAAAGACGCAAAACTATACTTCATATAATGACACACTCATTCACACCAGTGCTTCATTCGCAAAAGTCCGTTCATACTAACGTCTGTTTTAAAAAAGTAAGTAGGTATTGTTTCATACAAATTTAATTGACACCTTGTGCTAAAAGGTATCATTACCTTCAGATGATGGAGTGTTCTAAAGGAGAGCACAGAGTACCAAAAGGTGTAGGTCAATGGACGTAGCTGCTGTTCCCGTAGTAATATTCTCTGCATTATATATTGTGTTTTTTTTTTATCAGCTTGTACATTTTTAATATTCAAATTAACAAGAGACAAATAATTAATTCTAAGAAATATAAACAACTTAGAATTATCAAATGCTAGTGTAACGAGCCCTTAGTGTTACGTAAAAAATAACACTAGGGTGGCCAAGTCCTACATTGAATCGAGAAATTTCATGTGTGTTGTTACTATATTACTATTTAGTATTATTACTCATAAAAGCATTAGCCTTTGTTTTTTCAACCATAAAGGAATGATAATAATGTACATACTTTCATCCACAGTAGAAACGAAACATACACAGGTTTTTTTTATGATACTTAGTAAGTAATAACTCCATCGTATCTTATTTTTATATTTTACCATAATAATAACAAAAAATGTTCGTAAATACTCGTAAAAGAATTTTGTAATCTAATTTCTGTTGAGAAAAAGTGAAAAAAGGCTATTTAAACAAAATTAAATTATTATGAAAACATGCAAACAAGAGAATACGATCTGTCAAGATGGTTAAAGGTACTATAGTGGTTACTACGTCCACAGCAAAAACTGAAGATTTCAGGCGATAAGACAAATAAATTCTATAACTTCTTCATAGAAAACTATAATATATTTTCCTTCGTATAAATTACTAATCATATAAATGTGAACGTTTAAATTATACAAACACAACGAGCTGATTAAAATAAAAATCATTGTATGATTTATATAATTTATTATGTATTCAAATTAATACTTTTTAATTTATTTATATTTATATATACATTACACCTTAGCGACTTCGATTATATTCGCGTCTATACTTTTTGTTCCATCATTGGCACGTACACCTGGCTACCTATACTGACCAATCGCACATTTAAATGAATTTTACATTTTAATTATTTTTTCAGAATGTTTGTTATACTTTTTACAAAAAAATCAGAAAAATAATTAAAATTATAATTTTTTTACAGGTTAATGTAAATTTGCCTGTTTTATGGTAATGACACTGGATGATAGATACAAATGTTACTCGTATATTTGTAAATGCTGGCAAATGAAAGCATTTAAACTTTAAAACATTATTTGGAAGTATAGTAACTACTTTTTCTCCGTTTTGAATGAGTGACGTTTATTTATTATACACAATTTATTTTTTTGAAAGAAAAATATATAAATCATTGATAGCGTATCTCAATTTTTTGACGACTCTCACACGATCTCTCTATTTGATTTTTTTCAATATAATATATTGAAACACCCTATTCGTGCCACGGTCAACGTGATGATATTTCTTTTAAATGATGTGGAAAATGAATTATTGAAAGTTGTAACCGTTTTTTCCTGTTCATTTCATAAGCAATTTTTTTATTGTTCTTTGATGTTGTCGACAAGTTCTTAATTAACAAAATTCTTAGCAAAAATTTAATTGTTTAAAATTATTCATAATGATGAAAATGATGTGATAACAATCATGTGATATTTTATACGATTTTAAAATAGGTCATCTTATATTATATATTATTTATTATATTATTAATATATTCAAAATGTGGATTATATTAATATTTAGTGTCATAAATTATGAACTTTGTGTTTATATTCCTTATTATAGAGATGGGGGCGCCACCAATATTTTATATTTTATATAATACTATTAATAATAATACCATTGCTTTAATATGATGGAATTTTATATTATTGAAATATTTTAAATATTTATTATAATTTATTAATAAAATATTACATTTAAGAAGTTCATTTTATTTATAAATTTGACATTTTATTATTTTGCTATTGTTATACATATTTTCAGTGTTAAAATAATATTTGCTAACATACGATGTCAGACGATGCAATTTTAAAAATGTTTTCTTAAAAATAGGCTGTAAGGCTAAAGAAACATAAATATAAATTTAAACATAAACTTAAACGTTTTTATTAAACCATATTGAATATTAATTTTTTATCCAAAACTGGACACTAAATTTATAAAATTATTGATTATGTCATACTTTGGTTATAGTTATTTGACTCATTTCACATGTCGTTTTATTACTGTTTAGTTTTTCGTAAATCCAAGTAGCCCAGATTATTAATTTTTTTGCTTAATTTCTACTATTTTAATTCCATTAAGAGTCTATTAACAGCCAATTTGTTGAAGTGTGTTTGTTAAAAATATTATTTGAGATGATGTTATAAATAAAGCAATGAACATTCGAAATTTGTATTTCATAAAATAAATTTATTTCAGTTTATAAATAAAACATTTAAAAAGGCAAAGTTTGGAAATAGCTGGGGAAAATTATCAAAATTGAAATGAATACAGTTTTTCCAATATTTCAAAAAAACCTATCATCAGTTTTAGTCTCAATAAAATTTTTTCAGGAGTGTGTCAAATTTGTTTAAATGTAAACAAATCAGAACATGATAATTAAAAAACCTGTGATTTAGCTTAGAACAAATTTCAGATACTTTCTGACATTTACGAGTCATAAAATTAGAAATTGAAATTATTGATTTTCCATTTCGAATACCACAACACTATTTTGTTAGTTTCTTCAAAATTTTCTACACAAAAAAAAACTATTTGTTGAATCTTAAAAGCCTTCATTCTATTATTTCAATATTTATTTAAAAAATAATTAACTGAACTTTCATTTGTAGGTAAAACTCACGCATATCGAAATAACGCAACGTTCCTTTAATTTTTTAGTAAAAGATATTCTTAAACTCAAATGAGCTATATAACTAAAAACACCTAAGGTACACATGGAAAAACCATCGAAATTTTATTACTAAATCATTAGTAGTAATTCTTTTCATATAATTTCGAAATAAGCATTAAGAGAAAATGTATAAATGTTCTTGAAAATTAAGAAATAAAATTTTATATATTATGTGAGAAATATAATATTTATTATACTTTTTATGATCTCCATTTTCCTAAGATCCATACGCATTCAATGACGTTATATATGTTTCGCTATAAAAGCAACAAAACTAATGATATTAAGTATACCAGTAATTAAAATTAAATTAATTCAGTCGGAAACAATTCTTATCATGCGTGTATACCTATGATGCTGTCTAAAGTAGCATCAAAATTTCTGATCAGAAAATGTTACGGTGTGCGCAGGCCCTTATTACTGATCCTGACTGTTACTGCAACTGCAGTAGCAAGGGCATACTTAATCTTAAGTACTATTACAAATTTGGGACAACTTTAGTAAGGCTATTCAAAACTGTTTGATTTTAATAAAATTTTAAAATATTAATTCTGAAGATATTTAAACTTGATAAATAAAATTTGAGCTAAATTAGACGAACCGCTGCAGAGACCCGAAAGAAGTTTTTGGGAATCTCATAAACCGATTTGGGGACTAACATATCATACCGTTAAAAAGTTAATTTAATTTCTTACTTATAACAACCATTTAAACTTAATTTAGTTTGAAGTGTACTGAGTTTTTCAAGAAATATAAGTATTTTGGGCCCGTTTCTTTGTTTAAATGAGTAAAAGCGGTATTTATCGAGCTAGACTGTGTGAGCCATGCACTCGGTTTATGAGTTCTTATCAGGTCTACCTACCAGTGTGAAACTTATGACACCAGTGTGAAAGTTGAATGTGCTCGTATACACTCAGGCCTAGAATGATTTATTTATGTGCATATAGGCTAATAGACCAGGGTAGAAACCTAAAAAAGTGGAAGAAAATACAGGCGATTTGAGTTCGAGAAACAAGAAGGGGTGAGTTTTTAAGGGTAAACCACGGTTTATTTTGATTTCTGGCAAAACTACTAAGTTTCATTGCGTCGGGACACTTTCAGCTCATGTAATTGGATTTGTTGTAACATTGGTTAAATGAAAAGGGATATAAATAAATTTGGGTTACTAATTAGACCCAATGTCTTCTCAACACTCAAAACATATTCCCACTTCGAAGTCATGACTTCCATCACAAATTCAAAGCTCCAATTTCTTCAAAAAAATTATGTACGGTACTCAATTGTTACGATACGGAATTTCAACAACCTAATAACAGAAACAATATAACACAAAATAATAATAATTACAACATAAAACATTTTGATGGTTTTATCTGATTAATAAAATATGTCGTCACAGTTTTAACACAAAATTGGTAAGATACAACAACAACAATATTTGTTGTTTAATGTTTGAAATGTCTACTTAAATATTTGAAATAATATTTTGTTGTGGTCGATGCAGAATATAATATAATATGTATGTGTATTTGGTCTATTTACTAATATTGTCAATGTTTATGTATTGTTAAGTATAAAACCACCTACTACTACTTCATCTGTTATCTGAATAACATTAGTATATTCTATAATACATAATAACATTACTCGAATTTCTAAAACATATTATTATTATATCTGTCTAATATCTTGTAATGTAATTTGATTGTTTAATATACAAAACACTATTTATTATACAGAGAATATGGTAAATGTTGTAAGTGTATAATTATTCAAAATCATGTTGTAACAAAACTACTGAGAAATGTATAATTAAAAGAACACAAATTGTCTAATTTGCAAATATTTAAAATAATAATAACCAAAACTGTATAAAGTAGATACTATCTTCAATAATACATATAGAAGTTCCTCCAATAATGGATATAAAACTGATTATTTTTATCTCCTTTTGACATACAGAAAACAATGTTTAAATTGACCTAATTGCCTATATCTTATATCTTTAAATGAGCAATTCTTGTATATATATATATATAAATATATATATTTATATATATATAATTGGAATCTCGGAATCGGCTCCAACGATTTTCATGAAATTCGGTATATAGGGGGTTTCGGGGGCGATAAATCGATCTAGCTAGGAATCATTTTTAGAAAATGTCAATAATGTTTTATGAGTTCATCATTTTCTAAAGTGTCATGACATTTAGAAAATGTCATGTTTATAATGAAATGATATATTTGTTTAATATTTATAGTCATATAGTCATAGCAGTGGCTTAGTGGTAGCGTGCGAGGCTCTTATACAGAGATCCCGCGTTCAAATCCCGGCTCGGCCGACGAATAATATTAATTTTTTTTTACATTTTAAAGTGAATACATTTTAATTTTTTAATTTTAAATACATTTTAATTTTTTAAAGTGAATAATATTTTTCAAATAATATTTTGTTATTATAATTGTATAATTTTTTATAATGCAATGATATATTTGTTTAATATTTAAAGTCATTGGAGTGGCTAAGTGTTAGCGTGCTGGAATCGTCTTCCGCCTCGACGTAATATAATTTCCAAAAAACACAATTTATAAAAATAAGAAAAAATACCGAGCAAAGCTCGGTCATCCGGGTACTCAAATATTACACACAAAAAAAGGATATCACTTTCGAGTGCTATAACTCGAAACGGTAAGTGAGAACTTTTTCAAATAAGGCTTTTCCGACCACCTTCGCTATTGTTCTTGACCAAATGATTCAAAAAACCGCCAGACCAACAGGCACAAAATCAATGTTGCTCAGAAAATTCCAAAACGTCGTTAATCAATCCTAGATAAAAAAGAATGTCACCCCGAACGGGAATCATACTCACAGCCACAGGTTTATCGAAGGAGCACCTTACTAAGTGAGCTTTTGTTCTTCTGTTGAAGCATCGAGTCAGTAAACTGCTAGTCACTCGTTCCGTTGAAAAATGTTATTTTTTACACAACTTTGTACTAATAAATATATTAATACTATTAATTCACAGCCTTTACCAAAAAAAACAATAAATGAGCAGAAAGATTCAACTAAAATACGTACCACAATGAATTTTGTGATCTTAATCCCCTTCGGACAGTCAATACTGCCAAACAACCACAATTTTCAAAGCTGCCTGTACATATCATTGTCACTTATGCATTTACAGAAGCACGTCTTTTGAATATCAATAACAACATTGATTGAGATGAGGTAGATATTACTGTTGTATTATATTACACTACTTATAATATAGTGTAGGCATTACGGAGCATTTTAGACAAAATCATTATATACTGAAAACTACCCATTACATTCAACAAAACAAATGTCTTTTGAGGGATTACTGTTTTACTAGGTTTCAAAGGGAAAATAAAATACAGAATTTGGGTACAGTGGAAACAAAACTACATAAGTCCTTGATTCAATTTTCAAAATAAATGAAATTTTTTTATTAATATTGAACTAATCATTATGAATATGAATTCCATAATATAAGTTCACAGACAATTTTTTCTCATAACATATGACAATCAACACAATAAAATAATGATTAAACCAAAATTAAACAATGACTTGTCACTTACAAAACATCACTTTCAAAAAGTGGTTGCGATCTTAATTTATGGAATTATTACTGTGATTTTAAATTAAATACTACAAGGATATTAATTTTTTGACTGCATTAAGGGTAACATTTTATGATCGCCTGATAAAGTGTTAATAATGAACACGAAACGTTGCAAAGTAAAAGCTTTGTCTTGATGTTTTCACTGATCCTTCATCCTCTAATTCTTAATAAAGATAATTATGTCATATTTTTATACTTTTTCTTATCAAAAGCATATTCCAATTGGAATTGTATGTTGACAATTTTTAATTCAACGAAATACTTTGAATTTAAATGGAGTGTGTTGTTAATCTGAGGCATTCAATAAATATTTATGGAGTAGCTTCTATTATCATCTTAGTTCTTTAAACTTTAACATTTGTATAACTACCAATTTGTGAATTGCCATTATAAAAGTCATAAATGTTGATAATACTTTTTATATTCTAAGTCAAGAAGTTTATTGTTATTCTACAAATCTCTAAGGATAAAACTATAAAAATATACATACTTATAAAAAAATAAAAATAAATATGAACATTATCGTTTTGTATTCAAGTACTATTTGTATAAATAATTGGTACTCAAAATAAAATAAAAAGCATAAAAAAATTTTTATGTAATATTCAATCGTAACAAAAAAAAAACTGCAGTGGTAAATATATGGTGAGAGCCACTCATATGACTTCTATATGAACTATTTATTAACCAGTAGCTCTGTGAACTGTAAACTCACTCAGAAGTAATTCAATAATCAGGAGACGGTATTTTAAGTAATTCTATCTAAAATGGAGGAGACGGTTTTTTAAAGAATACATAAATTCTTCATGTTTGTTCTGATCAAGCAATTTCGTTTCACATTGTCTCTAATTATAAAATTTCATTTCACATCGATGACAAAAGTCGCATTATATTATTATTATTATTAGATGAATAAAATAAAGTTGATACAAAGAGAAAAAAATTGGTATTAACGGAGTATTTCCTCTTAGAATAGAAATGAGATTTTCGTATAGATTGAAAAAGTCGCATCATTCAAGAATATTAAGAAAATCTCATAAAAATTAAACAAATTGTTCGAAAGTTAAATCGCAACAAACATACATGCACAGGCATAAATATATATATATATCACTTAAAATTTTCACTTTATTCACATTTTTCGTTGAATGATCGTCATTATTTCAGTCTCCCCTACCAATTTTGATCTTCAACAAAGACTTCTCATTATATAATTAAATTACGCCAGCCTTTGATCATAAAAAAAGACATTATCAAATATACTAGTACCTCTGTTAGCTGTAGATCTCAATCGAAAATAAACGTTCTGTATACCATAGGTTGTTTTCATATAAAAAATGCTCAATAGAATCTACTCAGTAAAATAAATATACATAATATTGTCAACAAGATAAAATAATCGTTTATGAAACACAACCTTATTGCTAAGGGCTCTGTAAAATCAACGCCAGGCAAAGTAAATTTGTAGCATGTATTTAAAAAATCTATTCGTGTATTTTGAGTGCCTGGGTAGACAACCTTTGTACAAATATTATCCCAAGTTTACTTGAATATCATCAGCTTACTACAACTATATACAAATTAATTTCACTAAAAACGGTTGGAACTGGAACTCAAGGTGTAATTCGAATAGAAGATGACTCATTTATTTACTCAGCTAGTAAGATTGGCGTTTAATGATTAAATTCATATACAAGTTATTTTGACCAGTAATCTTATACTTAACTACTTGAAGTTAATTTAGTTTTTAAATGAATTGTACATTCAAATAATAATTTAATACACTTAGTAAAGTTTCTGTTTTGTACCTGTTGTTTTGTCCAGTTCCGAATAAATTTCGTGGATCATAAAACTGTTGAAATATTACAGATTTGTAATATTTTTTCTATTCCTTCTTTGATATTAACATTAACATGAATACACCTCGCAAAGTAATGTGTTATTGACGAAGCAGGCTGCGGGCAGAGAAATTGATGGTACAACCGGGATTTGGTGTAGGAAATCAGTGGCACACAATTTGTATATATACATCTGGTATTTGATATGCGACACCTGGTATTTGGTGTGGCAAACCGGTACCTGGATCCCCTTGACCCACGGGACAATATCTCAATAAATTATAGCCCATGTATAAGCAATATTATTGTAAAATTTAATCAAAATCCATTTAGTCGAAAGTGTAACATAAATATGTTACATACATACAGTGATACTTTCGCATTTATAATATAAAAGGATTTCTAATAAAAAACACAGCTACATCGTATAATGTAAGTTATTTTTGTAACGACATCCTAAATTGAAAAAAATACCTTTTTCAAGATATAAACAAATTTAAAAGGTATTTTATTAATGTACTTAAAAAATACAAATGGTTGTTTGTAATTTGTTATTTCAAAATGATGGAATAAACATGCAAATTATAATAAACTGTTCCCATTTGGTGAATGTTGTTTGTACTGGGAATAATCACATGTGTTCGATGATATTTATCACAGTTTATTGATTTCATAATAAAAACAATTTTGATATAATCTTCAGATTTTGACTACAAAGTCTTCTTTACCCATTCATGCATAGTAAATTTTAGAATGATAAGAGAGCAAAGGAAGTTATATGACTGGCAGTGTTACACACAACCATTTCGAGTTTTATATAAAATATTTGAAAAACATTGGGATTTCCTTCTAAGGTTAACTAATTCAAATGTGTTTGTTTTACCTTATACACCTTCATATTTAATAATTTTTGAAGCTGGATTAAAAAAGGAAATAAAATATTTTTTTGTATTTGTAACTCTTCTTTTTTGATCTTTTGGTTAAAAATTAACCGAAATTTAGAATATGGCAAAATTTGTAATATGTCTTTTCATTTTTGAGTAATCTTGATGGCGAAGGGATAGGCGGGCAAACGAAAATGGACTTATGAAAATGGACTAACTAAGTGTTTCTATGAACACCCATACCAAAATTTGCTAACGTTACAAACTTTAGATTTTTATACTGCCATCCTATATTTGTCGGAAATAAAAACTAAACCTATAATATTTGAAATTTGAAAACCTAGTATAATTAAAATTTTAATTTCATATACCATATTCTATAATCAAATGAAACCTAAAACTTATTAAATAAAATCGTATCTAGAATAGATAAAGAAAAATAAATTTATATATATATATATGAAGTGAAATAAAAAAAGAATTTAATTTCGTGTTACAACTAATATTCTATTAAATATTTTTGCGTGGTTTCGACCTTGTGTTCGAATATTGTATAGTACATATGTAAGTATAGATTATATATATGTATATCGTGTTGTACACCTGTTGTTCGAATGCCTGTATTTAGGTGGCCCCCTCGTGACCTTTCGAATTTGAACTGTTTTTTCTAATAAAACAACATCGTTACTGTTTCGTGTCTCTCTGCTGCTTAAACTGTTTTTAAAAATTTGATCATTTGCCATAACATATCTTATACAAAGTTTTTCATTTCAATTAATAATATTATAAAATCTTATGTATATATATTTTCTTTTTTAAACACCTTTATTAATAGAAACCTGTTGAAATATCCAACATACAATTCTTTTATAATTCACTGACAGTGCGCCGGTATCTTCAAATTATTTGCTTTAGTATTTATACAGGTCTAAATAGTATTTCCAGGTCTAAATAAATATTCTCTCGGTTAAATAGTGCATAGTTTTTAGTAAGCCACGTGGTTTTTTTAATAATTAATAAATAAGCCGAATGATTAATAAATAAGCTAACGCTGAAACTGTACTTATATTATACTTTATGGTTAGTTCAACAGTTTTATTCGTTACAAAAATTCTGAATAATGGGCCGTTTTCTTTTTCGGATTTCGTTAGATTTTTGATTGCATCTAAAAGCTTCAAATTGATGGACATTCTTTGTTTTTGGTAGTTTAATAAAAAGATCATTCAATAATAAATGTAAAATCCATTTTCCCGATACGTCTTAAAACCCAATAGTCTTTGTCTGACAACCTAAAAATAACATCATTTTTTGTCAGATATCGGAAAAAATATTTTTATATTTGTTATTAAATATTTATATTAAAATAACATATCATTTAATTTTAGGGTCGTAGGTGCAATCGAAAATGTTACAAGCTCTGAAAAAGAAAACAACCCACTTTTCAACATTTTCAAAGAGGATAATCTTTGTTGCTTTGGCTGTAAGAATTTACTCATGAAGTTAAAGATAGTTATTAATCATGGAAAATAATCGCCTGGAATACTGTAGATTAATTACTGGCCAATATAATGAATTGTAAAAGGCTTATAAAATTTTCAACTCACGAACATAGATTTCCTTAAAAAATGACTTATAACATTGAATTTTAACATCAGTCGTTTATTATTTATAGTTATGATAATAAGACTTTTCTAAGCTAGTGTTTGTTTACAAAGTTTTTATTGACAAATTGACAAAGATTATTCATACAAATAAATAAATGGTAGTAAGAAAATTGTAGCAAAATTGATTTTTTATTCGCATTCTATTTCTCGATATTTAATGTACATAAAATACAGCTTTTTATTTAATTATTGTACACAAATAGTTGTATTCATATTTTGTACCTGCAACTATATCTTTTATATGCACATAATATGCAAATAAATGAAGCCAGTTGATATTTTGTTCTAAAAAACAATACATGAGAACTACAACTAATAGATGTCTTTAGATTTACGTTCTTAATTTTATCGATATTTAACATCGATGTTTTACTTTTAAAAAACATTGATATTCAGATATGCGAGTAATCGATTTTATAAACGATTTTGCTCGAAACACAATCCATACAAAATGAAATATTTGTATATTATTTTTATATAACTGTCGTTGCAATCAAATTTATTGTAATATTATTAATTAATAATTGGTTTCTAATTGGTTTACTTAAATTTCTAATTGGTTTATTTGAATTCTACAAGTGACTGGATAAAACTACTTCATAAAATATTTATAATTGATAATTTTCATAATTATATAATTAACTGATGACTAATTTTAAAATTAATTAATATTATAATATTATAATCCTTAGAGTGATGATTGTGTACATAAATTTTTACATTTAATTTTTGTAATTAGATTATGGCTGAAATATAACAAAATGATGCCAATTTTAATTTTCTTCCAATTAGTATATTCGTTTTTTCAGCAAGTAAACATAAAAATTTTTATTCATATATATAATGATACACTTGTTTGTGAAATTTGATGTACATAATCTTGACATAAAAATGGAGGGTGTTTGAGTTCTTCAAGAAAATAATTTTAAAGTAAAAACCAAAATTTTATTTTTGTTTTAGAAATATTTTTTAGCGATAAACTCTTCGACAAACCCACCGTTTTCGCAAAGAGAAAAAATATACCAAATTTCATTCTATTTCGGTAATTTTTTAGTTATTTATACGCGAAATTTGAAATAAATAAATATATTTTATATTAGAAATTGTATTTAATATCTGGGTTTTATTTTTGGTGACACTTCTTCTTAATATTCAATTGTACAAAGTTTCTCCAAAATAACACAAAACAATATTTATGAAATCCAATTTACGTCCTTGAATGATTGAATACATAATAAATAATATATTCATGCAGTCATGGCAGTCAGCCATACTTTCCTTCACGGTATGGAATCATTATTATTATATATGTAACATTTTTATGTGCGATTAATAGCATATTTCAAATTTATTTGTTTCAATTTCTATGAATAACAATAGTTTCTGTGTACAGAATTGAATTTTAGTATTATTGCAGCTATATTTGCACGTAGTCGTGCAATGGTATTCTTTTACTCAGATTAATTTAATCAGATTGTTTATTTTTTAAATTTTGACCAATCAGACTTTTGTAGTATTAGGGCCCCTAATTTACCATTTAATTTAGTTATGTTATACTAACTTCATTTAAAAATGTAGTTAAAATAACATAAATACCTAAATTTGGCTGTTTCTGTTCATACAAGTCGAAAAATTTCCTAAATATTAAAGATAAAAAATTATTATAGATATTATTATATTTATAAAATGGTTCAGGAAAATGTAAAAAATGCAGCTTTTAAACACTTTTAATTGCAATATCAAATTTCTATCAGGTTTAGATCGATTTCATTATCTCCAAACTTCAATAAGGTAAAATTCGAAGCAATTCAATTCATCGTAAGATTATCCTTGTATTTAGCAGCACATATCGATTGTGAATTAGAATTATGCTTATAATATTTGATTTCTATCTATCCAAAAACACAGTTTAAATTTTCAATTTCTCCAAATAGTATCAAAACTTCCATTTCTATTAGATCTTATAGTTGAAATCTACTTAACAAAAAATTTGCTAATATATATATTTCTACTTTAGAATAATTTTGCTTTGTAAAAAGTAATCCAAGTATTTGCAATTGATAATTATTCACAAAGGAAGTTCTTCTGTTAATTTCTTTCAATTTATCATCGTTATCTTGCAGCATTCTCTAGAAGTATAACCCGATATATAATTCATATATGTCGAGTATACAAATATTGAAATAGAAAAATAAAAAGTTACAATTCTTATAGAACCTTTTACTTATTTAAAATATGAATTGAAAGCACTCGAACAGAAGTGGAAGAATGCTCTAGAGTTTTATATATTATATTTTGCTTATAAAGTTATAATTAAGTTTATGTAGTGTTAAAGCTTTTGTAAGTTTTAAATTTATTACATGTAATACTTTATGGTTTAGGTAAATAAATACATGTAATAAGAAAACGTGATAATAACTGATCATGTTGAATTTAAATAAATACTATCATTTTCAGATGGGAATTAATCAAATCAGTTATAATAATTACATAATTCAATAAATACCAAAACTTGGATTTGACATGAACAATTTTCTCAGTATTCATAAATGCGTACATAGTTTATTATAATTATCAAGTATTTGAACGAATTTATTGTCTCAATTGTGTTGGTAATATGTACGTAATAGATTCGATATTCGTAAATACCCGAGCAATTTGCTTACAAAAATATTTACGTTGTTATTATATTGTTAATTCAATGAGTTAAATTTGGTAATTTTTTTTATATATCAACCAAAAATACACTGATAATAACGGAATATGTGATCGTTTGCTAAATATAGGGCAAATCTTTAACGAATGAATATCAATTTGGATATGTAGTGAAAATTGGATTTTAGTAAAATAAAATTTACTGTAACAGTAAACTAGGGTAATTTCATTTTTTTTAAATAATTTTTTGTTATTATTCTTCATTTTTGTTTTCCTATTCTTCATATAGAGAATAAGTGATTTGAACAATAGAATGAATAATAATATTCAAAATACTAATGTAAGATTACTTTATACGTAAAGAAAATTTCATCAAAATCATATACATACTTCACGATATATCAGCATTTAAGTTAAAATATCCATTAACCAATATATTAATTTTCATATTGCATAACATCATACTAATTTGGTAGTCAAAGTTCAAAAAGCTAAAGGTGTAGTTGCCTCTCAACTGAAGCCAACTTTATGGGATATAGATCTTTGTTTAGCGATCAATTAGCTCGATGAACACATCAAGACCGGAGACCGGAACGTCGTTCTCCCTTATTTAATCCGAAATTTACAATTAAACTAAATATTGTTAAATCTGTAATTTTTGTACTTCTACAGCATCGGTTGCGATAGGTAACAGTTTGTAAATTATAGTATGCTATCGATAACAAACATTTCATATTTTCTAAATATGTTTACAAATAAAGCTGCTGCATACATCACACGATACAATTTTCAAATAGTGACTGTATTACTAATTTAAAAATAAACAGTATAGGCGAGCGGATCAAAGATTAAAAAGAAGATTATTTCTAATGCGTTGTCAGAATGTTTTTTAATGAATAAAATCACCTTTGTAGAAAATAAATTACCATAACACAGCAAATAAGTAACTCATGAAATCGTAGCCAATATCCGTTTTCAAATGAATAGAATATTAAAACATTGTTGATTAAGCTATGACTAGCAGTAAAATCACAAAATCAAAAAATATTCATCTATAAATATGTAGAACGTTTAAATTTTCTTTCGTAAATTTATTAAAAATTCGATTTGGTTTCAAGCCATTTATCAGTTACCAGCCGCTCTCTTATAATATTTAATAGGTAGGTATATTACAATTTTACCAATCATCGTTAAGTGGTTGGTTATTTAAAAATTCAAAATTCGATTGAACTATAAATACATTTATGACTTATAAAAATAAAGTTGTTTAAATGTTTTAAGTGAAAAAGTACACACAAAAAATTAAAAAAAAAATCAAGACCCACATAGCTTGTTGCTTGCTTGTTTCTTTTAAATACACTTGTATTGTATACGTCTAGTTAAACATATCTCATTGTATGTTTGTTAAATATAGGTACATGTCTCATTGTAGAAGATAGGTTTGAATCATCCTATGAAGCTACCAACTTCTAGATAAATAATCCACGAAAAATATCCTCAAATATTCTTGAACAGATAATATTAATAATTTCTTTACCAGCGAATTCCAGTGGATTCACCAAAGCTCCGCGATCTTAGCACCTCATGTGCGGAATTTCGATTGACCAATTATACCATCTGAAAGGTCAGAAATTGGTCATAAAAGGTCAGTTGGTCTTATTAATTGGTCAGCATCAGAAAATTAAGGATTATTTATTAAGGATTAAAGTTTTTCAAGGTCAATTAATAATTTTAGCACCTCTTGAAAAACTTAATAAAAAATTTTCTGGTGCTGACCAAATAATGAGACCAACTGACCTTTTATGACCAATTTCTGACCTTTCAGATGGTATAATTGGTCAATCGAAATTCCGCACATGAGGTGCTAAGATCGCGGAGCTATTCACCAATGGCAAATATTAATTGAATATAAGATTATATCATTATCATTATTGTTCTAGTCAGAACAATGATGACATTAAAGAGCTGATTTAAAATATCATTGCAACATACATAAAATTGATTTCGACCGAATGTTTCTCATGCTGTGTTTGTTGTGACTCATTAAGTATTTGAAACTTTGTAAAAAAAAAAAATATTAAATGTTATTTTCAGATACATTTATATACAAATAATAATGTATTTAAAAATAATAATAATAAAACAATTAACATGTGTATTGTTTATAAATATTAAATTTTAATTATTTTGTGTAGAAAAAGAGGATATGTATGTTTGTTTTGTTATTAAATCATTATTTTTTACTTCATTTATATTTTTAAATTACCGTAAATTTATTAAACAATTTCTTTTAGAATTATTTAAAGATTTTATCAAGTGTTTCTTGGAAATTCAATATGTACTTACTCATTTTCAAAATGCTTAAGATAAAACAATAGCTTTAGAATTTTATAATTATTTCTTAATCATGAAGAGAAATTACCAAATTCTTTTGCCTTAGTTTAGTTAAAATATATTTAAGTTTTTATAAAGATATTATTTTTCAAAATTGATCAAATTATTATATATTTAATTATTTAGAACTCTCTCTATTTTCAATAAAGCTTATAGCTTACTTGAATTATTAAAACTATGCTTTTTTTGAGCGCTTTTTCCCTTTCATATATTTTGTAACAATTTTATACCAATAATCACTGGGTATCAAAAATAAAAAGTGGTCTTGATTACTAGACAGTACGCAAAGTATATGAAAAAGTATTTACTCAGAATTTTTAGGCACCCAATTCGCTTTAAAACTTTTAGTTTTTAAGTCCAAACAATAAAAATTCTTACCTTTATATTAATAATGTTGTGTGAATAAATAAATTCATACAATTTAATTTTTTTGCTAAACCACTTTATTAATAATTTATATTATTTCGCGACATATGTTTCGGATATTACTCCATATTCAAATGCGATTTTGTACAACTGATTCTTCGTATTTATACAAAAAATTTTTGTGTTCAAAAACAACTATGTTGTTTGTTGTATTACATGTGATATAATCTGGCCTTGTGTTTTTTGAACTTATTAAAAACAATTATGTACAAAAATTAAAATAAAATATATACAGTGTCATTACTTAGTAAAACATATTAAAAATTATAGTCAAAGGTTAAAAAATATAAAAAAAATATAAAAAAATGTACCAATACTATTTTAAAATATTGTTGGTAAAAATAAAAAAGTTAAAGTCAGAATTTTAAAAATTTTTTTGTAAAAAGGTTAAAATAATTTTACACCCGTAGCGTCAAACTTCAATTATTCCAGTAGAGAGAATAGTTTTGAGTGGACCGTGGTTTCTGTCTGCTCGTTCAGGATAGGTTGGGGTCCTTTTTTGTGTTTGTAAATTTCCAGGGCCTCTAAAACATCCAGCTTGTACCCTTTTTTTGATATGTGTAATATTTCTAAGTTTCTGTCTGCATTATGGTTGTGTTCGAGTAGATGGTTGGCAAAAGAAGAGTCTGATTTTTTCAGCCTGTATGATCTAAGATGTTCATTCCTTCTACAGTTAAAGGATCTCCCTGTTTGTCCAATGTAACAACTCTGACAATCTTGACATGACAGTTTATACACTCCTGATTTGGTTTTTTTGTCGATTTGGTCTTTACAGTTGAGAATAAGGTGTTTTAGTATGGTCGGTGGTTTATATGCAATATTTACACCTTGTTTTTGAAGTATTTCACCGATCCTTTTCGACGCATCACCAAAGTATGTTAAACACCTATAATCTTTTGGCTTTTCGGTGCTTGGGAGGACTGATTTAAGAGCTATTTTATATTTTTTGTTTATCTCCATTTTGTTTATTATCTCTGGGTCGAATCCATTGTTTCTGGCTATTAATTTGATGGTGTTAATTTCTTTGTTATAGTTAGCCACTGACATTGGAATAGATAAAGCTCTGTTTACCATTGAGTGGTATGCCGCCATTTTGTGGTTCCAAGGATGTATGGAATCCCATGGTATAGTGGTGTCTGTGTATGAAGGCTTTCTGTATACATCATATTCCAAATGGTTGTTCCCTTTTTTGATTTTTAAATCTAAAAAGTTTATTTCATTGTTTGATTCAATTTCCAAGGTAAATTGAATCTTGACGTTGAAAGAATTGACGAAATCCAGAAAACTCTCCATTTGTCTCACAGTACCATCAAAACAAATAATGACGTCATCCACGTAGCGGTGCCAGAACTTTATATGTTTAACGGCTAGTGTAGAACTGAGAATTTTATCTTCCAAGTTCGCCATGAATATGTCTGCCAGAAGTGGACTTAGAGGACTGCCCATTGCTAAGCCTGTGGTTTGTCGGTAATTTTTGTTGTTGAAACTAAAACAATTCTGTTTCAGAACCATACGTAAAACATTGCTTAGATCTGAGATGATAAGCGGATTTGTATTTTGTTTTTCCAATGTGTCCACGACTATATTTACACATTCATTTGGCGAGATGTTACCAAACATATTGCAGACGTCCAGAGACCCCAATTTGTAGCCCTTATTTATTTCAAAATGTGTCAGTTTTTCAACCAGATCTACCGAATTTTTTATGCAGTGCTTATTGGAAGGTATTTTGTCTCTTAATAGTGAATTCAAGAACTTTGCAAGTTTATATGTAGGGCAACCAATATACGAAACAACTGGTCTAATAGGCGCTGAATCTTTGTGCACTTTGATGAGCCCATACAGAATTGGTGATCTTGGATTCATCTCTATTAGGTTTCGTTTTTCAAATTCACTGAAGAGAGTTTTTTTTTTTTTTTTATATTTTTTAACCTTTGACTATAATTTTTAATATGTTTTACTAAGTAATGACACTGTATATATTTTATTTTAATTTTTGTACATAATTGTTTTTAATAAGTTCAAAAAACACAAGGCCAGATTATATCACATGTAATACAACAAACAACATAGTTGTTTTTGAACACAAAAATTTTTTGTATAAATACGAAGAATCAGTTGTACAAAATCGCATTTGAATATGGAGTAATATCCGAAACATATGTCGCGAAATAATATAAATTATTAATAAAGTGGTTTAGCAAAAAAATTAAATTGTATGAATTTATTTATTCACACAACATTATTAATATAATGGAATACCACAAATTAAAGCTCTCTACCATGAATCTTACCTTTATCTTTATCCGTTCGTGTATTATCGAAGAAACTTGTCGTTAACGCTTTTCTTTTTAAAAGGTAAGCACGTCGTTTTGGTTTCGTTACGGGTACAGCCGTTGAATCTGAAAAAAAATATTAATTTGAATATTGATCCATATTGATCTTAGATGTGGCATTAATTGTGGACTAAAACTCGTCCCGATTGTAGGATGTGTATTGTACCATTTCTCAATTATTATTAATTTATAAAGCTTAAAATTTAGCAAAAAATGTAGTGCATGGTTTATAAATTGCAATTAAATATCACTATAGAAATAAAAAGAAAAAGAAAAAAAAATAGCGATTGCTGTCAAAGAAATAGCGATTGTTTTTTTTATTTTGGACAATTTAAAAAATATGAAACAGTTAATGTGTATTTATGATGTATATTTAAAACTGAAACACGCTGTAAAATGAAAATTCGAATACTTACCACTTGGTATTCGAACCGTTACACCAAGATTCAATGCTTGTAATTTGGCTAGTGCAACTTTTTGTAAAACACGTCGTTCAACTTCCGTTAACTGTAATAAAGATGTATCCTGTAATGTTACTTGACGTCCAGTCACGTTTGTCCACGTGCACTGCCCCTTTAAAACAAAAAAAAACAAAAACGCAATTATTATAAACGTCGAATAACTTGACAAACTTTATAAAACTTATGTTATTAACTTATATCCATCCATATATATAGTACATATAGTGATCAAATTGATTTTATAACCAAGCAAATGTGTGTTTTATTACTTTTTCTAAGTTAATATTTATATAACTATAACTTTCAAACTTTCTATTTTTATTATATCAACACTAAATACTTCATATTATTTCTTTACTACAAATTATTGAAACTATATTTTATGATATGTATTGTAATATACAAAAAGTGGCAATGGAAAAAATGAAAAACTTTAATTCAATAAATTCATGGAAGAAAAACTTTCTTTTATCCAGACGCATCTCTAAATTCTATGAACAAAATATTGCCCAATCGTATTTATCAGCTTATATAATTTCTGAGCGGAATTCACATCAATATTCAATATTGAAATGGAGCAAAAATGATATCCATGGGAAAATGGATATCATTGCACAATCACAATCAATATCTGAATACTTGACATGGAAAGTCTTTTTCGTGATTTAAGTTACAAACAGGAAAAGGAATCGTTTTATCAAGGTGTTACTGGACTTCCAACTGTTCCAATAATGTTGTCATTTGGTATTGTGCTCGCTGATTCTCCATTGCTTGACATTATCTAAAATTTATCTGTATTTACATTTTAATATTTAAGATAATTTAGATTTAGCTTTTTCGTAATGATATTTCAGTGGATCGACCATGAGTTTAATTAGCTGGATTCAAAACTATGTCATATTTGAATTCAAATTTTAAATTAAAATTTAGTTCTTGGAGAGTTCTTGGTTTTTTGATCATTTTTAGTCAAAAGGGCAAAAATACTCAATTTTGGCCACTGAAAACTGAGTGCCAATCAGTTTACCAGTTATAAATCTGCCAGAAAAACGATCAATTCTAGTCGAATGACTAACAAGCAGATGCTTGGGAGTTTAACGGATCTTAGCATGATCAAAGTCCTCAATCTTACTCATTTTTAATGTATCAGTAATTATTATTATTATTATGAACAAAAGCGAAATATTTTATGTATAGTTTTATGTATGACATAGTATGACAAGCTGTGCTTGTCAAACTCTACAACTTTAATATTTTTAACAACTTTTGTTGTATTATTACATATATCCGTTTTGTAGAAAACAACTTACTATCAAGCATCTATGATGTAGTTGTTAGCGCATTCGACTAGCATTTGGATTCAATTCTACATATCTTGCAATAAGAAGATATGGTTTTTCGACTAATGTTTAAAACTTTGGTGGAAGAGGATCTTCTGCGGTTATGTTTAAATAAAAGATGATCCATGTTATATGTCTACGTGTATATATACATAATATATACAATATTCAAAAATAGTTTTTAAAACTTTACAACAATCATATAATTTTATAAAAACTACTGTTTTCCAAAAATAACAGGCGTACATATTAAATTTAGATGCATTGACGTAAAATTAAATTTGAATATAATCTTCACCGTTCAGTAAAGTGTAGTATTTTATATACACATACGTATGTTAAGAATAACGGCCATGACACCAATTTTTACTTTATTTTATTTTTTTTTTTTATAATATTTTCTTTAAATATGTTTTCACACCATAAGTTCGAAACTAAACGAACTTAAACATATGGTTTTTCAATCATATTGAGAGTTCATACGTCACAATTTTGTTTGTGTATTTGTTACAAAATCCAGTATTGATTCTTTTAAAATCATGATTTTGATTTACATTCTTAAAGTTTAATTTGTATGGATTTGCGATAATTTTTACCTCACCAATAGCTTTTCGGAGACCGTAAAAATTACCAAAACCTTAATACAACCTCGATCCAAGTAACTGTGTCGCCGATTGAAATGTACACAACATACTTAATGGATGTTTTTCCCACCATTACCAGAAACATTTTGTTATTATGCTGATGGACTGGCAAAGTGAAAAATTTTAACTCATATGAGATATTTATAAAATATATGTACAAACACTTCGTAATAAATCAGGAAAAATCGAGTTATTATAGGTGTTAGAAAAAAACACCTTGGAAAGCCTTTTTGCTAAACATTCCCCTCCACTACCTTTTATTTCCAAATATTTCAAAGAACATAAACAAATCAAAAATTTTTCTCCGGGCTTACTCATCTATAGTTACATGAAAAATTACTTGAATTGAGCGACTCAATCAAAAAAGCGACTAAAATCAATCATATATGGGTAGCATAGGAGAAAAGCAATTATATTCTAGCGCAATAATATCATTTGGCACGAATATTTCAAAAGCGATGGGAAGCTAAGAGCAAGTAAGTTTTACAACGCTACACATAACATAACATAATAATTTTATATTATCTGCCGTATCCGTATTAGCTTTTATTGATTTACTTTAAGGATTTCTAAAAAGTTGAAAAAATTTTTGTATTAAATTAATTTCTTTTCATGTGTAGTAATTATAAACGAAAAAGTACTTTTTACAAGCAGATGAAAACTATACACTTAAAGGCGAATAACATAATTAGATAATTCAGTGAAAAGTCAACTAATGTATATAATATACGTACAAGACCCTTAAGGTAATACTCATTGGAATACCTGACTACTCTCATTGGTCAGTTTTATTTCATATACAATTTTCAAATTACTTTTATAATAAATTTATAAACTTTGAAAATATGAAATTAGTATCTATTTTAAGCAAAGTAAAAATCATAGAGGGATATTATCAGAATTTTTTTAATCTAAATCATTTAAAATTAACGTAACCATAATGAATACTTCATATGATAAAATATTACGCTAAAATTACAGCAATAGTATTAAGAGTGAAATAAAAAATCATTTTACCATTCTGTCCCTTATATTTGTTTCAATTTTTCAAAAATACAAAACATATCAATGTATAGGAGATTGTATTTAACTTCTGGAAATAATCATTTTTACCGGATTGTTGTACCAAAAACTATATTGATTGTTGTAAAATCCGCTGAAAAAGGAACGGATATGGAAATGAATCATTTTTTTCTTGCGGATAACAAGGTATAATGAAGAATGTAAGTTCAAGAAAGAGTGATAAAATAAACCAATTAATGCATTTGAATTTATTTAATTTTGGTATGTTTTGTTGAATTATTAAATCAATTATCTTTTTCAAATATATTATTTTTCAATTTCTATAATATATACCAACATATATATTTAAAAAGACATAAATAGGTCATAACTATTAAGTTATTTTGGTTACCAGAATGATAGTTTTTGACTGAGAATGATTATAGTAATTATTACACTCATTAAAAACTTGTCAGTTCAAATAGGACTCATACTAACAAACAAAAAAAATATTTAAATCATCTATCAGCAAAGTGAATACATTTTTCAGTAATACAATTAATATTTACTATTCTTACTTAACAATTGGGCGTTTCCTATAATTGCAGCAAGACAATTTTTGACATTCTTTTAAAGACAAATTAACAATACTTTTAACGAATTTAAAATTTTGTTTAAAAATTTTGATTATGCTTCTCGTATAGGCGACAGAAGTAAATCTATTTAAAAATAGCTATATTTTTGGTGTATTAACAGCGAAAAGAAGAGTTCCTATTTTGCTTAATAAAAGAGTCAGGTTTAATGTTTACATTTTTTTATTTGTTTATAATGTTAGGAGGCAATATAACCTCCATAATAAGCACACTTCTGTATGGAATATCTTCAATTCTTGTTTAATTTTTTCGAGATGAAATCATTTTAGAACCCCCAATGCAAGCACCAAGTACTCCGCTATTTATATATTATAACGACATGCTAAACCTAAATTATCAAATCATCCATCGTATTTACGATTAATAGCTAGGGCTTTAGTTTCCTTGATAATATTACATATATTTCCAAACTACACTGAAATTAATATTTTCTAAGAGATTTATCTTGTGTTATTATTTACAAATATTCATTTAAGTATTCATATCAAAATTCTAACTTCAAAATTCTAACATTTTGACAATATTCTTCTTTTATTTTTTAAATTTATAAGCATAAATTTATCCTCATGTTTTGAGAAGAATAAATTTCAACCTAAAAAAAAAAAAAATGTATGGAATTTTATAATTTTTTTCAATTCAAAAAATTTATTACTCCTCCAAAATTTCTACCA
Organism: Chrysopa pallens; assembly: GCA_020423425.1. Lineage (NCBI taxonomy): Eukaryota > Metazoa > Arthropoda > Insecta > Neuroptera > Chrysopidae > Chrysopa > Chrysopa pallens. The sequence continues at coordinate 58,290,813 of CM035594.1, read as the reverse complement.
ACATTAATTAGTTTACCCCGAAAATAAATGTAACGACATGCCAAATCTAAATTATCACATTTCCACATATTTCCAAATAACAATAAGTATTTCTTAAAGAATTAGCTTGTGTAATTATTTATTTCTAATTCATCTTCATATCCTTCATAGCAGCCGCACCAATATCAAGGATAATGTTTTAATAATAGTACATTTAAAAAATATTCAATCTTTACTTCTTAGAATTTTTACTTATCATATACAAATTAAATAATATGAAAATATTTAGAAAATGTATGTGTAAATGAATGTACTTCGAGTTTTTTTCTATTTAAAATTCCATTGTGGGTACACATTAATTTTAATTGAAAATAATCCGTCTCGTTCGTAAATACCATAAATATTGTAAATGAATCGAATCGAAAACATATAATAAACATTTCTTATTTTCTTGAACAAAACATGTTTTTAAAGTGATACAAGAAAATACAAAAAAAAAAATTAATGTTTTGGAGAACATATTTATTTATAGCTGTGATGCAATATAGGACAATGCCTTAATGGTGAATCCCATTGTGTGACAAAATATAAAATGATGTTACTGTGTAAATTAGTAGATACTTCTTCCTACTTTCAAAATCGGAATTTTTGTGATATATTTATTTATGTTTTAAGGTGTGTCCACCAGTCCTCAGTAACCAGACACTTTTAAGATGATTGCGTGTTTATGTGGTGGCCCAATGGCAAGTTTCACGGCCTCCTTTTCGCGCAGATTTATAATGCAATTTAATTAGTTTTAGTGTTTATTGATGTACATTAATGTAAGATTACTTAGCATCGATTAGTTACACAGCGAACTTCACCTAACGGTTTGTAAGCAAATAAAAAAAAAGTCAAACAAAATTTGTATTCTAAATAAAAAAGATTAAAAAAAAAAAAATTACTGAACATTTAAAAGACAGATTCGAATGATTTGTAGGTTTTATAAGCGATGAATTTCTTAATCTAGGACGTTGAGGTAATCAAGTTTGCATTAATTAATATATTTAATAAGCCTGATAGGTGTAAAACCTGTTAAAACTAAGAATTTTAGAATTTTATTATTAGACTCGTGTTGGCCTTTAATATCAGTCAGAGATATAAATTTTCTCTAAAGTGTATTTTATTATTTTTATTTCGACCATCGACAAATTTATTTATTGAATTTTTTATTTTATTAATTTGTTTTATTATTTAATATTAATACATTCTTATACTATTTGAAATACTTACAGGCACATTCTTGTGTCATTATTAGGAATAATGAATAAATATCAGAACATTTGTAATCTGTTTCATACATATTTTGGGATTTAGGATTTTGATAAGTTATTTATTTTTATTATTGTTTCATTGTATTTTGAATGGAATTTTCCAGCAAAAATGATGTATAACTAAGAAACAAATTATTTTTTTATTATTATATTAAATTTGAATTCAGTGTATGTCTAAGAAGGAAAGCGGATACAAGGTTTTCACCCTAGGAAACCCCTGTCTCTTTGAGAGACATAAATCTTCTCAGGGTGGCATCATCCCTTGAAGAAGGCTCACTAACTTTTTACACTCGACATATGTATATAGAATATGGCAGAGTCTATTATTTCAAGTCTAAAGTTTGTAACGTTAGCAAATATTAAACGCACAAACATAATTTTGATAAAAGTGCTCTTAGGATCACCTTAATAGTGCAAATCCGTTTGCTCGTCTGATTGTCCGTGTGTCAGTGTGTCTCCAAGATAACTCAAAAACGAAAAAGTATTTAAAAGCTGAAATTTTGGTGGCACATTAATGTTATAATTCAATTGAGTTGAATTCAAAAACAAAAAAGATTTACCTTTTTAAAACTAACAACGACAAAAATGTTTCCTAATATGTTTGAATTCGCCACAATGTTAGCTTAAATTTGTTAGTTAATTAATATGTATGTATATTAATCACTCTATAGACTGGATAAAGGTTAATTAAAGGTTCACTTTTTTTAAATTTCTTTATCAGAATGTTCGTAAAACATGTAATCAACAAGCTTTTTGATTTACTCTTAACATTTTTAATTCAATCGTTCCTCATTTATTAGCACACATTTTAGCACCCGGTTCTTACACTTCATAATAAACTATCAAACGAATCAGATTGAATCACCTATACATATAAAATATGCGTATACATTCATTTAAAGAAAATAAACATTTTCTATTTTTTTTTTTTTATATAATTTGTGGATTAAATATTTTTTAAGTAGCAGGAGTGAAATGAAAAAACGCAGATGCTTTTTGAAGATTGTTTTAATGTAAACGTGGAGCCTCGTTCACTATCAATTGATAATGGGTGAACTTATCACACATATACTTATTTGAATTTATAAGACCAGGGAATACATACTGTTTTAAATGTACTACCAACAATCAAACTTTGAAAACATTAAAGAAAATTTGGATATTTTTAAATATTCAAATATTATATTAATAAGTATTCTTAGGTAACCCTGTTTTGTCTTTCTGTCAGTGTGTTTGACGTCCGTCATCAAGGTAACGCAAAAACAAAAATAATTTTTCCTTTCATTTTTTAATAGAACACAATTTTGATGAAACATTTTTTCGTAAACTGCTAAGATTTGACTCATTTACACTTAAAGTGTGGACGGATTACAAAATTTTGTTCATTACGTTCTAATGTATATATATTTAAAAAATGCGTATATTTGCTGACTTCAAAAAAAAACAGTATATTTAGAAAGAAAATAAAAACTTACTTGTGGTGTCCAAGTGCACGTTCCTCCAGTCGTAGCACGTGTTTGACTCTTGGATCGGGATCGCCATATTTTTTTGCTAACCAAACGACTACCAACACTCGACGATGACTTTGATTTCTGCATGGCGACTGCAGCACCAGCTGTTACAGGATGAGAATTTATTGGGGAATGACTTTTATCAATACTATGTTGTTTATTGCCATGCAATAATTGTGATAAGAACGATTGCCCACTGGCAATAAGGCCAGAAGGTGAAGGTGGAGAGGAGGGTGAACTTTTCGGAGAAACTTGTGGAGGCGTTTGTTGATATGTATTTAATAAAGTATTATCATCACCAACAGTTGTTTCGAAACTACTACGCGAACTAGTCATTCGACTTCCGACATCAACACCGAAAACATAATCATCTCCAGATACAGGAGATTGTGAATCATGTGATGTGGATATCGTATCAAAAACTAATAATTTATATATTGTGATCCAATCGTCATTTGTTTGACACCCTTTATTTAAACCATCATCATCACCTGGTTTCGTAATTTCACCTTTCGCTTTAATAAACCGTAAATTTTTATCGTAATTTACACGTTTAAAACGATCCACTTTATCAGCATCAACACTTTTTTTACGCGCCATACGCAGATACCGTTTAATTGTGTCACTAACCGACTGAGAAACGTCATCATGGTCTACACTACTTTTACGACGTGGTACACTAGGTTTTGTTGGGGATTTCATACCTTCTTCTGTTTCACTATTTGCACTTTTCAATTTATTTTGGTATTCTTTTTCCAATTCTTTTAATAATCGCTCCGATAGAGGATCAGTTTGAATTCCAGAACTAACGTAAGCTGTTTCTTGTGATTCTTGTTGTATCGATATTAAAGGTGGTGGAGACATTGGTGGTGACATCATACTTTTTGATTGCGATTTTCCTAAACGTTTCCAGCTACCTAAATCGTTATTATCCTCATAGGAATCATATTCTTCATCGTCATCTTTTGTAATTTCACGTGTGGTGTAATGCCTTAATGTAGGCCGAACAAATCTTGAACCTAAATGTGAACTGAAGTTACCGGAATTCGTACCTCCTCGAGTATTTCGATAACCTTTTGTTTGTCGTAAATCTGAATACAATTTTTCCAGCATTTTACGATCTGTTAAAATATCAGAAATGATTTGTTGTCGATTGGGTGATTTACTGAAGTAACGATTGTATGTTTCTGATAATGACTTTTGCATATAATCACCTTCAAATTCGACATTGGTTCCATAACGACTTGGTGAATGTGAAGAATAGGATGATTTTTGGGAAGCATAAATTGAATTCAAATGTTGTTGTAGTTTATCGACTAACGTTTGATAATCAAATGTTCCACCTTTGTCATCCACTTTGCCAGAAGCATTATTTGTATCCTGGATTTTTAAAAAATCTCCTAACATTTGAGCTAATTGTACATCATCATCGTTATCTTCTTCAGAAGTTGCTGGCAAATCTAACTTCTTTAATGTACCTCTGGGCCCACCTGCACCATGTTGTTGGCCACTAGATGTGGAAGGCTGACTAGATGCTGTAGAATGACTAGTTGTATTTTTGTTCAAAAAATCTAATTTCATTTTATGTATATCAAAACGACCACCTGAAATATGTTGCGGTGTAAATAACTGTTGCTTTCTTCCCAGCTCTTCACATTCATCGGCTGAACTTGATTTCGTACGACAACTACCACCTTTTCGATTTCGTCGACTACGATGTGAACGAAAGCCCAACGCACCGGGATACGAACTTTTCCTCCATAGTAAAAATCGTGGCTCCCGTTGGCATACTTCTTGAAAGTATGCCTCAATTTTTGGCACATCTTCAGGTCGATTTAGTGCACCATCTGGTATTAATTTTCGACCAGCATCGGCCATATAACGCCATGTTTTACGTGTTAAAAGCCATCGTTCTTTCGGCTTTTTTGATTTTCTTTCTTTGGTTGATTTACCCATTTCAATATGTGCAGAGGTTGAGGAAATTCTTCTACCAGCTAAACGTTTACGGCCATAATCAGCCATTGTTTTAATAAATTATCACAGTTTAATATTGAATTAATTACATAATGAGTTTTTTTAATAATTTTTTAATTTATTTTTAAATGTTTGTATCACAAAACAAATATTTCTTTGTGCAAAATAAATTTATATCACAGAACGTCGAAAAATACCTTTAATTTTTTCATACATTTCATGTTGTATTTCATATTCGTTAATTTAGTTGATTGGTATTCAAATTAGTTGTCAAAAAATAGCTGATATTTAATTTATTTTTAAAACATTCCTGCAGTTTTTCGTATTTTTTTTTTTAAATTTGTTATTTTTAGATAATTATTTTGTTTCTTTAAAATAAAAGAAGAGAAAAATATAAGTTAATTGTGACATATTGAATTCATTTAGAGACTATTTTATTTATTTATTTTTATTTGTCTAAGCGTTCATCCATCAGTGTGAAGATACCACCTACAGCATTAGAAAATAACAAGTTTTTAAATTTTATTGTTTTATTGAAAATTCGGGAATTGTTAAAAATGTTGGAAGTGAATCCTTAATTTCACTAAACAGATTATTAATAACAATTCAAAAATAATCAAAATGAGGAGCTGCAAATGTGAAACTCAAAGAATACAATTTTCCTCGTATTTAGGTGAAATTATTTTCATAAGAATTGAAACAATATTTTAAGTCGTACTCGTTTTAAAAATAAACCGTTATCAAAATAAACCAATTTTAAAACATTATTTGAACAAACGAAACCGATGAATATTTTATTAAAAAAAAAACCATTTCAATCTTTTGAAAAGTGCCAACTTCATACATATCATTACGTTACTCATCATTTTAGAGCTTATACTGATAATTAGATTGATTTACGAAGTTATTTATTGTAGGTAGTAAAATAAGTAGTAAGATGAGTTTTGACAAACAAATCTTTCATCACAATGTGTGTGAATTGAATTTATTTACTTCATGAGATAATAATAGTTTTGCATTCAGTAAAAATATATATTTTTGATTATAAATTATGTTTTTCTTTATTTAAGTTTTAAAATCAATTCAAATATTTATAGAAAAAAATTCAGGAAAATTAATTTTGTTAAATATTTATTATATTTGATAAGTTCATAGCATGCATACGTACGAATTTTTTGCAATTTTTTGTTACAAGTCTAGAATTTACGTGGGTATAATAAAGTCGAACAATACTAGTAATGCAAGGCTATTTAGAGAGTCTGGGAACTCTGTTTATTAATCCAACAAGGATATTAAATCAAATACCTAAAACAGCTTTACTTTATATACTTAAAGCTCGCAGCCACTCACGTCCATGCTAAATGTTATTAAAATACCTTAAGGGAATATCTGGATGTTATGATCAGTTTCTTAAAACCTGAGAGTAATCCTTATCAGTATGGAATTTTTTTCTTGGAAATCTTTAAATTATTTTTTGGCTTGCCATTAACACATACATACAACATTGTTAGCCTAAAGGCTAAGTGAGGAGTAAAATTACACCCAGTTTATCAGAAGACTTTTGGATTTTTTTTGTTCATACATAAAAAAAAAACAAATATCAGTTTTTCTACGTTCTGCGTATTAATTTTTGTCATCGATGTTAATATATAAAGTCTTCGAGAAAGTCAACATGAACATATAGCCAACAAGTTATATTTAATATGTAATATACATCATATATTTTTTCGCCGAACTTTAAAAAACATTCTAGATACAAAACTTCTGTATAGTCTTGGTGAATAAAAATTTCAATGTTAATAAATAAAATTTATATTCAAGTAAGCTTAGAAAGATTCCAGTTAAAAAAGTCAGATATAAGATAGTCCAGATAGAAAGTTCAAGAATAGATTAATAATTTTGTTTGACATTTTTCATAAAGTTATATCATAAGATGCACAAACACTTATCGACTGCATAAAATCTTTTTCATGAAATATACATCAATGTTTGTATAATATGTATATAAAAAGAATACAAGAACAAATAATATTATTTCTTTATGTACACATACTAGAATTTTTCAAAGAGAATCTTAAATTTATCTCTCTTATCTGTTGGTTATAAAAAAAAATTGTCTGTGAGGTTGTCAGAACATGATAACGTTAACCTTAGTTTTTACATTAAAATATGCATTCATTTCACAATTCCAAAAAATTATCCCCAACCCATTTATAAAAAATAAAAACTACCTACTTAAAATATGGCAATCAACAATTTGAGTCAACATTGAGGTTGCTTAGATCAGCTTAGATCAAGTAGCTTAGATCAGCTTAATTAATTGCAATTATATGCAAGAAATTAGTGCAAATTACAATTAAACCAGTGCGTAAAAAATATATAAATTCCTTAAAACTAAAATGATACACAAAATCTGGGGTCGGTAGTTTTTAGTAAAATAAAAAAAATTAAAGCCTTATCCAGGTTATTAAGTGTACATAACCAAATTTTATAAGGTAACTTTTTTATGGTGTTTACCAAATGAAAAGTTCATTTTTGTTAATTGTTTTACTGCAAATCTCGTAACGTTAAAATACTTTGCTGGCAGCTTTACAGATTTTTATTCTAGTGCATTTGATTGTAGTTAATAGCATTCTTATTTCCAAGAATAAAAATAATTGAAGCATAATCATAATGATAATGGTAATATTAAGTAAATATACTTAATTTTGCTCTTATTTTGTCATACAATTTACTATATAATGTGATTGATATAATCATCTTGCACTTACTACTTTATATAAGTATATAAAATTAAAGATCTCTGCAAAAGTAATATATGCAGTATATGATTAGAAATACGAAAAAAGCATACGAAATTATTTATAATTGGAATATCATTCGGAACCATTTTACATGGAACTACCTACACAGTACACACATATTATTTTAAATATATGAAATTTCAATAATTTCAAAAATATTTTAAATGCCTTACTGGAGCATTACTCTAACACTACTGCTTTTTAGGTGCCTTCAATAAATCAATTGAATCAAAATTACACTGACATGAATCACTGCTGACAAAAATGAAATGACTTGAATTTAGACATGCTTAATCAGGTGCTTTTTAGGTTCTATAAAATTAAATAAGGTGCTCAAATTTTAATGAAAAAAATTGAGTCATTATATGACAGCAGTGCACCAGTGGCAGATCACGCTGTCAGAGCAATTTTGAAATGAAAACTATAATAATATAATGTAAGTACTAAAATCAGGTGATTTTAGGTGGTTTTATGGAATGACACCATAAAAGAGCACTTAAAGAGCACTTTATTATGGTACTTACTTTCTATTATAAAAACTATTTTTTCACATTGCTCTGCGACCATGATTTCATGGCAGCAATGCATCATAATAACTCAAATTTCTTAATTAAAAATTTGAGCCCCTAATAAGCACCTAAATAAACAACTTTTAGCAACATTTTTTTAGCAATGTCAAGCTGGCTGCTCACATCAAAATGTAATTCGAAATTTTCACATCAAAATGTGATTCGAAAACGAAAAAGTTATAAATTTTCGAAAACGAATTGATTATTGTGACGATATTACGTTCAATAGCACTCCGGTGTTTAATTAAGAGTCTTGAGAGTCTAAATCTTATTTATTTTTAATCAACTTCAGTATTCTGTTCGTGAAGTAAAGAAGTTTCAAATAAACAAACAAACCCAGTATTAGTATTGAATGAGACATTAAATTTTATTGAATACCGTTCAATATCTAAGTCATTGTAATAATCATTTTCAATTGATATACCTACATATGAAATTTTCTTATGTAGGTAAAAACGATTTATTTTATGGAAATTAGAAATGTCATCCTTAGGATATGTGTATTTATTTTAAGTAGATACATAATTATTATTGTATAATATAAGGTTGATAAAACAATATTTAATAAACGTCTACATACTTTGATTAAATAGCCTACGGGAATTATTTCACCGTTATGAGGCGTTCGTTTATCCGTTCCAACCGTATGTTATAATTATACTATAAAGTAAATTATATGTGATATAATCTCAAGCAGATTATGATATTATAAACGGCAAAACCCTTTGAATAAATGAATTCAAAATTTTAATTGGATTCAATGATTTCAATTTGTTTTTTACAAGCATACTAATGATTCTTGCATTTACTTTTTACTTGTCGTATGCCATAGGGTCTAACGCGAAAAATTTATTCGATTATACTTATTGACATCGATTTCGGTCAAAAATATCACTTACAACAACACTGTCGGCTGCGACCTGCTAAACCAGTTGAAAACTTGGTCGAAGGTGAAGACATATTACCCGACCAAAAATGAGAAACTTAAACGAAACTTTGTTAGCTCGTATGAGAAATATACAAACAAAACAACTTAACATGTACTCACGTGTTAATTTTTAAATCCTCCCATATTTTTAGTGATAATAAACCTTTTGTTATCACATAATATCGTGTGTTGAAAAATAAACCCATTTGAGATACATCAGGTGTGCTAATTCACGCACAGATTTCGTCTAAATGGATGGGGTTTTACTCTCCATGATTCTCGCCGTGGTAGTAAATCGAGTGTGCCCATTCGAGATGTAATATTTCTTGCTGAATTCTTCCAAATTTTGTATTTACACAAAATATCTCGAATTTTGGATAATATGCAAGATTTTAATATATAATATGCTACTTTTAAATCACTTCCTCTTTCTTTTTATGGTTAAATATCTAAAGGAATGGATATAGAAATAGCCTTTCCTAGAGTATTCAAATAAATATATAGTAATTTTTATTTTATCCTTAAAATATTTTCAATTTTTATTTTGGAAGATTGCGATTGCAAATTACACTTTAGAGAATTACACAGAGTTTTAAGTCATGACACCAGACAGAGGAAATTCAAGAAAGCTACATGTATGATATACGCAAGGTCTTTTTGAACGTGAATATTCGTAGATACACACACTGGCAGAAAATCAGTACTACAGACAAAAGAATAATAAATTTGAGTTGAAATCAGCTTAGTCTTGATGATGTATGTACCTTTCTTAAAAATATATATATATAATAATAAGAAATAGTATCGGCCGTGCTCGAAATTCGATCATATCTCAAACATATTTGGTAATTAACTATAATAATTATATTTTAATGGCATTATTTTTCTGAGTAACAATGCCAAAATTTGTTTTATCACAGTATATTTTTAATATATTGATATGAACTGCAATCTTTATATTTATCTTCTCCTATAATTGAATTTTAACAAATATAATTAAAAAGTAAATTAATATTATCCTTTTTTGAATGGCAGAGTGAAAAGAAAAAAAGAAGTATGAGGTTGTTTTATTTACATATTTTAAGAAATATTATCAAGCATTACATCTTTTATTACATCAATATTTTGACTTTCTCTAGTTATACTCAAAAGAGATTTTGTGATAGTTTTAAATCCCAATATCTCCTGTTCTAATAGAAATAGTAAGTTCGTTTATGTCTAGCATTTCAGCTAATAAACGTTTAAATTAGATGGGTTGGAGATTGGATAATTATTATTATTTGTTTCAAATAACAACAAAATTTTAAATCATTAAAGAACATTAGTGAATAATATTTAGTAGGTAGCTACAAAAATGCGATTTAATAACTTTGATCGAAATCACCATGATTTCTTCATACATAAATATAATAAATTTTGTCGAAAATTAATTCGATTATTCCACAAAGTTTATTGGAGTAAACACACACCAAATTAGATACTTTGCTTTCTTAATAATAAACACCAAAAACCAGATCCTAAATTCTTGTTTGCCTATTAATAATATATACCTAGATAATAATAATAAAGTTATATTTATAATAGGATAACAGAGACAATATATATTTTTAACAATGGCTTTCTTTATGCGTATCACGAAATAAATACATGTAGAGAAAATTAAAAGACAGGCATATTGTCATGCGGTCAATATTATAAAAAACTTGATTAAAGCATTATATTTGATGAAAATCAATTTTCATAATCTATTATTCTTTCTTTTTAATTTGTTAGGTCCTAACTATTTTATAGTAACATAAAAATAAACCACTTCTCTATAGTCTAAGCCATAAATTGTAATTTAAAAGTACTTATTATAGAGAGATTGATACCTCTATAATAAGGACAATCTATAATGTGATTATTGCATTTCTTTCAATTTTCGCGCATAAATAACTCAAAAAATAATTATGAAAATTTTATGAAACTTAGTATGCACTAATTTTACATGTATTTGAAAGAGTTTTCGTAAGAAAACATTGCTAAATATACATTAAAATTTTGATTTTTCTTAAAGAGGGATTGATTATGCACAGATTTCTCGAAAAAAAATCAAAATTGGATTTTATATTTGTGGTAGTAATGTCAAAAATGTATTGGGAGATGAGGATTGATATTTAGAATAACGTCTCAATATTTAATAACCGAATATATATTTTTATGTTGTAAGCAAGTAGAAATTATTTGAAACTATTGATATTATTCACCATAGTAAGAAATATATCAAAATTTAGAATTCTGATGAATTTCATTAAAGTTAGCAGAAAACTGGTGGGGGAAGGATCAGTTATTTTATATACAAATGAAAGGATAATTTTTTTCCAATTTACCACGAATTAAAGCTTGAAGTGCTATAGTCTAATCTTGAAACTCATATTACCAAGAACAAAATGTACCAAATAAATTGTGTCTAATATTATTATACCTTATGCAGTTTTCCGCATTTCTCTGTTATAAATGCATTCCCATCTTGTGGGAAACCAACAATCACGTATTTATGAACAATAACTAGCATTGGTATGCTTTGAAACACGTGACCAATTTTACAAGCAACACAAAATTCAAATACCTTGAATTTGTATTTAAAAAAATATGAAAGCCGTCTCGATTTTTTAGTGTTAGTCTAAAATGACCAACTGTTGTCGAATTAAAAATACTTAAATGACATAAGCATTTATTTTAATTTTATAATAGTGATTTAAAGAAAAATAAAAATTTAAAATACAATCAATGATTCATGCAATTGTACAGACTTTTCTTATTAAAATAAAAAAAACATAAAACTTATTATTTCTTTTATTAAAACCAAGTATAAACGAAACATCAGACATTTAAAACTATTGAAGCCAGTAACAAAATATTTACAATATTATTGTCTTAGTTTATTTCCGTTTATATTTCTTATCCGGTTTCGTTTACTAATAGCCAAAAAGCGAAAAAAATGATTATCTGTTATTTAACTTTGAAAATCATCAAAATCGGTTAAAGATAGAAAAAAGCAGGACACAAATGTCGAAATTTTCGTTACAATTTTTTAATTATTTAAATAAATTATATTTAGGCAAAATAAAAAGTGTTATTAATTATTACTGAAATTCCACACAAAAATTAATAATGAAATAATTAAACCATTATCATTAATAATTAAAAATTTACTATTCAAGTCGTAAAATTGTTTAGGCGATTTCAATAAAAACATAATAAAAAGATGAAAAATTGCAATTTATGTAATATCTAATGTTGGGATAAACGGAATTCTAATTTGAGTACTTATAACACTCAAAGGATTCAAATAATATTGAGTTCTAGGAAAAAATTATAAATTTATTCTAGAAATATATTCTAGAAACTAGAATATAATCCTTAGCATATAATGGAAAGGCAAATTCAATACAAGAAAAAAGGTTTGTTTTATTAAATGATGGCTCTAAAGTTATCCAAAAAAAAAAAAAGTTTCGTAATTTAATCCAAAATGTAAATGTTAGAAATAACACCACTACCTTGGAATTTCTAAGTATTTATTCTACCGCTTACCACGATTTCGTTATAGCACGTTTTCAATACATTCTACAGGACAGACATAAACAAAAAATAAAGATAGATTATATTAGATTTTATGCTGTAAAAGAGAAATAATTATCTTGGCAAAGATCAACATTTTATTAAACTTCCCATTCATTCGCGAATGTTTAACAAATCTCAAATGTAAACTGTATTCATACGATTTCTTGCACTCTTATAACCAGTCGCAATTTATTAATGATCATAATCAGGTTTTACCTCCGTTTATCATACGTAGCACCTGTAACAGAGACCACCCACAATAAATTTTATTTTAATAAATTAAATTCATACAATTCATTTCATAACGTTGATGAGGAACAGGATATTAAATAAAGGCTAAGAATTAGTAGATACTGTGTCTAGAATATCTTGTTAGTCTCATTGGCAGTCTTATCAATTCACTGACCTGTTAACAATAATTGATGAACTGTCGCTGCGATAATTTGAACCCATAAGTCGTAATAGTCTTGTAGTTCGTTAAATTAAAACTAAATTATGTTTTCGTTATTAGATCAAAGATCAGATTCGATTAGTAAGACCAAAGACAAAACAACAAAACATGTAAGACTAATATGAGACACTTATTTCGTTCCGTCGATTTCTTGAGATATCTTTCTATATACTATGAAAAACCATTTTTCCTGCTTTCGAAACATAAAGTCATGTTTCCAAATTCGGTTAATAATTTTTTAAACACATAAATAAATTCAGTTAATATGTATTTGAAAATTTTCTGAGTGTGATCAATGTGCCTTCCAAATTTCATCAAAATCGAACAAGGATTTTAAAAGAAACAGCGGAACGACAAACGAAATGCAGAATCGTTGCTTTACCATAGAGACCTCATTCCGTTCGGTCAAATATTCTAATAAAAATATCTTTTTTACATTTTTTTTATAAATTCTTATAATTTATCGAATACTGCCCATATGTATTTATAGTAAGCTTTATATTTGTTACATGGAAAATAGTATAGTAATAGTTTTGAAAATATGATATTAGAAAGAAGACAACAACGATGTTTACTCTGTTGTAAATGTGGACGTTCAGACGCCACACACCACGTTGTTATGCGTAGGATGTGCCTGTTGCTACTACTTCTTCACCACCAACACACATATATTTACATCATATGTATGTATGTGTTAATTCAACATCAACTACGGACGGATGAGACAAAAAGAAAAATATCTCTACCTAGTGCCAATGCAACGTTTTAAATTAACGGTGCTATATAGTAATATGTATTTAATAATACTATTACAATGGTATTTTTTACTATACATTTTCAATTTACCTTCGTCTTTATTCTACAATTAAGTTTACTACCTACTTGAAAAATATTTCAAATATCTTTTTTGAAATTTTACATATTGAGTTAATCATACTAATATTTTTTAAATCCAACAAATCTCTTAAGTAAAGTGACTAGATAACATTAAATGTTGAAGAATCAAATAACAAACTTACCAACCCTCGAAAATATTAGTTTTATGATCGTTATTTGATAGAAGAATGGAAAATTAACACTAGTAGTTCCGTTGCGAGTAGACCTCACTCACGGTAACGCCTAATTCTTTAGAAGTAAATATTGGGCATACCTTTTTATTGTAATTGGTTTACATGTTTTAATATATGAATATTATCAAAGAAGGGAACTATAGGATATTTTACGAATAAATTTCAATTTTTTTCCTAATTGTCCAGATAAAATAAATAAAATAAATAATATCATGTTCATCATACTTCAAGTGAGAAAAACAATGTTATGAGGGGACTCGTAGACCAATAAGTGTCAAAACCAAATCAGAAAATTTCCTGATGCTAATACAACGTGACTAGCAAACTTCATATAAATCGGATAATATTTGATGCATAGTAGAAATAAAAACCCACAGTTTGCCGAAACAGTGTCGGCAATTTCTAAAATATTCGCTATTTGTTTTTATATACATATTTTAAATTTTTATGATTGATTCAATGCAAATTATTAAACAATAACAAATATATTGAATCACCTCAATTAAAACAGAATAACCGATATGTAGTCTATAACTTAAAGCGGCATATTAATTCTATAATTTAAAATCAATCAATGTCACGTACTACGAGATTGGTGCTATTCATTTAAGTTACGGTTAATAAATTATTCAAAAGCAAGTGCCTGTTGATATATTTCTAAATTTATTTGCCTATATCTTTCAACGACTCTCAACATATAAAATATAGATAGAAAATCGTAGTTCGTAAGTTAATTTTTATTGCCACAAAAGTTCTATTCATAATGGAAAAAGAAAAAAAAATTTTAATATGCCTTGTAATGAAAAACAATATTATTCACATCCAAATAAAATCCTATATAAAGGTGAAACGAATCTTACCGGATTTAAATATAGCTACAAAAATAATAATATACAATAAAGTATAACTTTTGTAAGAAAATAACGTATAGTTTGAAAAACAATATTATTTAATATTTGACTGCTTCCCTGCGCCTACACCAACAAAATCACATTATATAAGGTAATACACAACAAAAATTGTTGTAAGTAGCTAAGTTATAGAATCTGACAATCGTACACAAAATTAAATAGTTCACCTGTGGTCATAACAATAATAATTTAGTATTATTTTAAGAAAATTACTAGTAAAATGTATTGTTATTCCAATAATTTGGCAAAAGCTACCCCCAAATAAGACCACTGAAAATCTATTTTAGCTATCTTGGTCCACCTGTCATCTACAGTAACGATCAAACTCCTTTGATATTAGCATTATCGTTCCATTTTCCTTGTATATAGTTATTTACCAATAAGTGCAGCACGGCCAACGCCTGTTCAGAACTCTATCACTCGCTAAAACGCCTTTTACTTTTTCCCCCGTCAAATAATGGAACAACAAACTTTGTAATTTAATTTTAAATCTAGACAATTTCTTTGTAAATTCGTTGACATACATTAAGCTTATTGATGTGCGGTAAGAGCACATGTCATAAGTTACAAAAAAACGCGTATAAATTACATACAATTTTATTCGATGTAATATTATTTAAAAATGTTCCATTCGGATTACGTAAACCGTTTTATAAATTTGGTTATATAGTTGAATTGTTCATCGAATTAAAATTAAAATAATAGTGTTTAAAATTTATTAGAATCAAAATTTTATTAGAAAACCGCGTAAACGAAAAGTGTGAAAACTATTTGTGACCTTCAACATTCAAAGTAGTATTGTTTCCACGAAAAACTTAATTTAATGTATTTGTATTAAATACAAACTTTAAAAGTGTATTTGTATATATACAGATTCTTGTATGTTAACATTTAAATAAATTATTGAATTTTATAATATTATTTTTATAATAAACAAAAAAAAAAATTATTTAAATTGTTTATAAAATTACATTGTTTATTTATATATTATTTATATTTTGTTAAAAAATGTTGATAGCAGTGTTGTGAAACGTACAAATTATCATGAAAAACATGAAGAAAAATTGTATTAAAAGGGAATTGGAATATTTAGTCCTTTTGCGTGTTTCGGCGCAAAAGGTGTCTTCCAATTTTAAATCTTTGAAAGTAACAATATTAAAAAGAAAAAACTAAATTTGATAATAATTTTACGAATATACAATTCTGTTTTGCTTAATTGTGTTCATCATAAGAATTTTTTCGCGGAGGCAACGAAATCTTTATTGATGGTACAAAAAATTATTACTATTTTCTGTTTTTTAATCAAATAAAATCATATTTGACGTTATATTAAATAATGTTTGAATTACAAGAATAAAAAACCGAATGAAAAATAATGCCCATTATATAATTTTATTGTTATGAATAAATTGTAAGACTAAGCATAACCAAGCCACAAATTTCTCATAAAACCAAAAAGAATCAAAGTAGTTAAAATGACATTGAGAAAATAAAATGAATAATTTTAAAAATACAAAAACCGAAATGTTACATTTACAAGAACACTATAAAAATTTAATAAGTATAACAAAAATAACCACACGAAAGAATGTTAAAACATTTTGATTTTTCAAGTTTTCACACCAAAACAAAAATTTGTTTCAAAACAAAAACATAATAATATTTAATTTCTCTGTTTATTTATCCAATAAAATAAATATCTAAATTTTATGTCTCCTTAAAAACTAATTATTTAATTTTTGTTTACTAGAATTATAAAAATAAATAATAATATTTTTACAATCGCGACTAAAACGACGACGTATCAAGTCCAACAATCCACGAGATAATCTCATATGATTTAAATGTGGAATTTAAAATTTGTCAAGTGATGTTTGTTCAATTAACAGAACGACAAAAAATAAAAAACAAAACAAAAGTAATTAACTATTTTGGCTCCTATAATGACTCTTCTATTTTTTATTTAATTCATTTGATTACAATTTTAATTATTGCACAATTGAAAAACGAATCATGATCACAATCTTGTGACGTACAAAATCAAATGATGACTTAAGTCACAACGTGAATTTAATTCTAATAATTTATTTTAATTTAATTAAAAATATTTTAATTACTTTTTTTTTTCTTTAATTACGTAATACCATTTATAAAATAGTTTAAATTAAATTTTCCTGAACTTTTTTCCTTCTTAATTTAAAAAAATAAAAAAACAATATCGTAATATTACCCGACGTATACTTTTAAGGTAGATTACATTAATTGTAAAATGCATTACAGATGCATTTCATATTTTATGTCACAGAAATATTTATGCCGCGCATCCAAAGAAAAAATTATAAATACCTTTCTTTTAAATATTTTAAAAATAATTAAATCACATTCTTTTTAAACACTTTAAAAATAAAATCACACACTTAGAAGAAAAACCACTTTCAAAAATCACTTTATTTTAAACATTTTTATTTCAAAAAAAAAAAAAATATGTCCGTTTTTAGATGGACATTTGAGAGCGCGTTATGTGTATAGAACACGGGTGATTCCTGGTTGGGAATTTTTGGTTCGCCTCGCGTATATTATAGTAACACACGGCAATGCGTGCTCTAAATCCGGCCACTCGCATCGATGATTATACACAACTACTATACTTAACTTAAGATATAAGCTCAGTAACACTACTTAACATTTATAAAATACACTAACACAAATTTATTTAAAATCACTTTTTTAACACACTTAGACATTCGCATTTGAACACACAAGTGTTAATAATATTACAGGGTCTGATATTATATTAACGATTGTGTGTGTACACGAAAACTTTAAACGTTTGTGAAATTTAAAAGTTTAATTGTGGAACCACTTCACACAAGTGATAATTTTTCTAGTTTAATGTCATGTTATTTTCAAATGTATTGTTTTACTTATTTATTTAATTTGTTTTTTTTTTCTTTCGTTGTTTGATTAAAATAAACACTTGGACTGAAAATTTATCGTTAGAAAAAAAAAACAGTTAATGAAATACTCAACTCAAGTAACGAACGTCATTTGTGAGATTTTAATCTAAAATTAAACTACACTCTGATTTACAACATGTAAAACAAATAGATACTCAATTTATTACACGATTTTTTTAATATATTTTTTTATTTTTTTTATTTAAGTAATTCTGTTAAAGAATTTATTTACATATTCATACAAATATAGATGTTATGATCACGTGGCTACAGATGAAATTTATAATTTTTAAATTCATATCAATCTTTAATACGACATCTTTTTAACAATGATATTTAAAAAAATATGAAAATATTCTTACATAGAAGATACATTTATAAAGGTACGATATGTGTGTGAGTCAACAGATTTGTTGTGTTATATATGATCATTTTTAAGCTTTTCTATACTGGAATTTCTCAATATAAAAAGTTCGAGATCCTTCGAATTGTTATGAAATTGTCATTCAGGCAATTGGGTTTAATCAAAGATTTATGGGCACAACACCCATTTACACATTGTGTATGACAATAAAATTTTACTATTTTAATTCAAAATTGTATAAAATATTTATTTGACATATTCATTCATCATATTTCCCCCGCATAGATACATTTGCATTCAATACATGCATAATTTATATAATAATGCATCTGTTGACATATCAAAATATTTATTTCATTTTCATTAAATTTATTTGTTTTAATTTATTTGTATATATCTATTGTGTTTAATTAAATTCTCGTTAAATACTTTTAATGTTTGTATATGCAAAGTTAAAAAAACAAATATGCCTTTTTTTATACTACAATAATTATTTGTCTACCATAACACACCTAATTTTTAAGCGTGATCAGAAATTTGCTGAAACTTCTTTAATTTGAAAAATTTATACAATTTTACGAATCATTTTTATTTCTTTATTTTTCATACCTGAAGTGTCATCTCTTTCCAGTAAAATTTTTTGTTGTAAATTAAATTTTCTTTAATTGAATACTCCATGTAGTGGTTTTTATCTTAGAATAAATGGTATGTATGGATTTCTTTTATTTAATTTGCTTTTTGAATATATTATGTAATAAAGCAGCCACGAATTAATTAACTTATGTTTGTTGTAATATTATATTTTGTAATATATTATACACGTTAAATTTATGCATAATGAGGAATTGTATAATGAAAACGCATGCTGTGTGAAAAAGTATATTAAACTATACCACTGTGAAAATGACACAACGAATTTGTGAAATTTTCTTATTGGGAAAAATATTAATGCAAAAATTTTTCTTCTGAATTTGTTAAGGCTGCATTTGCAATTTAAAAATACCTGCACATCAAATTTCGATTTCCACTTCGTTCATCAATACGTCCAAGAAACTACAAATAAATTTGTCCGGGATAACATCCCAAGCTACAATATTAACATAATTATTTTTTTAAATGCGTGATATATTCCAACTTAAAATGTAGGATAGTAGGATGGTGCTAATCTCGATTATAGTAATTTTCTTTGCAAAATTCACGATTTTGGTTCTTAATTGCTTAGAAGTCCCGTAAGTTTCTACCAGATGGCAATATACTATACTTTTTTGGTAACGATTTTCGTACTTAAAGAGATGGCAACGTAAGTCACTTTTTTGGTATAATTTGTCAATAAATTTATTATACATGTTTAGTAGACATCCTATAGATGGCTTCAGATTTTCACCCTGTGTGAAATTTTATCCGGCTTTAGAGCTAGTGTAGCTTTTTACTCGTATTTTTTTTAAAACCCAGAGAGAAAATTAAATTTATGGAAATGTGAGATAATAAGGGTAAATGAGAAATTTATTCTATTTTAATTGAATATAAATAAATTATTGAAAACTATATTGAAAACTTCTCAAAGAAATGGGTTTATACAAAAAATATTTATACAAAAAATGAACAATGTAAAATGTAAAAGCAAAAATGTAACAATATGAGTTATAATTAATCTGTGGTGGGTTTTTCGAAAATCATGACAAAATAAAATTAATTTTTAATTTGCCATTTAGAATCTTAAATTATCTATTTTATTATTACTTCCATTAAAAATTTGAATTGAATGGTTTTATATGTATACAGCCGCTGGTGATACTTAATACAAATAAAATACTAATAATTATATAATTAATGCTCATAAGTTGGTAATTTATTTATTTGTATAAGTAATGACAATGTCTTATTTGATAAATGGGGAAAATTCCAACACACAAAATGGATCATGTAAATATTATCAATATTATTCTCCTCAAACAATTTTCATGTTTACATGATAATATAATTCGTTGCCAAATTTTGAATAAACGTAATTTTATAGACTCCTTTATATTATAACGTGTTTAATATGGTACGTAGGTAACTAACTACTTATAAAAAGTGTTATAATGCCCACCCGATCTTAATATTTAAATAATTATTAAAAAAATTTAAAAAAATAAATTACAGTTTCCAACCAACCTTTTTTCACAAGGAAATAATTGATAAAATAATGTTGAAAAGTTTTATACGTCGATTACATTTCTTTAAGGAGTTTACAAGGGATGATATTTGAACACACCGTAAAATGGATGAACCGAGTATTGAAAAAAGTTTGATAGTATTTTTCTGGCCCCGTTCATAATTAATAATAGTTTTTGTTAAAAAATTGCCATATTTCTCAAAAAAAAAAAAAAATGTTATAACTTTTGAATTCAAATTTCTTTTTTCGAGTATCAAGAGTATTAATATTGTAGTAAGATTTTTGTTTAATTTGGAAAATGATTTTATGTTGGAAAAATTATATATATGACTGTTGTCGTGAAAATCGTTTATTCATATTTAAAATCACTATTTCTATGCATATTGAATAATTAGAATATTCATGCATAAATTACATATAAATGATTTTACCCAATCTATAAGTTTATCATCACTGACCTATACAATAATAAAAATGATATTATAATTTGAGTAAATTATTATAATGAAGTAAGTAGGTATAATAGATAGGTGTGTTTTATATCTAGTATATCAACTATCTATGTTTGTATGCATATATACAAAAACATATATTTTCTATTTAAATTGAATGCTTTTAGTTTTAATGTAATATTACTTAACAAAATACATTTATCACATGTAGAATGTGTGACATCAATGATATGTTCATTTTAATGATGCCATATTTATTGGTGACGATAAATATTGGCAATATACATGGTGGTTACCATAAAATGTTACACTTGAAATTGGAAAATAATGTCATAAATGTTTCTAAATCTTGACGTTTTACAGTACATCGTAAACGATCATTTGTATTGTTTCAATTTAAAAGACTACATATTTTCGGATTTATGAAGTGAAAACTTTTTTGACAATTTGGCTATCATTTGCCCAGCATCACCTTGGTTCGAGTGATACTAATGCAATTAAATTTATTTTTGTATTTATTTATTTTTTTTTTTGTATTTATCCAAAAATTATTTACAATTGGAGATTATTTCTTATCATTTACAAATTATTTGCACTTTTATTATTCCATTTTTCTCTCAGTTAAATCAAAATTAATAAAAACCAAGTAAATCGGTTCATTAGAGGTTCACGTCCCATGTCAACCGTGTTAAATAAAGATATTTCGTCAAAAAAACATGTAAATGTTTGAGTATAACACTTTAATTCAGTGTAATAAACCATGTTATCACGGATCCTGCCTTGCCACTAAAATAGCATTAAATCCTTAATAAATGGATTTTTCAAGGACTAAATTTTTATTAATTATGCGGTATATTCTGAGTTCATAAAGCTCAACCGAGTTGCTTTATGTCACGTTTTATGTATATATTATACATTTTTACTGCTCTAATTACTCACCCACTTTCATCTGTGATTTGTATATCCTACATTTGTGTAGTATAACAAGGATATAATAAATTGAATTTGATGGTATAAAAAGGATCATTCGTTTCTGTAAGTCTGTCCGTTTATATCAAAAATGAAAATAGAAAATGTCAGTTCAAAGTAGATATTTTTAATATATCATTATCCATATGGACGTAATTTAACTTAATACATTACGTTTTCTAACAATTATATACAATTATATACGATCCTAAACATTGATATTAAGTAGTTTGCGAATATATTTCGGAAATACATCAAATATATGTAAACAGTAACAAACACATGCTATTCAATGTATATTTTGGTATACTAGTCGGCTCATTTTTTTAAACCACTCAATTTATGACATTAATATTATTACGTATTATTAACGAAATTTAAAACAGTATAAGAATAATTTATACACAAAACTTGTACGTTTTCTTCGAAAAAAAAAAGTACTATGACGGGAAATTTGATGACCTGATCGAGTTTCAGACTTAATTTTCAGTTGGAGATGTGAACAACAGCGTTCAATGTCTCACCTATGTCAAAAACTAAGATTTGTTTCTTTAATTTTCGCTTTCAACACATTTTCGAAATTACTAATTGTAAACAATTTTCCTGGTCTGTCTGGGGTAATAGTAAACAGTCTGGCAATCCGTGCCAGTCTGTCTTCATGGTTTTACAACGTCAATTAATTAATTAAATAATATAATTGACAGGCCTGAAGAGTAGAAATATACCAGATTTATAAACTTGATAGCTTAATTAGTTAACCTTGCTATCAAGTACTCAAAGGCGCTTCGATCCTCATTAAGGAGTTTCTTCTAGTTTTTCAAAATATTCAGATATAATTAAATAGTCGTTGAGACTATATCAAAAAGATAATATAATATTCATATCTGGCCAGTCAACCAATCTTTTTAATAAATAAATTTTCGAAAAACAATCTAATTATCAAATGACCAATGAAATTTTTAAAATGTTCTTGGAGCTCTAATAATAAAGATATTGATATTTGAAAGTGGTCAAAAAGTCAACATGTTACAATTGGTGTTTTATATCAAATTTCAAAAGTACAACTATATATACACCATTTGTAATATTCTTTTTTTGGTCATTTAAACAAATGTAATCAAAGACAGCAAGATGGAATAAAAGTTCATAGGTACCATATCTACACCTTATCTAATTCTATGAACCCATTGATAAAAAATTTTATGGCGAACATAAAAAAATTAAACTTCTTTCACCGTACGAAATAATCATATCTATACTTACCTTTCATTAAAACATGTTTGCAACATTTTAAAAAGAGATTTTATTGAATTTAAAATATTTTTACAAACTACTGAAATACAAAAAAAAAAAAAAATAAAAGAAAAATATTACATACAGAGAAAGAAGTTCAAAAGCCTTTAAAATATTTTGTTATTTTGCAAAATTTTATGATTTTATTAATATAAAATTATATTATTATCATATGTTTGAGAACTGTTAGGTAAGTAAATATAACTGCGCTGCAAACACAAATAGCATAAAAATTGACAGCTCACAAAACATTATGGATTTGTAAGTTGTATAAATGGTTCAACAGTCATGCCTAGTCAACCCTCCCAGAAAACACTAAAATTTATTAATTACTTCCCAGTTACATCTATCGATACACGAAATGTTTCAGAGTAAATTTCATTACGTGTGTCCTTCTGTCAAGTCGGTGTCATCCTCATTAAGACGAACGCGACAATCTTCAAAACTACTGTACAAATATTTAATAATTTTTTAGTAAACAATAGTAGAAGTGTTCTTGATGGTTGCATTTTAAAAATATCTCAAATCTACGGAGATATAGAGTTAAAAACGTATCTCATTTTCTTTTACTATATTGCCGATATCCCTCGTATACCGCTGATTTTCAAGCGTTCAACCAACTTTGAGAAAATTTTATTATTTTCAAATCAATTATTCTTGAAAAACCTCATTGAAAGGAAATATAAAATGAGGTCGAATAACGGGAAAATAATCAGTTTACTATCGAAGAAAATACATTTTTTAAATCTAGTATCCAAATTGTAAACAAATAATTGAATACGTTTCGGGTATACCTACAGCAATAATATGTTTTAAAAATTATTCATATTATATCTTCATTTAATGGTTTATTTATATGCTTTAAGCTAATAATTTTCTTAGTTTTGTACTAATTAAGACAATTACAAAAGAAAAATTCAGAAAAAGAAAGCGATAGCAAAAAGTGGCAAATTTCAAATAAATCATGAAAACTATTTGCAGTGTGAGGTCTTAACAATTATTTTCAAGAATTGTTGTTTAAAAAAATAAGCCATCTTTGATATCATCTTGTGAAGGAGCTCGAACAAGGCAAATATAAATCTGATTTTGATGGATCTTTCACAGAAATGTTTAGGATATTTTTGAAATCATTTTTTGCATACGTGAAGATTGTAATCAAAATGTACGAAAATATAATTCACTGACTTAAAATTAAATAATACCATATGAGAAATACATTATACGATTTCATAAGATAGCTTCCTTTCCATTTTGAATTATTTTAATTCGAGATTATCATAGAATTTTACTCTCGGAACTTTTCTGCATTTTTATACTTTTTATTGATTAAGCATATACAAAACGAAGGTAATATTTGTCAAAAGGGGGGCTTAAGGAATGCTGGAATAGTTTCATGCATTTTATTAGATGATAATACATATTTTTTTATAATTTTGATTTGCATTAAAATTGTTAATTGGGGAATTGGCTTGAATAATCGGTTTTTGTGTGGTATTATTATATTCTAGATTGTATTAAACCCTGTATCTATAAAGATAATTAAATTTCGATTTTTGATGAGCTGACTACGGTCTCTCTCTAAAACCATGCTTAAACCAGAAATGCAATATAGAATTGGACGAAAAGAACGTATGAAGGAAGACGTTAAGCAGAGAGGAAGGGGGCTACATGTATATGTATGTTTAAAACTCTGTTTTAAACAAACACCGCATAACAATCATCAAATTATAATGTGGAATGTTTGTTAAAAGTTATAAATAACCAATAGTATACTATTTATAAATATATACAATTTTAAATGTTGAAACTAAATATTATTTTAAATTTGGATTTCAGACGCCTTAAAATAGATTTTACAATATATAAAATTATTGTATATATATATACCAATATTTATTGTACTTATACTTTATATTTATTTGACGGAAAGTCAGTTTCTCAGTCCATCGATCTTTTATCACGTAGTGCTTCTACCATCCATGACTTTTAAGTAATCTTTACTTCTGTACACAGCAAAGTAATGTATGTCACAAATTAATATGGTACATTTTTATCGATAAAACTCCAGAAATTCATATAATACTTGATATATATTCAGATATAGCTGCACACCTTTCCCTTCCCCTTCTCTTTATATACCCTACCCGTTTATTTTGACTTATTCTGCATATATAATTGTATATATAATTGTTTAAAAAAATAATTTATAAAGATTGAATTGAATTCTTAAAGTAAATATTTTTTGAATGTTAACATAGACGTCGCATGAGAATTCATCACCAAATTTTTATAATGATTGATTATGATAGGTTCCTTTTTTAAAGTGCAATAATTTCAGACAAATATTTTTGTGTGTATATGTGCGATTTATTTATTATTGAATGAGATATTAATCAAATAAATTCTTCAACGATAGATATGTTTCTCTGAATCAATAGGTTTGCCAAGTTATTAGAGTTTTGTAGAAAATTGCAATTTCAATCACGTTACTTGTCGAGCTATCCAATCTATTTGAAAAAATGATTTATATTAAATACACCAAAAAAAAAGTAATAAACGACAATTTAGATCTAAGCTACTTATTGAAAGCCGAGCCTATTAATTTTGATAGTCACTAGTGGTATTGGGTTAAAATATAACAGGATTTATGGTAAGAGAACTATAGTGGAAATAGTATTGTACATATGCTAGCCTCGGCAGGCCATTGGCTGTCAGCAACTGCAATGTTCGCAGTTTAATAAGGTTGCATATTCTATTTCTATTGCAAAAAATTAATTTTCGATCGTGGTAGTGAAAATCAAGGGGTCGGAAAAAAGACCTAAAAACATCTAATCGCCATGCATCCCCTACACTACTACTAATATCAAAGGTCTCATGAAAAAGTATTCCCAGAATGAAAGTTAGCAGTACTAAAAAAAGTACTAGAAAAGACACACTACCACTACTAAGACTATAATTGCAAGTAACATACTCTTTTGCATTAAAAAAAATCAATTGGAAATCCTACTATTGTTATGTTTAAATATTTTAAATGGCGCCTAAATGTTCATTTACGTTTTCGATTTAAAAATATTGATTGGTATGTTAAACAAAATACAATTCATAAAAAAATTAAATTGGAAAATTATTGTCCACATTAATAATTTAATTTCCATTAGCTTAACACACCCACCAATAAATAAATTTAAGGCAAATTCAAGTATACAAAACATGCTGTATTCTAGGATATACATAAGAGACGTCCTTCACCCACCTGGTTACTGGATGAAAATTATTTACATAACATGCTATAACTAAAGAAAAGTATCGCTTATTGAAAACCTAAAAAAATATGTTCACGGCAATGCCTAATACTTAAAGTTATAACCAATATTATAATTATAACCAATCGAAAGAGTTTGATCGTGAATTCTTAAAGAAAAATGGGATAAGTAGAAATATGAATTTTTTTTCATAGCTAAAACTGCCTTTTTTTACAAAGTGATTTTAAAAGTGTTAAATTTTAAATAATAGTTTTTCAAAATCAAATAATTTGTCAAATCAAATAATTTTGAAACTCATCATAATAGTGGTCATTTCACAGTAATGTCACAATAGTTTCTTATTTCATACAACAACTAACCTCCTATAGATCAGTCGTTCCCAATAAAATAACTTTTCTTAAAAACTTTGAGAAAATTTAAATATACACGCTGAATATTGTCCTCTAAATATAAAATTTTTTTGAATTCTAGTCGATTTTGAAATGAAAGATATATTTATGTATAATTGACTAGATAACAATTATATATTTATAAGAAAATTATGATAAGCGGTATTCGGTTAAAAATTGTATGAACCTTTCTTTTCGTGTTAAAATTCGATAACTTATTTTTAATTAATTATTTACACATTAAATGGAAGTTTATATTAGCTGGCAAACCCAATGTGTTAAGTTGCTTTGTTTATCTGTCAGTAAAATTGGTATTTTTCAAAATAAAAATTATTTCTCTGTAAAAACAAGTTATATAAACTTGTTATTTTACAAATAAGAAATCAATACAATCAATAATACCTCATCAATAAGTAAGGAATCATTTCGTAAGATATATCAATACTGGCTATAAAATTTTTGTGTAAAATACCTTCAGTAATATAGGAACACTTGTTATTTGTTATTATTAAGGAATTCTATTTATAATCAAAACAATTTTATAAAGAATGTCGATAATTATTATTTATTTTTGAGAATTTGAATTGAGCCAATTTCAAATTATTATTTTTAGGTGGTGAAAATTATAGGTGTAGGCATAATTATTATTGTGGCGTCTTCTCATCAAAATAAATTTTTTTTTATAGATGCCAAAAGAATAAATCAATTAAGCAAATAAAAATTTCAGATATTTATAATTTTTCGTAAATTTTAGTGAACTAAAGAGTCGAATAATGAATATTTTTTTATTTACTTTACTTACTAGATGAGCACTATTCTTTGTAGTTTTGTACTCAAATTAGAAATTTTGATCGATACAAAAATTTTGTTGATAATAATAGTACAGTTTAAAAAATAATAACAGTAAACTACATATTTTAATTATTGATATAAATAACTTTCAATTGATTTTTGTGAATCAACATCAGGGATCCCGCAAAAAAAAGAACTTCAAAAAGTATAACCCAATCAATAAGTAAGCTTATTGTTTCGATTTGATCCACCTTATTAGTGGTCGATACACCTACAAAAGAAATATTAAGATAAATTTGAAGGCGACATAATGAGAACCTGGTAAACAGGATTAAAAGAACGGAAAAGTCTACATAGTAGTAATTTTAGGTTATCCCGATCGTTGGGAGAGGGAAAGGGAGTTCTTACAAGTGGGTTGCTCATGCATCGAGAAACTTTAGAAAGTTAGACGCACTTGGTAAAACTGAAAATATTGTACATTCAAGAGTACTTCATGTAAAAACACTTTTTTACGTAACATTGCGAAACACGTCGGGTGTAGCTAGTAACAACAAATTTTCAAGGCCAATCGATTTAATAAAAGATTTTCATTGTGAAAATGTGAATTAATAAAAAACACGATTTAATTCCAGGAGTAAATGTTCATCAAAACTGAGACAAACTAAAACAAACCAACATTCTTAAATGCAGCATGCTATTAAAATAATAAATATAAAGAATATAAAAAAAAAATGTCATAAACATAATTTGCAAAATATTATTTTTGTCATACTATTAAAATTTAAAGTAGAACAATTAAAATAATGTTAATCATTTCCGTCTCTCTAAATGCCAACAAAACAAAAACACAACGAAAAATATTACACTAAGATTAATTCGCTTATAAAAAAGCATGTTCAAAAAGACTAAGTACTGAATAGAAACGCCACTCGGCCTCTATCTGTAATATAATAAAAGTACTTTTATTCATATGCGGTCTAAATACTGGAAAATCTTCAAAGTTATCAAAATAATATTTTTATATTCAATTATTAAAACTAGAGTCCCGTTACAGCGGTTCGAAATTCAACCATAATCAATCAAAAATAAATTAAGTTACTCAACTGATTGTTACTTTACTAAATTACTTTCCAAATTTAAACAAAACATTATATAGTCTAGAAGGCTTGGCATTGCAAAACTTAACAAGACAAATGGAATGAAATTAAGCTTTTGAGAGTGCTTTTATATACAACTCAATCAGTACAGCCAACAGTGCGAAATACAAAATCATTAAATATTCCTGAATTTGAATACTAATTTCTAAACTGAAATTATTTTTCGCAATTTTCGCAAAAAATCAACCAAAAACCTTGTTTTCAATTTTCATACATTTTTAGGAAAAATTAATGAGTTTCGAAACTACTTTCTTATATGCTAACTCACATGGAAATTTATTACAAAAGAGGTTCCAAAAATCTCAAATTGAAAATATTCTAAGAAGAATCAAAAAAAAAATTATCTCGGCTATGTACATAGAGGTAAAAACCAGGAAACAGTCCATGCCATCTAAGTGTTTTACTGTAATGAAATAAACGAAAAAAATTTTAATGAATTTTTATTTACTTGAGGTGCAATCTGGTGTTTATATATTTGATTTATTTTTGAAACGAACACATTTAACGAATTAACAACGGCAAACATCTGTATAATAACGTCGATAAACGAGTAACAACGATGTAACGTAAAATTTATTGTGTGGTTAAATGATTCATAATCAGATAGCAGCACAAGTATTGTAAATTTATGAGGCGGGCATTTTTTTAAACATGTCAAGAGAGCTATTTTTAATTTAAAAAAATAAAATTTTTTTTTGTTATTATTAGTATTTTTATGTTTTCTGTACTAATAAACAATTCTCAGTTTACTTTTGAAGTATTTTCATTATTTACAAGGTGATTTTTTAAGTGCTTCTAGTCTAGTACGAATCAACGCATGAGTAGCATTAACTGTTACAGTTCAAATTTTTTACGCGAATTTCTTTAAGTTGTCTTACTGATGACATAAATTCAAATGGTCACGGGGAAACTCGATGCCATATTTTTTAAATCCGAAATTGTTATTTTTAAACGGGGACAAAATTTTTATTTATTTCTTTTATTAAATACCAATAAAAAAGGTCCTAGGATTTTTAAGATAAAGCTTGGAGATATAAATTTTTAAAGTTAAGTTAAGTTATAAAAGTTAAAAAGATAATAAGTCAAACGGCTAGCCTTATAATAATAAACTTTAATATTTAATCATTCACATTTTGAAGCGGCAGAGGAAATTATATAATTAGTAGCAACGATATATCTTCATTGTTTCCTGTAAAAATCGCCTAAAAATCATCCTGTTTTAGGAACCTATGGGATTAATTTCCGGTATGCACTGTTATAACATACTGAATTTAAAAGCTACGAAAATAATTTGTCCATTATTTTCTTTTATTATTATTATTATTATTCTACGATATTAAAAAAGTCAATCAATATTTTCGAAAAATCTGAAAATCAACTTCTTATAATAATTTACATTTGATTTTATTAGAAACTCTCACAGGCTTTTAAACGTGATTTGGACAATTTCAGAAGTGTAGAGCGTTAGGTCTATAGTAATACTAATCACATGTCAAAAATTGTTCAAGTATTTGATCCATTGGACTCATCTGATCATACGACCGACTATCCTACTAAAATATTGATCTCACCTTACGTTTAAAGGTATCTTGTGCTATTATGGTTTTTATATCTGATGTGTGTGTATGCACATATGACTTTTGCGTAAAGTCAATTTTAAGTTACGCAAAATCAGTAGCTAGTTGTTTCTTTTGAAAAGTAAAATTACAAAAAAAGATAAGCTAGCTTTATTTAACGTTGATGAAGTATATAACTAACTTATTGTTATGTTCCACTGGGAACAACTCTAGTCGTAGGAAGATAGTGGATCGAATCTCATTACTTATTTAAAGCTGTATCTAAATTGTGCCCGCCTAAATTGTAAAATACAATTTTAAAAAAAATGACAAAATCGTATTTTACCCAAATGTTTAAAATGAAATAAACAATTGTCAAGTTTGTTTATTCAATGTTATAGTAATAAATATTTATATGAAGTTTATATGCATTTAAATAATATTGTATATTATGCACATTTGAATAATACTGGTTGGTTTATTATAAATACCATGCAGCACAGTAGATTTAATGATAGATCATAATTTTAAATTTTATCTATAATTAATAACGTGCATACATTTCAAAATGGGGTATCGTAATATTAACAATCGAATCTCTCTAATATACTGTGAACATCACATCTATATCGCAGCGTTATTACACAAACTAGAACAAGTCCAATAGCTCGAAACTGGTGATTTGCAATCCATGCATCATTTGACTAAATTGTGAATTCGGTGAAAATACACGTATCGTTATTATGCACGTAATAAACGTTTTTTATTTTTTATTTTTCAATTTTTTTATTTTCGCTTGAAATATACAATGTTTTGGATATGTATTTTGTTTCCTAGAACCATATTTTATATATTTTATACTGAATTAATTAAATTGTTTAATTAATTCTAATTCGAAACCAATATTTCGTTACGTTTTTTTATACTAAAAATTTACCTTTAACAATTCCGTGCTAGTATTAAAGTGTTTATACCTATTCTGAATGTGGGGAATAATAGTAACAGGGATCTATAAAGATGTCTTTCAAGAATCTGAATTCATCGATCAAGACCATTTGTCTCTGAACCATTTAAGGATGTGAATGTTTTAAACGGTATGCCCAATTTATACATAAGCGAAACTGAAATAATTGCGAAAATGTATGATAAATGTTGGTGATTTCTGGGTCGAAGCATAAAACTCCGCCTTCTCGTGGTGGACCTGTACCACGAGATCAATCTATAAATAATACAATTTGATAAATTTGTTCTTCGGCTGCAAACACGCATGTTATACAAATAAATTTTTGCAAATATCGGTGTATGAACATGTTTTAGTCTGTTTTTTTTTTAAATATGAAAAATATTTATTAAATTAAATGCACGTGTAACGCATGTTTTTCGCACACCATTTAACATATTAGATAATGATCAAAAAATTATGAATCGTATATTTGTAGTAATTTGTCAATAGACTACACACATTTATGACAGTGTTTGTACTCAAGCAAATTTCCGGCTGACAGTACATGATTTTTTTACACTGCCTACTTTATGATATTAATTTTAATATATTTCCTAATATTATAGCCAAGTATTAGTTTTTAATAATAATTTTTTTAGGTCATTTACCTTATTCATGACTAGAGTGATACAGAAGACTAATTTGTACAATATTTTACTCTTCACATTTAAACGCGAAATATGAAATGGGATTACCAGAATTTTTCCCTATGTAAGAAATATGTGTTTCAGCTTAAAAAAGAAATTATAGCTACCGACAGTAAAATCTCTTCACCATAAACATTAACCCTGAGTTTTACATATTCGTGGCGTTGAATAGTGCTTTACAATAGACGAGGTGAGAATTAAAGACATCTCGTATTTGTCTCGAATGATATTTAATTTAAAAATATCGTCTCGCTCTCGATTCAATTGGTGTCGAGTCGTATCGGTATCGAATATCAGTCCCATATGCTGTTATATATAAATTATGTTGGTATCTGAGACTAATTAGGATTGTAACCGCAACTGCTTTTCTTGTACCGTAACCCCAACTGCGTTCTTTGTACCTAGATTATTTGGTTCTCTGAACCTTCTTTTTGAACACTTCGTCACCTGAAGGTAAAGATGCTTTCTTTCAAAAGGTAATTATTATATTGCTATTATGTTGTTGGTGGAGCCGGTAACGTCATTTTTATCTAAGCGATGAGAGTGTGATCAATCATCCACTCTTTTTTTAATTACAATTGATCAAACTGCCGCTGCGTGGATTCGAATCTCCAGTATAAGTAGTACTAGTGCCTTTACTGGGTCACTGAGCCGGTAAATTATGGTAGTATAAATATTCAAATTGATTTTACACATTTGCTCTAAATTTATTATTGTTAACTCATTTAACTCTCATTTGTCAGTCAATCTGTAAAAATTACAATGATATGAGAATTTACTTTTGTTAAGCAACACGAGACGAGATTAAGACTTGTATAATTTATTGATCCCGTCTCGATGAAGGCCTAGATTCAGTCTTTTATTTAATTTCAGTAAATATTTAATAGCGTACAATTGAGATAGAAATTATGGTACCACATTATATTTCACAAAACCCTATATAATAAATATCTTTTTAATATATATAAATAATAAAATATTATATATTATATTTATTATATACAATGGTGGTGATACTTAGTAAGTTTTTGGAGCCACATGTGTGTGTATATTATTATTATTACTACCGTTTTGACTTGATGACGTCACAGGACAGTTTAATTTTAGATATTTCAGAATAATTATCGGCTGTATAAATAAAATTAAGTTATTGCATTTATAAGTTTAATGTTACAAATTTTAAAATTATTATTTATATATTTTAGGTGTGTTGTATATTTTAAAAGTATTAATTTTTTTCTTTTTAATATTATTTATGCTAAATTTAAAAGTAGATCTGTTTCATGTAAGAATTATTAGGATAAATTGTATAATAGTCTGTCAATAGAACTTTTTTTTATCGATCAATCGAAACATGATTTCATCACTTATATGTTTAATAATAATTTCTTGGTTAAATATATTTTCACTAAATGTAAATTTCATGATTATTAATGGTAGATTTCTTAATATTAAGTCATTGATAATTATTGGTTATATTTATTTGACAATATTATATTTAATTTACATACACTGCCAATAAATGGACAAAGGAGTTTATCGTTATGTATGAATTAGTATGTTTACTTAAATAATAGTCCGAATTGATCGATTTTCCAATATAAATGAATTAAAATTAATAAATATATTTAAACTATATAAAAATTAAAGTAAATGTATATCATTTCAATCACATAAATTCTTCTGTAAAAAACAAACATGCTGAAAAAAGTGGGTTTGCGAGCTAGCTAGGCTGTATGTTTACAAACAATATTTCCACCTTTCAAATGCAATATACAAATTTTAAGAACCAATTATAATAAATTAAGTAATAAAGTTAGATTTCTAACTTTATATAGATCTTCCTGAAACTTTTCATATAATAAAAGCGCTAAATGAAGGACATTATTTGTTTAGCACACAAAATAAAACCAACCTTGAACTCAATAAAGTCATAGTAACAATTGACTTAATATTATAATTTATTTGATGTATTTTCTGATATAGTTGGCGATCTTTTTCCATGCATTTTGTATTTCAAAAACAAAATGAATAATCGAATTTATTCAAGCTATATTTCTCCTTACATAACAGGTTATTTACATTATAAACTCAAATTTATTATTCTAAATAGCGGGACAAAGATTTTGAGCGGTAAATTTTTCTTATTATATGCGGTGAAAATATTACATTCCTCTTACGATTTTTTAGAAACTTTATGTAGTACATAAATCATTATTTATTGCTTCCATCTTCTGATCTAGTAATTACATAATTTATCTTATTGACTGTAATTTATCATATAACATGAGAAAAACTGATATATAATTCTACTTATAGTTTTATTTTTAAATCTATAAATTAAATATTTACTTAAAACTTTTAATACTTAACGCTGTGTGTTGTTTTTATAAAATAAATTTTCATTCTATTATCAGGATTTTATTTTATTTTTATTGTATTCATAAATTTTAAAAACACATACAAATCGTCTCATTTGCATTCTGAATTCTAATTTATTGTATATACAATTAACAACATTTTGTATTTTTAGATGCATTTTTTATGATATTGATATTATTTTTAACACTGCAGTAAAAATGATAAAACTTTTTTATCTGTACTTTTAAATTATTCATTATATTCTCTCCAATTTTTTCGATCACTACGTGACCCAAAATATCGGTAACAGAAATGTCCCAAACCATTCATATTTTTGTTTATATTCTTTCTGAACTAAGAGCAAGAACTGCTATATTTGAATGTCATTAACGATTGGCATTCAAATTTAAAATAAATATAACAAAAAAAATATTTGATAAGTTATAAAACCTTCATCAAAAATGGTTAAATAATAAATTGTGCGCAGAATACAAAAACGGCTGCGCAACTTACGCCCGATTAGTGTTTACTCATACACATTTACCCATCTTTAAAGGGACTTTTAAATTTTTAATAAAATAAAATAGGATAACTTACAGTGTTAATTGTTTGAATACTCGAAATATAATTGAGTTTGAAACTTCGAACTATTTCTAATCACTTGAATTTAAAAAAAATACATACAGTCTATATAGTTTTTTTTATAAATTTGCTAAATTTGAGCTAAAATTTTGACGACGGGAAAAAACATGTGTGCAGTTAGAAGTGAAACTTCAAGATAAGGCAACATTTCAAAAGAATTTCAGGAGTAGGATAATTGTAGGGATTATTTCTGATAATATTGATAACAAGTTTAAATTACTATGCATTTGATTATAATAATTTGTTTATTTGTAGCTTCTTTGAATAAATAAGCAACGTGTTTATTCTTAGGTATGCATTGAGAGAAATCTCATTGTTAGCCAGTGAATGGGTTACACTTGAACCGGAACACACTGTATAATTGAGTAAAAAATACATATGACCTTAACAATAAAGAGCTCCAATGAGAAAGTATACATAAAACAGAAAACTAATAAAAAAATAACAATAACACACTTTAAATAATAACGCTATTATTATTATTGTTATTGTATATAAATGTCCATCTTCATGTTCTCAGCATGCATGCGTACGTAGATAATACCCCAGGGAATTAAGAGAATTATAACTGAATTTTGAAATATAGATAGCAGCAATATGCGATTTTTTGCATCAAGTTTAGAAAAAGCATCTGAAACATTTGTGGTTTATTAAAAGGCTATTTCATTAATTTTTGGAAATCATTTTAAATAATTCTTTAATACATAATAGGCACACTACATTGATATTTCCGGGAAATCTACACTACAATACCGCGAAAAAGGATGTTTCTGTAATGACATTTGTCACGTAGTACGAGTGACGTAGCACGCCAATAAGCCAGTTTATATAAATACAACAAAACAGTATAGTATCTGACATGGCATTCTTGTTTAACATACAAGATATATACATGTAATATGTGACAGTAGTTTACTAGCTACTGTCGTCACCAATCGTAAGACATCTTTCTGCCAGATAAAATTTCAGACATTGTTACATTTTATTTCATGTAATTTGTATTTTATTTTATGTAACAGAGTAAACATCATTTAGTATAAATAAAGTGAAATATGTTTTACTTGACTGTTATCTTAAAGGATGGCCACATTTTTAATGTTGTCATATAGCCTATTAGTCGCAACTATTAAGGTCGTTAAAAATTCATATGATTTCATGGAGTATGTAAAAGTCTTTAAGATCTCCGATTACGATAAAAACGTTTTCAATATTCTAAAAATAAAATATTAACTACACAGAATTATGCATTTGTGTATGTACTTTTAACAAAATATATCAGAGTGATCTAAAACCATAATAATGGAATAAAAAGTCACTTTTGCGCGTTTAGCTTACTAAATTAATAATTTTGAACATTTTAACCATTATGCAAATTCATACGTACTCAAAATATCTAAAAATACGACAGTTTTTTTTTATTTGATATTTTTATACCTATTTAAAAACATTACACGAGTACTCACTCGATTGTTATGTTGTGTTGAGTTGTTTATCAGTATTCGTTTTGTGTATCTATCTAAAATATTTATTTTAAACAGAAAAAATTATAAAATACAGCATAAAATTAGTATTTTTTATTGAATCTTCCATCTTTGACCTGAATCATCTGAACATTTTTACTGTGAATATTTCAATTCTTTTAATAGATTAATCTTAAAATTTTAAGCAAGAGTCGAAGATTCGGGTCTTTTTTAAAACATTTTGAGTATATCTCTATAAAATATACATATTTGTATGCACTTTAATTATATAATCAATATTATTAATTTTACTATCAAGAAACTATTAAATTCATATAGACATTAATTCACAAATTTTGACATATTTTTACGTTTTTCAGATCACTATATAACTTAAAACTCGATATTAATTGTGTTACAGATATTTTTATTCGATATTTTAAAGCATACCCCGACTCAACACAGATAAAAAAATGTTTCAAATGCATTTCTGAACAGAATTCAAGTATATATAATTCAGGTATATTTCAAAATTCCGGTATTCCAGGTAAAATTGATCTAAATGCTCTGGCCTATAATACATTCGTTAAATAAATATATATATATATATATATAGAAAAAAAAATAGAAATATATTTAAACTTAAATTTATGAATAATAATAAAATAAAAATATATTATTTAATAATAATCATACATACATTTGAAAATTATTTATTTTCATATTTATAAAACGATATTGAACATAAAACATACACAGTTTAATTGGTTGATAATAAATTATAAAATATTTTTTAATAAGTATATTATTTATTTATATGGAATGGCAACTCGTTGAAAAATCAATAGCATCATTTAAATATATTAACTGAAATCGATGTGACTAAATTAATAAAATCGCTTCGTGTAGCTGGAATATTAAAAAAAACATTCGTCATTCTTTACAAAACATACAATTGCAGAAACAAACGTTTTTATATCAGGAATTCCTATAACACCATACTGTTTCAGACAAGAATTTATATTAAAAAATAATACAATTTCTTAAAAGCAGTTATAATTAACTGATAATAGACGATTAAAATAAAGTAATCCAAAAACTTCCCAAGCTCTTATCTCTAAATAGATAAATTATTTTCTCTAGGTTGCGTTAGGTCAATGATAGAATACAATTAGGTGGTATATGCAGCGTTAAACGTGAATAAGCGGACAGCCAAGGACATAGCGTTGATTCATTGTACAATTTTAACATTTCATCTTAAATTAATGGATCGTGTATTAATACCTTTGAAATTAGTGTAAAAATGAGTTCATGGGCAGAGTGGTTTATACAGAATATGTTACATTTGTGAAGAAACGGATGGTTCCCGAAACATTGCTGTTAAATTGCTATCAAAATTATTGATACAGTCACATAAAAGTTACAAAATCTTGTTTTTTCTTCGTATTTCATATTTTGAACCATTAATAATTCATAAACACAAACATATTTACTGTAACGAATTTCACGGTACAAGAATAGACAACATATTTCTTTTATGATACTTTGAAAATTTCGTAATTTAATTCGAAATTTCTAAAATCACGAATTATTTACAGTAAATGATTTAATTTTTATATTTACAAAAAATAACATCCGTTCGACCTTGAAAAAACCTTGAAACTAAATGAAACAAAAAATTGATTGCGCCAACATAAAAGTCTAAACATTGAAACGGCTTTAAAATAACACATGCATGATATATAGATATTAGAAATTTGAGATTCTTAACCCGGAAATAAATATATTTTTTTCTTTTGTATTATTTACAGACTATTTATGTATTATTCATTTATTTAGAGTGTCTGTTTAAAAGTGGTTTAAAACATTAAACCACTAAAATACTTTTAAACAGTAATTTTCTTTTTTTTTTTTTTATTAATTTACAAAAACGAAATGTGACTTAATAACATGCCGGTCAGTCATATAAATATCGCCCACATAAATTGGCATACGTAAAAAAACATTGAAGAAGGCAAGTTGCTAAGATTAACTACCTCATATAATATACAATATTTTTATATATAAAAATTTCGTGTCACGTTGTTTGTTCGCGATGAACGTCTAAATGACTGAACCGAAAAGTGCAATTTTTTGCATTCGATGTAAAATGATTAGGGAAAATATATTTTCTTCTTACTCGTTTTTCTTATAGGGTTAAGCGGTACAGAAAATAAACTTTTTTCCATGCAAGCTAGGAAGATGTAGTTTCTTGTAATCGAATAAAATGGTTTGATACAATCAGGAAAATGTTTATTTTTATATTAGACTCCTGCCTTGTAAGGAAAAGATTTTTATTGCAAATGTTTGTTTATTATGTGACAAACAAATTACCGGGTGAACACGTTACGAGGTGCCGGATGTCCCACATCAACAACCGGACGGCCGATAAGAAAGGATTTTTCAAAAATCTACCACCCGAAGATGATGAAACAAGTTTGTATGGGCCAACGTGTTTCCTTGGATCAATCTACTTCAAATTTTGCAAGCAATCGATGTAAAATCGTTTCATAAAATAAGAAAACTTTCTGTGAAAATTGAAACAGCATCGTGTGACTGAGTCTGCTAGTAAATATATATTTTTTTTTTAATTTATTTTTATAATGTATGTATTTTTTGTAATGGGAAAATTCACTTATAAGCCGTGTTTTTTATTCATAAAAATTAATTACTGTACTTCTTAAAACCTAATGTTAAAAGCGTTATACTTTGGAATTTTATCCAACATAGTTTTAGGTTTACAAAAATTTATTTGCCTTTAACAACAATATTTCAAAAAAAAAAAAGGAATAAATATTTAAATTCAACCAATTGAACTTAGATTATTAATTGTTTCAATACCCAAAACATTGTTTAAACACACCTCCCAAATTCTAAGCCCGTTAGCAATATTTTTTGAGTTTTCGAGTTTTTGAATTCTTGATAGCAAAGAGATAGTCAGATATTCGAAAATAGACTAAAAAGGTAGTTAGTTCTATTAACACTCATAAAAATTTGATTTATTGTATGGCGTCGAAAACTTTAGACTTCATTTAATATATCCTCATATATTTATTGTATATGTCGGATATAACAATTGGCATCGATTAACGCAAAAATATTCCTGAAAATTTTTATTAGAAACTTATCCCACGATTGTATGATTCCCTCAGGTTTGTTTTTTACTTAGCCATAAAAAATTCCACTAACACTACAACTGAAGCTTTTGAGTGATTTCACATACCTATATTTTTTAAATCAAAGTAGAAAGCATTGGATTTCACTGTCATACTCTTAAGAGAAAAATGATTACGTAAGATAATCAGAAAAAATAAAAATAAATTAATGTTAAAAAAACCAAAATTTTTATAAAATTTTATTGTCACCATTTCAAAATAATAATTCAATAAAAAAAAAATATATGTAAGTGATAACTAGCATTGATGTATATATTAGATTATGTACCCCCACACGTAATGAAAAATGTCACTTGTGAAAACATTGAAAGTTATTATTAAATCACATAATTTAAAATTTTTACGTCATACATGAGGAGTATAACCTTTCAATACAATGACGTCAAATATATTATTATTTTCATTACCTATAAATTATTCTTTTACCTTGCAATTTAATTATCATTATTATTTGCATGTATTTAATATATAGTATATAACAATGGTATTATTTTTCCATTCGTTTGTTTCATTGCAGGCAAAAACATGATTCAAGAAATAACTTTAATTCTCAAATAATTCTTTTTGTCAGACTAACAAGCAAGTTATTATAGCTTAATTAGTGTAATAAGCTTGACAAAATAAATTCGGTTAGCGAAAATTTTTAGAAAATAAATAGAAAAACTTAATGTAAATGTAAAAAGCCATTGTCTCAAATTTTTTACTCCAGGTTTGACCACAACCACCTTTCTTAGCCTCCTAAAAGGGATTTCGTGTATCTTTCACATTTTAAGGGCAAGTTTTTCAGTTCAATTTTGTTTCCTCCAATGTTAGTTAAAGTACAATATCGGTACCTTATTGATAACTTGTATATAATTAAATCAAATTTTATAAAAATTCTAGTTGGTCACTGATATTTTTCTTAATTGTAGACCAACCTCAATTTTTTTATGTTTTTTTATTTGAAAGGTTGTGTTCCAAACTATGGTCATTTTTCCATAAAGCACGATTCTCTGATGGAATCAAAAGGAAACCGAGAATAATTTCAGTTAGATAATATGGACGTTAATATAAAATCCTACAATTCCCTGTATTTCTTTGATATTTCCATTCGGTGACGGAAGAAATTTTGGCTGACATGTGACAATTTTAGAAAATATGGCTAAAAAAAAGGATTGTGGTGGAACGCATTAATATTTTTTGATGTCATTTGGCTTGCAACTTTAAGTCAACATGAACTACTTTTATCTCTAATCTCAGCTGAATCCATCAAGACCGAGTTATGCATAGTTTAAGATTTTTATGGATTTTTATACATATATATATATATATATGAGTCTCAGTTTTTTAACTCCAGGTGTAATCCACACCTTTTCTATCCTCCAAAAAGTTATTATTCGTTTATTTTCACATTTTAAGTGCTAGTTAAAGTACAAAATTGTATTGTTGATGTTTAAGAAACCTGTAGAAAAAATTTCGCTATAACAGATAAATTCCTCAACAATACAATCATCAACAATACAATTTTGTACTTTAACTAGCACTTAAAATGTGAAAAACAAATAGAAAAGGTGTGGATTACACCTGGAGTTAAAAAGCTGAGACTATGTTTTCTTACACCTAAACAAACATATTTTTAGATATTTGATCTCTCAAAATTTTTGATAAGATAAAACTTGTTCAATTAAAAATAATTGAATTAATAGACAAAAATAAAGATGTTTTCCAAAAAAATTTAGTTTTGTTTATTAAAAATGTTGAACATTTCTTTGTCAGTCAGTTTAAAAAAGGGGATAATTCCAATCGGCTGTCATGAACACACCCCTAAAAAAGGAAACTTTATAATTAAATTATATTTGTGTGCCTAAGACACCATAAGAATGCTTGAACGCAATTGCTACCTACTCAAAACCATTTTAAATAGACTATAACCAAAACTTTATCCAAGATGATATTTTTACAAAATTATTTTTATAATGAGATAAAAAATAATCTTGGTTATGAACGATTAACATTACATTTTTTAATTGTTTTGATACGGAACACTAAAAATATATGTATAATATAAATATTCACCTTTATAGACATAGTGACGCTATACTAAAATAATCATAAAACTACAAACTGTTTACAAAGCTTGAGGGTGAACATACACATGAGTTCATATTCGAAAATACTAATAATTTTCCATTAATTCATCTAAAAAAAAAATCGGATGTATGTGCTACATAAAGGTAATTAAAAATTTTATTTCTGTAAAATAAAATTACAAAACGAATCATGTGATTTATATTATTAAAAATTTACCACATGGAAACATGTTAGGAAACTGATATTATAATTAAGAAAAAATATATTATGGAAATTTTTTTCTATATTTTACTGATTAAAAA
This sequence comes from Chrysopa pallens, assembly GCA_020423425.1. NCBI lineage: Eukaryota > Metazoa > Arthropoda > Insecta > Neuroptera > Chrysopidae > Chrysopa > Chrysopa pallens. Next base: position 58,248,650 of record CM035594.1, on the reverse strand, counting down.
TCATAAATTTAATCGAAGCTTTAATAATTACTCTTAAAGTATCTAAAAACGATATATTCTACTATTATCTAAGCTCCAAATTCAGTCATTTTTCTGATGAAATTTATTTTGTCAATGATTGTTAAGATACTCGAGACACATATTCTGTAAAACTAGTGAATCTCATCAATTATCAAGCCCTGTGAATAGTTATAATTATCGAATAGATTTTATGACAAAGTTTTTTATAATATTCATAACAATCATAGTTATGTAAATAATGACTACAGTTGTGTAGTAAATTGATAACTTCCATCACTTTTTTAAATTTTATTTTCTTGAAATGAAAACTTCTTTGTATGTATATATGTTCCACTAAGAACTGATTTTGAAAAAAAAATCCAATGTTAAAGCGAAAATATTAGTTGTCTCAAAATTATTTTAATTTATTATTATTATTATTTTTTTTTTTATTTTTTTTTTGTAATATCGTTTTTATTTTTAAATTTGTTTAATTGTACGTTGCTCTCAAACACTGCAGATACTACTATTTTTTATAAACTTAATTTATTTTTTATTTAAAGACCAAGAAAAACAAAAGTAGTGATTACTTTAGGTCAGCTCGCGACGGTTTTTCAACCAGAAATCTTCACTTTGCTGAGAGGTCTCCAGATCTTTAATACGATTGTTATAGTGATGTTCACATCTCCATTTTTTCAGATAGCCAAGCTGTGCTTCGGGCCCTTGAGGCTTCAAGGTCGATGACTGTTCTTGAGTTCTTCGAAGAGCTGAAATGCCTGGCACTGAATAACATAGTTAAACTGATCTGCGTTCCCGGTCACTCTGACATAAAAGGGAATGTGGTAGCGAATTCATTAGTGCGAGAAAGTTTTTACAGACATCCCTTTCGACTGAACCTGTTATTCCTATTGCAAGATGCTCTGTATCCTATATTAAGGACTGGCTTCGACAAGCGCATCTTGCTTATTGGAACTTCACGAATGGCATGTAACGAGTTAAATTATGTAGTACCACAGCTAACCATTTAACTGTTCCCGATTGAAACTGGCTAGAATACTACAGTTGAAAAGGTCATATCTGGAGGACGATGAAACCTCCATTCACGTCATTTGCACATGTAGAGATTTTCAAGGTGTTAAATATAGAATGATCGGGTTCAAGCCTCTGAATCCATTCATTATGGGCACAATACCAGAGCAAAAGCCGTAGACTTCTTGCGTGGCCACTGGTCTCAATAATATCCTATAGCATCGCCTACTCTGGATGATTCTTTCACTGAACCTTGAGACAGAAGGTGATGCAGTGTTGTACAGGAGAGTACAGAGGACCGAAAGATCTAGGTACAATAGACGCAGCTGCGGTTTCCCTCTTAATTATATTTTCTTATCCTCAGCAATTCAGTATCATGACATAATGGTATAATAGATATTATATATTGTCGCCATATGCAAAAACAAATAAATCGAGTGATTTTCATTAGTCGGTAGACATTGTGTGATCTAAGTTATTCTTTTGTCCAAAAATGTATCCTCTTTCAAAAATATAATAGTTTGTCTAATGAATATTAACGGTGAGATGAACGACTTCACAGAACACTCCGAATTGTATAGATCTAATATAAAATAAAAAAATATCCCATTTTTTGTTTCTGTTATATTTATTTTAAAATCATACCTACAAACGCTTATGTGTACAATATATAGTAATGTCTCAAAGCTTATATAATCAATGGGCCTAGGCCTAATAGGCCTCTTTTACCTTTTTATTTTAATTAAGGATTTAATTAAAGTACGTTATATATTTTTCTATTTGAAAAAATCATTAAATAATTCAATATGTACTGGACAAGTTCACAGACGAAGTAGTTAACTGCATAAACTGACATCGTTTGCAAAACATAACTTTGACATTAATGAATGTTGATAAAAGATTACTTCTCCTAAATTTTTCACCCACCATTAACATATCAAAATAATTTATGAAAGAATTATTCAAAATTGCACTATTTATTCAGGTACTAAGTATCGTTTGGCACAAATTAAACGATATTCATTTAAAAATGACAGCATTAGTAACTAATATAATTATTAAATGTCGAATTAATTAAAACAAAATGCCATTAAATTTAAAAATAAATAAAACGATATTTTATATAAAATTTTTTAATTACAAATATTTAAACTTGTTAAATTATACACATTTTCATTGGTAAAGTGGGAGGAAAATCGTTCTTATCGCAATTAGATAATTTGATGAAATTGGGTAAAAATACCTTACCAATTGTTGCAGATTTATTAATCACATGTACAGTTGTTTGAATTCCCATTAGTATTGTGGCATGCAAATTTAATTATTAAAACACTTATTTTTTATTTAATTTCCACTATTTTCCTTGTCATTACTGCATCCAAAAACTTTTATCACTTTAAAACTTATATCAAAGGAAAATTGCACAATATAAGTTTGAAAATCACACAATGTACAAAAAAGTAAGAAAACCGTCACTATTCACTTTTTCATGACTTTTTGATTATGATATTTGAATTAAAACCGTTACTAATTTGAAAATATATAAAAAGAAAAAACGAAAAACAATATTATTTACACATGCGCTGTTTTTTTTTTATAACACCGTTATTACACTTGTTTCAGTAGCAAGGTGTGTAAGTAAAGCTTCACTTGTAATATGTATGGTAAAATGAATAAAAAATAAACGTAATTGAAATTAATTATAATTTAAACTTAATGTCAGGCAGCTAATGTTCAACTAACTACCAACATTTTGTTTGACTTGTATATTTCCCCACCTCATACTCCCGCTAAAAATTTTTATTACACATTTGTATAAATATAAAACAAGACACATACACATGAATATTACATAGATACAGAGCGTTTAGTTGTTATTAAATTTTGTATTATTTCCTAGATTTTCCTCTTAATTTGTTGTTTATCAAACCTGAATTATTCCCGAATCTTTTGAGAAAAAATAGACCTAACAATCATTAAATAAAAATATTGCAGTCCAAAAATTTGGAAGTTTTCACCTGTCGAAAATATTTGTTTTATTGACATTATTTGAGAGTACAATCGAAAACTAAATAAAGAGAGGTGGGAATTATTTTTATAGATTTTAATGAATTATAAAAATTGTTATAAGCATATTAGAAACAGATTCCACACATTTTTCATATAATGAGCATACTCAAAAAAGGGTTAATAAAGGATTATTAAATATTAAATAATGAAAATCCAAATGAGATCCAAAACAAAATTTCGATTGTCAATTCTAAAGTATGAAAATTCAAAAAAGTATCACCAGGGAAGATGACGATACGATCAGCGGTCATTTTCTATAAAAAAAAAACCGCACAGCAAATTTTTGAATATTAATGAAATTTATACAACATTCTTATTCAAAATCAACTCACGTATATACTAACATTATTTATCTTAAATTTTGAGGTAAATTGTAAATAAGTGTATATAAGTAATATGGACATCGATAGGACCTCTTATCGAAGAATAACCCTTATGTATAATAACTATGGAGATGAACACGTAACGTCCTTTTTTTGGTTATATTTTTTAAATATAAAAAAATAACTCCAATTCATGTTTATGAAGTGAGGACGCTTTGAAATGCTAAAAGATGATAAATGAGTTGAAATGATAAAAGAAATTTGTGAGCCTTCATTACTTTTGAAAATAAGGAAGGTGTACAAATTTTTTAAGTTTGAAATACGCCATCGAAATTTCAATTCGCTCTCTTTTTTCATTTTTGAGTTATCTGAGCTAACATTGATGATAATATTTAATTAATATTTAGTAGCGTTACAAACTTGGGACTTTAAATTAACAAATATAATCTGACATATTGATTTAAAATCTTGAACTTTCGTTTTTATTAAGTTTAAAGTCTCTACATCTATTAATTGTTAAAGTCTCTAACAAATTTCGAAATGTCTATATCTTATAAGTTATAGTAGAGATTTTTTTCTGTAAAATAAATGAAGTAAGACCACCTTAAATATTTTATAAGCACGTAGTATAATATTTATAAAAGATTTACTTGAGTTTTAACGTAAGTGGACTGGCATTATATTTGTTTCGCGGCATTCATTTGAGTTATATGAGCGATATAATTTTTTTCTTACAAATATCATTTCTCTATGACTGATTAATATATTACATCCGAGTTGTATCAAAGATATCGGAAGTACTGTGCGTTTGATTAAAAAAAATATATATTATTTGCTCTGATTTCAAAAATTATGTACATGTTTACATTTTGGAAATTTCTGGGCAAATTACTTTACATGTCCGTCTGTCTATCGAACGCCTATAACTCCAATACTACTTGACGGATATTTATAAATTTGGGTAATACATGTAGGTATTCGGAATGGTCCCATTTTAGAAACAAATCATCTATCAATTAGTATTCGGCGATTGGCACTGGAAACATACCTCTTTATTTGAGTTGAATGATCATGATATCACGTGATGGGTTCCTTAAATTATGACAAAAAAATATTACTTTAAATTATGTCAAAATCGATTCATTTAGAACTTCTTAAATCGAAATCGAAGAAAAATCGAAATTAGAAATGAATAATAAATGAATAAACGTGAATTAACTTCGATAGCTTAATGGTACCGAAAATTTTATATGATTGAAATATAGAAATGCATCATTTTTTCATCTCGTATCCAAATTTCAATTCATATCTTGAAGATGTACCGAACATATCTATCATAGCTATCTATATAAGAGAGCATATTCGTACATCACAAGGAAGTTTTGTATCCATTTTGTATTGGCAGCGTATTTTATTTCTATAATAAATTAAATATAAAATGATATTTGTTACTGATTTATTTATTTTACATTATTTAATATTAATATTTTTTCTTTCTTTTTTTTAATATAAGCATTAATTTACAGTATAAAATTTTAATGTTATATATATACATTCATGGAAAACTAAATTGTCACACTTGTTGATAGAAAAATTTACTCTTATAAAATATAATTTATGTTTAAAACGCGTCATTCTGAATTATTTATTATGTTACGGATCCGATTCGCAAAAACAGTGTTCAAAAATTGATATACATCCAAAAAAAAGTTTTTTGAAAATATGGTTACTATGTTAAAATTTTATTTTATTTTGACAGGTTTATTATGGATTATTACATAATTAAATCAAATCAAGATCCAATTATCGATTAGACAAGGATATTAATACAGACATATTTCATATTTTGTGACTAGATACCATTACGGTCCGCTCAAAAATTGACCATTAATTTTAAAATAAGTGATTTATACATTGGTTTAAAATGTCTTAAAATGTTAAAGATAATGAAAGTTTTTGAACAAATAGATACAAATTATTAGTAAAATAATAAAAAATTGTATCTTTCTCGACTCATTTTAAAAACACCGCCTTTCGCAAAAATCTTATCTCCATCCCTGTACATAAATGCATAAGAAATGTCTGTATACGGAGTATGGAGATATTTTATTGGAAATTTAATACTTATATATTTTATTTTTGAGAATAAGATATTAATATACTTACTGCCACTACACAAATTATATATGCATAGCCATTCAAGAATTATCTATATACTTATATATTAACAGGCTAACAAGAATTTTAAGATCTCTTTCACGTAATTATTTTTTTAAAAAAGTGAACGAGACTGGTTACATAATATTAAAATGATATGAGCTTATATCTGGTCGTTTATCAAAGTCAAACTTTTACCCTTAAATATTTTCAATATTAGTAACAGAAAAACAACATTTAAGAATAATAATTATAATTTATTAGGATACAGGATCTTTTGGGTTGAAATTAGCTATTATTTACTATTAGAGGTGATAGATAATTTTGAGTAATTATTTGAGACAGTATGAAATTTTTTGTATAAATCATCTTTAAAAATGTCCAAATACAAAGTCGGAAACCTAGAGGAAGGGCAATGGCATTTAAGACATTTCACTCCCTTTGTTTTTAAATATCTCAAGAGGCCATGCGTTCTCTGTCAAAGAAGGAAAATACATTTGTATATTTGATTATATATATATATATATATATTCAAAAAAATGAAATCTCGATGTAACAAGTATATAAGATGATGTATTATAGATAAAGCTTAGGCTAGATGCAATAGAGTTTAAGGTGGCATGTATTATTATTCTGATATTAAAAAATTGTCGCCTAAGAATAGTAACGTTAGAAAACATTGAATGTACAAATAAAATTTTGGTATATACATATGTTCATAAAATCATTTATTTAATCCATGTTTTGGAAATAGTACGCTCAATGCATCAATTTTCACATTTTTAATTCAAAACTAGTGTTGTACCGAAGGCGTGTCTTCATATTTCCCTTATGTACTTGATTTTCGAGCTAATGATCTATTTAGGAATGATTCAAATGTCTACCCCTCATACTTTCTCTAAAAGTATTCTACACATAGTAGTATTTCTTTAAAGTTATCTTTAAGAATTTTCCAAAATTATAGCTGGCCTAAATAATTGGGATTTTATCATAGCATTACGAACTAGCATTTTCACTATATATTGCACCAACTATAATACAGATATCGAATTAATTGTAATTGAATATGAATAAATTAATATTTCTAAGTGATATCTTTATTACACTATAGTTGATATATTTGTAATTTAATATTTAAAATAAATCAAGGATACTTAATAAATAATAATTTTAAACAAGAGCGTCATCAAGAGGGCCTGTAAGAGAACCTATCTGAAATTTTAGATTATAAATAGGGCTCTACTCTTTCGATGTCTACAATCTTTCACATTACCTTTGGACTAATACTAAGTGTGGTCTAATCTTTGAATTCGCTGCCAATACAAACAATGTAAAAATCGATCACAATGCTTTATAATTCACAACCGGGAGCCGCTCACAGCTGACACTTTTCATTTTTTTTTGCTTATAAAGTAAACAAAACGCTTTACTAATCGTAAATTTTGTTATTTTTCATTTTCTGGCCCCTTTTAACTGAAGGGATACCAACGCCTCGTGAGTCAAATAAAAATAAAAACAATGAATATAAAATTAAGTAATTTATTTTATGAATATAAAAGAAAATAATTATTATAAAAATGTTCATTTTTAATTATTTTATGTAATAATTAAAAACAGATTGCATTTGAAGGTGTAATTCTTTTATAGTTTTCAAATACGCTGCTGTAAACATTTGTAAGTAAAAGCCATTTTAAGAGTTTCAATATCTACGAAACAAAATATTATGATCAATATAAAACTATAAACAATATTTAAAATACATTTTTTGACTTTAACCTCATAATAACACAGTAAATAATCCGAAAAAAACGTTGAAATGTGGAAAAGTGATGGGAAAGCTTCCGATTTTGTTTGTACGTGTTCCTTAGACCTTCAGGAACATCTTTGAAAATTGAGAAAATTATAGTAGTTTTCCCACCCCAAATATTAATAGTGATAAAAAAATTTTAAAAATTAAAATTTCATGGGGGTTAAAATGACATGACAGTAGTAAACAAGGAACAAAGCCTATGTTTACACGAAAAAATGTATATCTACTAATTTAACATGTAAGATAAGTAGGTCCTGTCGTTCGATTAATAAGAAATTGATCATCCTTTTGCTACTACGCTCCACTTCCATGAGCATACCAGCTTATTACATGTTTCTTAATATACCCAAATAAAAAAATTTCAATTAAATCCTATTGAAATTAAATCTGAATTGGAAATTAATAAGAAATCTAGGGGGTTAAAACCTACAGAAAATTCCGTTTCATTATGATGTATTGGGACTTCATAAAATCTGCTTACTTGATTTGGATCCTTAACAAAACTTGAAAAAATCAACATAAAATATGCAATTTGATTCAAATCCATTGTATGTAATACATTAAATGGCATTACTTCTGGTAGAAAATGCAATGATTTCCAATATAGACCATTTTGTAATACATTAATATTACGATTATTTGAATATTTTGAACCATAACGATATCTTTGTATTTTATTTTTACAAAAAATTATACGTCGTTGCTTCTTCAATCGATTTTTTTTATTAATTATTAATACTGAAGATAAAAATGCACACAATTTTTGAATATCACAATCATTTGTTTGCACTTTGAATTCGTTCCCATTATTACTCAATTCATTGCTATCACTTATGGACATTTTTTCATAAAGCCTCACAATAGATGATGCCATATTTTAATATAGCTTTCGTTTAATATTTATTAGTCGTCTTTCGTATTTTATTTTTGTTATTTTATCCTGTGCTATATGAATTAATCCGGGATTTTTGAAATATCACAGTAAACAAATGAGAATAAATTTTAATAGTTACTTCCATAGAAACATTCTGAAATGAATTAGCAAACTGCAGGTAAATTTAAAATTAAAGTTATAAACGGGCAGCGTCAGTTGAATTTTTAATCGACTTCAACTTCAAAAAAGAAGGTTCTATGTTCGCCCATACATATTTTTATACTCGACATATATAGAATATGTCAAAGTGTATTCATTTTAGTCTTAAGTTTTTATACTCGACATGAATAGAATATATCAAAGTGTAGTAATTTTTGTTGTTTGAAACGCTAAAATTAAACGGGAAGAGATAGCTGGACAATATTTCCAGTGACTTCAATGGATCCATGATCCAGCTTTTAAACTAAAAAAGATAAAGAAATACTCAAATTTTTTTAGCTAATATATTTAATTAGAATACATTTTATTATTATATCTATATTTATAAGTGTATAGACTGATAAGTGTATTCAGAGTATTCTATGAATTATTATGATAAAAAATGGATTGTTCAAACTTTATGCTTGTCTGCAACACCCAAATGTAAAAATTTAAATTTTCAAAAAGTACTTAAAAAACCATTTTCGAATAGCTGGAATTTAAAAAAAAAATACAGCCGAATTGAATCCTCTCCTATTTTAAAATAGATTTAAAATACGATTCTTAGAATGCGACATAATAGTTCTCAGCACCGCACTGTTCATAATTTCTGATGACATGTGATGGATCTTAAACTGAAATCTATACATTGTTTTCATTGTTTTAATCTTGTTGTCTAGCAATTTAATTTAATTTCAAAATAACAAATAAAAAATAAATTTCTAAAATTTTCTATTTGGAAAATTTTATGAACAATTGAAAAAATATGTATATTATTGTAATAAATTTTCGTTAAAATTCAAATATAATGATCGAATTTCTAAATCAATTTCTAGAAGTATCCCTCGACATATTGACGTTCGACATTATTGAATACTGTTTATTTGTCATTGGTAAATTATGTTATTCAGCTTATCAATCAATTAATGGCCAAGAAAAAACCGGAACTGAACAAAAATTAAGAAATATTGTGACCATTGTGAATGAATAATTTATGAAGAAAATTGTTGTGTTGTTTTGTGGTGTTTATTGATTGTTTTTATTACCTATATTTGATTATTGGCAAGACGAGAAAAATTTTTAAAAATGTCATATCTGAGTGAAACTTTTAAAACCACAAATCGATCCGATTATAAATGGCCAACTTCATTAAAAATTGTTTCGAGGTAAATTTTCTTTTCAATCGGTGATATCTTGCCCTCTATATTTTAAACTACTTAAAAAAATTATTGGGATCAAAGATAAATTATGTATGGTTGAGATTCGGTTATATAGTAAATACCCTTATTTATTTATTTAAAATAAAATTACTAGTTAAACAATTTAAATTTATTCCAATGTTAAAAAATTGTAAATTAATGTTTTTTATTATTACTATTTAGAAAAGATATGTATTAATACGATTAAATTAAACACTGAAATCAAAAAATAATTATTTGATGAAGCGATCTAACAATATTAATGACACCTTAATATAAACATTAGAATATTTATTTAAAACACAATTAATTAGCAGAGCAGGAAATTATAACATAGATTTAAATTCAAAGAAACATTTTACGTTTTACATTTCATTAAATTGCTGAATTGAATAATAATCAAAAAATGAATAATTAATGATGACTGATGGCATTTAGTGCTACTATCTTGTAGAGACATCTTCAAGAGATGTTTATTCGAGAATTAAGAGAGTCCCTCTTATCTATCTTAGGTATTATAATCTGTGAATGCCATGCTTTTATTTACAGACCATTGCCACCGCCAATTGATGAAGCAAAAGTGTACATGGAACGTCCGGTTGAAGAAAATTGTCATTGTGATATGCACTTATATTATCCTTATATACAACAGTATAAGGAATTAGGGGACAAGGAGAAAATATTATTACAAGAACTTGAAGATACTAAGAAAAAAGTAATTAATTTCGTTTTTTTATAGTTTTATGAAACTGTTGGAAAAACTCTTATTCCTTTTAAAATTGCTTGTAGCCATATCTAAAACTACATATTTTCAAGAAATATTTCAATTCAATCAAGTCGCACAATTTCCCGAAACGTAATGACTTCATTGTTTTTCGCATTTCAAAATTTTCAAACTGTATTCAGTAAAATAAGAAATTTTTTACGAGTCGCTAATATAATTATTTCTATTCTAGTTAACATCTTTAAGTAATAAAATTTTAAATCATGAATGCGATGATGACGATACAAAAATGAAAACTTTATATCAAATTGATTATGCAAGAAGAGGTATGCAATAATGAAATTCTGGTACTGTATCTTTGATACAGCCGTTAGTTTATCGTGGGTACGTTAATGAATACGAGTCGAGCATATTCGGGCAAGTGGAATAAAAATACAAATGTTTTAAATTGAGTTCATTTAAAATTGATATTATTTATCAGAGGCCGATAATAAGAAATATAACGAAATACTGGACATTTTAATTGTTTATAGAATAAATGTCATATTTACCTAATGCATCGAAAGATAGCGAAGTCGATATAGTATATGTCATACATATCGACATAGTTCTCTTATGCATCAACAGATAGTGTTTGTGAATTAGCCTCTGTTCACGAAAGGATCCCTAGTACAAAGTAAACGTATTCACTTAAAAATTATTTACAATTTTTTAATATACGTCTCCTCCAATTGCTTCAAAATAACTCATTTGCAATTTTTAAGTTTCAACTGAGATAAGAATGAGTAATAGGTATTGCGTTTCATCTGATTTCTGAATTATATATCTGAACTAGGTGAACCCATTGTCGAATACCGTCCAATACGAGCAGAAATTGATGCACCAGAAGGTAGTCCAATCAAATTTAAAGGAATAAATTTGGCAGAAGGTTTTCGTGATCCAACTCGATTTCGATATCATGCAATTGTTCGACCACGTATTGGAGCTGATCGGCCAGTCACTTTTGTTACAAGTAAGTTTAGAATAGTTCATAGTTATTGTCAATATTTAATCGTGACAAAAACTGAAATAATTAGTGAAAAATATTTATCCAAATTTAATGAAATTCGGCATACCTAAGTAATCAGAATATAAAAATAGAGGGTAAAATGTAGGGATTTTTTAACAATTCCCCAAAGCAAACGTATATCACAAAATTTCCATTTACTGTTCTTAAAACAAAATAGCAAAGTTCCATATAGTTTTAGAGCTTAGTTCACAGATTTCCACTAAAAATGCTTGACTATAAAATTATTCTACATAGAAACAAAGCAATCTTCTTCTTCCATGGTGATGTTAAATTTACTTTAGTAGTCATAAAGTTCGTTCGTCACACGAAATAAATAGAATTTTATATAGGTACCTTTATATATGTAATTTTTTTTTTAAATATAGAAAATCGTATTTAGCTTGTTGACGCATAAATATAGCCCAGTCACTATATTTACGTTAATTACGAAAATCTGCGAAAGAAAATCATAAAACTAATTCGAGACGTATATTTGAATTTAATATGTTGATAATCTTTCTTAAAATTATTAAAAAAACAAGTGAAGATAACAACTAACATAGTTAGTTATTTAGATACTCCACATATTCTTGATGTTTGAGTTATATAATACATATATAATAATATTATGTTTGAGCAAAAATTGTGGCAAATATAAACATTTTATAAAAATATGTTGTTTGTTTAAAAAACAAACTTGTTTTGAATTTTTCTTCTGTCTATTATGGTTCCAAAGTTAAATTAGTTGGTTCCAATGTATCCATTGGACCCAAAGAATTAATTTTACGAACTTGATCTTACTTTTTATGTCTAGATCACATCATCAAAATTTGATGTATCTTGATAACAGACGGATAATATACCATTTTTCATAACTAAATAACCCTCTTGTGGAATTTTTAATGAAATGTTATGTTTACTGGGTGTAAACGAGAATTACATCAAAATAATCAAAAATTACATTCACTATTACTATATATGACATGCATTCCAAAATCATGGTTTCACCACTCTATTTTTTACTGGACTAAAAGCATGTCTCTCATAATATGTGCAGTGTAAAAAGAGTTTTGTGCCCCTTTTAAACAACATATGTATGTTTGGTTTAAATAGATATAGATACATTACATTTATTAATATGCTTTTTTTATTGTTAATTATTTTTACAGATGTTTTTTACGATTTAATAAATTTTCTTGTCATATACAAATGTCGACACATATATCAATTGAAAAATGTAAACTAATTTTCAATTTGATTTTTAACTTAATGAGAAAATTGTTTTATTTTTTCTATCTTTTTGATAAATTTTTACTTACTCATTTATTTCTCCATTTATAGTCTTCTTTTACAGTGTTTGTAAAACATCATTTATACATAGATAAAACTATAGAAATTAGTATGTGTACTAGCTATATGCTTAGTCTAGCAGTTTTTGCTCATTGAAAATTCTGATTGAGGGGATTTTTTCATACCCTCACATATTTCGTATGAATATCGACTGTAAAAATCATTAAAACACTATAAATGTATAGGACCTACCAATTTTCTAAAATTCTTAGGTGGTGGTTTAATGAAATACTAAGTAGTAATAAGTCCGAAAGGGCTCTGATATTAAAATTATATATTCTAGAAGTTGTCTTATAATATGTCAAGATCCATATGAGCACCAGAACTATTTAATTTTCTTCATAATATGTAACAATAAATCAGAAAATTTTACTAATTATGTTTAAAATGAGGAAGTATTCAATGAATTGAGCTAATATAAATATGTTAGTTATGCAAGGTCAAACCATTTTTTTTAATCTATTATTCTAAGAATTATAACAAGAGAAATCATGTTTAAAAATATTAAAAAAAACTTAAAAAATTATTTTTTAATTACAGCACCGAAATCAATTGAAACGTACTTTACTCAAACAACACCAAGAAGTGAATATCAAGGATCAATTGCAAAAAGTGCCCTTGTTAATTTAAGGAATATGCAACAGTATCGACAACCTATGCCTTCCTCTCGACGAAGACTTGATGATATGTGTTTATAACCAATAAATATTTGTGATTTTATTGTTAAAAGTTGAAATTATTGTAGAAATTTTGTAATTATTCATACACATTATAGATATTTATTTTGATATATATTTTATTTTCGATTAACAAACAAATACTCGAAATTTTTTTTTATTTTTTAGTTTTTAACTTTTGACGGAAAGTTTATATAAGTCTAATATACACTTATATAAACGAACATCCATAGGACTTCTTATCGTGGAATCACCCTTATGTATTATCACTATGAAGATGAACATATATGACGTTATTTATGAAAATCTCCTACATTGTTTAATACAGAATTTTTGCCGTCCATTTTTTGGATAGTTTTTAAGATTTTTAAAAAATAACTACAAATTTATGTTCGTGAAGTAAAAATGCTTCAATTGAAGTGATAAAAAAATGTATACATCTTCTCTATTATGTGAGAGTTGTCTTTGAAACTTGAACACAAAATAATTAAAATGAAGATGATTGCTCCTTATCGCCTAACCTTAGTCAATCTAAATACCTACTTAAAAAATCGATAACAAGAGCTCTTGAACTAAAAATATATAAAAAAAAACAAATGCAGTAAAATTCAATGAATTCTTTCAGAAGCAGACACGCAAAGAGTTATTATCTGTCACACGACAATACGCTTGTTAAAAAAAATCATTTTTCCGAAAACTATTGATGTAGAAACTTTATTTATAAATCTAAAATTTGATTAGCTCATCGTAAAATTCTAAGATAAATAAACACATTTTTCTTTTCAAAATTTGATGTATTTTTATGGTAATTTTTCCATGAAATCATGATAATTTTGGACAAAAATTCTTTGAAAGTACAACCAACTAAATGAATACACTTTAAAATAAATTTTAATCATTTTACAAAAACATTTTTATATACTGAAATGGATCAGTCATTTCTAATGAAGTGAAATTATTTCAATTTGGAAATCACATAAATCAAATGTAAAACACAAAATTTGACGTTACCATTTGGCCGAGAACTTCATTAAAATTTTACTGAACAATTTATCATTTCTTTAAATTTAAACGGAAAAAATGGCATTTAGAACAGTGTATAAAGAAGACTTTATTGAACACTCATTTAAGTCCATGAGGTAAGCTAGTTTATAATAGTATTGTCATTTGCATACAAGTAACTAGATGTATTGCTAATAGTGTAGTAGAAATCGGCGCATGACTTCCAAAAACTTTTCCACCTCAATTTTTGTACGCAATTCTCTTCACATTGTCCTTATGATGATGTAAATTCGTGTTATCAGGGGACAACTCAGAGCCATATTGTTCAAGCTAAAATTGACTAAGCAATTGCAAGGAATTGTTATTTCCAAACGGTAAATTTTTTATACATTATTTGATGAAATACGAATATGATAGCTTTTATGACTTTTTACGATAAAGATATTTTTTTGAAGATATTTATTTTTAAAGATTTTAAAAATTGCGAATTCGTATACTTTTGACCCATTTAAATTATACATAAAAAAGTGGTAAAACATAAAATATATTTATGTATTTTTCACACAATAATATCTTAAGCGAAAATAAAAATTAATATTTCAAATCTGTTTTTAATTACGCGTGAGTAAAGGACACTTAAAGGTTAAGTCACGAATAATGAACAGTAAATAATTTAAGAACCGGTACAAAAAATTAATTATTTTTTATTCTCGCTTAACTATTGTATAAAGAATATATATTAAAAAAATATCCATTATATTTTATTCTTTTCCTTTATATATTTTTAATGTGTCAAAATATCCGCGAATTTTCGAAGTCATAGGAACTTTTTTTATTCATATTTTATCAAAGAATACAAAAACAAAATTTCCCTATTCAAACAATGCAATTGCTTAAACAATTTCGGTTTACGCAATATGGCCCCGTGTTATTTTATTAAAAAAAAAAAAAAAAGTTTAAAAATTTTTTTTCGCTATTTATAGTTTTTCTAAGAAAATTAACATGTAAAAAATTCAAAAATTACATTTATTTATCGATCGGTCGACTAGTTATTGAGATATCGGATGAAATATATACGAAAAACCGTCCTCCGTATCATATTTCCGGGAATATCTTAAAAACTACACAACCTATAGTTAAATAGATATAATTTTTGGAATCTATGGGTCAAACTATCCTTAAGAACATTGTTTTATCGAAATCGGGTAGAAAAAAAATTTCTCGAATTTTTGCAATTTTTTTAAGGGGTACCCCTTTGAAAAAATCGAGAAAATCGGGAAAAATTTGTTGTATCCAATATGAAATAAAACTATGTTTATAAGGGTATTATTACCCGTAAATTTCAAAAATAATATTTATTTAACGATTGGATTCTTAGTTTTTGAGATATCGCTAGTAATCCGATCCCGAGGCCGATCTATCGCATATATTTCATGCCATATCTCGAAAACAATTCGACGGATCGTAAACAAATGTTGTTTTTTAATTTTTATAAAACCAAAAACTTTAATTACCAACCTATTTTACTAATTGAAGATACCCACCAACAGGATGTGAATATTGGCAATTGGGAATTTGATGGATTTTAAATTTGAAATATTTCACTTCAAAATGTGAAAGTAGTCTCAATACCATAGCAATACTTGAAAATTAAATCATAATTGATACAAAAACAAAGAAATTATAATCTATCAAAGTTTATTTTCCATCTATTTCATAAAAACGATGTTTAACATATAATTTACATGGAAAATTTAACTAGCAAGTGACGTCAAAAGGCAGTATTTTTCTGGAGATTTTTGCTTCAAGACAGCAATAATTAAAAGGGATTAATTTTTAATTTTTGTGTTCAGAGATTATGATCCAATATGTGCAGAACTTTTTCAAAAAGAAAAAATAAAAAAATTTTTAACAAAAAAAACTGATGCCATAAAAGCAAGTTATTCACCAGAAGAAAGAGAAGAGTTAATCAGAAACAGATGGAATCGTTTTTATAAAACTATATACAGAAAATCATATTGCCAAAAACGTAACTATCATTTTTTTTTCACAAATTCACATATTAGCTTAAATTTTTTTGAGCACAATTTAGACTGATTTCCATATTTTATTAAACATTCATTATCAGAACGAATTTAGCTACCGGTAAAAATAAGAACTATTTAATATTACACAACAATTACACACCATCGATATAAAGTTAATATGTTGAATGTTTCATAATATTATATTATCAAAGTATTATAAATATTATTAAAGTATTATTAGTATTATAAAAGTAATTTGTCGTATTTTTGAAGTCTATAAAATAAGTCATCTGATTATAATAATGAGTGGTTTATATTTTTACTACGATGTTAGCATAAATCCTATAGATGTTGATACTATATGACACTTAAACTATATGAAAATAAAGTTTTGGTAAACGATGGTATTAAAAATTCTTCGTTTTAGATTAAGAAACAAACTTGTTCAAGTAAATTTTATAAAATAATGTTCAGAAGATGGCCATGGTCGCGTACCACCTTGCTCTAAGAATTATTTGTATTAAACATTACATATTAGGGTTGAATGTTGGAACGCGATCATGTCTATTCTCATTCTAATTTCAGACAATAATATTTTCATTTTTTATACTTTTTATAACATATTACCGAAGTTGGTTTTTTAGTTCTTGTAAACTTTTTATTTATTTAAATGATGTTTATGGCTATTCACATTAATATTTTACAGCCGTTAAAGCTGATAAAATCATTTCTGAAGGTATTATGATGATGGAAATGGAAAAATTGTTCGAAGACATGGAAAAAGGCTATTCTATGCCTAGGGTGCCAACCACAGAACGGGGTGAGTTAATAAATACCTATTTATTTATATTCGTTTATATATTGTAGTTTATTATTTATATTCATAAAATTCCAAATTTTTGTTCATATAAGTTTGTAATAGATTGAAACATTAAAAACCAAAGACTTTCCATTTGAAATATAAAATTTATGAATACATTATTCCATCAATATTTGTATACTCAAATCCAAAAAAACTCCCAACTGCAATCTTTCATGTTTTTTATATCAGAAATTCATTTGAAAACTCCATTCTTTTGGAATATTCTCCGTAATTCTCGTGACTTCAAAAAAGTCCCTAAAGAGAATTTTTAGTGGTATTAGTGGATAATTTTATAACCACCGATTATGAACCGATTATGATTATTTTTTATTTGTAAAGAAGAATATATATCTGAAGGATAATTCCATAATAAGGAAACCTGAATCTGATGTCCCAAAGAGGAGAGAAGAGCTAAAACGATTTTCAGTGATTAAATGAAAAATTTTATACTACATTTAAAGTTAATTTTTACGTTTTTGTTCATTTTTATGAACACGGTTCATTTTTTTTTCCTTCAGTTCTCTATTCGTAAAGACGATTCACTTAAAGTAATATTTTGACACACTTATATCCATACTGAACATCTTCAGTCCCTTATCTAAACGTACCAAATTCATAAAGGCGGTAAAAGAGCCCCAAGTAGTCTCTCAAATGGCACTCACACATGTGTACATTACCATATATTGATACATTATTTAAAGATTTTGGAAATTTAAATATTTATACAATATCTAACAAGTAAAATTAGAATGAAAGGAATATAAAAAATAAATCATTTTGAATCGTTGAAAAATTACTAACTTTCGAAATAAGTTGCCAAAAGAATATACTTGCTTCAATTAAATTTTAATTTTCATTTAAGTGGGCAGTAATTTAATAAATTGGTTCCGTTTTTAAATGCAATTTGGAAAAATGAAATTTTTCATCTAACTCATTTACAATCAAATTAACAATTTTGTTAATTTACTTGGTCGTTTTTCTTTGTACACAAGTAGTAAACAAATTATTATTTTTTAATTCGAAATGCAAGGTGAATAATCTCTATTTGCACTATGTTGTGAAGTTCAATTTCCTGTGCATATTTCTTTTTCAAAATGAAATATATTCAATATTGTAAGATTTTAGTACACATTCGATCAGAATAGCCGATTATATTTGGTAAAAATAACGAACGACTTCGTATATTTAATTGTATTCAAATATTGTAATATTCCGTACTTATAAGCAACTAATTAATATTACATTTTAACAACAACTTAAACATAAGTTTAGTTTTTTGAGTGATTTGAAGGATTTATAGTATCTAGTCTGTTTGGAAAATGTCACAGTTACGTAGAATTTAAGATTTATGCTATTAAATAATTATTAACAATTTATGCTGCGAATCAGCATACAGATCCACTAGTTAAATTGAATAACAAATTCGAAATTTATTTTATCCGATTCCCGTAAAAGGTATTGCCTTTTTTTAAATATAACTGAAACACGCATCAAGTTTGAGAGATATATTTATCAAATACACCGTAATGCAGATGGATGGACACTCAGTCTAACAGTTTCACATGAATTATTTCAGTGAAAAATTAATTAAATGATAGTGATCAAAAACACTGAAAATATTTACATAAACAATAAAATAATGATACACACTATTTTTTTTCGTTTAAATGTATCATCAGAAAAATATGATAATTGGCTATATATCAAATCATGATCTTGAAGTCATTAAACTGTCATAATAATAAACTTAAATATGAAAAACATACAGGCCAGATTTTATCCATAATATAAATAATTTTGTATTAAGTGGAGAAGTACTTCAGTTTTCTAACATAATATTAACACTAATAATTGTTATATTTATAAACATAGATTTTAAGAAAATATAATTAAAATTATTCGTTTCAGGTGAAAATTATGTTTCACCCGCCACAAAATACGACATAAGATTTTGATAACCAATTCGTCTTACGTCTTTAAAAGTGTAATTATTGCCACGTAAAAAATATGTGTGTGTACTTATGTACACGCGTTAGAAGTTATACTTCTTTGGTGTCTGAAAAACAATTTCAAAAAAACAAAACTGCAGTAAAGATCGAAGAAAAATATTAAAATTAATCAAAAAGGTTTTAATTCAGTAAAATTGATATACAATTAAAATAAACAATCATTGATTGTAAAACGTTTTATCTCATTAATTGTAAAATTTATTTACTGAAATACTAAACGTCATCATATACTGTGTGTATGTACATACATTGGAGCTTTTTTAAAAGCTTTAATATAAAGATACACACGGGATAGCGGACCAATTTTTTAAAACCATTTTTTTGACTCAGAGACCAATTTTTCTCATTCACGAACGTGATCATATTTTTAAAGTCCAAATACATCACATAAATTTTAAAAAACTCTACCTCTTTTCGTTTTTAAGTTATCTTGATAACAGACGGACGGACAAATGTAGTTGGATTAAGGTAGATGATTCTATGAACACCTTTGCCAAAATTTTGTTAGTGTCTTCGATATTGGCTAGCGTTACAAACTTTGGCCTAAAATTAATATACTCTGGCATATTCTAAAAATGTCGCATATAAAAATATATAGAACCATGACCATGAATCTTGAAATGTATAAATGATATTAAATACCTATAAGACATGACATTACGAGCTCCGTTACAGCGATTCAAATTCAACCATAATCACTCAAAAGTAAACAAACAGTATATTAAACAAAAGAGTATACATGCGTGTGTATGGTAGTGTGTATAATATAAGTCACTCCTCTTATATATATATATGTCTGTGTCATAGTGTGTGTAATGTTTTTTTATAATTGATTTAATGTACTTTTATGCATAATTTCAAAAAAAAAATATTAGCATTCTGCAGTCCTTCTCTATATAAATTATAAGTGTACCAAATTTCATACTCATATTTATCTCAATTGAGCTGTAATATAATTTTGATAAAAAAAACACTTAAAATTACGGCTTCAATTGAAAACTGTAATATAATAAGTAGTTGGCGTAAAGAATAAAATAATTACATTCGTAAATAATTAAAATTATCATTTGAACTTGATAAATTACATAGAATTGATAAAATTGTTATCGTTTAAAGAGTGTCTCATGATTCTAGGAAAATTTGTGAAAGATTTTCATTGTGCTTATAATGTAAATAATAATATTTAAAACATCATCTCTTGGCATAAATTAAAATTTCAGTAGTTGTTCGAATTTTAATAAATCACTTTTTAACATAATGTGTAATTCAGTTTAACTGTTTATATTATAGAATTAAACTGAAAAATGTAATTAGAGCATTAAATGAATATTTTTATGATCATGCTAATTTAAATTTTGCATCAAATTTTTAAATGTGTTTGGTAAAAATTGATTTTCATACTAAAATTTCATTAAAATAATCAAATTTATCTTAAGTTAAATTTTATAGTCAAAAAATATTAGGAGGGAACGGAGTAATAGAGACCACGTAAGGAAAAATTTAAAATATTAAACGATATATTAATTTAAATCCATTTAATACAGTCTGTAAAAATAATCTTTATATTTGGCAACTTTTTAATGGCTTCGATATAATTATAAAGAGGTAGTTTAAATTTTTTAAAAATCAGATTTGAGATCTTAAACAAATTCACATTCATAATAACCCACGAATGATTCCTACCCAATACACAAAAAGTGTAACCAGAAACGTACACAGAGTAATCTGTTTCGCCTGTTCGTTAGACCTTGTCTTAATTTTGGCATCCATATAGATAAAAATTCAAATTTGGAAAGCGAAAGTATGTTGACGTATGATAAGAAACTAAAATTAGAGCAATAGCATCAACAATAAACCATTCGATAATGCAAAATTTGATAATTCATATTTGTATATAAAAAAAAAAAGTAACAATACCACATCCTATTTTAAATTAATTTTTTACTTTAACAAATTTCGATTGTATTGTTACTTTTGTATATTTATGTTACCGTTACTAAAAGAAAAATGATTTTTCTTTTTATAAATGTTCTAACATACAAGGTTTCTAAAACATAAATCATTTTAGAATTATTTTTTTTATTAGTAATTAAAACTAGCAACCGTATGTTTCTTTTTCTTTATTTAATTTCAATTTATAAGTTTACTTACTAATCATGAAGTTTACTTCAATATTAAATATTTATTTATACTAAATCAGTGTGTTTTGTTTAAAAATATATTTCAAGAGTGGAAATTATTATTGTTTTTAAGATGAATGGAATATATGAATCAGTTTATTAGAAAGTTTCTAAAATTTAATTTTTTAAGAATATTCTCTCATTAACTCAAAAACATAACTTATTTTATTTAAAATTTTAAACTCTTATATTAACCTTTTGTCATATAACAGCTATCAAATATGTAATCGACAGAAGTACACAAATACGTTACAAATTAAAATATATCTAAAAAATTATTCACTTTTTCACACTGGATTTGCAATAAAGTATGTAACTGCAATTTTTGTTAAAGTAATTAAATTATTATTATGCGTTAAATGTTTTTCTCTTCCTTCCTAAAAAATGAAGGTCAACTTTCCCCAAATCTCGGTTCAGCTGTTCATGGTAGCTCTGATAAAAAAGTCCTATTCAATTTCTATTGATTTGTTGAATAGGAAATCAATAGGATTGAATAGGAAATTTCGTTGAATAAATGATTTCATATTCAATCCTATTCAATGCTTTGCAAAATGAAATTTCCAATTCATCCCTATTGATTTTCTATTCATTCTTATTTAATTTCTATAGGATTAAGTAGGACTTTTTATCAGGAAATTTGTATCTGCTTATGTATCCATCTGTTCTAATTAAAAAAATTTAGTTAAGTAAAAAAGCGGTTCAACTCTCTCGGACTTCCCCTATCATAAAAAGAAATTTTTAAATAATTTTTTTTTTATTGATACTTTTAATTACGTAATTAAATTTTAAATAAAAGCTTAATTTAATTCATTTTTTCTTGTGTTGTCAGGCAGAGGAAAGGAGATATTGAATCCAATAATAAATACATAGACATTATATTTTAAACTATACATACTAATATTTACTTTATCACAAATGCTTTATAGACATACGATTTGTGAAAATATAACGTCATCAATAAATTTTTATGAATCATCATTTCGTCTGTGATATTAAAATTGTTCAATTAGTATATCATGGACAGACACATGTGTTATTACACCGTATCATATAGTTCTAACGAATTTTATTAATGCATTCAATATGTTAGATTTACAAAAAATTAAATAATATATATTAGGTATGACAATATAATACCTAATTTTCCGGGTGATTGTACAGAAGCATGAATCATGAAAATATGCGTGAGTCATGGTCACACACACCCCCTACACACAAAAATAACAGTTTATTAAACATAATTTTTATAAATACACATGTGAACAATTATGGATACAATTATAAATTTGAAATTGAAAAAATCCCCGACACATCTTGTATCTGAAATGTGTCATAGTGTATAGTATTCTACTAATCAAGCCCTTTCATTTAATTAATATTAAGGGAGTTTTGAAAAAATGTGTAATCCGTCATTTTATGTCATCTAGAACTAATTTTCATCAAACATAGCTACGAACAATCCCGAATAATTCCATTTTCAGACAAAGAAAAGCTAACTCATAATTGGTTCATCTATTCGGTAGCTACGATGGTGCAGACAGACACATAGACATTCCAAACTTATAACACCCCGTCATTTTTGCGTCGAGGGCTTGCTTCATGCGATACGATTCTTCGAGAAAGCAGCTGCAGCTGAGTCCACGGAGTATAAGCCTTTAAATATCTAACTATTATATCTTAAATTTTTGAGAGAAAATCGTTAAATAGAATTTAGGGCGAATGTATTCCATTGAACTGAGTGTATCTACTATTACGTTTCCAAGGAAATTTAATTTTCTATTTCAAATTTAAAATTATATTGAAATATCAAATTTATTATTTTGAAACTAAATCCTCGTAAATTAAAACAGATCGAATGGTATTTTTAAACAAGCATTAATATGCCACGCCCGTTATATTTCCGTTCGAAAGGTGTTTTATGAGTATCGGCTTTATTTTTACTGAATACAAGCTTTTGTGATCCAATTAATTTTGTTGGTTACAGTGATGGGATTCGCATCAAAAGATGAAACACACACACCATTAACTACATATCAAAATGCTTATGATCGCGTTGGCTATTTCGTAATAAAAACGAACAAAGAACGAGTTGCAAAGAAAGAAGCTGATAAACGCCGTGTTTCTGTAGCTGATCGCGAAAAAGTTATAACAGCGACATCAGGTATACGTCAATGAACATAAATACTATAACATGAACGAAATTGGAATGAACACGATTATCGAATTATTAAAATATTGTGTGTATTTAAGGTGAAAAAATTGTTAAAAATAATATATATAGCAATACATCAAAGATTTCCGGTCAACAATTTAGCAATGATATGAACGATTCCGTAACTGAAAAAGTCTTTTTTGTAACACCGAATGATACATCGGAAAAACAACCACTCAAATTTGAATTCGATACAAAAAACAAACATGTCATCCAATTAGATTGAATAAAATTATTTTACCGTTTTTGATTACTTATTCTTTACTGAAGTGTTTATTAAACCATATTTCATTTAAGGGATATTTACTATCAAACTTATTAACTATTATGATGTCCCAATAATATTCACAAGCCTTTAGTAATAGTTTGAAATTAAAAATAATTACTTAAAAAGGGGACATATCACTCTGAGTTGTACACTGAGATACCAATTGTAAGATAGCTTAAGCATTCATAAATAAGCTTAAATAAAAGGTTTTTCATATTTGATTAGAAGTTCTGCAAAGATTCACGCTTAAATTCCTTACCTTTGTTCTATAAGTAATGTTTAGGCAATCCACTAGTTTAATATATACTATTTGATATAAACTATTATATTTTTTATCAGGGAAACAGATAGATGAAGGACATCTCTAGTACATATCTTAGAGTGTGAGGAGTATATTAAATTTAGTCAAAAGCAATAATTTCTAAGATTATAGTTTTATAGTTTCGTATTATCTATGGTCTAAAAATTTGAAACGATAAAAAATATTAAAGATACAAACAAAATTTTGTTATACATATTCATGGAATCACCTAATTAGTCAATTTCCTGTCTATTCGTCCTGTATGCCTCTCATCAAGGTAACTCCAAATTAAAAATAGATTGAAATTTTAGCATATTTTAGATGTAAAAGGTAAGTTTAAGTTATTTCTATGGCCCAACTTTTAAACCATAAGAGATATAGAAGAAAAATTTCAAATGCAAAAGTGTTCGTTTCTTTAAAACAAACAACTGTTAAGAAAATTTTAGCTCAAATTGAGCTAATAAGCACATATATAATTATAAAATATATAATTTATTATATAACAAACAATTATAGCTGCACCATAATTATTGTATTTTATGAATGCTCATGATTAAATATTGTTCGATGTTACTCAACCATATGTTAGGTACTTAAACATTTAACACAATCACTTATCTTGACTTGTTTGATTTAAAAGTTCATCTGTTTTCACTAAAAAGCTACACGTGTCAATCTAATGGACTCCAATGCGGTAAATACTTTATTCTACGAAGAATAACATAAAATTCTTATCAATATACTCTTAATAACTAATTAAAAATAATTAATTTTTTGATTATATCAATACCGATTATTTACTATTAAGTATAAATAAATTATTTCGGATTTTAAATGCATTAAACAATTTATGAAATTGGCACAATATGTATTCAATTTCTTTGAAAAATTTTAATGATCTGTCACTTGCTTCACCTAATATAAACAAGTGTGTAAGCAATTACGAAATTTAATATTTTTTTATTTCTTTGATTAAAATTAACATATACATAAAAAAAATTATTATTACTACAGTTCTCCAGTTTGATCAAAATTCGGCCATCATCACTCAAAATTACTTTGGCGTCGACCTCTATGTAAAAAATAAATCTTGAGTTCGACACATGACAGCTCACATTTGGGGGTGGTCAACGCTAGACACTTTAGTTCCACTTGTCGAAACCTTTGTTTTAATATAAATTTGGATTATGTATCTTAAAAATAAAGATGACGCCCAAAAGCGCCAACCAGAAGCAACATACATGCAGGCAAAATTGGATAAATTCAGAGGTATCGACCTTTAGATCTATAGTAATACTACGCCCAGAACGAAAATTGACCATGCATCTGATCCATAGGTTTTTCATACGGCCGGCTCTCGGTGTTATATTATTGACTATTTACGTAATTAATTTTTTTTTTTTTAATTTTATATTAAAATATTTAGGAATTTAGCTATAAAATATTCTTGTTGGATTTTTCCTAGAAATTAGTGTTTTGTTAAGTTATCCGTTTTGTTAAATTATTAATGTATTTTATGTTATTTTTGTTTTCGGTATTGGTCCATAATTTTGGAATTTTCCCTAAAACTACCATATTTAAAATCACCAAAATCGCGAACTGATTGTATAAGCTATAATAAATTATTTTTAATTTTCTTATAAGTATAATAATGTGAAATGGAAATCTAAATGGATTAACAAAAACGTATAATACATATATTTTAACTCATCAAAAGCCAAAAAATAATGATCCCCATTCAAACATATACAGTGTACAAAATGTATATATCAAATGTAAAATAATCTGTTTAATAAAAATAAATTTATTAATAGTTTACATTAAGCTAAATCAGTCTTGAAAATGTTCTTTTAAAAGATTTAATGTAGATATTTTTAGACACTTTTTTTTTTAAAAAAACAATCATCATCACTATTGTTGTCTTTGGTATTGCCGACATTACATATGAAATAGTGTTGATAACGTTTTTGTTAAAATGTTATTATGACAGTTTCAGATAATGGATCTAATCAAAATATTATAAATTATATAGATGATTTATATTAATAACTTAGTACTCAGTTTTATTATCATTTTTTATTGAAAACATAGAAAGAAATGAAAATATTGCACAACTGTCGAAACCAGGTCTTCAGACTGTTGGTCTGATTTGTAAACAATAGGGAAGATGCAATAAAAATTTGAACTATTTTACCCATCAAAATGTGAAACTAAGCTTAATACCAAACAAAATTTGAAAATTAAATTAAAATTGAGTCGAAAACGAATAAGCTATAAGCTCTTAAAGATTGTTTTCCACCAAACTCTTTCAAAAAAAGTTTTATGGGTGATTCTACAATAAGTGGTTATTTCCTATGGGAAAATTGCACAATTTTTTAATATTAATGTAAATTATATAACATTTTTATTCACAATCACCTAATTTTTGCATTCTAACATTATTTATCTTAAATTTTGAAGGAAAGTGTATAAAGTGTATATAAGTGGCATGGGCATCGATAGGACCTCTAACCGTACAATGATACTTATGTAATATAGAGATGAACATGTATGACGTCATTCATGAAAATCTCCTTCTTTGTTCAATTAAGAAGAATTCTGAACATCCATATTTTGGCTATTTTTTAAGATTTGAAAAAAAAAATAACTTCAAATTCATGTTCATGAAGTACAGAGGCTAGACTTAACTAGAGGATTTTGCATTTCGTTTGTTGCATTAAATTCGATTTTGATGAAATTCGGTATACACGTTAATTATATTCACATTGCTGAATAGTTTTGGGGCAATTTTCTGTCATTTTCTTTGCAGGAATTGAGAGACTACCTAAAAAGACAAACTAAAACTCCTCAACCTTTCGAGGGGTCCAAGCCATTCGGATTTACTATTTGATAGCCGTAAGTGACTAAATAGACCGTTAAGAAATAGTCAATATAAGGGGAAAAGGAATGTACTTATGGTACTATAATACGAATATGATCAAAGAAGCGTTTTTGTATTGTCAAATTAAATGAATAATCTTAGGCTAATTTCCAAATGAGTCCAATTAATGAATGAGGAAAATACATTTATCTTTATTTTTTTAGAATAAATATTTCAAAGCTTATTACTCAACTGAGATATCAAAATATTGTCAATAGAAATGAAATTCACATGTAAGAAAATTATGCTCAAAAAGAAATACATTAACGAGTAATTTTAGCTGGTTATTATAATATTTATGGCTATGAGATCGATAAAAAAAACCATTCAAAGATTATGCACTGATATTCCCCAAATAGTTCTTAATTTTTTAAGAGCAGTTTGATATAATAAGTTCCATTGCTTTATTTATTGTTTTGCAATTTCGAAATTTATTAAACAATTTAATTGGTTGATCGTAAAATTCCAGTTTAACATATTTGTTAACATACTTAATAATCAACTGTAGAATTATCATCATACAAACATTAGGTAGATTATATTTATGTATAGGGAACATGTAAATATTTTAGTTCTTAACAAATAATGGGCATAAATCCAATTTCTAAATATATTTTCATGTGTGACTATGCTGACGTCATAATTTACGTTTTACAATGAAACATTGGCCGCCTTGATCTCAAACATCTACACATATACTTGCAAACAAAATACACATAATTTTTTCATTTTTTTTTTTTCAGTTTTGTAAATTAGACTTGGAGACACTGACACAAAATTCCCCGTTATCGGTTAAGTACAGCATTTTGCTTCCCCAAAAAATAAAAATAGAAAAACATCGTATCAAATTACACGAAAATCGTAGTTTATCTTTTAAGTTCGATTGATCGCTCTGCGATTACGTGTTTATCTGACCTTCCTGTCAATAATAACAATATTCGACCTATTAAAGGTTGTCATACTTTTAACAAATGATTGGGAAATTTTTGTCAATAAATCTAAATCTACATATAAAAATAATGCATAAATAAACTTAATTTCAATAAAAATGAAACATAATTTTGTTTTGATTTTCAATTCTATATCTATAAACATAAGATTTTCAATTCTATAATCATAACATAAGTGGAGATTGAAGACAGCATATCGTTTCTTGGTGTCCATACTCAGTTTTGGTTTGGTCTTGCTCAAATTCTTGGAGTATTAGCATTGGTCTTGACCTCGCTTATATAATATTGGTCTTGGTCTTGCTTGGTCTTGCTTATTTGGTGCATAAAAGCAAGATCAAGACCAATTTTACTCATCACTAAGTCTTCATGGCTACCAGATAACAGTGAAGCTTGTTCTCTTGATCAAATTCAACAGATTGGTTTCTGTAAAACGTAGAATTGATGGACTTCTCTGTAATCTGGAAATTCTTTAATTGAAAAATTTCAGTGACATTGGATTTTTAATATCGGTGAAAAAAGCCTGACTTATTACCAAAAATTAATCTTTAATTCAAAGTTTAAATATTAATGAATTGTTGACTGAAAAAAAGCAATTTTTAGGTGTCTCAGTTTTTCTTAGTAAATTTATGTATAATTCGTTCTAGTCTGTTTATTATATAGGCATATAGTTACGTCAATCATCAAAAATAAAATTACTCAAGTGTGGAATATTGTTTTTAATTTTTTTTTTCCTCTTTTGAGTTTTGAGAAAATTTTTATAAAGTTTATGGCCAAGTGTATTATATATTACATATATTATATATATTTGTATCGTGTTAAAAACGACAAATAAAATCCCACACATTTTAAAATATTAGTTAGCTAAGTATTTTGAATTTAATAAAATTTTGGAGTTGCTGGACGTGAAATTATAAAATATTGTATGTCAAAAATGATGGCAGAGGCTTGAACTAAAATAACAATACAATATATAAGTACTGATAGCATGCGTATAAAACGAATGCTGAATCAATGATTGATTTTTTTAATATTCTTTTTGGGTAGAACTTTAAGAACGTATTTTTTGTTTAAGTTAAAGTCCAAAACATCATTTGTTCAAATCTAAATAGTTAAATAAAGTACTCTGGGTAATAAATTTTAAATATCGTAGAGAACAAAGCACAAGGTCATCCATTTAACTCCTGGTACCTCAAATTCGAGCATTTTCATATCCAATTACTATTGAAGATCTTTCAGAAAAGTATCCTCCCCCTTAAGACTATCGAATGGAGTTATTTATTTGCAAGGTTTATTCCTTGAAGCTATAAATGACATAAAAAAAGAATTATAGAGAATAAGTTTTCAAACCAAAAATTTAATAAAAACTTTTCAATGATTCTCAGCTTTTTTCACCATTAAAATTGTCATTAACGAATATAATTAACTAACAAAACTTGAACAGTACAAGTTCTTAGTTTTAAGGGAACACTTAAATGAAAGTGCTTCGCCGTCCATTAAAAAGACCCGCTATTTCGACTAACAGCTTTGTACTTACTGTACTATAATTTTAGTAAAAATGTATGTTTACAGTTTTATTTTTTCATGAAAACTATAATTATGTTCATAAACCATACATAAATATAAATACGATCGTTTAAATATATTTCTAAATCCTAATAATAACGCTATACTTATATATAAACAAATTTTGTCGTCTAAACATGACCATGTACAACTTACAAAATTGTAATACTAATTTATTATATCATCATAAAATGTATTTAACATATGCCAAAAAATTAAAGCATATATAATACTTTAGTTCTCAATAAATAAACACACTGCCTAATTACACGCTAGCATGAGAATAACATCAATGTTAACATCAATATAGATATATATTTTAAAAGTATACAATGTGCGGAAGACTCGGAAACGAGACCCGGTACGTTCAAAGGAAGTTATATGGTTTATAAAATGATTGCTTGAAATAAAAATAAAAATTACATCATGTCAGAACTTACTTACCTATACCTGTAATCACTAAAAAACAAAAAAAAAAAAAAACCAAACAACCAAACAACAAACAGTGACAATAAGCCATTTTTTGGCCCTTAAAAATCGAGTACCCACTTTACTTGGCTTACTTTACTAAGGGCCGTATGGTAACACGTATGGCATTAACATGGTAGTGTTTTAAAGAGGCATCCGACACCGAAAAAATACATTTTGAGCGATTATCCATTTTGAGCTGTTATGGACATAAAGGAGCGTACATCTAACAAGCTGTTGACTTAAATTACATATGCATTGACCTAATAATATGTATTTTATTTCTTTCAATTTTTGCGCCAAAATAACTCAAAAAATACTTAACAAAGTTGTTTTGAAATTTGGTATGTACAATATTGATATTCAACTGGAGGGATTATCAAATATTTTTCTTGGAAAAAAATTTATAAAATCAAAATCAAAATTCGATTTTATATTTAAAAATTGTTTTTCGTGAAAAACTGTTCGACAAACCTTCCGATTTCATGCCAATATTGACCCAACCAAATTTCAAAACATTTGAATAATTATTTTTTTTTACATAATGGAGAGTACTTTAGTATTATGTTTCAATCACCCTTAATTTAAAAAAAAAAAAAACACGTTTATTTCGTCATTTTTTTTTCTGTCATTAAATGACGAGCAAAGGGCTCAACTATAATCATTTAGGGGTAAAACATGAAGTAAAAATTAATTTTTTTTTAATGAATTGACGAAAACAGCCATTTATTTTTATAAAAATTGTTCCTTGTATCGTTTACATAAGTATCAAATATATACATTAAAAAAACAAGGAATATAATGGATAATCTTAAGACTTGTCTCATTGTATGTTAAGGAACGCGTGACAGAAGTTTTTCTCTTATTATAATTGCTCCCAATTTACTTATATTGTCTTGATATTCTGATTTTCCAATATTAAACACTTCTGAAAAACAAAAATGACAAATATTTAAAAATGAGTGTATGTAAAGTATTTATATTATTCCCAACGTTAATTAAAAAATCAACGATTCAAAATCGATTTTTGTTTCATATTCCTACAACCTGTTTATTTTTTATTTTAAATTTATTATTGACTGATCCTAAGACAAGGTCATTGTAAACAATTTAGCCAGATAAGTTGTGAATATTTAAATAATTGGTCAGTAAATGATCATAAATGGTCAGAATATTTCAAAAATTGGTCAGGCTTAGTTTTGTCAAAATTTCTCAAAATTACCACCCATTGTTAGCTAATCATTTAAACTGTTTTTCAAGCTTAATCCATAATTGCACTTTGACTTGCTACAGTACAATCATTTAAATTATTATGATAAAATTCTATCTTAATGATGGAATAAACTAAATTCCAGGCTTTGTTCGTGTATCATTCTGATAAAACGAAAAATTTCGGACTTTGATGATCAATTTGCTTAGCGCCTAATATTTAAAATTAAAAATTTTCAAGAAACAAAAACTGACCAAAATATAAAATTTCCTGACCATTTAAGACCAAGTAGTGACCAATTTTTCAAGCTAATCTACAAGCCAATATTCATATTTTGACGTGCTAGCATCCTATAGCCTCCTAGTAACTACTAATATAATAATGTGTATCTGCTTATTATTCTGATATAATGTGTATATGCTATGTATCCATCTGTTCTAATTATAATTCGAAGAGTTTTTCAAAACAGATGAATAACTGAAAAATTTACTTTTCCTTACCTTCCCTAAATCCTACATCTTCTCGTTTCATTGGTGCGTATTGAGTAACGTCGGTTGATGGACGATAAGCTCTAGATCTAATATTGGGTGGATGCATTTTATCATCAGGTAATTTAGTCGGTGGGGGACATGGAGATATACCTTCTAATCGAGCGGCCGTTAACAATTCTGCATAATTATCACTGGGTATTAAGTCTGTCTTACAAAAATCCACCATATACGTGGTTCTTAATCGCTCCCGATTTACACGTGCAATCAAATCATCAGGTGGTTCTTTTTGAAGTACGCCAAATAGATAAGGATATTTTTCTTCCAATTTTCTCAAAAACTGGTTTGGTTGATAACGCGGACTGACTTCGGATCTAATATCTGGTTTACTTTCATAAAATGGAAACAATTTTGGCTCTAAATGCAAACCCATCGGTCCTAATCGACTCCATGCTCGTTGTTTTTCTTCATTTTGATTATCCTCGTCTTCATTTAAACATTCGTATTCCTTAAAGTCGTAATCACTATTGAGTTCTTGCACCCTTGAACTAAATAATTAGATATTTTTATACAATTATAAAATTAAATTATTCTTTACCATCTCAATTTTAACACTATAATGCATTTATAATATCCTTGAGTATTAAACATTTTCAAATTTATTCCTAATCGTCGCAGGTAAACAAAATTGTTCCTTGAGGATATAAAGGATTATTTGTTAATAAGTTGCTACTTTGATAGTAGTGACGATTTAAATCAAAATTGAGGTGATAAATTGGAGTCTAGTTTGTGCATTTCCTTATGTATATGTCATCTGGGCACTATTTTTACCTGTTGTATCCATATGAGTATGACTAAGTGTAACTATTTGGATTATTTATTCATCTAAGCTGCAGTAAAAATAATTTTACTACAAATATGAAAATCACGAAAAATGTTACTAAAAATATCCTATTTATACTAACTGTTCGCAAATAAAATACTATAATCAGATGATTTTTGCGTAATTTCCACGTTTGTGGAAATTAGTAGTTATAAACTATTAAAGAATCATCAAAATGAAAAAGGATTCAATTGTTTCGATAGATTTAATTACTGAACATATATAGATGTATTAATTCCATTTTTATTTTCAGACTTGTAACCGAATAGAAAAAGTTATAATACTAATACATTTGTGATATTAAAATCTTTTTCCCGATAAATCCTTCGAAATTGTATATTAACTAATACAGTCAGTTAATTTAGTGCTCAGATTACATACAAAGGCTTCTTCATTACAGTGATGGCCATGTGAAATCTCTTCTGTTTGTACTTAACCAATTATCCATTATGTAATCTAAAGTTTAATTAAAACACTGAAAATTTGGAAACATTACGCTATACTAAAGTTTTTACTAGAAATTTGGAGTTTTATATCATTTGAGATAAATAATTTTCGCCAAAATTTAAATTTGAAATAAAATTTAGATTTTATTCTACATAATCCAAAAAATAGTGTGTGCTAATTCTGTGCTTGTTTGTTTTTTAATTTATATTTTCCATGGAAATTGTAAAATTTTAATTTTTCATTAAAATATTTACGAGTAAAAACAATAAAATGGAAAATAAATTTCTGAAACAATTAAAAATTTTATCCAGTGTTGTAAAAACCAAAAAGAATTAATCCCGGTGCTCAAAAACACATCATTTTAATGATAAATATACTTCTTAAGAGGGATTATGAACAGCTGTTAGAAGCTTAGAAACACACTCCTTTATTTAAGGAGTGTGAGATATGGTTTATTTAAGCAGTTGAGACAATCAAAAATTTTACGGGCTTCTAAAGCCACTTTTTAGAATTCTTGTAGAAAAAAAATTTGTTAAACATATCATAAATAAGCCATATACAAATTTTTAGAAGTATATATATAAATGATACGATATACTTCGCCTAAATCCTTAAAATGCTTGGATTTTCTCATTCGAGCACCAAAATTTCTTTGTTAGAAAATAGAATGATTATTTTATCATAAAGGCAATTGATATAACAACTTGTATTACAAGTTGAATAATAATCAAATTAAAATTTTCAAAGAAGATAATAATAAATTAGAAATTTTGTAAATCATTAATGTTTTCAAAAACATGAACGCAGTTGATTTTTTGCGATCTTGGGTTTTATAACATACTTAAGAACGCAATTCTTGGCATTTACAGGTGTTTGAAAATACTATTAAAACTCAAAATTTTAGCAAGAATAACTTTTATTAAAAAATTTAATAACAATTGATTACAGACTGTTTTATAGACTACACAAAACAAAAAATTTATTTTTTTATTTCACCATGCATGGCATGATCGATAATAAATGTTCCAAGTTCACTTATATCCTTTCTATAGACGGTTTGACCAGTATTAATTTTCATTATTTTTTGCATTTCATCTGAAAAAGTATATTATTTAGTTATTCAAAATCGTGTTCGAAATTCGAAAGTTACATCTAGAACAAATTGCGCAGTATCTAGGAAACAAACAAATTCGAGAATCACAGAAGATTTTTCAAATATTAAAGCGGATTATTAGATCTAAAATTCCTGAGAAAAAAGTCCTATTCATTCCTCTTCAATTTCTATAGGATTGAATTGGATTCTATCAAGGATGTTAAAAACAAGCTATTTTGGAGAAGCCCTAGGTTTGTAATGGTAATTATCACAAACATACAGTATTTAAACTTTATAATATCAAGGAGTTTGATAGCACATCTTACCACTAAGTATGAATGCGTCTTTCTCCTTTTTTCTCATATTACGACCACGAACGTCTAAATCAATTAATATTTTTGGATCTCTATATGAATCGGTGTGACTAGTTATTGGATAATACCAATCATCTGGTAAAGTTGCATGGGGCTCACAATCAGCTCGTTTTCCTTTTTGAATTATATCCTCTATACATAAATAAAAATAATTGAAAATTGATCTTTTACCACAAATTTTACATTTTATGATACCTTCATGACAAATGTCTCTTTGATATAAGCTTTGCAAATTTCTATTCAAATTTCTACATAATATTTTGTCATCTAATTCCTTTTTGAAGTATTTTTCTGCTAAAACTGGATTCTATTAAAAAAAAATCAAATTTTTAATCTATTTGTTCCAACAATCACAATTTTTTTAATTGAATTGGTTTCGAAAACCATTTTTTTTTAATGATGTTTGTCAACGAAAGAGTGGTTCTTTAAATCGTTACTTGCTACAGCCCATGTAGGAATGTTGACTGATACTGAATTAACTATATTTCACATCAAAATTTGAAACTAGACTCAATACTAATAAAGTTGAAAATTGATTAAAAACAAAGAAAACAAAGAGGTTTTAAGCTATCAACGATCCATCTCATTTTTGTACACGATGTTTAATATGTAATTTATATCTAGATAGGAACAGTTGACGTCATAAGCTCATATTTCCATTTTTGTTGAATTACGAAGTTTTATTGTCCATATCTTGCACATTTTTTAAGATTTTTGAAAAATGACTTCAAATTCATGTGACAACTAAAGACGCTTCAATTGAAGTAATTAAAAAAATTATTATTCAATTTCCCTATTATTGATATATCGGTATAAAACACAAACGCGCGTTCTATATCTATTTTTTCCTAAAGTAAGGAAAATCAGTAATTTTTTCTGTAATTGGAGTGGGAAAATTAATTCAATTTTCTAAATTATAATTTTTAACTATTAGGCTCCAATATGAATTCTGAATAGTGGCTATATATTTACATATCCATAGGGCCTAAAGCATTACGTATCACTCAAATACACATAGATAGTATAACTACACATAGTCCAAGATTGTAATCAATAAATTTAAGCCATAAAAAGTAAAAATTTAGTTAGGATCTTTGGATTCATTATCATTACATTCCTATACTAGGAATTTAATAATAAATAAGACAATACAATTGAAATTAAATAATTTTATTAACATAAACATATTATTTTTATATCACAATTTTAAAATTATTCATAATCTTGTATATTTACAATGCCAACAATAGCATATTTTTGGGGCAATTATATTTGTTTTTGGTGTTTTTGACTGCTTGCTATAGTTATTTCTTATTTTAGATGAAGATGATACACTTGACACGGGTCTATTACCTTTCTTACTTTCATTTGATACTGATGATCGAAATGAACTTAAAACACTTGTCTAAACAAAATAAATATTAAGATACTTCAACGATGGTAATTACGTGGTTTACAGTAAATATAAGTAAAATTTTACTCATTTATACATCGATAAATAATTAACCAAGTTGAGTTTTCTGTGAAAAATTACTTAAATTCCAAAAAACTTTATGTCTTTTCTTTCATATATACGAGCATGACAAAATCCAATTAGTTTGAATAGTTATTTTTCGACTGTTTCGCGAAAATTACTTAGGTAATGAAAACCGACAATTATCGTTCGATTAAAATTTTACAACAAAGATTTGGGGCAAATGAAATTAATCAGAATAAATTATCAAAAATTATCTAACTAAGACTAAACTCTTATTTGAACAGAAATTTTAATTAAAATTAAACCGCAAAGAGCTTTCATATATTAATATTAAAATCCACCATCAAAAAGCAGTGAATAAAGGACATAAAAAATTGAATTAAGAATTACCAAGTCATTTATAAGTGACAATCATACCCGTTTTAAAAATTCAGATTTAGTTTCACTAGGTTCATCTGTCAAATGTTTACAATTATCCACTTTTAAATATTGAGGATGACGAAATGGTGCAAATAGAGAATGTGATGATCGAACTTTTTCAGGCATTACCCTAAAGATCAATAAGTTTAACATTATACAAGTATTAATGTAAATCAATTAGATGTTATACTTACTCAACAGGAAATCTCTGGAAATCCTTACGATAAACAGAAAGCCAATCATTGGTGTAGAATTGCATCGTAATCAATTATCAAATGTACGACCAAAAGTGATATTTTTAATGGATTTAATAAATATGGAATATTTATTAATAATATTTATTTAACAATATCAGTTTTTAAAAATGTGTAACAAAAAGTATCTATAGAAATTAAA
Organism: Chrysopa pallens; assembly: GCA_020423425.1. Classification (NCBI taxonomy): domain Eukaryota; kingdom Metazoa; phylum Arthropoda; class Insecta; order Neuroptera; family Chrysopidae; genus Chrysopa; species Chrysopa pallens. The sequence continues at coordinate 58,211,641 of CM035594.1, read as the reverse complement.
TATACAGAAATCCATCATAGCATACTTGGCTTCTATTAACAATCAGAATTTTACACAATTATGTGATATTTGACGATGTGATCAGCACTTTCTGGCATAAAGCTTAAAAAACATTATACAAGTTGATATCGCGGATAAATAATACAAAATAATTTAGTACTAAAAATTTTTTATTTATCAACACAATAAATAGACAATATAATTAACTGTTTTTCCATGTCAATCATTTAACAATGCCATTTGTAACAATGGCATTACCGTTATTGTAGATAAATCACTTAAAACATTTTCCATATTCACCAGAGTATCAACTTGCATTAAAACATCTTTACGGAATGTAATTATACAAACAGCTAATACGGCTATAATCTCTAAAGAATCATATGCCAAAATTTGGTCCCATAAAAATAATAATTGTTCTGGTGGTAAATGACCACTAAATGCGCGCATTAACCATTTAAAAACCAATCGAATTCTACAAAAAAAAATAATAAACAATAATTTTTCAATTAATTTAAGTAGAAACTGAAATTCTACAGGAATGTCCATAAAAGTGTCCAATGTTCAGTAAAATCCAAATACATTAAATAGAATTTTTAAGCGATTGTTCAATATTTAAGATTTTTTTAGTGATATACGGTGAGCCAAGTCCAAAAAACTGGCTAATCAACCGAATTTTTTTTTTCAAACTTTTATAATAAAAATATTGAAATTTAAATAAAATTATAATTTTCTTTTTAAAATATTTTAATATTACTTAAATAATTATTTAAGCAAGACATTTTTTTGTTTACTGAATAATGTTTTAACATGCCTCACATTATTAGAATAAAATACAATCCAAAATCCATAAATATTTTTTTAACTTACGGTTGTATTCCACAATTTTTTATATGACACCAAAGTTGTGGTTCGTGCGTTTGAAGTAATCGCTCAAACAGCAGACACAATGATATTATTCCTTGTGGGTGACCATTTAATGAATGTAAACGGTAAAAATACCGCAAATAAAATGCTCTAAATGTGTAATATAAAGCAATTGGATCATCATACAAGTAACAAAATGGCGTAGCTAAAATATGTTTTTAGATTATTATTATTTCTTAAAACCAATAATTCAAATTAGCATAGTGCATAAAGTAACAGGCATACAGAAAGATTTGTGCAGCGGATGTTTACAAGCGTGTAAAGATTTTTCGATTCACGCAAATTGATTGCATAAACTTCTATTTCGAATAATTTACTAACATCCAGTTTACTATTCAAGTTATAGATCTCCACAATCTCACTGCTCTGTATGGCTATTACTTTCAGCATCATAAAATGACTAGCATTCTTATTTTGATATTCATATTAATTTTAATCTTATAAAATTGAGAAACCTTTAGTCACACAAAAACGCTTTTGAATATGAATATCATAATTCGAAGTTGAGTCATGTAATAATACTCAGTTAATTTCCTTACAATACATTGAAAATCCATGAAAAGGTATAACACCACTTGGTGGAAACAATACAGTATTACCTATGCCTTCATCATTTCCAATTTTATTCTTTAATTGCACTTTTAATGGTGCTCCTGGTTTATCTTTTAATAAAAATAATATTTCTGAGTCTCGTGAAAAACACAACAACACCTACAAATATCACACAGTAATTATATAATTCACGAGTCCTTATATACTTGTCGTTATTCATTCGCTTCACTGGATTATTCCAACTAATTTACTAAAAAATACTTTTAGCACAATCTTATTTTTCATACAAATGTTTATGTAAAAGCATCAACTCAATGTAATACAAGTTGCATACACTTAAATAACTTTGCGTTGATTACGAGAAATAAATTTTTATCGTAAGTGTGACAATTCTCATGCGAGGGATATTATCTCATAATTTTTTCGCTATTTCTTATAATTTTCTGCATACATATTAGAAGTAATAAATTTTTTACAATATTTTGAAATCAGTTAGATAAACGACAAATTACACCAAAAAACTGTTATGTATTTCTTAACAGATAAATGACATTGTGATCGCGGACAGATTAGTTCATTGAAAATTTAGTATAATAAATTCGAGACATCATAAATTGAAATATAAAAAAGCTGGAATTATCAAGTGTAACTTAATTGTTTTACAATTAAAAAAAAAATAGTTCAACGGTATTCGTTGATAGATACGCCAATAATAAAAATACAATTTTTTATTATAAAATTTAATATCAAAACCAACTCGTGTTGAGTCAATCTTACCTGGTATAAAACATCTTCAAAAACGAAATATTGATCATCGTTGGAGGCTGTTAATTGAATATCTTTAATAATTATTTTATCAACCATTAAATCATACTGCAACACTAATTTTTTGAGTGTTTCAAAATGAACTCGATGCTACAAAAAATTAATTTCAATTTTACTAATGGATTTATTTAGCATATAAACATACTTTCTCGTATTAATTTATAACCAATAAGAATTATAAATATAAATTTTTATAAAATAATCTCAATGTAAATTTATACCGCTGGTTTTAGCTCAGAACCCAACACTTGTGCCCATAGTTTACTTCTTAAACATCTCGGACTACCGCGTTTTAAGAACTCTTGTGCAAGAGGTGCGTGATTTTCAGCAATAACTTTTTCACCTTGTACTGTACGCTCTGCTTCTAATGTTGGAAAATTTGAATTTGTTGACATATATGGATTGACACCTAGATGAGCTTCTCCGCGTGACAATTCCACATAAAGTGTACGCTAGATAATATAGTATAGTAAAAAAATTCATTAAAATCAATTAATATTTATCTACTCTCTATTTTTGAAAATAATTTTATAAAAGAAAAAATAGGATTAAACTAAAAAAACGAAGAATTTTGGCATAAGTGATGTGTGATCTTTTCTGTTAGACATACCAACCCTATTAAAAAATTCTGATTAAATCCGATTGAAATGAAATCGGAAATCAATAGGTTTGATTCAATTTCAAATGAATTTAATCGTATTTTTTAATAGTGTTAATATGCTCAACAAAAACAAATTACTTAATTAATTTAAAAAATTAATTATGAAAGTAAATAGTACATGTGGATATACAAACTGTATAGCATTCAACTATAGGGTCCTTAAAATATATTCATCTAAATTTGAAATTCTACAATATCAGTCCAATTACAAAAACTTGCCTACTGAAAAGGTAAAAATTGAAAAATTAATTTACCAGCTGCGATAGAGTTTTAACTCGCAAAGGAATATGTGTAAATTGTCTTCCAACTGCCTCGCTGCTTGCAAAAAGTAATCTATTTTATGAAATTTATATTAAACAACAATCTTTATATAAAACCGATTACAATAGTTTCATGAAATAAGCCTTCAAATCGAAATTAAGTATCCGAACTCGAATGTTTTTGAAAAAAACTGACATAAACCTAAACTACCTAAACGTATTTTCTGATTTATTTGTAATATAAAATAAGTATAAAATTGGGACTGAAACACTTAAATTTACATTCACAGATACTTCCACCGATTTTAGGTTCCTACAACCATATAGTTTCAATCTGAAGTCTTATTTTACTAGATTAATCAGCTTGAAAGGTAGACATTTCTTTAAAAATGTATTAAAATTACTTACTCATCCTTCTCTTCGTTTGGAACGTATATTGTGAGTAAAACTTCTAAAAAGTCTTTAGGTGCATAAACTGGTTTATAATTTGATAAATCTAAAATTTAAAAATCAATTATTAACAAAGAAAATTATTATTACTTATTTAAATTTTTTTAATATACCAAAATCTAAAGTGCTAAGTTCGGTCCACTTTTCTAAAAACTCTTCGCGTTCAGTATTTGTCCGTACTTTAGCTAGGCTAACTTTTAAATCATTTCCCATTGAATGTATTGACTTATGTATTCGTTTCTCCCAATGTACTTGAATTTTATCCAAATGAGTTTTCCAATCTGTGTATTTTTCATCTTCTTTAATTTTATGGTAATTATTGTTGTTATTTAATCGCATCCAATGATAGACACTATTTTTTAATTCAGTTTCTAATCCTGTATTTTTTAAAGCCGTCACCAAAGAATTTTTAAAATCGTCTTTTCTAACAGAAGTTGAGGAAACAACTTTCTGAAAATAAGTTTTTTTTGTTAGCATATATAAATATTAATGATAAAAATTTGAATTTTGAAGTCTTCTGATGAAAAATTAAAAAAATTTGTTTGTAAAATAAAAATTTTAAAAATATATAAAACTGACTGAAAAATAACTAAAAGGTCAAAAATAATTTTAAATTAAAAATTTCGCAAATAAAATTTTTAAAATCAGTTTATAAAAAAATTATTTATACGTAAATACATAAAAATTTAGATTTTTTTTTCTCAAATTTTTATGGCACCACATGCTTTTATGAATTTAACGCAAATAGAATTATTAAAATCAGTTTATAAAAAAGAGAAATTATACTTTAAAAAATTTTCATTTTTAATTTATCATTTTCCTGGGTTCGATGACATTTTTTCGAAAATTTTTGTTATCTACTTTTGATTTTTCATCACAGCCACGAAAAATTTATTTTGGTCCCCAACCTCCTTTAAGGCAGGAAATTATTCTTAAAATTTAAAAAAAAAAAAAAGATTTTTTCAAATCGGTCTACAATTGACGAAAATATCGATGAACATATCTAAATAAAAAAATGTATGTGTGTTCTTATGTACACGCGTTAGAAGTTTTACTTCTTTGGCGTCTGAAAAAAATATTTCAAAAAACAAAACAGCAGTAAAGATCGAAGAAAAATATTAAAATTAATCAAAAAGATTTTATTTCAGTAAAAATAGATATACAGTCAAAATAAAACATTCATTATGATTGATGTAAGTCATATATATTTTTTAAATATTTAAAATATACTAAGGTATATCCATAGGTTCTTCTGGTAATGATTAAATAAGCATTTGAGTGATAAGTATATAAGTTAACTTAGTCATTTAAAGAAATATATATTATTCATTCTATTCTGTAGCCAACTTCATCATGTCTTTTTTATGGGATCGTGCGCGCGCAACTCACAAATTCACTCTCATCCAAACGGGGCAAAAGAAATATAACTTCAAAAAAAAAACATAGACGAACATCAAAAATTGAAATTCCATCTTGAAATTTTTTTTAAAGGTATAGAATATCGAAATTTATAACAAAACAAAAAATCGATTTTAAAATTTCATAATAGTGGTGTCCCTTAACTTTAAATTAAATTGTTTCATGAAAAATCTCCGGCAAAGCGGCCGGGTACAGCTAGTTAATTAAAAAAAAAGTTAAAATTCGCGACAAATAGATGTTTCATTTCCTTTTATCCAAATTATCTATTCTGCATATACTTTGTTTAGTTGTGACTAAAAAATATTCGATGCAGTTACAAACAAGTGAGTTCTTTTCTAGCTTTTTTATTTCATATTTATACATAAACGAATGTTCATACATGCAATACGCGTAACATATGTGTTATAGACTTGGTATATAGTTATATATTATAGTACGATGAGATGGACAAAATCATTGTAGAGTTATATTAATATTTCGTTCTCGCTCTAACCTTAGGATCTTATGGCGTTCTGCACATGTCTGACAACTCAGTTCTTGTGTGGTAGGGGAAACAAAAATTGTAGTAAACTTACTATTAGGTTATGGTAATAGCACTTGAATATTATTTTATTTTATATTTTTAGATTATTTATAAAATTTATTTTAGTATCTGTAATAAAAATTCAAATTTCAATTGTTGTAAAAATTAACAGAATTTTAAAAAGATGGTTAAAAAATGCTATGTATGTAGTCGTAGAGTTTGTAAGATAAATCAAATCTCTGTTCATAGGTAAGGTGTATTATTTACAAATATTCTCACTAACAATTTGATTATTTTTATTCATAATATTGTATTTTTAGCTTCCCAAAAGATTTGGATTTACGTCAGAAATGGTTAAATGCTTTAAATTTAACAAATAAAGATGATGTTTCTTGTACTTATGTTTGTTCTTTACACTTTGCCGCTGAAGATATTGAAAGAGGATCTGATTTATCAAAATCTCGTTTAAAAAAAGGTGCAATTCCCTCAATAAATATTTCCAATCCAAACGGTTATAATAACAGAGAAAATGGTTATGATATGTATAATACAGACATGGACTATCCATTTATGCCAGGGTTTAATGTACTTGCACAACTATCGGAGAGTATGTATACAAATGATAATTCATATATTGATGAAGGTCTAATGCCAGTTTCAAATGTACAATGTGACGTCAGTTTCAACGATGAACGTAAATTTTGTTCCAAGAAATTCACTCAAATAATTGTGTTTTTTTTAATTGATGATGAATTTTTTTTAGATAATAAAGAGGTAGAACAACTTAATTGTCAACCAGATATCCCACAACTTGAATGTCAACCAGATATTGAACAGCTTGGCTGCCAACCTGACGTTGAACAACTTGCCTGCCAACCAGACTTACCCGATGTATCGCACATTAAAACGGAGAACTTAAATAAAAGGCGTAAGTTATATATGTACAAACCATTATGTTATATACCGTTACGATATACTGGTGGCCTTGTAGCTATGTATTGTACACACACATTCAGTGAACGTATCCAGTATACATTATATAGTACAATATAAATTACGCTTGCGCATATCATATTTATAATCAATAAAATAATACTGTTTTTTCAAATATAATGTCACATAAAAGTGATTTTCGAATATTTTATTGAAAATCTTTTCGTCTTTTAAATTATAAATTTTTCCTTTTTTAAATCACTATAGTTAAGTTTATGATATTTCAACTTAGTTAAAATAAGTTTTTCTAACTTTCCAATGATATACCACATACGTAATTAATATTAAACACACCGCATATTGTTAAATTAAATAGATCTAACTTGATCCAAAAATATCAATTTTTTATATATTTTTCAAATTCTCTAAGACAAAAATGACATTGGATTCAAAAACTTTCTATTACTCATGGATTCATAGATTCATAGGTAATAGTTAAAAGACGTTAAATAGATTACGTATACACAAGTACGTGCGAAAAATAAAATCCATTAGTTAAATTCCAAATTAATGTCAGTCAATTAATTATAAGTTTTTTAAAATGTTTTTCACCGAATTTTGGTATCGCTGTAAATGGTATTACGAAGCACGTAATTGGAATTACGTGCATCATTACCGCATCAAACGTAGCTGAGCTTAATATACGAAAGGAAGTTTACTCATTTACTTTACTGTAAAACTTCTATTCGATAAATAGTAAAATAATTTGTAACTTTATTAATAAAACGCTTACTAGCGGTTCTCTCTGCAAACACACCAATTATATAGATATTAATTAACACATAAGGCATATTTGTTTTTTTTTATTGTCTAATCATCATCCCTAGATAAAAACTCATAATTTGCTCTAATATATTCTTAGTTTTCGGTTTCGACTTTATATGGTTTATAATATGAAAGTCGATATTTCGATAACGCAACTAAACTGCGTGAACAACAGACTATAGTAGACACTTTGTATGTATAGAATATGTTTACTATACTGCTTCATTGTTTGATGTGTCTATCAATTAACTTCACACATTTATACTGTTTGTGAGAGGTAAAAAACGTAAAATGGTACCAATCGTACTATCCATTGATTTTATTACATACCGACGAAAATTATTGATTACATACAATTTTTTGAATATTGTAACAAATCAATATAGATCAATTTTTTCAATCAGTTTATTCAAGAATCTGTGTAGATCAATCACATGCGCAATTGTGATATTTAATGAAATTTGCTCTTACAGCGCATACTTGAATTTGTAAACGTCCATTTTGTTTTATGTCAAAATACATAATATTGTATTTGGCATGCGCACATTATTTTAAATATATTTATTTTTGAATATTTTTCAAAATTTTAATTGTATATGACCATCTATTAGAAAAATTACTAATCTAATTTTTTATTGGTGAAATAAAATTACTTTTTAAATGAACCAAATGTTTTATACCTGAACTTCTGAGTATAAAGATGCATAGTGAGCAGATTTTTTCAAATCAGTTACTAATTGTACGGCTGAATGGTGTAAACTGTCAACTCTATTATTTTTAATTTCAGTACTCATACTTTTTAAAAAAATTTTCACCTCTTTTTCAAAACATTTAATTTTATACACTATTTTGTTTATAAACTCCCTACCACCAGTTTTCTTAAATACAGTATATCAATAATATAAAAAATTGTACGTCATAGCAATTTATACGACTTATTGTGTTATATTGATGATTTATTGTCATAATCTATTTTTACTAACATTTAAACTTTATATGTTTTTTTTTAAATATCAATAATTTTCGTGTTAATAAATTTTAATTACTAGTAACATTTCGATTTGATATTTCAATAATATCGTTGACGTAAACATCAAAATAAGAAAAACGATTTGTATGCCAATGTCATCTGTCGTGAAAAAAATTAACGTCGGCGCTGTGAACTGTTTGATTCGATGTTATAAATAAGTAAATATGAAATTTTTACTTATATCATTAGTGATAAAAAGATTTAATTCAATTTTCCTTAAATGCATTATGTAGAGTCTAGTGAATTTAGAAATTTAATGCAATCTAAAAATTTTTACCTGTTTATATGCAATCTTATAAATTAACCTAACCTTAAACATTTTCTAAAAAATGGATCCTTGTGAACTTTTACAAGTTTCTATGGTAGAAGATGATGATCCAATGGAAATACCCACCGGTAATGATTGATTAGGGTACATAATATCTTCATTTATTCAAAATTATATTTCTTGTATTTAGAATATGACTTGAAAGGCAATGAAGCTGGTTTTGCGGGTTTCGAAAATACTTATGCATCGATAATAGTATCCCCTGAAGAATATAATTACTATGAAACTTTGTTTTCAGGTATGTATATGAAGTTGTAAAATCCTGAATTATGTAGTAGTATTCTCAATTTGGGAAATTCTAAATTTTATTATAGATATCGACAGCGTTAAATATAAAAAATTACACTGCACAGCATGCAATGTTCATATGGGAACAGCTCCAATAGCACATATTCATCGATACGAGCATCCATTACTAAAAGTTTTAATATGTGAACAATGTTTCAACTTCTATTCAAGTGGGGACTTCGAAAAAGATGCTGATGGAAGTGAACTTTATTGCCGGTGGTGTGGACAAGGTGGTCAAGTGTATTGTTGTGCAAAATGCCCTTTTGTATTTTGTAAAGTATGTATTTTGAAGGTTCCTATGGAAAGTTTTTATTAATTGATCGATATTCTTTAAAGAAATGTATACGCAGAAATATTGGTCAGTCCATGGTTACGCATATTGAAAGTAGCGATGATTGGTTATGCTATGCATGTGATCCTAAGGCAATTTGGATGTTACGTGGTTTGAATTGGGCGTTGAAGAAATATTCATCGTCAAAAATGTCTATAGGGTTAGTTTCAATGTGATACATTACTTCTAAATTTATACGCAAAATTTTAAGAAATGTTCTATGAGTGATTGTTTGAAAACTTATTCATTTAATGTATTTAAAATCAATAGAATGCTTCAAACTTACTAAACTTTTACATACAATTTTATTATCAGTTTGAGAGTAGAAAGTCGTGCCTTGGGAAAAGTACGCCTAGAAACGTCCAATTAAAATCAAGTAAAATTAATCAGGGGACTAATAGTTTCTACCTTCGAAATAATCATAAGTTAATTTTTGTATCAGTGAAACTACTATTAAGAATTCATTGCGTTTGTTTTGTAAGTATTTAAGAATAGCCAGCTAAGTTTGCTGTTTGTAAGGAAAATTTTATAAACTCTTCAAGTTGTGTAAAGTAAGATTTATTGAAAATTTTTATATTCAATTAAATTTCTTCAAACTGTAATTATTGGTTCATATTTCTCATGAAAGCTGTGTATATTTTTAAATGTTCACGTAAAGTTAACTTATATCTATATTAATCTCAAATTAAAAACAAGTAAAAAAGTAATAATATTAATTGTTTAGATAGTCGACAAATGGTTTAGTATCAATGTTATTTTTAATGATTAGTATTCATAAAATATTCAAAGTATGCAGTCCATACAGTTATAAGTACATATATAATAAGTTATAAATATATAATATGTATTGCAAAAGTATGTGCTTATTAGCTAAATTTATGCTGAAATTGTGGCGAATCTAAACATCTTAAAAAAAATGTTTAAAACAAAAATCGTTTGTTTTAAAAAACAAACATTTGATATATTTTTGGATTTTTCTTCTACCATTTTTAGCTTATAAGTTGGGTCATGCATATATTTGACCCAAAATACATCACAAAAATTTCTGTTGGCTTTCTCTTTTCGTATTTGAGTTATCTTGAAGACAAATAGACTGGATGGGCGTGAGAAAATGACTAATTAGTTGATTCTATTAACGCCTATACCAAATTTTTGTTTGGACTAAATCGTTGAAACAATCATTCATGGAATTTCTCATCGAATTTGTACGTATATTAGGATCACTTTTTGGTAGGGACTAAGGAAGATCTACACAACGTTTACCAGAAAAACTTGTTTGACTTAACAAAGTTACTAAAATTTTCTAGTAATAGTTCAATATTTTTAGAAATAGTAATTGTGGTGCATACTGTCATTTTACAACAATTTCTTAACTGTAAATGTGCGTGCACATGATATACTATTTTATTCTATAATTGTTTAATTTTACAGTGTAAGTACCCGAACTGAACAAGACAATAAAGATATCGTTACTGACTATTCAATGTGCTGTAAAGATCGAGCTGCACAGCAAAATAAAGGAGCAAAAATAACAGTTCAAAATAAAAGAAATTCAGTAAGCTCCAATCACAGTGATTCAAGTCAAGGAAAAGTTCAAGTCAAACCACAAATTCAAATAAAACCAGCCATTCAAGTAAAAACACCAAAAATATCATTAGAACGTTTAAAAGTTCCTCATGATATACAAACTGGTATTGTCAATAATACAAAATCACTCAACACTGATGCCTACAAATCAAACAATAGTAAACCACGAATTCTGTTACCAAAAAGTAATTCAAATTCTACAAAAGATGAAGTAGTTTGTACACCAGATATCATTGCTTTAGATGATGATAGTCCGCCGGCTACGCCAGTAAAATTTAATAAACCGAAACCAGAACCGCCTAAAAAATTTTTACAAGTAAAACCAGCCTCAAAATTAATCGATCCTATTAAAAATGATGCAAAAACTTACAAAACAATTCAATATTCAACATCATTAGTTTCCACACCTGTCAATTTACAAACATTACAAAATAATCCAGTTGTATCAGGAATGATTCAAAATTTACAGAAACATTTACGTCCTGGCGAACCACAAAAAATAATAAAAATAGTATCACCAGATGGTCGTGCATTTTTAATTGATCCTATGAAAGTACCAAACACACCTACAGGACAACCCACTATCGTTGCTACACCTGAAACAATTTCTCCATCGGTTATGAATACCATCAATTCATCACCACCTCCTCTTCATGTGATCAAACAAAGTGTTTCAAATGCAATTCCCGTACAACATGTGCCTGTTCAAAGGACAAAATTATGGTTTGATACTAGTATTAATGGTTTACGAAACATATCTCAAATGATATCAACAATGATAGTGAGCTTAGTTAACGACCAAAAAAGTTTGACTAATTGGGTATCGCTGTACAACAATTTCCAAACGCATTTGAAAACGTTATCGGATAATGTAGAAAATTTAAAATTACAAATTCGAAATGAATATCTTCAAACAGTACACGTGGATCCAAAAAAACAAATCAAACCTCAACAAGTTAAAGCAAAAAGTGATTATGGACAACATTTTTTATCATATGTTGAAGAAAACCACCCTCATTTAGATCCTCAACTGTTAACAGCAGCTTCTCAAGCCGCTATGAATCCCGGCGTTATATTGTTAAATGCTCAGCAACCAACTCTAATTCCTCTCAGTAATAATCCATTGGTAAATTTGGAAAATGTTCCAATTGGTGCAAACACAAATATTTTAAAATCAATGTTAAATAAAACTGAAAACGGTAATAATGAGGAACAAGGCGATCAAGATATTCCAGATGAAGTGATATTTGATCCAAAAGATTTACTCGAACAAACACTTGAAGAAGGTGAAGGTACTGTTGGTGAAGAAAATGAGACACCAAAAGTCGTTGTTGCGGAAGAAGAAAAAGATGAAAGTGGAGATGAAGAAGTGGATGAGGAAAAAATAAAAAAATTAAGGAAACATTTAGCAGAAATTCAAAAAGAAATTGCCAAACGTAAGACTGAAAATCATAAACGTAAATCCGAGAGAAAAACAGATGATATTTTCGATATGGACGTTACATGTGATTCTGATGATGAATCCGTACACAGTTTATTGAGTATTAAATTGTCCGATTCTGATTCTGATTGTGTTGTAGTGGATAATGAAAATAAAAAACGCAAAGTAAAACGAAAGAAAAGTTCTAGCTTAAATCATTCTGAAGCAGAGACTTCTGAAACAATTAAAATTGAATCAAGTAACGAAGATCTAAATTTAACAGTTGAATCGAATGAAAATAGTAAAAAGAGGAAATTTGATGAACTTGAAGAAGATAAAACTAAATCAAAAATCGAAGTTGTTGCAAAGAAACCTAAAATGGAAAAAGGAGAAAGTACTGAAACGGGCAACGATAAAAATATAAATCATAACGAAAGTAATGAAACTGAAGGTAAACTAGATGAAAGTTCAGAAAACACAGAAAAATCACATGCAAAAAAAACTGAAGAATTAGAGAACGATTCATCGTCGGAAAAATTAGAAAACGAAAACACAGAGAGTAGCGACAAAACAGCACCTGCTGATGAGTTTAATCCAAGTGATTTAGTATCTATAGCAAATGCAATAAGAGAAAGTATTAGAGAATCTCGAAATTTAACAAAACCTTTAAAACCTAAAGCAAAAGTTGGGGATGTTGAACAACTATTAAGTAGCAATGTAGTATTCAAGAAATCGGAAAATGAGAATGGAGAAACATCTTCGACAAATTCAAAATCAGCAGAAAAAATTCCAGGTAATTCTTATGGTGATGCATTTTCAAACTTTTTAGCATCATCTGCCGATAACGAGTGTGGGGAAATAGAGGGTGAATTAGATGATGCTCAACCATCGGATAATTTAGACCTACCGGATAGTAATAATTTGGAACAATCAGAAAATCTACACTTACCGGATACTAATAAACTGGAACAACAATCTGACGATTTAACACTACGAACTGATAATAACTTTGAACATTCACCTGGCGATTTAGAGTTACCTGATGACAAAAATTTGAAACATCCATCAAATGTCTCAGACTTACCAGATAGTAATAATCTGGAACATCCATCAAATGATTTAAACTTGATGGATGGTAATAATTTTAAACAATCGTCGAATGATTTCAGCTTATCGGATGGTAATAATTTGGATTGCAGTAATTTACAAGATGACAGTATTAATTCTAATAAAAATAACACAAACGAAACAAAAGGAATAGATGAATTAAATTTAGATGAGTTACAAAGAATAACTGAAAATATAATTGCAAATGTGACAAACGATGTTTAAAATCACAAAAACAATCGCGTATAAGTGTTTTTTTTTTTTGTATATTTATTGTACATAGTTTATAGGAAAAAAGTTTTCTATTACGGTATTAATCAATAATTGTTAATTTGCATAATTCATAAAACTAAATCATTAACAGTCCGTTCATGTGCACTTCATGTTTTAATGGGATTTTTGTAAATATTTTTATTTGAAAATTAAATGTTGAATTATATGTTTATTTATGAAAGTAGATGAATTCTGCGTCAGTTTTTGGTGATCTTTACGAACTTCCAATGATAATTTTGTTAAATCATTGAATAACGTTGTCAGTACTAAAATCAATTTAAATGAGCACATTAAAATTTAAATTAAAACCAAGTGTTAAAATTAAAATTTATAAAATTAATATCTTGATGTGGTGTGAAAGGACTGTTAGAAAATCGTAAAAAACTTATATAAAGTGCATATACTTAACTGTTTAATGTTTTACACCAAAGATTCTAGCGAGAAAATCTTACCGGGAAAAAATAATTTAAATAAGTTTGATTTGATTAAAAAAATAATAAGGTGTTATCGACTGGAAATTTAAAAGTGTCCTTGAAAATGCTAGAAATAATATATATTTTTCAGAAACCAGGATTTTTAAGACTGGAAAAAAATGTTTGGTAGTTTTATTAAGTGTATTTTTCCTGATTGTGATTGAATATAAGATCATAAAACATTATTCGTGATCCAGAAACAGCAATATTGAGCATCCGACATTTTTAAAAATAAAAAAGGCGCCGAACTAACAAATGTAACCTTTAGAAAAGAAACTGATTAATTGAAATTCATCAAGGCGAAAACTTGATTGCTGGATTCGTTGGTGTGATTATAAGATATGAATTAGATAAATTTATATAAATATATATGATAATAAGAACATTTTACAAAATTACGAATCTTATTGATATTGAAAATTTTTATTTATAATTTTAATATATATATATAATACTTACATCCCAATGAGATTATTAATGACAGTGAAATAAATGGATTCAATAATCGTTTAAAAAAATAATTATTATAATAATTAAAACCTATGCATATTTGTGACTTCGGCTGATTAACCTGCCAATCAAGTGGAATTACTCGCTACTGTTTGTTTTGGGTCAAGCAAAGCTAAAAGAAAAAATAAATCTGTTTTCATAAAATCATTGGAAAATAAGAGTGGTAGTCAGCAAAGTTCACCATCTAGATAATGTGAATTCATGTTTACATTCTCTGTTAGAAGAAGGATCTATGTTAAATTTTACAGACGTCCACTTGCCACTTGAGATTTAAATCAGGCCACTGCAGTAAATTTTCAAACAGGTCAATTTTTATCTTACCACCTCCATATACGATATTTTCTTATTAAAATTTCTTATAAGAAAATCTGGGCTCACTGTTCGAAGTTTTTATAAAAAATTTTACATGCACCGTAAAATCAGCCATTCTTTCCGAAATTTTTTAAGAAATTCTGATTTTAATTATTGTAAATTTATTATGAATATGTCTTATAACAAATTATGCTAATGTGTGGCGTCTAATGTGAAATAAATTAATAAATTGGCCAGAAAATACAGTTGCTTTTAGGGTATGTTCTATTAATGTGTGTGGCGAATTGAAATTTAGTTACTGATGCATTATAAAAAAGCTTTTTAATACTCTCTATTCATTGCCCTTAATAAAGCTATAATAATAAATTATTCCTTATCTACATACGTTTATGAATCATTAGTGAATTCGTTATCAATCAATTTGTAAATTGATAATTTGAAAGTACGACAAATTTCGATGATTATTGAGAAACGCATCTTCTATTGGGATGTAAATTTAAAAATTGATTAGTTGAACAGTTGTAAATGAATTTTTATTGATTTTTCAAAAAGTTTCTTTTTATATGAAAACGACAAAAAAATGGAAAATAAACAAATATTTTCGAATAAATGAAACAGAAAAATTATTTTACTTGTAATTGTATATTATGTATTTTTAATTTGTTTGATTGTAAAGCATATTATTTTTCTTATAATTGAAATAATAAATTAAATAGAAATTTAAATTATAAAATTGGCCTATTTTCATACAGTTCCTAAAAATCATTCCATTGTTAATGGAAAAATTGTGATTTGCATCAATTTTCCAACATAACCCACATACTTAATAATGTCTATGGAAGGTAATGTTGAACGAATGCATTGTTGAACACCTATACCAAAATTTTGTTTGCGTGCTGAATATTAGGTAGTAGCGTAACAAACTTTAGACTAAAATTAATATAATCTGGCATATTATGTATGTCGAGTATAAAAAATTAACAAAGATCATTAAAAAATGCAGTGTTAATTATTTTTACAAGCTTTTTTAATTTCGATGAAATAATTCAGTTCTCAAGTTTAGTTCGTTCCAGTTCAAGTTATTCAATGAACTAAAACTCCACATATTCTAAATCTGTGGTACCGTATTCTTTGTCCACTTTTTATTTATTAAAATAATTCTAGTACTTACCCAGGCCACATCATTTCGATGAGCACATCTTTATGTAAGGAGTGTGCTTCTAACAACTGTTGGCTTAAATAACATGTAATTTGGTATGCATAATATGGACATGAAAACGGACAGCTTGTCAAAGTTTTTCTCCAAAACAAATTTCTAAGGTAAAAATCAAAATTTGATTTAATATTTGTCTTGCATATTTTTTGGTTTTTTTGAGAAATGTTTCTTCGATAAGCCCTCTGCTTTCATGACAATATAATGCATACCAAATTTCATAACATTTATATAAGCATTTTTTCAGCTATTGATAATCGCCCTAATATACTACTAATATTTACTAAAATCTTTTGGACTTTTACGAAGTATCTGAGCAGCTTTGCTAAATTATTTTTGTTTTTTAAGAGATGATTTTTTAGTTATCCTAATTGTTAAAATCGATTCTCGTTTAAAATAATAAGATAAAAAACATCAAATTAGAAAATTTTTTTAGCCTTAGTCTCTTCGCATGTCATACCAGAATGCTTCCGCTTTTTGTTTAACAATGTTTGGAATGTTTGTGTTTTAGATGATTAGCATTATTGTTTATTTAGAATTTATATAATTAACAGTTGGTAAAAAATGGTTTTATTTAAAATGAGCATTCAATGGGCTGCATTTATATTTAACTGTACAACATAACAAAAACAAAGTTAAATCTACCTGTTGTCGATATATTAAGTATATCTTTAAATAAATATTTTCAAATTATGTATTTAATGAAGAAAAATTTATCTTCTTTTAAATATAGGAATTAATAATTTGTACTACTTACATATTACTGTTACTTTGACTATTAGGAACTACTATTTAAATTTAATGTACGGTATACTTAAAAATCATCTTTATTCTTTCTTTCTTTTTAAGATAATCTTACACATTGTTCATTAAATTACAAAAAAGAAAACAGCGTTTTTATTACAAAAGCACTAAATTAAAATTATTTCATATTTGTCATAACAAAAACTATTCAAATAATCGTTTCTTACAAAAAAACGTAATTTGAATAAGAAATATTAAATAAAAAAAACTATGATTATACTTATTTTTCGTATAAAAATATGCTTAAAAAATAAAAATTTATTCAAACAAAACAATTTAAAATATAAACGGAGATTCTTTCAATATTTTTATAACAAACAAATGAGATTCATTTTTTATTCTAACTCGAAACAATTTAAATTCGCCACGCGCTACTTCGTTTCACAAAAGTTATAATGGCAGTTTAATTTGAAAATTAACAAGCATATAAATTATTTTTAAATATGTCTGCTTAATGTACACATTTATTAAGGAGTTTTACACATTTTTAATAATTGCAACACTGATGAGCATTAATTTTATATTTAGTACCGAAATTGTCCTTTTTTTGCACGACCATTATGATATACTCGTAATGGTGTATACGTTCCATTGCTTCCATTACCATTCATACCTATAACAAAATATGCCATGAATTTTTTGTAATCAAATCAATCCCCCAAATTTGAATTCAAAAACAAACGTATTTTTAATATTTAAATTATTTTAAACTAGTAAACGAAAATTAAGGGATTTTACATAGATTTAATTTTAATGTCTAAAAAAATACCTTGCGTAACTGTTGGAGGTTGTCTTGGTGGTCCTGTAGTTGGCGCACTGTATCGTGGTTTTAAGAAAAAATGATATAAACAAAAATAGTAAATAGCAATTACTGCCGATGCCATTGCCATCCATCTATAAACTAATTGATATCCTTGAATTGTCGTTTCTCCATGGTTTACTAATAGCCCTCCTATAATTGCGCCAATGCATCGTCCTAAATAACAATAAAAAATATATTGGAGGACAATTTAAGTTATGCAAAAGTAACTCACCAATACAAAAGTGTGCAATAACAGCCGAAGCTTGGCCAGTTACAGTAAAACGTCTGGGTACTAAATGCCGTACGTACATAATCGCTGTTACCCACATTAAAGCTAATGTGAAGACTTCTAACGATTCAAATAATAATGACCACCACGGGCTGCTGATAAATGATAAACCTGAAATTAAACGGAATTGTTTTAGGCTTGAAAATGTTAAGAAAGGAAGAAAGATTTATTTTTTAAACTTACCAACATATCGTATAATGTATATCGTAAAGGCAGTAATTAATAAATTCGAATGTCCACAATAATCCACCACTTTCTCAGCATTCCATAAGAATGGAATAGCTGGTAATGCTCCTAGTGTTAATGTTAGCCCAATCAAAAATTGTGATCCAGATAATTCGGTCAAATGCCATGGTAAATAAGAATCTAATGCACTCCAGAATATGCCTAACAAAATCAATACACCTAGTAATGCACCAATCTCTGAGCCATATCGTTTTACTGCTGACATTGGTAATGCAAGCATACCACTTCGTGTATGCCACCACCATTCTGGAGGACTTAGCGGCATATCTCTACAAAAAAAAAAAAAAAAAATATGAAAGTAAAATAAAGCGCTAACGGAAAATGATAAAACAAAATACTTACTTTGCAAACAAAATAATTGCAGCAGCAATAAACATAAAGATAGCAAAGAAAATTATTGCAGCGCTGTATGATGGGAAAGGAGGTGGAATAGTTGCTTCAGATATTAATCCAACGATTGGGGCAAATAATGCAAATCCTAATGCTCCCCATGCTAATTGCCGTCCAATATCACCACGACCTGTTGATGTTTCTCGGGTGGCAATTACGACAGCTGCATCTAACAATGCAATGGCAGCCGTTGGAAATATATCAGCTATCGAACGGATAACTAGATACAACCAAAATGTTAAATCAGGATCACCAATAGTAGCATCGCATTGACTATCAGCAAGAACACTATTTGGAGCATCGTATGGATCATCTACATCACACTCGACTACTGGTAGACAAGTTTTATTTCCAGCAGATTCTTTTAGCGCATCCACAATCGATGGTATTATTCGACAGTTGAAGTCAGTACCTAAAGCAAAAATACAATTTTGTAGTTAAACGTTATAAATAAAAAACTGTTAAACTTAGGCATATTATAAAGAAATTATCTTGAGGAAAATATTCTTACAAAGTGAACGGTTTTCAAAGGATCTCTAAAGGTAGTTTTGGTGGAAATCTTATGAATTGATATTATGAGTTTACTTAATTACAAAAATTTCGCTCTTACCAACTGGATAACGACACCATTCTTCATGGTCAGCACTTGGATTAGTTGGTTGAAGTAAGGTTATATTTGGATTTAGCTGTTCGGAAAATTCTGTATACACTTGACAAAATTTCACACCATTCAATTCTTTGTAACAAAGATGTGGTGGAGGTTCAAGATCTTTTAGTGAAAGTTGTCGTCGTCTGCGATCTGTACGTTCTTCACCTTGATCTTCATCAAGTGGTCCATTACTTGAACCATCTTCAGCATTTCCATCATTTTCTGCATTCAAATCATCTTCATTTTCTTCTAAATCTAAATCTTTTTCACCATATATACCTGTTGTATTATTCGTTGAGTTATACATTTCGTATAAGCTTTCTGGAGGTTTATGGCATGCATATCGACAATTGCTTAGTAATAATGCACCAGTCTGTAATTAAAATCTTTTTGTAAATTACTAAAAATTAAATTGTTTAAAATTGTTTATTTACATCGTAATAAATATAATTTGGCACATGATGGTAAAAGGATATGATTTGATACGTGAGAAGAAATTATGTGGAATAATACAAACAGTTCTGGTCAAAACACGCTCTTATAAAGGTTTTTCATATGTATGGAAAAGAACCGCTACTTTTTGGAGGAATCATTCTAGGCCATAATCGAGTTTATAGAGGAAAAACAATAAATAATAATAGCATTTCTCTCTAATTCTTTTTTGTTTAACCCCTTAAGGTAATCCATAAATAACAATTAAAGAGGAGAAAAATGAATAAAAAAAATTACACTTTGAGTACTTCCCACATATATCGTTAAAAGGAATTACGATATAAATCGATTATCAAGTGGAAAATTTATCGACAGATAAGTTAAGTAATCATAATCTTTCACACACATTTGCTTACATATTTCTAGATCTCACGATATTCAATAATGGATTTTATATTATTTAAATAAAGGAAATTTTCAAGGGATTGCTTTTCAAATTAGAAGAATTAGTGAATTTGGGACACGTTTCGTTTACGCAATCCGGTACCAGACTATTATAAAAATTAGATACTATTTTACCTTTTCGTGATCCCAATGGTTACATTTTCGTTCGGCATTACATCGTTCTTGTAATACTTCACCTCCTTTCTCATTACATGTAAACGTAACAGAAGGTCGCCTCGCCTGTAAAATTTATGAAAATGAATTTTTTTTAGACAATTTTATCTATTGTATTATATTTTTACCTCAAATCTGGCAACAGATGGTACTAACATTAATAATAAATAGAAAATTGCTGCTAATAGAAAGCATAATGCAATCATAACACGTAAATATCGTCCAGTTTGTGTCTGTTTATTACCACCACTACCACTATTTCCGGCCATTTTATCAGCTAATGGTCCAACAATTAATGGACCAAGTAATGCAACACATGGTGCTACAATTGATATGATACGAGCTTCTTCTAAATTTAATCCTACTGTTATCATATGTATTGGTAAAAAAGGTAATAAAAGTCCTACTCCTGAAAAAATTCAAACCAAATTTTTAAAAATTTAATTAATGTATAAAAAAAGGAGCTCTTATAAACTATAAAATTTGTCAGATTTTCAGTGTCATGTCAAAATACGATCTAACAAAAAAATTCTTTAACAATTTTTCAGACAATTTCAAGGAAATAGTATTTTATTTTTATGCAAAGCATTATTGATTGAATTGGCATGTACAAAAATTGAACAAAAGTGAATCATTTTTCTACTTTTTAATGTAATAACTGGTCGTTTTGTTCTTTCCAAATTAGAAAGCCAATGTAGCCGTTACTTTTTGCTTCGTTTCTTACTACTGAACCTCCAAAGAAAGTAAAAAATTATCAAAAACCGGAAATATATTGTATATCAGTTTTTTGGTTTTCAATGGTAATTAATTCCTGAATTCACAAAAATATCATTTATTACGATTGTAAGGAACGAGTAATTCATCTGACTTATTAAGAATTTAACACTGAGTCTTACTGAGTGTAGTAGCTCTTAAATCTCTTGCGTTTACTTTACATTCTTCTTAATTTTTTACATCCTGTAGTATTACACTTCTTGTACTTAAGATATAAAGTGTATTAACAAAAAGAACATTTCATAATTACTAAAATAAAAAACTTGATAAAAATAAAAAAAATTACCTCCAAAAAAGAAGAATAGAACAAATTTAATTGTAATTAAATTTGGATTAATTTTAAAATATTTCATTTTGGATGTATAATATATTTGTTTATTGTTTTATTTCAAAAAATTTTAAGTTATTTATTAATAGAATAATAATTATTAAAATTCTAAATGATATCACATCACTAATTGTGAATTAATTAATAATTTATTGGTAAAATAATTTTTTCTGTATAAATTATTATCTTGTGTATATGTCATCTCATTATTTCTGACGAAATTCTGTTTTTTCTTAGTATCCATACAGCAATGATTTCATTATCTGAAACAGAAAAATATAAATAACAAATTAGTCAATTTATAAATATAAAATATATGTAATAATTGTAAATAATCGAGGGATTTCATAGGGTATTTTTATATGTAACATATATATGTCAAAAGTATATGAATTTTATTATTAATATTAATTCAAAAAATTAAAAAAACTAATTGAAAAAATTTGAAATTAAAAAAAAAATTTTTTGCCAGAAATTTTAAAAATTACATCCACAAGTACAACTTGGATTGGTAAGAAACATCTTATTAGTGGAAATAATTGCATAGTACCATTAAATTTTGATTTAAGCAAGGTACTGAGGAGTGTGGTAATTTCCTCACAAACTAAAATATTATTTAACATCAAAGTAAAGAGCATAATCTAAGTAAATGCTGAAGCCTTTAGTTCCGAAATGATCATAATTAAGGGCTTATGATTCTTTAGTTTTTCACAATTTTCCAAAAATGTAACTACTGTTATTTATTTTTTTTTTTTTAATTGAGCTTATTCGAAATGCCTACAGACTTTTCTATATAGAGATTATTTGGGAAAATTATACGCAAGCATAATTATATATAAATTTAATGATGAATTTTCATTAATTGTAGTTTTCCATTCTAAATGTCAGTCTAATCTTTAAAATAAATTAGCTCTCAGAGCTTTAGTAACATAATTTTATATAATAACATATAGGTGTTACACCAATATCAAAGCTCTTTTACAGTCATCCATTTTATATGTTAAATGTGTTTAGGGGAAAATCTATGTAATATAAGAGATGTATAATAGATTTCCCATTCATAAAGACTAAGCTAAGTACATTTTCAATAGCCTGAAGATTTTAACATTCATGATATATTTATTCATTATTAATTACACGAGATATCTAATATCAAATCCAGTTGACCTTGGTATGTCAGTAATAAAAGAATAAACAATTTGTACTAAAATAATTATTTTATTGATCGTAAAAATAAAAAAGTAATTGAAAAATATTATATATGACTAGCTGTTATTCGGTACATCATTATCCTAGCCTTCCTTTTGGATTACGAAGCGAAGAAAATACATAAAATTATAAAGAAAAATCAAAATTTCACTGATATCTAAAATTATACAATCTGTGAATGGCTACGACACCATGAAAAGAATATTCTTGAAAAAAATTTTAATTTTCTAATGAAGTTAAATTTCGTAATATGTTTTGTAATTATATGCTTATCAATATCTAATCCGTAACGTGCATAGTACGTGGTAGGGACATCTTAATCGATTGATAATTTCCAAAAATGGCATTTAATTAAAATTATGGGTTGAAAATTGCAAGAATCATCAAATAAATTATATACAATTTTTCATTTCAAAAATACAAAATTATTCATTTAAATAAGTAAATAAATTATGAGAAATTTTCTATGTTAAATTATATACAATTCATAGACTTATTTGATTGATACAGTAATAGTTCGATATATAGAAACGAATGAAAAGTTTCGATTTGTACCCTCATCCCCTCAATAATAGAGATAAAAAATAAGTGAACTGAGAAAGTATTATCGAATTCGGATTATCCGTTTTCGACATAATTTTAAACAGACATACTTACAGATCTATACTCAAATTGTTTAATATACAAAATGAAATAATGTTCGTAGATATTTAACTAAAGTTTTATAAATATGTTGCATTTCAAAGATTTCTGACAAGAATTAAAATGCATGCAAAAATGTATTCAATTCTGAAGTCTAAAGAAACAAAATAGTTTTCAATTTACAGACGAAAATTTTCGTTTCACCATTATATAATTTATATACCATTGTAGTATTTTAATTTAAAAGGCATGATAGCCCAGTTGGTAGAGGAATTGCGTTCGGAATGGGCGTTTGGTTCCTGGGCACTTTTTGAAATACTATAGGTAACTATTGAAATACCATATATATACGTATATGAAGAGTAAAATTTTCATAAATTTTTGCGTTGCATATTATTATTGAAACTGGAGATTACCCAATAGGGGTACAACAATTAAACGCAATCTCATCCTAAAATTAAAATTCCAAGGTCGTACCCTCCCCTCGTATGAAAAATTGAATTATTATTTATATGTTTCTGATTTAGAAATTTAATATCGAAAACTTTATATTTCCATATCTGTATATTTACATTTTCTGTCCTATACGTGACACATGCAGAAACAAGTAAGTTAATTATGGATAAAAATAATGTTTATTAGAACTAATTCATATAGTCAGTCATACTGCTTGCATATACAAACATTTGTTGTCATTTCAAATACTAATAATATAATCAGATTATGTCTGACACAGTATTGCTTGCATTCATAATCTAATTTGTATCAATAACAAATATACCTAGGTACTATCTATAGCAGTAGCCATATTACATATTGGTGATTTCCTCCTTGTAGGATAAAAGGAAACTATTGGTGTCGTATCGACGATAAAAAAGTCGCTCTAAAAGGTTTGTAGTGGCGAGAATGAGCATATTTTACGTTAAATACAGAGTTTCTCAAGAAAATGAACTCACACTTTAATTGTTGCTAGCATGCTGCTACTATCGCGAGATACAAGCTTACCTAAATGTATTTTTCTTGACACATAGATTGAGCGAAGAGGTATCATTGAATACTCTATGCGTTCCCTAGACCTCAAAGCCATGGACTTCTTTCAGTGGGGATATCTAAGAGACAGAGTTTACCACACCAGGCGTTTTTGAATTTCTTGGTGCGTGTTATCAGCATTGTCTGAGCAATAATGGTCTTCAATTTGAACATATACGAACATGATTCTTTAATTGCATTTATCTTTTGTTTTCGAAGGTATTTATTTTCAATTTATACTAATAAATAATATTTTTCTCGTTATTCAAAGTGTGAGTATATTTTTTGAGCAATTTAGAAGTTTTGATAAGTTTTAAACTAACTTCCATAAACACTCTGTTAAATATGATACCTATTATATTTCACGTATGAACTTACAAAATGACCAGAGTTGACACTAGTCTTAATGCAGATTTTTCAAAAATGTTAACAATTAAAAATGATAATAATTAATTCAAAACTATTATGCTAAGTCATTTTTATAATTGTAAAAAAATTGTGTAAATTTTTTTCGAGCTAATCTTTGAGAATGTTGATAAACGAATAGAAAATACCTGTAATATCACAATGATGGCATTGTAGAATAAAACAATTGAATAACCTTATATGATTTATAATAGATAACAAGCCGACAATAAATTTCAATTTGGCATTATTATACCTCCTTAATACCGGTGTGTATTCATAAGAAAATTTAGGGTTTATTCATTAGATGTTACGAACACAATAGGTAGGCTTCGTACTACGTCGTATAAGTTTTCAAAACGAATTTTCTTTGTTCTTTAATATTTATTATAACCAATAAAACTAACCCTTAATAATGTTTTGTCATGCAATGAATGAATATGAACATTTTATAACATTTGTGTGATATAATAAATTCTATATAACATATATAATACATATTATAATATTTGTTAATTTTGACAAGTTCTTAAACTTTAACCCTCCCTTAAAATGTGTAACAATTGATATGCGTATCGTAGAGATTAAGTTATTATTTATTCACTTTTAAAGCTTCTACGTATAAGTACATACGTACTATATTGATCATTTAATAAATTTTTTTTTTAATCAAAAGCAAAAGTATTTTCTATTCTATAAAGAAAATTCCACACCTATTTTTTTGGAATAGGGATGTTAGTTTCCCAATTGATTTTATTTTGTACTTAGTCGATAAATTGACTCATAGTATACTTAGATAAATAAATAAATTAAAATAAATTAAATAAATTTTAAATTAGATAAATTTAAATATATTTCAAATTTTCCACACAAATTAAAAAACACCTTCAATTGAATTGGATAGAAATTAAATAGAGACGAAAATCATCGCAACATTCTTAAAGAATATTTTAAGAAATGTATTTTTTATACGCATTATTCTACAAGTTTTGAGTAAAGAGTCTTCGTTGTTTCGTTTCAAAGACTAAATATAATTTTAAAAAAAGAAATGCTTGTAGTTATCTGATTGAAAATTTTGAGTGACGTAACTTCTGGATGAAATAATAGCTAAGGCCCTTAAATATATCACAAAATATATTATTACATCAAATTGCTTCACAGATTTTGCTTGACATAGTGTATAAAATACTGTAAATATAAAAAAAAACCTATTTGAACATCAAATGTATAACCTAATAAAAGTTCAACAAGCATGATAAAATATTACAAA
Organism: Chrysopa pallens; assembly: GCA_020423425.1. Taxonomy (NCBI): domain Eukaryota; kingdom Metazoa; phylum Arthropoda; class Insecta; order Neuroptera; family Chrysopidae; genus Chrysopa; species Chrysopa pallens. Next base: position 58,185,507 of record CM035594.1, on the reverse strand, counting down.
ATCAAATCTGATAATATAAAAAAAAAATTAAAGATAAAAAAATGTAATTACTTTAAAAAAAAAACTAATGAGTTTGAATTTAAACTAATAAAATCAATTTATTAGTAGGAAGCAATATTTTTACAAATCATGCTCAGTGAATTAATTTTACATATTAACTAAGTACCATTTAGAGCAAGATCCAAGGGCCGCCAGACCTTAGTTATTTTCTCATAAATAAAAAGTGGGGACCGTGCAATCTTGAACTGATCGCCAATTTGCAGGTACAAGGTGCTAAAGAGTATTTTTATGTACGAGCTAAAGAATATTAAAAAAATTCATAATCCAGACATGTCCTGTGGGCGATGACCTTTGTCAGACACTTTAAATCTCCCAAAAAGAAAGAAATCCGAGCTATATTCTTAGTCTTGATTTTTATGTATAATTATCAGGATATTGTATCAATACCAGCCATGAACAGCCAGCCTAATTGTATGAACCAAACATTCTCCAGACACATGAAGCAGTATTGTATGACTATCAAAAAAGTGAGTAGTGTTTTTATCGACCTTTAGCACCCTGTACCTTTAAATTGGTCGTCGGTACAAAAAATATGTATACAGTATAAGGTCTGACGGGCCTGGGATCTTGGAGCAATTGTAATATGTAAAGTGCACAAAAGTATGATATATTCGTTCAGATATTATAATATAAAAATGATCATTATTTATTAAAAAAAATTTCAATCTTTTTTTTCTCATTATAAAATAACAACATAAGAAGGTGAATACCCTTCTAATAATGTAATAACTACTATTTAGCTTAGAATATAATGTTTTTTTTTTCTTAAGTGTAATGTAATATTTATTATATTAAATACATGTAAATAAGTATATGTTAAAAAATATGCACCGTCAATTTTCAATAGAGAAAATAACAATTTAAAAAAATTTAATTTTTTGCCTGGAATAAGTTATGGAGAAGTTCAAATGTAGGAATATTGTGGTAAATTGGTATGGTGATATCATGAACTAGCGTAATATCATTTTCCCTAATGGCATTGCAAACTCTGGGAGACGTCTGCATCCAAATTTTTTTGGGGTTTCTATAGAATATGTGTCTAGTAATTTTTTTTTTTTTTTCAAATTTTCAATAGAACTTCAATTGCATTGAAATGAAACATTATTCCTGTTTGAAAAGAGAAGTGATTTTACAAGTAAAAACTTTATATACAAATATATTCCTTATATTATTCTCACAGAAAGAATGCTTAATAAAATAATAGAAATGAGAAATATAAATTAATTCAACGATTTGACAAATGATTCAAGAGAATAGGGTAGATGACTGACACTGAATTTCACATCGAAGTGTCTCAGTTCAAAGCGCTTAATGAAAACTATTATTATTCTCTGAAAGCTTACTTATTTGTCGATTAAAAAACATTATTTTATAACTAAAAAATATTAAACATATTGCTCAAAGTGTAGAATTTCTGTTATCTTTGATTTAAAATATCAATTAATATATTCTCAGAAAACAAATTTCAAAAATTATTAATATTCTCTCATTTTGATACACTTTTTAGCCTAGTTTTACTTTTCTGGTCTACACTCGTCGTCCTTTTGCATCATTTATACAAACTCCATTGTACAATTGTCGCATGGTACAAAAAATCTTATTAGAAACATTACAGACATAATATTAAAGCACTTACTTATTACTTATACGTAACAATTAATTGAGATTTACGATTCATTTTTAATTACACTTATATAACACAATAAATATTATTACGTCATTAGCTAAGAATGTTTATTAACAGTGATCAAATTTACTAACATTTAGATATACAATAATAATATACATAAATTTTATTATTACATAAATCAAATTTATGTGTTTATTTATTCTAAAGCATAAATAAACATAAGGGCTTAGGTTTAAGGTAGTTGTACTTCTGAAGTCATAGTGTCAGAAAAATCTAAATTTTTATATATTCAGTATGGGTATTAAGATATTATTAATATTTGAAATCGATTGAAGCTGTTATAATAATTAATTGTATAAATATCAATAAACATAAAATTAATTGAAGGAATATGTTCCGAAGAATTTTAGGTGTACAAAAAGTTGTCTTAATGAATAATCTGAATTATATAACAATTGAATAAAAATAATTTTAAAAAATAATACAGCTCAGAGACCGTATCGAATCGCTAAGTGGATTCGAAAAGCGATGTTGTAGTAATTGATGTGGAAAATTTTTTATTGAATTTTAAAATTTCGTAAAAAAAATTTATAAAGTTAAACACTTGTAGTAAAGAAGTATTTTGGCATTTAGTTCTATGCTTCTAATGCCATTCATCTTGTATGGATAAATAAACCGTAGTTTTAGTACTACAATCAATAATTCAAACAATTCTCGATATGCAAATTTTTAAATTTTAATTAAATATGATTCAATCGATTAAATTTTAATATAAACTCAACAAACTATGTATAAATTCATTTAAAGTGTACTTTATACTTTACATTTACCCGTGTAGTATCTATTGTAAATAAACTGCATATTGTTCCTAGTTGACACGATGTCAAATGGTCCCTTATTACTTAAAAATTTTGTCGCCTACAAAAAAAATTGCTGTTTTTCAACAACGGCAAAGGTAGTGAAAAAACAAGTGAAACTAACTGAAATTGTGAAAAAATATATCCTCTATAGAGGTTGGCCCATGATAGCTGACATTTGGGGCTGGTCGACGATAGACTTTTTTATTCCACCTGTCGAAATCTTTCTTTTGATATAAATTTTGATTATGCATCTTAATAATAAAGATGACGCTCGAGTCGGTAGTAACATACATGCGGGAAAAATTGGACAACTTCAGAGGTGTCGACCTTTAGATCTATGGTAATACTACGTACAGAATGAAAATTGTCCATGTATCCTTACAAAAAGCCCGTTACTCAAATTGCCCAGGAGCATTCAGTATATCGGTTTTATCCGATTAACAATAAATGTTCAGAGCTAAAAGAAGAACTAAAAAGGAGTTTCAATGATGTTTCAACGGGGTTTCCCTCTGATGTATAGTTTATTATTATAGATATATTATGTGCATAAATAATTGTTCTTAATTGAGGAAGATGTTGGCATAACAACTTACTTTGTATAATATGTTCGTTTTAAATCAATTTTAGTGTCTTAGATCATGATGAGATGTTGTCTGGGTAGAAGATCATCATATGATATAACCGCAAAACCTTAAAGAGGGACAAGAAAGGAAGAGAATAATATGATTGTATTTATTATGCGTTTCATTACATATTAAATTACATGTCTGCGTCTATGTTCAAGTGGAATTTTACAATTAATATGGAATTGAAATCAAATGAAATGAAAATTCAATATCATCACCGTTAGGTATTTTAGTTGATTTACATTACTTAGGAATTTATGTGTTGAGTTTATAATATGTCTAAACTATCATAATACAACTTTATTCATTTTAATATAATGACTGCGTTTAAGAAAAATCTTTTTTATATAAAGTTTTACAAATCGAATCAGCTACCGTGTGATTTTTCGTAGCTGAATATATGCTCTAATATCTCTTAAAATTAACCAAAAATCAATTATTTATACTAAATTTTGTAACTCTTAGAGTTGAATGTGTCCATAAAATCGTTTAATTAAACAATAATTTTGTGTGATCATAATTCATTTTGTTTTTAATTATAATTTCGTGCGCGAGAATATAAAAAGTATTTGGATGAGAAATGTGATTTCTGCTTTGGACACCACTGATCTTCAATTTTAAAATTTTCAATTTATATTATTTTTATACTATGATCATGATAATTTCGATGAAACGTATACCAATAATTTTTAGAATTAATATTTAGACATTTTACAATTTTCAATTTATATTATTTTTATGCTATGATCATGATAAAATTTGATCTGTCATTTTTTTTAAACAAAATAAAAAATGCTTTAAAGAATATTTAGTATTATTATTTCAGTAACGTGTTTTTTAACTAACCCACGTACAGTATAAATTTTATTCGATACATTAATTTTATACGTGACAATAATTATATTAAAAAATATTCCAACGTGTCTGTATGTTAACTATTCTTTATTTTTTATTGATTTTAATTAATAATTGCATTTTATTGTTTATAATTGTTCGTATGAATTTAGTGTTTAAGGCGTGATATATCATTTTAAAATGTATGTCCTATTTTTTTTTTTGGTAGTTATGAATTAGATTTAAGACTTAAACAGTAGCGATAGAATCGTCTAGGTGTGAAAAGTAGCCAATTGGGTATAAATGTTTTGCTTTTAAATTACTTTATCAATCGGGTGTTCATTGAAATTGGAAACAAAATTTTGTTAGAGATTTTCAAAAGGTTTATAAAATTGTGAAAAAATGTCCAACGAATGATTTAAAGTTGTTTTTATCACTCCAAACGTCCTGTTATCTTTTAAATTTTATTTGGAATAATTATATTTCTGAGCACGATAAATAATTAATTAAATCAAAACTTTTTACTCATAAAAAAAAAGATTCAAAAATTACTTTCTGAAGTAAAAATCTTATTTAGTGAAAAATTGATCAACGTTTGGAGGAAATCCGCACAAACGAACTGCTATTTCTCTATTAAGACTGTACCTTTGAGATTTGTGACAGTTCCCAAATAACACATTGTAAATACAATTGGTCATAATAAAATTAGGGTATAATAACGATGTTAATGTAACTCACAAATGCAATGTGCATGGTCGAAAGTAACATTTGTGTATAATGAAATAAAAATTCATTTGGGACATTTCACTATTAATTTATCCATTGATAGTTGATTGTATGCAAATGTATGTAAATTTAAATTACAAGCTGTATTTAAAATAACATTGTTTTGAATATTTATGTAAAATTTATAATGTTGACAAACATAAAAACAAAATAAATATGTAATCACATTTATGCATATCTATGCGAGTCGAAAATGACCTTCATTTACGACGTAGATTCATACCTTTTTCAGGCATTTATAATTTTTGGACCGAATGGAAAATATAAGTTTAATCTATTGGTTTTTCGTCTTTAGGGTTCCGTACCCAATTCTCATCTTTACTGCATTAAAACATTCCGAAATGATAAATATCCCTTCGATAATTATAATATTTAATTTTTAGAATGTCTCAACAAATGAAATTTTAAGATGAATTCGGTTACACTTTTACCACTTTCAAAGTTCAATCTCATAATAAATTTTAAAGTTCTACATAATTCTGAAAATTCTTTGAACACCCTACAAATAGACTGTAAAAGGGGGAGGGGTGACAGTAAATTGGGTTTATAAAGCATAACAATAATAAAAAAAACTTTTTGCTATTTCCTCTGCATTACGAAATGATAAATTCACAGCAATACGGAAATACTATGATTACTATCTGTTTCTCTCTATAAAAATTAAATAACGTAAATACTTTTTTTTTTTTAATGAATATTTTACATATTTTTTTTATTTAACTATTTTACTTTGTTCTGCTTTGTTTATTTATATAAAAATTAAACAAACCATAATGCGCTGGCTCACTTTATATTGAATAAAAAAATAACACGAACAATGAACAAAGCGACATTAAAAAAAAAACACTATACATCTGTTTATTATGAAATGTGATTTGAATTTATATATTTAATATACTATTATTATTTTTGATAAAATCTAGAGTAAATTTCCTTTTGTAAAAATAAAAATAGTATGTAGGTACGAATTTTTAATAGAAATATATTCAATTTCCGTTAATTTTTGTGAACAGTGGTCATGTAGATACTTCAGTTTATAAAGCTAACATGATATTTTCCACTATAAAAAACAAGTAACAAAATTATACATCCAATAGTTTTATAAAATCAAAATATGGAATTTGTAAATTGGTTTTCTTTAAAAAAAATAAAATAAAATAAAATAAAACCTTTTGATTTAATTTAGAAATGAAAATTTGTTTATAATTTTTTCTGTGGTTTCCTTAAAGAAAATTTTAAAAAAATCATGAATAATATTTTGTCTCCGATTTTTGACACACAAATAAAAAAAAAACTACTTCCATTAAACGATTGGAGATGTAGTTTTTGAGATATACTTTAATATTCTATTCTGAAATCTCGATAAGCATTTTGGTAAATAAATTTCAGCATATGGGCGCTTAAATTCTAACTACGCCACGGACCAAATTCAAAATTTAACAGTGAAGCTGGTAATTTTTGCTGCGGATTTAAAACGTTTAAATAAAAGTCATCATCAATCAATGACAATCACATATATATTTTCAAATCACCCTCTCTAGTAGCAAAAATTGCATTTTACATACCTATATCTAATTTATCTCGAACTGTTACCTTTGAAATTAAGTCATGTACATGTAAAATGAGAAAGAAAACAGTTTATGACATATTAGCAGAAGTACTTTTAATGGAAATACAAAATATTTAATCTGACGGATACGCATAATGTGCACCATAATTTACTTTCAATGTTATACCAAACCAAGTAATTATGAATTGAATGCAAACAAACTAAAACGTGGCGTTAATGTAACCGTAATTTAATATGCACTTTTCACTCGATAAGAGAAATAAAACTACCACCCTTTAATTAAAAAAAAAAAATTTTTATTATTTCCTGTTGAAAAAAATTTAATTGCGTAAGTTTTATTTTTTGAGTGAACGCATTAACAATAAGTTACTAATTTATTCATATAAATATATAAAGTTGATAAATAAACGTGACGCATTGTTTATTCACGAGTTAGCGTTATAATAAATTAATTCACCTGTAATTGCCATCTATGCTTGTAAGATCCGCATGCTATTTGTTTTCAAACGTGTTGCGGTAGGTTTTATAGCCTGAATGTATACGATAAGGATATTTTGATAGCCTGTTAGATATATTGCTAAAATTTTAGTTTCTTTAATACAAGAAAACAGTGATTTTGGCATGAAAACGGAGACCTTATCGATTAGTTTTACTCGAAAATATATTTTTAAATATAAAATTTTTATATTTTTCGAGAAAAATTCTTCGACAAGCCAAACTTTGTGCAAACCAAAATTTCAAAACTTTCGGATAAGTATTGTTTGAGTTATTTGGCCGCGAAAATTGAAAGGAATACAATACATATTACATAAAATTTAAGTCAACAGCTTGTTAAAAGGACACTCCATTTTGCCAACAACCGCTGCAGATAATGGCTCTTAATGTCAAGTTGAACGTGCTCTACGTTTCAAATTTTATGCAGTATTATCCATATAGAAAGTAATCAAACGATGCAATACTTAAACAGTATTTATTCGCGTGAGTTTAGATTGTTTTTATACAACATGTCATTAGCATGTGTGAACACAAAATGTTACATACAAATTGTTAAAGGACTTTTGCACATACAAACATGAAAAGTGAAATTTATTATGAATAGATCAAAGTAAATAACGTTTGTATTAAAACGTATTATTACACTTGAAATGAAAAACAAGATTTTCATCAAGTTTTTATGTTATTTATAATTAAAAACAATGTCTGTCTGTAGTTTTATATATGTCTACACAATGTCTCTGCAATGAAAAGTTATGTTGAGAAAAATTATTAACAAAAACGTACACTTTTGAATTAAAAAAAAACGTATGGAAGAATATGCATGCGCTTTTTTTACCGCACAAAATTATTTTTTATTCATAATTAAGCACATAATATTTATATTAATTGCTTTTGATATTTATTTAATATAAATATGAAAAATTTTTATATCTGGCGTATATTAAAACGATAAGGGTACATTAAATTTAGTGTGAAGTTTGTGTAAATAAAAAATTTTGATGACATTAACAAAATTTTGGTATGGGTGTTCAAAGCATAACCTAATTAGTCCGTTACCATCTGTCCATCAGTCTATCATTAATTCAAAAATGAAAAAAGACAATGAGCTCAAATTTTGGTGGTGAATTCTAGAACTAAATCGTAAATTCACTGGGCTGACCATTTTCTTATGTCTGTCTCTCCGTCATTAAGATAGCTTTTATAAGCAAAAGGATATAGAGAACAGAAATTTTAGTGCCGTATTTAAGGACTAAGAAGTGAGTTCATGAATGAGCAAAATCGGTTCACTGAGTCCAATAAATCCATGACCCTTCTAAACCACAAGATATACAAGAATAGTTGAAAGATAAAATTTACATCTTTCTAAAAAAACAAAAAAAGTTTTGTTTGAAATATTTTTTCATAAATTATTTATATTTGCCAAAATTCCACTTCAAATTCAGGTTATTAAGACATAATTGTAATACAAATTATCATAGTATAAAAATATTTCTAATTGTTTAAATTTCTAGTGTATTTTATAATGTTAATAATTACAAATAGTTCAAATATTAATACTCAACCATATGTCGGGTATTTACAATTAATTATATTAGCTGTTAAATTTAAAGACATATTTTTGATAGTCTAATTTATATTTTTAACATCATAATAAAAATAAATAGAAACTTAAATGACCGATTATTAAAACTATAATTTTAAACTCAGTATATCGAAAAAAAATCACGATTATTATAAGAAACTGTTATCGAAGTGAGTCAGTTCTTGATAAGAGAGAGAGATGTTCATCTTAACAAGGTGAACTTTGTAAAATTTGTATGATTCATACCTAATGTTTAGCTATTTTATATATGTACAAATATTTATATCAAATTGATATTTATAAATATTTTTCGACGTATAAAAAAGTTAAAAAAAAAAATTGTGAAATCGATTTAACTGTCATTTGTAAGAAAAATTTTCAAATCAGAATGGTAATTACTTAAACAAACAAACTCTTCAGTTTTGTTATATTATTATAGTATAGATCAAGCATAGCCCTGAACATACTGTTTTAGAAAGGCCAATTTTAGGAAATCAAAAATTAATACATTTTATACTTTTACTGATGTCAAATAAAAATTTAGAATAAATCGAAAAAAAAAATTGAAGACCTCGATTTATTTGTACATAATATTATATTGTGTTACATTAATAAATGTAGTCATAATTATCATAATTTAATAATAGCTTACATTATAATAAGGTCAAAAATGGGAAATTATTAATATATATATATTTATTATAATTATTAATTTTATTACTAATATTTATCAATTATTTCATTTCTATTAATAATTATTATGTACTGAAAAAGGTGAATAAAAAGAAATGCTAATATCATAAAAATATCGATATAGGTCAATATAAAGATCAATAATAAATAACAAATAATATGTATAGTAACGATCGACAAAAATGAACAATATGAATGAAAAATTGAAGAAAAATCCCCTTTTTTAAGAATAAAACAGTTCTAGTGCGGTGGAGTATTCGTTTTTTTGCAAACCCGAGGAAACATATTTATTAATAAAAGTGTTATATCAACGTTGTTTGTACAGAAATAAGAAATTCATTACATAATTTTTAATTAGGTGATTATCAATAGATATCCGTTTACACTAACATCTTGGTAATCTGCCACACTATAGTTTTTTTTCAATGCAGCAACGGACTTTGAAATCGACGTGCGTTTCAGTTTTCCATTGAGTTTAATGAAACCTGCCACACTTGGGTTTATTTGAACATGCGTTGAAACGAACGGACGTTGAACAGACGTCAGTTTTAGCGCACGTTGAATGGATGTTGTAACTTGCAATGAAATTTAACATAGCTTGTCACACTATATTTTTAATTTATTTACAGTTATATTTATTTGTAATTATAATTGTATTATTTTCATTTTGTGAAATTTTTGTATTGTGTAAATACATTGTCGTTCGACGTGCGCTAAGATAAACGCACGTTTTGTAAACTCTAGTGTGATAGCTCGTATTTTACACAATAGAAACCTAGAACGTCGGTTGTATATAAAAATCTCGATGGATTGAGTGAGCTCGATCGAATTGGTCTAATTAAATCTATTTATTGAAAAGAATTACGTCAACTAAATTAAAATCAATTTTGTTTGTTTCTCATTTATTTATGAATATCTATGTACTTGTCAAATGACATTGATTATAAAATATAGATCGTTGATAAGAAGTATGGTCGGGGCAAAGTGACGATACAACGGTTGGTTATTCAACTCAAAATTGAATTGTTTATAAAAAAATGTAATCATCATCGGCAAATATCATAATATGCATTTGTTTAGTTTTAATACAATATTATTTTTTCCATGTAATATAAAATTGAATAATACAACGTTTTTAATTGAATATTTAATTATTAAAGTATGAAATCGAATATTCGTTGTTTACATTTTTATCTGTATTTGGAGAATATAAAAATAATATGAAATATTGGAATTTTCAAAAAGTATATTGGCACCTCTTTTGATCGAAAACTAAAAATCTAAAAAGACAGTAAACGTTGTTTAGGTATATGTCGAGTATCTAAACTCTTTTAGTTGTTATTTTTATTTGTTTAATAATAAAATTTAAATAAGTCTACCCTAGAAAATAATTAAGTGATTATTTCTTTTTGTCGATACGAAAAATTGGTAAGTCACACAACCTGTTTAGTTTTAATAGCATGTTAAAATTCGATCACCTGAACAGTAATCAAGTTGATTTCAGTTTTGATTCTGCAATAATTTTAGATAGGAGAGAAACTCTATTAGAAACATATAAAAAGAGTCATAAAGTTATTCAAACTTCATTTCAAAAATTGAATGTCTTTGTAACACGAAATCAATAATTTTAATAGATAGAGCATTAATATTTCAGTTGATTTGCATTGTAATATAATATAAGATTGAAAATAAATGTATACATGAAGAAACACATGAAATTAATTAATTTTCCTAGCTTAGTTGCGAACTGACGTGTTTACTTTCATATATATTATTTATGGTCCGTGGAGTTAGCGGGTTTTTTCAGAATAATAAGCATCAAGTGTATGTGTGACTTAAATTCTGAAAAGTGAGCCGTTTTTTTCAAGGAGTCAGTAAAATTTTTAATTACACTTTCAAGCTCTAATTGGTGGATATTTGTTATTTGTTTTTTTTTTTTTTATTGTTAAGAGATCATTTCGAGAACCTTTTTCCCCGGCTGTTACAAAGCGAACTGTCCGTTATACGACCATTTTTGAAAATATTAATATTAAGATTGTAAGATAATGAGCACCGAGTTTAATCTGGTAATCAAACAAAATGGTTTTTATATTTTTTATTAAATGATCTTTCCATTACAATGCCAAAAAATCGAATATCCATCAATTTGAAACTTGTGGAGCCATTCAAAAATTTTACGGTTGCCGAAAAAGAAAACGGCCTATGTAGTAATATTTCTTAAAGATTAGATATGTGTACTTTTATGTACATAGAATACATATGACGCAATAAATAAAACTTGAGAATATCTAATAATTCCAAACAGACATACATCAGCAAATTTTTGTTCATTTGCTTATTCATTCAGTTGAATGATTAACGATGTTTAACTGTAATATTTAATATTATATTATTATTATTATTATTGTATTTAATAATGTTTAATAATGACTGAAGAGAGTTCAATGGTCAATTACAGAATGTAACAAAACCAGTTCTATTATTAAAACTATGTATAGATTGTACAATTTTTTTTTTTATTCTGTTAATTCGATACGAGTTGATTGTAAAGTGATAAAACGATTTATACCTTTATTATAGATAATGTTGACATAATCGAATTAGGTATAGGGTATAATTATTAATGGTTGTTCGTGATGATTGATGGTTGTGGTTTAAAGATTTAGATAGTATAAATAATTTATAGTTTCGTATAAAGTTCGACAAATAAGTCAGGACTCGATCTGATCGCCGATGGTATTAACTAGCAAGATTGCTGCAAATTAATATTCTATCTTTGCCCGGTAGAATACTTTATTAAAGTAATATGAATAAGCGTAGCTATCAATGTAAACAGCGTACACAGATTGGAGTAGTGTAAGCTATTATTGGTTTAATTTTTTGCCACCAGATAGTGGGGTTCAATTGTTTATGTCATAGAAATGAAAAATGTTCACAAATAGACCATACCAAAGTAAGTATCGTAAGTGGCATCAGTTGGTATAGATGTACAAGGAACCATTTACTAACAATGCATGAAAGTCACTCATTAAATGAAAAAAAAAAATTAATAATTTAAAATGATTTGTCAAAAAAATGTTTTTAAAACTTTTTCAAAAGAATAGATTAAAACTAATTGCATTATGAGGACATTGATTGATAATATAACGTTCATTCTTTATAAAAAATTTATATGATAAGTATAATAATAAATGACTTTAATTATGCATTTAAATAATTCATATTTTTATATAATTTAAAAAAAAAACTTTATTTTTTTGTCTCGTCTTATCTGAGAAATATTTGAATATTTCATTGTCTACGTTATTATGCCATAAGGATTCTACACACTAAAGAGTGTAGTTTCAATTTTCATAAGTCAGAAAGAATCATACGAAGATAAATTAAACGAAAATAAATGAGACAAGTAGAAAGTATAATGTTTTGACAGCCAAATTTAATATACTTACTTTAAAAACCATAATTTGAGACATTCGCTTCGTAATAATTCACAATCTTCTGATCTTCTGCAAAAAAAAAACAATAATTTTTATTAAGCAGTTATTGAAAATCGATTTAATGATTATAAATAGTTTAAATTAAAAGTTTTCGTGATTTTTTGAAATGCATCAAGTTTGAATATATTCTATACAATATTGTTATTTGTTCAATTGTTTATATGTAAATTGTAGAGCAAATATCAAACAAAAATTATTGAATGATTATAAAAAATGGTAGTTTAGTTGTACTCTTGAGTTGAAAATTGTAAGAACGATTCTTTGTTTATTTGTAGTTTATTAAAAATAAATATTGATTTATTTAAATTTTATTATTAAAAAATAAATAAATACTTATAAGAATAATCAATAAATAATATAATAATAATAATATTTATTATTTTTTTAAATGAAATTAATCATACTAGGGTTGCAGGAGGGAAGATTGAGTTTCTTTTAGTGACGTAATATTTACAAGGGGTCTCAAAAATCTACACAACGGGGGGATGAGTGGTCTAAAAAAGTGAAATTTAGATTGTCGTATTTTATGAACGCCTGTCAATATTCACGCATTGTTTGTCTAAAGATATATTTCCCTATAATCTTGAAATTGTGGGACAAAGGATTTAAGACAATAGTACCATAGTAGTATTAATATTAATAGAGTTATTCAAAAATAATTGATTTTCAATTTTATGAATATTATAGGATGTTGCGATTATCCTTATTTATGGATTCGCCTATAATATAACATGAAAAAAAGGCATGCAACACGTGGTGAAAGCTATCTGTTGCGACTGAAAATCTGTAATTCACACAAAATTTCAAAACATTACTTGCTTTTCTTATGAATGAATCTTAATTTACAGTTATGTATCAACAAGTGAAGGTTACAACTGAGAGAATTAATTGTTTCGACTCTCGACATGATTAATTATCAAAGTGTTTAAGAAAAAACTTTTCAAAAAAGAGGTTGTTTGTTTAAAAAAAAATAAACATTTTTTGTTTTTGAAATTTTCTTCTTTCCTTTGCTATATATATTGTAACGTATCAGATATATGCTATATATGTCGAGTATAAAAATATAAAAATATTCAAATAATAAAAATTATAAGATTTAAAATTCTTGAATAAATTGAAGAATTTAAATAGAAAATATTCATATTTAATAACTGTCAGTCTATAATATCTTATGAAATGACACAATGTAAATAAAACCAGGAACTAAACGGTAAAAAGTATCCGGTAATCAAATATAAGCAAATGTGTCTAATTATGATCATTTATAGTAGACAAGCAACACTTGTATTCACAATAAACATTTCATTTTGATATAAAATAAATCCTTTAGATTGAATTTTCCGGTCATTAAGAAATGTCATCAAAAAAGAAAGATTAATAATTAATAAAATATACATGACTTCTATATTAATTATTTTTATTATTTGCACCTGAAAATACTGCTAAATATCAATAATTACATTCAATAAGGAAAAAATTAATTTAATAATAACGAATTATTATAAATGGTTAGTTAAATACCTCATTAAATTATTTTATAGAGTAGTAATTAATTAATGATTTTATACTTGGAACAAATTAACAAGACAATGAAAATTAATTGGTTAATAACTGTTAATAAATTTCCGTTGAGCGTTTTCATATTTAGATACAATATATTCATATTTCAAATTACAGGTTAAATATATTTGATATATCGTTCCGCAAACTTTTTAAGTGTTAAGACAAACTATTCAGAATATTTGATATGAGACACGTAAAGGGAAAATTAAAAACAGAGAAAATAATTTACTTATCTAATATTCTTTAGATTTCTTAAGACATAAAATGTTACAAGCTTTTATTTATTTACATCAATCCAGGTAAGTATACGTGTTATCAAATTTTGAAAATGGTGACAATACAATAGTATGATATAATACGATACAAAAATAATAAGGTTGAAGCCATATTTTGATAACCTACCTAAAGGCTTTTTTGACATCTAATACTTGCCATAAAAGCTTGTATTTAAAAAAAAAAAAATGTTTTGTTTTCTTAGTTCTGGGCAAACTAACTTCCCTTTCTTGTTTTGTTAATAGTCAAATAATAATTAGTGAAATATAGGTTAAGATGATTTTAATTAAAGTTTCCTTTTTATAAAAACTACAAAGGCCGTTTTTTTTTTTAAACATTCAATAAATTAGTACAAAATAAAAGTCCCACTTGATACGAAAACGAATTTAAACTTCCTGGACAAAATTAATAATTTACCATAATTACTTTATAATAACTGTAACTAAATTGTTACTTTAAAATGGATACATTGTTCAATTAATTTAATATAATTGTATTCTTTAAAATTAAATCTGATGAGATCTACTCGTATGACCTTCATGTAATGTCTTAGCATTACAAACAAAGCAGTTGTTAAAATATATACATTTTCCCATATTCCTTTTAAGAAATTGTTCTCATTCAGAATTTAATTTATTTCTTCCGATGATCCGTTGAAAAATTTCCATCACCAATGAAATGGTTTTACCCGAATTCTGCTCAAATTATTCATTAAGGGCAATAAAATCCTTTGGAAAAATTTGACGCCAGCTCTTGAAATATTAAGAAAACACCACATATAAATGTTATTTTATTTTATAACTTTTTTATTGAAACAACTCACTTATGCCTATTTGCAAAGTGTTAAAAAAAAAATTTGCATTTTTTTTAACGTTTTAAAAAATATCAGGAGAGGGACTAAACACTATGTAATACAGATAGTAGTCTCTCTTCCAGCTTCTTCAAAGATATGAAAAAATACTAATTGACTGCCCATCTCACAGATATGAGCAATTTATAATTTAATTATTCATTTAAAGAAGTATGTACTAGGGAAATATGTTTAAAGTATGAAATTCGAAAATATTATTGTCATAAAGAAGTGTGTTAATAACAAGCTCTTGACTTAAATTGCATGTAATATAAATTGTATTTCTTTCAATTTTCGCGCCCAAATAACTCAAAAATACTTATCCACATGTTTTGACATGTGGTATGCACAATATTGGCATGAAAACGAAGGGCCTGTCGCAGAGTAAAAATCAAAATTCGATTTCATATTTAGAAAAGTTTTTCGAGAAAAACAATTCGATAAAAATTTATATTTATCAAATTTCAAAACATTTTGATAAATATTAAATATTTTTTTGAGATTAAATTGAAAGATCTTTACACAATGGATCTTATTATGAAATGAGGTCAAATATCGTAAAAATCATGTTTTATGACCTATTGCAAATAAAATTAGTTATTTTGGGTATGGCAGCTAATTTTTTAGAATGTATAAGAAATAGGGCTTCTAAAACGAGCGTTGGACATGCCTAAATCAAAATATATTCTAAAAATAAATTCTTGTTATTAACAAACACATTTAGTGAATTTCTGATTTATCAACCAAGAAACTATCTATTTCATTTAGATATTTGTGTTGTGAGTGACATTACACGACCTTATTAAGTCATATTTACAAATAAACTGATTACGTTATTTTTTTCTACAATGATGTCACACATTTCACTATATTAACTTCTTACAATGCGCGATTATAATATAAATGGTTTTTTTTAACTGGAAGTTAAAAGCCTACACACAAATATAATAATAATAATAAATGAAATTTGTATTTAAGATTCCGTAGAAAATTTTTAAATTCACATACTGTGTTCGATTAATTAAAATAAATTATATTTAAAATCCATTGAAATAGGGAACCGGAAAATTTTTTTTTTATTATTTCAATTGAAGCGTCATTTTACGAACGTGGATCAAAATTCCTTAATTAAACAAAGAGGGAAATACCTACGTAAGATGTCAACTGTTATCTCCATATTAATTACATATTAAACATTGTTTTTAAGAAAGAGATTTTTGAATCAATCCGGTATCCTATTGCCGCATAGAGACGTCGGATAAAACCCTTACATTGACGTCTTTCAATTTTCCCATAATCTCAATTATCGGGGAGAATTATTTTTAAGGGAGTCCGAGATAATATTGAACGTTAGTGGTGTAAACAAGAAAGTTGAAGCATACAATTTTCCAGCACAAATAACTCTAATAGTGCTTGCCGTTTTTGTTAAAAAAACATTCCTAAATATAAAATCCAATTTTGATTTTTACCTTAGAAATTATTTTTCGTGAAATACTCTACAACAAGCACTAGGTTTTCATGCCAATATTGTGCATACCAAATTTCGATGAGTATCTTTTGAGTTATTTGAGCTGGAAAATTGAAAGAAATGCAATCAATATATTTTACATGTTAACAGCTGTTTAAAAGCACACTCCTTTATGCCATAACAACAGCTGTTAAAAAAAAACCGCCTTGAGCAGAATTTTGATACAATTTTGTTTTTTAGTATAATACAAATAAACTACTGAACCACGATTCCCAAATTATAACCACTGAATAAATGAAGTAATGTGTATTGTATTCATATGAAGTCAAAACGACTAAATATGCTTAAAGACACCGACCATAACTTAAGTAAGTGGTCTCTCTTTACCACTAATATTAAATATTATTTTATAAAACCTTGAAGAAAAAAAAACTATATAAAATATACACGTTGAAATTTATTAATGACTACACATATGATTATTATGAAATAAACTGTAAAACCACACACACTAATATGATTCATTACCATTAGCATTCAAGTAAAAAACTAAAACAGACATTTACAATAAAATTACCGTGTTAATGATGATTTTTATAAATATAGAAATGTATTATTTAATCAAATAAATGTTGGATAAATAAGTGATTAACTAATATTTAGTTGTTCATTTTTTGTATTTTGTTTTTTTTTTAGTTAATTAGTCTTGTGGTAACAGATATTATTTTTATTTGTTCATTCATCATTTATTTTCGTTGATTTATAAACAATACGTTAGAGTGTTTTATTTTTACAGGTATTTTTAGAATAATATTGCAAATTGATATTGTTTGCGAATTTTGTTTTAAATGTAAATATTTAAGAGACTATACTCATAATTTATATAACTAAAATAGTTAGGGATAGGGTGAGTTAAAGACTTTTAAACAATACCTGTAACATGTACAACCTCATCAAGGGACCAGCAACGTTCGACAAGAATTGCGTAGCCTGCGATTTAGTTAATAGTACAGATGAGGAAAACCTCACGAAAATAGGGTAAATGATTGATATTTAATTCCGTCTAAATTCCACGTCTAAATGTGAAATCTAGACTCAAATTAAACAAATTTTCTGAATGTACCCTTAAGCAAATTTCATCAAAATTGAACAACACATTCGAAAGATACAAATGAACAAACATACAAAGATAAATAGATAAATATGTAGAAAAACAAACTACATTCAAAACTAAACCATAGAACATCAATCCAATGCAGTTTTGCATAGGTTTGCAATATTAAATGCAATTTTTCATAGGTTCTAAGTTGTAAGTCTTGGTGGTATAGTCAATGGATTATTATATAAAGGGTTCATTTTTAATTTCCCAAATTTATTTTGCATTAATTTCAGTAAACACTAATTTGGTAATCTTTCGATTCAAATTGATGATTAATTTTCTTTCGTTAATCGATTAATTTTGTATGAAACGAAAATTTTATTGTTTTTTTCATTTTGTTTTTGTAGTCTTTCTCGCATAATATGTATAATATGTAAAAATATTATTATTGAAATAAATAAATAAATTTAACCTACTTAATACAACTAACTCAGTGATATTATTATTTAAAATGATGAAATCATCAGTTAAAAATATTTAAGATTATAAAATATCTTGGTCCTTCTCTTTTTATAATATTTGAACACTATTTGTTTCTTAAAAACTAGTTTTTAATGTTCTCCCAACATTCTAGTCTAGATGGTACAGTCACTGTATTTTTGATACGTTATTCAAATTTATTGTTGGTGAAAAATTGTTCCAATACAAATTTACAAAATATGTCGTCATACTTTTAGTATTAACCATTGTACTATGCCACTACCATTGAAAAACCGTCATTACTGTTCGGGTCATTTTAATAATATTTAAAGTAATCAATCATTTGTCATAGCAGTCTTAATGAAAATTTACCTTTATAAATTTCATGCGGTTAAAAACCAAATTTTCTTCAGATGATATCGCATCGTCGTAATAAAGTAAGTTGGTGCTCACTTGCATACTGTTCAACATTGAACAACTATCTTCTATCAAATTTTCCGAAAAAATACTATGCGACTTCTCGTACGATATGAATGTCTCTCTACATTTAATTGAATTTTGAATGCCAACTCCCAAATTGTCTAGTCTATTTTAGTATTTATGTTTTTATTTTACTTTTGTTTTGTTGACTTATTTAATGATATTCATTAATATAACTGCTGTATCGTATTTTAATTTGATGTTGTTAAAATGACCGGATGTAATCGTTAAATTTTAAAAGTTATCTGATGTACTTGATTCAAAAAAAAGTTTTGAAAAATTATCTTCAATTAAAAGTTAACACTGAAAAATTAAATGGCAAAGAGGTTGAATGAGAATGTTATTAGTAAGCAGTTATTTAACGTTTATACTAAGGTAAACGAATGAATAAAAATAATTTTCGATGAAAGTAATTAATTTGAATGTTTTCGAATATTTGCTTAGATAAAATACATTAATTAGTAACGTAATTACTCAGCTCAATCGATCAACAAAGTTAAGTAACAATATACACAGTTAAAACTTGGATGGGTGACCGTATAGAATTGCTGTGTGATGTTGTTGTATAGAATATCTCCAATGTAGATGCTATATGATCTATGTTGTTGAAAAAGTGACTTAAAATAAAATAATAAAATAAAATGGATTAATTAGATGATTTTGGATTAATTTGTAAAATTCTTTATACCTGTATATGAAACAAAAGACCAGAAAAAGAATTTTTATTTTAAAGACAAGTGTAAAATTTGATAATTTTCTTGATTATAGGCAGCTGTGACCAAATTATCTTTTTCCTACTTTAAGAGGACTCTAAAAGAACAATAAATCTTTAATAATCAGCAAAGAACTGTTTAAGAAAATTTTTTAAATGTTTCCTGAATTTCCTGAATAAAATTAAAGTACCTAGCATATTGCATTAAAATTGGAGCACAGGTTCGAAAGTTAACAGTGAAACAAACATAGATAGATAGAGACAAGCGAAATGCAAAATCATCTCGTTGTACCATAGACCTCATGGCGTTCGGTCAATTATCTAATATGACATGACGTTCACAATAGATATTTTTATATTTTGTAAGGATTTTTGTACGATAACAATAGTTTCCCATTTCTATAGTTATTTTAAAGTTGAAATCATTTCTTCAGAAAAAAGAATGAATAACAAACACATCTTGGACATATGCAGACAATTTCAAGAAATGAGTTGCTTCTTTGTATAGCTGATGCATCATCAAGTTTTTTTGATTCGGTAAAAATTAAGTGTCATTTGTAACCGTTATAGACTTTATGAATCACCATTGAAAATTATTTTTATTTAACGATTTAAAAAAAAAAATTGATTGGGTGACTAATCTTATTTCAAAATTTTTGAAGAGATTTTTTTTTTCCAAAACTTTTTTTAATTCGAATACTTGTTGTCATTTCAAAAATCATTTTTTATAACATCAGTTTTCCAATCTGACGATGATAGCTCTAGATATGAATTTCATTTTTTGGTTATTTTTATTACAAGCCAATTCGATAGATTTGATTTAAGAAGTGATAGATGGACACTTTACGAAATACACCACAATAGACCCACCGCAATCTGTCCGCATTTTGTGATTTTATGCTCAGTAAGTAACCCTAAACCATATTTGAAAAAAATTGGATCAAAAATTTTATGTGAGGTTGGTCAAAAACGGCTATTTTTACTGTAGTAATCAACTAACTCAATCCCTCGTTATTGTTTGCTCACTTGTGTAAAAATTACAAATTGCAAGCACAAACTTGGAATGATATTAATATAAATAATAAACTACATTGATACAAATAAAAACAGAAACACGTTCGACACATCATTCACAATTGACCGATCTATTCGTTCACAACTTCTTATCAAAAAATATATTTCGTATACAGTCAGCATTTACAATTTTTTTTCCAAGAACCATTCTTATGAATCTAAAAAAAAACATGAGTTATTGAATTATTTTTCGTGTATATAACAGTCGATGAATAGGAAATAATAAGCACTTGCAGAGATATACTTGAAAATATTTGTGTTACAAGTCTTTCTAAAAGTAAATTTAAGCAAGTATTTTCGAGAGTATATTATCTACCTACAATATCTTTTGAAGAGACATATTATTTTTCTATAAAAACGTCGTAGCCTTTTAAATATACAGATGATTCTAAAATCCTTAAGCTATTTTATGGTCTTAATTTGACTGATTATATAAAATTCCTTTAGATAAGTTTTCTCAAAACTTTTTACATATTCCCCATTTGAGAATATTGTCAAGAAAATCAGTTTTCTTAGAATCTTTTAGAAAATTAAAATACATACTTTAAAGTGTGTTTTAGAAGTAAAAAAAACTTTTTTAATACTTTGTGGTATTAATTTTTGAAAATTTGTTTGTTAAAGATTGCATATTTAGCACGTGGTTCAATTCTGATCAATTTGGAAGCGAACGTTTTATAAAAACAAGAATTGAAATACATCCTAAGTATTAAATGAATCAATAATATTCATAGCCGTTCAGAATTATGGATTGGAATAAATCTAATATAAAATAATATGAATCTTTTTTTAGAAAATTTTTTATGTTTTTCATTTTTATTATTTGTTTTTTATATAATATTGCATAAAACAACTCGTTTAATTTATTGTCACATCAGGAATACGTACAACGTATGTATACGTTATAAACAGACACAGACACACATTTTATAATGCGAAACAAATGTTTGTGCCCTAAATATGCAACAGAGTAGAAAAAAAATATTAAACGTAAGTGAATAGTTGACAGTTTTACTATTTTATAAAAATATACTATTACTAATTCTAGCATATACTTAGGTACTACCTATTATTATGTATATGATAATAAAAGTGACAATCTATTTATAACAAATTTTTATTTATAGCTTCTTCATATATTTTAAATATTTAATGAGATATAATAAATTTTTCATATGCCTACAAATTCAATTTTGATTAATTTATTAACTTAACATATTTATAGTTCAACAACTTTCATATGTTGAAAATTAGCGATGTGAAAAATCGATAAAAAAATTAATTTCTTTTTTACATCGATTTTTTTTTTCATACTCGTTTTTAGTATGTTCAATTAAAAATGATACTTTAGATGCGTTTTAAAAACAGTTTAGCTTTGAGTTTAAAAATAAAAATCTTGGATACATGTGTACTGCCTACTAACTTACGGATGTCAAACTCAAGTATGGAACGCTTAGTACTGAAATTCGTAAAAAGGCTCAAGCTAAAGTTGTTGTTTTGAGCGCAAAGATCTTCAAGTGGAGTTGGGCAGGGCATATAGCTCGAATAAGAGATGAACGATGGACAACACGTACATCATGCTTTCAAAATGACATTCAATTCGAGTTTTCGCACAAAAATTCTCTTAAGACTTAAGACTCAAGACAGAACGAGTAAAACAACTCTATGCCGACAAATATATACAGAACATAACAATGAAGTTTTAGTATCATGCATAGTTGAATGCATTCAGTGAGGGCTTTGTTGTAATAATTACGTACGTACAACGAACCAACCTGCCTTCTGGTATTTTAATCAACTCTATAATATTACATAACATTTATATCACTTTATATTGTGCCATCATCCAACTATAGCCTGTCTGTATGTACGTATAAATATGTCTGTGTTTGTGTCGGGTATATTTTGCACGGTAATAGGTCGGTACTGTTTGAATTACTTTGTTAATTTTTGTTTTAAACATTCAAAACACATATGAGGAGTGAGTGCCACTCATGTGTGTGAGTGCGACACATACGAGACATGTTTTTACTTGACTGTGGAAAACATTAATGTTTGAAACTTTTTTTGTCGCTGTTTGTTATACATGTTGTTGGTTGTTTGTAACTTTATGTGAATACTGTAGCGACGTTTGTATTAAAACCTTGTATTCCACTGAAATATGGTTTATCGATATATAACTAACTAGAGGACGTAACGCAGTTTCACCCACGAAGTTCACCCGTAACAATACAGGGTTAAATTGTAGTCTATGTCACTCGAGGATAGAATAATTTCCCAACGGTTTTCCTTAAATTTTTTTTATCGGTCCAGTAATTTTTAAATTTATTTATTACATACAAAAATACAAATGCTTCCTCTTTATAATATTAGTATATATAGCTCTGTGTTCCTAGAATGCACAACAGAGGAAGGGATTCAGAAGAAAACATAAATTTGCAAAAAATGAGATAATTTTAGAATAAAGCTAGCATTTTTGGAGATTTTCTCCCAAAATAGGATGGGGGGTGCAATTTGTGGATTTCCTATTTTCCTTAATTATGCATTTATCACATCGATTGCAAAAAGCTGTATCTTTCTAGGATATATAGAAAATACAATGAGGGATCCAAATTTATCCAAAAACTATACATTATGTTTTCTTATACAATGTTTATCAAATTTCTAGTACTTCTGAAAGTTTAATCTTAGTTAACACTTTCTCAAATAACGGCAATAAAACGAGTAACAGTTTATAATTATAGTTGTGAATTAAAATTTTGAATACAGTACTTACAACGGGTCATTAAAAGACAGTTCAAAATTCAATTCATACTTGACCAGTTTTATAAAACTAACTACTTTTGTTTTTGAAGTGTCTAAAAAAATATCGAATGTTATAATGTTCACAATATTTTTATGTAGATAATGTTTTTAAATACTCATAGAGGATTTAATCATCATATACTAAAAAGGTTGTGTTGAATCACCTCCGGGAATATTGTAATACATTCGTAAATCCCTTCTTACTCATAGTTATCTCACATGATAAAGCCTTTCCGTTTTATAAATGAAAAAAAAAACAAAAAATTCACAGTTGATTAATTATAATTATATGAATAAAAACTTATATAAATACCGAAATGATATTAAGAGAAAACATTTGTCAAAGGGGAGAAAAGGTAAGGGTTGAAGGTTATTTGTTAAAAAGATGGTTTTTACTTCGCTATTTCATTTGTAGCTCCATAAAAGTCAAAAGTTGTGATAGGACTCTAGTCCCTCGCATCCGAAAAAAGTTTGCAAAGAAATTTATTATATTTTCTATACGAAATGCTTAGGTTTAAGCAAAATCAGACCTAGATTTTGCTAAAACAGCCAATAATAAAAATAATCAAGCCCACTTTATGACCAAATTATATCTTCCCGTTCAGTGGCGAGTCTTTTCAATTCTACGTCTTTTACTTTACGAAAATATCTCTACATTCCATTTTTGCAATTCTCTCTTTATTTTTATTCTCTTATTACCTCTCTTTAAGTATCGCGCATAACGTTCAGAAAATTTCCACTTAAATCACAACATAATACATATACAATTGCCACCTTGTCCTAAAAGGCATCTTTGCTCTCAGGTGATGAAGAATTCTAACATAGGGTACTCAGAACTGGCAAGGTGTAGGTAAAGGAACATGGTTGTGTTTTTCCTCTTAATATACTCTAATGCTTTATCAATAATAATTGTAGCGTCAGCTCCTAGACTATAAACGTACGCTATAAATAATTATGCATACATAAACGCACAAGTTCCTATTGAAAGAACTGTTTGTCAAGGTATAGACAAACATTTTATTCACACAAAATCATGATAAAACGTTTCAAATCATGGTATCGCTATTGTGTCTATTTTTCGTTTGACCTATAGCCTAGTGATTTATTCTCTCATACACAAAACATGTCTGCATAAAACTATAATTGAATATATGTAAAAAAAAACAGTATACGTCATAGATTTATCAATTATTTTGGTCCTTGATCATTTCCGTTCGCCATTCCTCTCCGAAGTATTCCCAGTCATTTTCATTTCAATTGAAACATATAATGCAAACTATTCATTTGATTAGTATAAAATATAAATATTTATCATAAGAATGCTTAATGATCGTCAGATAATCCCAAACAATTATTATTATTATTCTTATATAAACTTTTGGCATGCATCTCAAAAATCGATATAAATAGTTGTATAAGATCTTTGATTTAACATTCTTGAAAAAATATTTTATGTAATTCGCGCGAATTAATTATATTATTAATTTAATTTTTCAGGGTGTCTAATGACAAAATTGAACGCTATTATTTAGTTTCACCTGTCTCGGTGTAATCAAATTTTGGCAGCATAAACTGACCCATTTTCCAGATTCTAATTGATCTAAAATTCAATAATAATAAAAATGACAAAATAAGTATTTTCAATAGCTCTTTTCCTCATAACAATATTCAGTTACTTAGAAACTTTGAAACATGTGTGCAAACCATCGCAAAAATTAGCAACGAGTAACATCTCCTCAGAGAATCATTACAACTACCTAATTCATACTTTGTAGCCGAAATATGTATTTATAAAAATACAGAATAATTTCAAGGAAATTGGGTCTGATCTATGAAAAAAATCTATATATTGTTGGAATGAAAATAAAAATCATTATATTACAAAAAAAATTGAATGCAAAATTATTGAAATATATTACGTAACTCACATTATATAAAAGTATAGGTGATATCCAAAGGTCATATTCACCATGACTTAGTTACTTGTTTGAATTGATTGAATATATTAAGTAGTAATGGTTGTTTAAATTAAGGCGTCTGGCTTTAGCTTGACTTCTATTGATAAATATATTTTATGAAGAGAGACTTATTGATTATATGTTTGAATTGATGCAAATAATATTTATCACAGATTAAAAATTATAATAAAGTGGGTTTGCAAGTCAAGGATTTGTTGTATATTGAATGTAAATGTTTGTAATATTATTATAAATAATTTGAATTTTACAATTTAAACATTAGTAGAAAGAACTTCGAAACCTCATATCTATTTCGATAAGGAATAAATTGTTTATGGAATTTTTTTTTAAATTATCTATTTATTTTTAGGTTATTCAAGCGTGAAACCACTATCCGACAGATTTTGCCTGTTTTTCAAACTCGTTATCAATATGATCTCAAGATGCAGAATTTTTGGCTGTTTAGATTGCGAAATATAAGCTATTTCTAACGAAGTTTTACTAAATTATTTAATGTTATTGAAAAAAATGTTACCGAAACTTACCATTCAATGGTGGAGAAAGTAAAATCAAGCGGCTTTGTTTCGAAACTGAAACTAGAGAAAAGACAATAATGAAAAATAAAATTGTCTTAAAGAATTGAAAAAGGGTAGGTCTTACTTCGTAACATATTAGGTAAGAAAAAACTTTTCTGTTTTAGGTGTTTACATTAATTTCACAATTTTACATAATTTCCCAAATACCTTTGGAAATTGTATTAAGTCCTGTGACAATTAGCAAGCAAATGTATTGTTTTTTCAAAGTTTTAAGCTGTAAAATATTGAAAACCATTTTAATTTTGATTTTGTTCTAATCAATATATGCAACAAAGTTGTTAAAGAGCATAAAAAAATTTTTGCTATTTTATTTCAATTTTCTTTCATATAATTTAGGTCAATTTACGAAGTAATTTTTTATTTAATTTTCCCAAAACTCAACATTATAGCCTCGAGATAAAAGTATTCCCAGTTCCATCCCTTTAAATTATAGTGAAAGTAATTCCCTTAAGATTCAAGATACACGCCACCTATAAAAATAATATTCCCAGAAATGCATTAAATTATTGAGAAAATTATCACATTTCTTTCCATATATATATTTTAATAAGAAAATCTCGTTCAATACAACAAATATGGACAATAATTGTAAGTGTTTAAAAAAACATCTTATTAAAATATGGAAATTATAGGCAAAGCTGTTTTGCATTCAATGCCTGTAAATGGTTATAACATACATTTTACCTACATGATGGCGATGGTAATTAATTATTATTAAAAATACTAAGTGAATTTATATCTTTGAAAAAGACAGTGTCGCATTTAATTTTAGGTTAGTGTTTCCAGATCTGAAAGTGCCAATTATGAAATAAATTTCTCTACTTAAAATATGAAATCAGTTAGGATGAAATATACATCAATAAATTTAGTGAAAAAAAAAGAAAATTCCAACCCTGGTTTGAAAGAGTCTGAAATATATAGACACAGAATTTCCAATAATTCCTGCGCCTAATAAAACTATTTGAAAAATTTACGGTTAACAACTGGTTTGTTACACAAAGCGAACACTACACTCAATTTTCAGGCTTATTAAGAAATATTTCTTTTTTTTGTTAATTCTATGTATTATTTATAGGATGCATTTTTTTAAAGGATACTCTCATTCCATTGGTTCTTCTTCATCGAACCCAGGAACATTGGGTACTAGATCTTTGATTAAGGGAAAAAACCAAGCGGCCGGATTAAGTGCTGACCAAACTATCCCACATATAAGGACTTACACTCTCCCTATCGAGTCTCATAACCAAAAAATTACCCGTTGCAAATCGGGTTTTTTTACTATTCTGTATGATACATTTATTCCAAACTATCCTACTTTTGCTATTTAATTTGTTCAATAAGTTTCATGCATTAGTCGGCCTGCTACTAAAGGCCAATTGCCAAGATATCAGAAATTTAAAAATTAATTCACTAATTCTTCAATAAAAGCAAAATTGGTGTTAAAAAAAATCCTTTTTAAATAACATTTCCATATAGTCTATGGTAATGGATGGACATGTAAGATATATTATCTTGAAAAATTGTAACCGTCCCTGTAATGGAGGTGATATAATCAATATTTATTTTATTTAGTCATATGTATATATTATTCATATTCTATTTTGATCGGACAGCAATTCTTACATCATCGGCAGTTTAATCAGCAGATAAAAGGGTCGATGGACAGATGTAAACATACACATAATGTATTTTATTTTCAAAGCGATAACAAAAATGCTGAATATACAATTTATCTTATAATAGACAATTAAGTATGTTAACTTTAAAGCATTTTTGAAGAATATTATTTTCCACTTAAGACTAACATAGGTGTTTTATGTTTGTTTTAGTATACAAAAAAACAGGAAGAAATTTGAGACTCAAAGGTTTTTTAATCTATCACAACACAGAAATCGAAACTGGGAACTTCAACATTTAAAAAAATATATATCGATTGTGATTGGATGGGTAAAATGGAATTTATAT
Organism: Chrysopa pallens; assembly: GCA_020423425.1. Classification (NCBI taxonomy): domain Eukaryota; kingdom Metazoa; phylum Arthropoda; class Insecta; order Neuroptera; family Chrysopidae; genus Chrysopa; species Chrysopa pallens. The sequence continues at coordinate 58,157,551 of CM035594.1, read as the reverse complement.
AATTTTAATGGATCAGTTCCTCTCGTTAATTTAGTAATACCTACCCATTAACAGTCATTTACAATAAGGTTGTAATACTTTCTTGTTGCATATTTTTAAAAGCACATTTTGCAAAAGGGTTTCAGTTCTTTGATACTTTTTAAAATTTTTTCTTTCGCATTAGTAAAACAAATTAAATATTAAACTGAAAAGCTGTATTTCATACGAATCAAATGATTTACAACACCTAACTAGAGCTTAGCACATAACATGAGAAATCCACAAAATAATTAATTACAACATATGTTTCAGTACCAATGTAGTTATACTGTAAAATATGTAACATTTTCCATACATATTTCATTAGGAATTTCAAAGATAATAGAATTTATAATAAACCCCATATTATAGACAATGGTCTTTAAAAATCAGATCAATTACTTTCTGATAAAATAAATCATTTTTCAGATAAATATTTCTCTATTACGACGCATATATTTAGTTTTACCTGTATTCTTAACACTTCTAACTATGTATTTGAATACATACTTTTTTAATTTAAAATTAGATTTTTTAGTAAAAATATATTGTAGAAGTTTATTAATACACTAGACAGAGGAAGAAGGGACGATCGAATTTATCCAACCAATCGCATTCCATATTACTTTTTTATGACAAAATTCGGATCCCCAACTGAACGATAAGTGGCGCGGGATAAGAGAAGGTAGCGAAAAGAGATCAAGGGGGTAAGTAATCAATAAATCAATATATTTTATTGCAATCAATTATCAATTCATACTTTAATAAACAAAACAAAAAAACTTGATTTAAATGATTTATTTCAAAACAAAATTATGTTTATTTTAAGCTAAAGCATAAAATAAAAATTAGTTTTGACAAGTCTACAAAGAAATTATAAAATTTTCGAAATGCCAACAATAGCTTTCCATCTTAAAGTTTGTAATATTATAATGTTAACCAGTAACCACATGCATAATAGGTTCACACACAATACTGAACCACGTACTAGATAATAGATATATCCTATCTGAAATTAGGCCATCTACCTATCATTCATTCCTTGTATATGGGTTAAAAATGTTAAACTTATCATACTATTATAATACATAATTATAATTAAATACTTGCGTGCAAATTGTATATAAAATAATTATAAGAGATAATATAATGGTTAATACATGTAATGTATTATTATAATTTTTAATTAAATCATGTTACTTTATGCTTCATTAACTTTTATTACAATATCAATCATACACCTTTTTCTGTAGACAAACACAGACACGTATGTAGTGTGGAATGTTTATAAAATCCTTGCAGGGTTAAGAATGCATAGTTTATATAATAGGGAAGATTTACAAGTTTTTTATCACTTCATTTGAAGCGTTTTTACTTCAGGGATATAAATTTGAAGTTATTTAGTAAAAATCTTAAAAATGGGTGTTCAAAATTATTAATTCTAAAAGAAGGAGAGTTGTTCATCTCCATAGTGAGTCATTCTACGATAAGAGGTCCTATCGAAGTCCATTAGCACTCATATACACCTATAGACTTTTCTTCAAAAGTTAAGATAAATAATGTATGTAGAAATGACTAAATAGAATAAAAATAATATTAATATTCCAAAAATTTTGTAGTGTGTTTTTTCCATAGACAATGACCGCTTATAGTAGAATCACTGATAAAACAGTTTTTGCAAGAAAGAGATGGAAAAAAGAGCTTATAAATTATTCGTTTATAAATCAGTTTGAATTTTCGAAATATGTTTGGTATTGACACTAATTTCATATTTTCATGAGTAACAATTCAGCATTAATTCATCATAAAAACAAGAAGGTTTTGTTTCAAATATGATTTCATCAACTGTTTAAATTCCCAACAAACACCAATTCAGCGATATATACGATACTAAGCCCTGCGAGTGTGATATGGATTATTACAGAATTCAATCAACATGATATTTAATTTAAAGTATATATATACGTTTTTATTATGAATATAGTCATAATTGAAAAATTAAGAGTTTTCAATGTATATTTGATTTAATATTGGCGCCGTGATATACAACGATATCTCATTATTTTTTTTATTTTATGACGAACAATTCTATAAATTATATTATCCTTGGAAAAAAAATTAATAATTGTTTTCATCAAGGCCAGAAAAAAATTCAAGAATATATCCATCTCTTTAATTTTTGTACTCGGTATATGTAGAATGTATGAAATAGGATCTAGATCCAAATTTTAGGTAAAAATTATACAGTCATGTATTTTATATTACAGCTTATATTTTGAGGGTAAGACTAATTGATATATGAATACTCTTTCAGTTAAGTGTATACGTATTATTCGAACATTAATATGTGATATTTAAGTTTAATAATTTATGTCATTGCATATGATTTAACAGTTCAGATACCTATTTAATATCAAAAATGAAATTGTATACTGAAGCAGGGTTCCAAAAAGCGCTTATTTTAATTAATGAGGGCAGTTTATCATTGAAAGCTGCTTTTTAATTAATTTAAACTTTACACCAGATTTCTTCAAATTGGATTTATTTTGATATTTTTAATTGATAAATTAACAGAAATGCATCAAAGAATAATGAAAATCATTATCAAATATTTATTAAAAATAATTAAGTATTTCAACACAGTACACCTGTTGATGAAAAAATTAAAGTCTAGTCAAATCAAGTATTAATATCATAGGTATAGGATTTATTATTTATGTACATAGCATAATAATAAATTCAATTTTATTTTATATTTATAAAATTTTGTTTTTAATTTTCCAGTTTCCTTTTCCTATTTATATTCGTATTTATTACATTACTTAACTTTAAAAGCTCATACTTTACTATTATTAGTTAGTTTTTAGTATGGCATGGATATAGAGAATACTGTAATTATCAAAGGAAGAAGTAATTGTAACCAAGTGTATAATACCATTTGAGAAATGATAATTTCTGGAAAATTTGGTATTGTTTCTCATTGTTAACTTCTCAATTGGAAGTTCTTCTAATGGGGCCGGATTTGTGAACCCTGAATTTTGACATATCTTTACAAAAAAAATTTTTGCTCCTTGAAGTTTTTACAAACTATCTGTACAGATATGATGTTATATTTTATTAATAAATCATTTTAAATTGCTTATATAAGTTTCTATTATAAGAAAAAAAATATTCTATCTTACTTACATTCTATATTATTTATAATGGATTGTTTGAATATAAAAGATTTCCGTAATATAATTTACATATACATTAAATGCAGAAGCATTACAATGTTTTGTTCGCTAAAATATATTAAATAATTTGATTTTTATATTGACAATATATTTTTAGAATATATCAACAATATTGTCATTATTGATTTTTAATATATGTATATAAATAAATATACTCGTGATGAATGTGTCCTTAAATATCAGTATGCCCCAAATGCTTTGGATATCAGGTGAATAGATTTTCTACATTGCATTCACATCAAATTCTATGGCAGTAAGGTAAGTTAACGTATTTTTTGCCACAATTCCATCTATATAAAGGTTTTTTTCGACCAATAAGAATAACTGTAAAATTACATGTATAGATTATATTCGAATTATTTAAGTATTTCATATCCACAATGGCATCTTATATCTATTTGTGGTAGTGCAAATTGAATAGAACAAATAGTTTGTTTATTTAAAATTTAATTACAACAGGTTGCCAGGTTGCCTTGTAATCCAATCTAATGCATTTTTACTAGGTACATAAAACAGTCATTATGTAATTTATTTTTAAAATAAGGTTAAATAAAATAAATTATAGTAAAACAAATGTTAATTTAAATAAGTAAATAAATTTCAAACATAGTTTTAGGGTTCCGATGACATAAAAGACATAGCACATGTTCCACAAAATTTTATAACTCGACGTTTCTATATAGATTAAATTAATTATGTAACGGATCATTTTAGCTATTCACAATGAAATGTTTAATTCTATTCTCACGGAGGATGATAAAACTAAAAACAGACATACTAAAAGGAAGATTAGCAGCCCAAACAATGAAATTCAACCATATGTCGAGTATCTAAACAATTAACTCTGTTAGTTATTATCCTCATTTGTTCTTTTAAGTCATTAATAATCTTGGTTTGCACTTTGTTCAAAATTGAGATAAAATGAATGTCATTATTTAGTAATTCATCCACTCTTATACCATAATGATGCAAGTATGATTGATCATCAGGTATTTGTAAATAGACACTTTGTACTTAACTTTAGTAAAACGTATAACTTACACATTAATAATGATCTCATAAAAAATTAACTTCCAAATGGAAATAAACAATTTTACGTTGTAAAAAAAAAAGATATGTTGCTTCTTGCTATTCGTACTATACTTACCTATATTTTGTCTTGCATTATTAATTCAGTAGCACTCAAACTCGTAGCATATATTTTTTTATAGGTATATAAGTAATTGTTATATCACATTTGATACAGATACACTGCATCTATTTCTTTGTTTCCGAGTTCAAATAGGTTCAAGTAGGTGTATACACATTAATAATTCGTGTATACCTATTTTACATAAAACCGTTATATATTATGAATGTTTCAAAAAATGTACACTTATATTCTGAACATTCGTTAAATATATTAGAAGGAATAAAAATTGGTTCTCATTCGTAGGAAATTTTTAATCGTAGAAAATAGATATAGAAACCAAAATCATGTGCAGTTTTTTATTTTTACAACCTTATCGTTGCAAAGTCAATGACAACGGACAGCAATATCATATTTATATTTGTATTTGCCGAAAAATCTATTAAAAATCCTTAGTACTGTTCAACCATACGATTTAGTTAATTGGGAAAATTTCTAATTTAACCTCCGATCAAAAAAAATGTTTTACAGATTTTTGGGATTTTCAAATAACAATTATGTTATATAACTGTTTTTTATTATAAAACAGTAACTGATATCCTGTGCACTATGTTAAAAACCAGTATATATCGGAAGAACAGCTAAATGTTAAGCAGATTTTCGATTTTTGTATGCGATGGAAGAGTAGTGGGGGTACTACTAACAACAAAAATAAAACTTTACTAAACTACTTGATTAAACAACTTTACTAAACACCTAGGTAAAATGACATTCACACACGTTACGTTATTAAACTACTTACCACTTGACTTAATTATTTGATCAATGTGAACAAGGCTTTCACCATCATAAGTTTACTACCATTGACACAATTACTATGAATAACGGTTATATAACATTTTAATATTAATTTTAACAATAATATTATCTTTTAATTCATATATTGTAGACTATTGTTGTTTTCTGTTATAGAAATATTTTTACCACACAGGATTTAAATAACTTTAAAGTGTAGTACATACCATTATAGAAAATGATGTACCTATGTAAAATTGAAAAACATAAATTGAATGCATATTTTATTTATCTATATATATACACGTTTTAAGTATACCCGTATCTAAAAACATTTTACTATTATCTATTTATATTTATATTATATATATGTTTTGAGAAAATTGTTAACATAAATATAAACTATTTTTAAATGGCAAAAATAAGTAGACTGGAACTATATACTATTCATTTAATGAATAATATAAAATAGGAATTTTCTATCATTTTTAGTTATAAAAAGATTATAATAAAATATTCAAATTCTAATTTGAGAGAGAAAAAAATAAGATCATAAAATAATGTAATTTAATTTTTATGTCGAACTGAAGACAAAAAAACATATAAATGATACACGAAAATGTGGGTTAGGACACAACGCATTGTGTTCTCTTTAGGCAATTTTATCAAATCGTAAAAATACTACAGTGACATTAAGTAACGTATACACGTGCAAAATTCATTCGTAACGTAGCACCTTATCGTAAATCTGTACTGTTACGAGACCAAAGATTTCTAGGTGTTGCGATGTTACTATGTGTTGCATAACGTTCCTTCTGTGTACCAAGCAGAGTACCTTGTATTGTATTTTGTTCGTTCCATTCCATATCGAAATATTTAAATACAATTAAAATAAAAATGAATAATATATTGACATCTTGTATATGCAAAGGTTGTGTTTTTGGTCCACATCTTTTGATGCGATTCAAATTTGGGAGCAATTTGTGGAACGCGATGTAATATTGTCAAGATTTGTTAAACGGCAGTGTTACGCCGTCACCTTCACGCAAAGAATGCTGTTACGCGTCAAAGTTGTGTTACGGCGTTACGCTACGCTACGTAACTTACGCTATGCGGCTTTAGAGTGTGTAAATTAAGTTTTATATTTATTCCAATCAGGTGAAAAGTTTCACAACGTTCAGATTGTTTTCATTATTTGAAAAACGAACTTGATATACAAAATTGTACACACCTTACAATTTTTTGTCTCTCTTATATTCACTGTTTCAAAGAAAGAAATATGGGTACATGCACAAATATGAAGCATATATATGTTTTTTTGTATAAAAAGAACATACATAAAAACACTCATATTTTTGGACACAAATCTTTTTTATATCCTATAAATTATACAGACGATTAAACAAACTTTCTCGGTTTTTTTCTTTATAGTATTCTTTGCTTTTGTGGGAAAACATTTTTACAAGAATATAATTATGTAATTATATATGAAATTTTAATAAAATATCACACTCAATTAGTTCGTTCTACTATTTAGCATGATTCTTTGTCGTCAATTACATATCCATGCGACCGCGATTACAATTAATTATTACTATTATATTTAATTGTTTCTAATGAAAATTAAAATTCTCTTAACAATTTAACTATGAAAAATGTACTTACATTTTTGCATGGAATCCATTATTAAGTTCAATTTACAATTATTTGTTGGTAACTGGAACTCATAAATTAATATAAATTTGAATTAAATATTTAATTGTTTAGATCGATTTTAAAAGATAACTCAGAATTATTTTACGAGTATAAATGTAGTTTAGCTTTTTTAGATAACAACTAATTTACAAATATAATTTTTAAAAAATACGACGTACCACAGGTCGTTCATTTATTATTATACTTAGTATTCACACTATTATGGGTATAGCTAAATATGATTAATTCAATTTTTCCGTCTTATTTGATTTTTTTCAGAGAAAACTTTCCAATAAAAGTTGTAGAGCTTCATATGTTCTTCGAATACACTTAGTTTGAAGAAAGTAGTTATGATCATTTTTCGGAAAAAATCTAAAAAAACATACGAATAAAGTGGGACACCTGATAATGTAAGTATACCAAAAAGCTTTCTGGCACAACCGGTTTCCCTAATTCTTGAAAAAACTTTTCCCTAAAACTTTCAACAAAAGCCCCTAAATTAAAAACAAAACTACTCCCGAGAGCTCTACTTATACTTTGCTTTAGTATACACATTGAAAATGTTCTTTTAAAAATTTGTAATTGAAGAATTGTTATTTTTTATATGAATATATAATTTATCCCCTAAAACTTTCCCGCTATTTGGCCCTAAATACCCCTAAATTTATGGGAAAATCCTCCAAGTTGGCATCAATTACACAACTAGAGTTTATATGAATACTGAATATCAAGCGTTGATACAATTTCGCTGCCACACACACACACAGTCGCATTCTGAGTTCTAAGGACCCTTAAGAACAAAGGGTAGGCGTCAGTATATAGATTTTTTATATAACTATCCACCTCATAAATTTAATATTATAATTATATTCTATTAACAGTACTTATGTGTGTTACTTTAAAATTCTAACATAAGATGTGTTTAAGTTATTAATCAAATATAACGTTACACAAAATTCAATTATTAATTTTTCATAGTCTATGGTTTGTTCATTGCGTAATCGTAAATCTTTTGAATTAACTCGTTAGTAATAAAATAATATAAAATTAAATTTTATAATTATATAGTTGTAGATTTTCAAATTACTTTTGATTAATTAAAACAAACTGTAAATTGTTATTATACACAAACTAAAAAAATTATTTGTACACTAAATGAATACTGAAAAATGATTCCAATCTATATATTTTATTTTCACAAGATCCATACGGAAGGGTTCATCCATTCGCAATATTAAAGGAAGGGTACGTCCATATACGTATGTTTAACCGTAGCTGCGTAGCTAATGATCCGATTATTCAAAGGCCTAAGTCAGCTCATTGATCTCCAGAAAATTATTTTCATAAGACAATTGGAATAAGGTTTCAGAAGGAAATCTATCTGGAAGAATGCAATCTTATAAATATGGATATTAAAGAAAATTTCTAACAAATTTTATAAATTTTTGCATTAATATACGTAATATAATGTTCCAAAATACGAGAGATTATTTTAAACATTTTTATAAGATTAAAAGAATAAACTGTGAAACCAAATTGAAAATATTGTAAATATTAAAACCGTGCATTTTTTACATGAATAATACATTTGTATACACTTTATAAAAGTATAATTTTAATCATATAATACACGATTTGATGGAACAGTTAACGTCCGCTTATAGTCCAAAACAACCAGGTTATATACTTATACTATTCGTTAATGTTATGAAACCACCTGCTCGCGCGCGTTCGTATCTGCCAAGAGCAAGCAAGCTAACAAGAACAAGAAAAAAAAAACAACATATATATTCAACACATGTGCGCGCATTGAACCTTCAATATATTGTGTAGCACGGCATAGAGAGATTATACAATAATAATTATTAAATATTTATATTCTTTGTTTATATTTTTCTTGAAAAAACTTAATTTATTTTACTTTTTACGCAATTAAACGTGGGCATGATTCCAAAAACAAATGATTTCACAAAAATTTATTTTCACTTGCATATTTTAAATTGATTTTAAGATTAATCAACTGAATCCAAACTAGCTAATCTCAATATTTTTAGCAAAAAATTAGCAAAAAACTTTATTTCTGTAATAACTTTTTTTTTTTTTAAATATGAGTGCAGGTGCCAGAGTCAAAAACCGTTGCAACAGAGTTTGAAGAAAACCAATTATTAGAAAATTATGATATAAAATTTTACCAGGTGTCTAATTGTTTATATACATCTGTTGAAAACTGGTTTTCATATTACCATCTGCCATTAATGAATTTTATTCCACCTTACCGATGATTTCGTCAAAATTTGGCAATATTGACAAATTAATTTACAGCTTACAAGTTTCGATGCATATGATTCTTTTAATTATTTTGTTAGAATACCTATCTAATGCAATTGCAATCTCGATTAATGACAAAATATGATATATTTTAGATAAATTTTATAATCTATTATACAAATTTTATATAATTATATATTTTTATTAATTGATTCATCAAATTAATTACTTGTAAAAGCGAATTTTCAAATAAAATTACAAAATAACTCTATTTAAGACCCATTTATAGTTTAGGTTTTACCCACATATTTTAGCAGGCTAATAAATTTGAGTAATTATTTTTTGAGTAATTATTTGTGCGCGCAAAATTGAATTAAATACAATGTATATTTATTACATTATAGATTGTTTTCATTATAGAGATCTCTATCAAAAACGAAGCTCCTCTTCATTTGGTTAGTGCTGACGTTCGGTTAGTGCTGCATTTTTAATAAATTTTTCTGCAATACTTTTTTATTTTCTTTAATATTACCATGAATATTACCATATTTCAGAAACTTTCAATGTAATTCACTAACTTTTTTGATATTTTATGATAAATTGATTGAAACATTGCTTACAAAATGTTTCAAATGTCAAATGAATACACCAATAATTAATATTGTATTAGAAAATTGACATGATAGTTAATCAATAATTATTCATATTTATAAAAACGTAATTATTTCAATATTTTATTTTTTTCTACCGCGAGTATGAAAACACTCGAAGAATTGGAATTGTATTCCCCGGGTAGGGATCTTCAAATTTTACTTGTTTTGAAACCCTACAATTTCAAAATTTGAGAAAACAAGATTTAAAGTAAAAAATTGGGTTTTGTGACCATAATCATAATTGCAATCAATACGTGATCATTTTACCCTGAAAAAGTGCAATTTTTATTCATCAAAACTTATCGTTCGTTGTTAATAAGAGTGTTCTTAGTTTGATAATCACAATAAAAAGTTTAGCAATATTCATGCCACCTCTAAAATAATTTTGATACTTGGAATATTTATCAAAATAAGCTTTTTCATAAAAACTCATATAATTTCGATATATTTTATGCTTTATAAATATAGCAGATTCCTTTACACTTTCTCACAGCCATCAAGAATAAATAACATGTAGAGAGGAAATCATTAAGGTAATAACATGTATATTCCCATGTACAAAAACAAACTAGTTTCAGTAGCAACACTCTTAGTTTTTGATATTCTTTGAGGGCTATTTATTTTTTGTATTGTCAGTCAGTATTCACACCTTATAAGATTTATGATAAACCAAATGATTTTATAAATACCCTCAATATTAAGGGTTTTTATTTATTTTATTACCTGATAGAAAGTTGTTTCATCTCTGCAATCATGGTATCATGGTATATCCACTCACTATACGATATATACCGTAAGAAATTTGAATTCTTTTAATATATTTAATATAAGAAATATATTTTTGTGTAAATTTGACAATTTTCGATTTATGTTTATTGTGTTGTAAAAATTTATAAAGGTGGAGATAAGACGTATATTAATAACTGTTAGCTACACAACTGAATAAATTAAGATATATAAGCGTGATAATCAATCAATAATAAAAAATATATTTATTTAAAAAATTATAGAATTACATTTATTTCGAAGTATCATATTAATATGAAAAATGCACTAAACTATTTTCAGTCATATTTACATATATTTGACTGTAATAAAAAACTTACAAAGTGTATATCTCACTGTACGATGTACTTCATTGATCAAATCTCAGTATGTCTGACTTGTTTCGTAAGGTCCTCATGAAGAAGCTGCGATGAAATCCCTTAAACTGCATACCTCCCATTTGTCACATAGTCCACGCGCTACATCAGGCATGTCCCTTAGAGAATCTAATTGGGATCATCTGATAATGTGAGTATTTATATAATTATTCAAACAAGAGAAAATAAAGTACGATTTTCTCGATTAATTTGTTTTTGTAATTAAAAATAGACGTCATGATCAAAGTAAATTTATTAGTCTGTCCGCTAAAGATCATATCCATTGGCAGCTTGTTTTCATTGAAACAACAAGGGTGAATTGTGAGAAATAAAAAAATGAAAGAAATAAAAAAAAAAAAACATTAAGTATGTTAAGTAATAAAAAATACATTTTAAAATAAAATGTTTACTGTCATATGATCTGCTTTTATCTTAAAATAATTGTAGGCGGTTTATTGATTTTTCAAACACTTTCTCAAGGGTAAAAATTATATAAATTTCAATTTAAAATAAATGTTTAGCAAATAATACCAAAAGCCAAATATTCCATTATTTTCAATTTATTATATGAAGTGGTACGATTAAACGGTTCAAAAATTTGTGCAAATCTGTATTTGCCAGATACATATTTGCAAAAATATTGTTTCATATAGGATCAAAAAATTTACAAAAGTACTATAGTAGGTCTCTCATATTAGAGGCTCCCATATTAAGTAATCTTAGGTCTCTCATATTAATGGCTGATTACTTGAGACCATCCCATGCTCTTGCGTATCATCAGATTAGTAAAATGTACACTTAAACCAAGTATGTAGTACCAAGTATGAAAGCCAAGTTCATAAAACAATTATTTGTCTTTCTTGGTTATTATTAAAAATAACAGAGCTGGAGCGTCTAAAAGCGTATCTCTTAATTACAACCCAACCCAACACTCACCCCTTTGAAATATATAAAAACTTAAAAGCTGATGATGTGCAGGGCTGATTCCTACCAGAACCTGGTTTCCGTACTAAGCATACTATGATTCATCATATAAAAAATTTACAACCATACTGAAAGACCGTTACTCGAGTTCTAAATTAGGTGTGTGATTTTTAATATAATGGCAGTTTTCGATTATGTCCCAAAAATAGCGCAAAAGTTTTGAATAATGTTCTGTACGCAATTATTTTATAATTTGCCTAAAAACTCCGTTGTGTCATAGCTTGCACAATCACGGTTTTTCAAAAATTCAAACGGATATTGATCAAGTTACATAAAATTTTCGATTCATTTCTATTGACTTGCGAAAACTAGTGATTCAAAATGAAATAACTTAAATGGGAATTATAAGTTGTGTATTAGATTTAAATTTTCTTTACTTAAGTAAAACATTCATTTTTCGCTAATTACTATAAAAATCATGAAGATTATAGTTTTAAAAAAAGTATTAACGGTTCAAGTAGTCTAATTTTTTTCATTTTCGTGTATATATCATAACAAAGAAGTTATGATTTTCACATTATAACTTTGTCTGAAAAAAGGAAATGATTCAAATTATGGTAAAAAATAGATGTATTTTTTACAAAAGCAGCAACCATTTGTATGAAAAATTTTCTATAACGAGTTCTTGTATTATTATAAATAAATCTTTTTAAACTAAATAACCAAGAAATGAAAAAAATTTACTGTAGAGGTTCAGAGAATAAAAAAAAAACATTTTTTATATTATAACAGTGTTATAAAATAACCTAAGGCTTGGTTCAATAATAATTTTTTTCTCAAAGCATTTATTGAAAAATACAAAATATAATAAAGCACAGGCTGTCCCCCCACCCTCCAAACGGATTCCGATAAAAATATTCCAGCTCCGAAAATTTAAAGAACTAATTAATACCTTACTTTTTCCAACTTATTTATCAGACCACCAAATTCGTTTGAATCAAGTATCTTTTTACACAGGACTATCGTTTATTTTAATAAAAAAAATAACCTTTTAAGCAGTGAGGGATCTAGGGAGGGCAGTATGGTCAGACTGCCCTGGACGCAAGTTAGTTATGGGCGCCACATGGCCGAAATAATTAGTTATACGACAGATGTCATGTAATTTATAGACAGGGGTTCTTTTGCTCCGGAGAACAGAAAGTGTCGATCAGTCCCTATTTTTTGTATAGTTAAATGAATTTTTGTATAAAAAATCTTTTGTCTCGTTAAGTCCAGCACCAGTGGTGTGGCTCCCTGTACACTTAAATATTATTTTATAATAAAATATTTCACATCTTTAATACAGAAACTAATCCAAACAAGAAAAAAATAGTTTTTTAGGTTTGTTGAATCTCATACAATAAAAAAATTTTTTTTGATTCAGCTCCTGGTATTATTTTTTTTATTATCCTGTTTCTTCTGGTTATAGTTTCTGAAATATTATTTATATTTAATTTTCGCTATTGTATATACTTTGTGTAGTAGAAAATAAAATTTAAAGTAAGTAATACAAATAAATAATTTTAAAGTGATAAATTTAGTGACTACCTGTGCAGATAAGAATGTTTTTGTTAAACTATACTTAAATTTTTCTACTAAATATTAGAAATATTATTAAAGCTTAAACCTTAACGAATAAAGTTTACACTATTTTTCTTTTGCAAGTAGGGATTAATTTAATAATCAAATTCATTCGAGCCACACATTTTGTCAAGTAGTAGAATTCTATTGTGTCAAATATCTCGGATTGTGTAAATAAATATTTAAGACATCGGAGAATTCTCATAAAACTGGTACTATTTCAATATTTAAAAAATTTTCAATTCCTCAAAAAGTCGATTTAGTTCACAAAAATTTGAAAATTGATTTATCTTCAAAGATAAACTTCATTAATTTAGCACACTTTTCTTAGCATGAATATTTCTTTTTTAAGTCCCACTTAAAAAATGAGTGACCACATAATATAATTAAAAACTTGAATCCTATAATTCCAACTTTCTTCTGTGGAAATTGAAGGATTTTGAAAAATTTTACGACAAAATTTTTGAGTCAAACATCATTACTGTAAAATTGTACAAGGTAAAATTTTTGCTAATACTAAAATAAACCCTCAAAAAGGAATTTACTAAGAGACCCAAAGTTCTATTTCTACCCTTTTGGTGTTCAACAGGTATTTGGATTGTGTCTTTTCAAATTTTGTTTGAGCTTCGTAGTTTTTGGCACGTTTATTTTTTTAAACTGATTACATTTTGGTGTTCACGCTAATTACTCGCATGTACTTGGAGGTATATACTTCATTAATTAAACTTTTAATTCATATAAACTTATGATTTCCTCTCAATTTCTTTCTGTATCTCTTTTGAAAGAGACAAAATAACAACTCCCAAATGACATTATACATTTAATTATAATCCTTTTTTAGTTTTCAACCACACAAAAATCAATAATAAAATTCAAAACTATATAAATAATATAGAAAAGTGGTGTACACCACATACAACCCGAAAGGACGAAGAAAATTATGTGTAACAGTTTCTAATGTAACAGGATAACATAAAATGTACATGCAAACCATATATCTTATATGAAGGTTATCCGGAAAATGAAACACCAGTCAACAGCTAGTTGTGTGTCCGGGTCACGGTAGGCGTTTTTATCTATCATCTGTTTCATTTCCCACATTATTTCGTACATAAGACGAATTTTATTTACGAAAACATAAATAAAACTCTCCAAAGTTTTTAATATTAAATTAAGGAAAACTTATTAAAGAATATTTAATAAAATTCTAGTTTTTTTATTTATGATGTCATAATTAAGAATAAATAAATTTTTGATCATTAAAACCAATCACATCATATCCCAAAAATAAATTTTTTTTAATAAATGACTAAGATATTTTTTTTAAATTTAAATATAATACTTTGGTGTTAATTTTGTGTCAAAAATAGGATTGTTCCATTGCATGTACAGAACATTTAATAAAATTTTAATTAAACTAAACTACAAATTGAACACGATATGTAATAAAAAAAAAATTAAAAGAAATAAAAATATTTCAAGGTTAAAAAATTATTAAAAATATTTAATTAAATAAATCTGATTTAAAAAAAAAATCTTATAAATTATTCCCGTAGGATGAATAAACTGTTTTGACCTAATTTAATAACAATACACAATAACAATGGAATCATTGATAAATTTATTTACTTACCCTTATTATTTTATTTTTCTTCAATTATTCATTTATCACTTTTAAAAAGATATTTTCACAAAATTTTTGGAAAAACACTTCAATGCACTTCAAAAATTAGCACTAGTTTATAATAAGAAAAAAGACACTTAAAATATTTTGTTTTATTTCGGTTTAAACTTTCGTCGATATGTTTCAAATTTTTGTAATAAATAAATGTGTAAACATGTTTTTACAGTTTATTTGAACATGTTTGAACTCGGTTCTATTTTTTTGAGCGTATTTTTATATACAATCAACAATATTCGATCAACATGCGACACCACAACAGTTGAAATACAACTATTGCTTGCTGAAATAAGCAAGTGCCCAACAACTCAGCCGGCTTCGATACACACATACATACAAACATGGAGGTTGTATATATAAAATAATTTGAATGTATATATGAATACGTATATATAAAGTGTACATTAAACGATCAATATTAAATCTAATAGATTGAAACTCGTTTTATGATTATTGTTTTTATTTTTAATTTTACGAATGGTGGATAAAACGATATAACTTTTCAATATTATCAGTGACACATTTTTCTACATGAATTGATCATTGAGAAACTCGAATATTTGATGATTTCATTTTTAAAATTTTATAATTGTAGTGTGGAGTTGGTGTGCACTGATTTTTCATTGTTTGTGATTTAATATTAGGACTAAGATCGATGGCATATGCTTCTGTTTCAATGATTAAAATTGAGCACAAATTTATTTTCCAAAGGTCCAATCAATATTATGATATATATTTTCTAAAGCAATCCAAACTTTTTTTGATCACTTTCCACGTAAATAATCGTAAAATATAACCCCTAAATATATTCATTTTGCCGAAATTTTTTAAATGGGAGGTATTTTAACGAGAAACTTGGGATGCCGCTAAAAAATTTTTGAATTTCAGTGCCTTTGAGTAGATTTTTTGAAATCATTACAGCTTTAACAATAAATTTTGTTACAGTGATACTTCTTGTGAATTTTTTTAATTAACCTAGTTATCTTGTAAAATTATCTATAGTACATCAAAGAAACAAATTTTTTCGCAAAGTTATGTGTAATTTCAAATAATAAATTGCTTCCTCACTTTGGAGTCGACTAAAAGTGGTATTTATTCCTGTATGTATGTCGAATGCAACCATTGTTCAGGGTTAAAACGTAGTGATTTTCAGAATTTCTTGTAGAAATAAATATATGCCTGAAGCGAAAGTATCAAAATAGGGATCTCACTTAACAATTTTCCAGTCTTATAATTTGAGATTATTGTATAAATATATTCTTATTTTGTTTTCTAACTTATATCGTCTAAATTGAGCTTAAAACATACTCAGGTAATATAAATATACTTGATAATACAACGATTGCTTTGTAGTTTTTATATATATTTTTCTTCTTTCAATATTATGCCATATACGTTGTAACAATATTCTTCTTCAGTTCTTCAGTATACTTTACTATATACAACGAGGTATCAGAAGATGTTACTTACCAACAGTAGTGGATGAGTTCACCTCAAAGAAGAGAGTTCATGAATTACTTCGTATAGGTAATGTATGTGTCCGAGTTCGAATGTCCGTAGTATATAACAAGGTATATACAAACCAAATACATAACTGTTGAATGTATATTCCGAACACAATGATACGAATTAAAAACTATATATAATAGAATAACTGGCTTTCAATTCTCATTTTTTGCATAAAAAAATTATTAAAAATTGTAAGTCTTGTAATTGCAGTCACTAGTTGACAAGTTCAAAAACGTATTAATTTTTCTAATAGTGCTAAATATATGAGGGATAGTTCATTGCATTCGGGATCATACCTAGACAACAAATGTATTAAAATTATTATCAGGTAATAAGTTTCAAAACTTTTTAACAAATTGAGATTAAAAAAAATTAAGTTTTTCGCAAAGACATAATCGAAATCTTAGAAATTATAAATTTACAGATTATTTGAATATATAAATGAGAATCTGTGGGGAAAAAATTTATTTCGTAATTTTCTCATTTCTAACAAAATAATTTTTCCAAATTGGAAATTAATATAAAAATCATAAAATTTCTGGAATCTAATTATTGAAGATTTTAAAAATCATCTTTGGAAAAATTTTAAAAATTTCAAATTTCTTTTTTCATATTTTTGTAAACAAAAATGATGGAAAAGTAAAAACTAAAAAATGCTACAAAAAAATTTACGGATTGTTTCGTTTTCTTATGGTTAAAACGCACATAAAAATATTTTTTATTTATTTTCTATTCCAATTGTTTAAATAATTATTGTTTTAAACAAATGCATTGTTTATGGGATATATTTTTTTGTGAATCTAATTATTGATAGCTTCCATTTGGAAAATAAAATTGATTTGTAATTGTTTTATAAATAGTCTAACGGATTTTCTTATAGTAAAAAACTATAAAAGAATTATTTAAAAATTTAAAAAACTCGTTAACTTCGTTCGCTGGAAAAGTAAATCTTTTAAGACCATTTCTACAATGTATTCATTGCATATACCATGATGTTTAGAAATTTCCTCGTCTTTCCTATTAATTTTCTTATCTTTTCTAATAGTTATAGATGCAGTTAATTGATATAATTTTTATTTTTCCAAAGTAAAAATTCGTATTTGTATATTTTCTTTCATGTAAAACAAGAATTGATAGATATTGTGAAATCATATACAAAATTTTTTATATTTTAAAACTGTGCGAATGTTATAAAATAATTATTGTTATTTTTTTATTGTTCCTCTTTTACCTACACCGCAATTTATTATTGTTAAACCTGTCATATGTACAGATTTAGTACAATGACGTCATGTCCATTATTCAATTTATACAAAAGAATTGGACTGACTGTACCATTTTACATGGTTCTTTTATGTTGCTATCAAATATTAATCAAATTTATGTCATCATGTGTATCAATTTGTTGGATATCCATGACTTCCGCTACATGAAAGTAACTTAAATCCATATCTTGCGACATTATCTAGAGTTAGCCGAAATATTCTGACCATATATTGGGACTATCCACATCTTTTGATTGTTGGGCATATAACATGCCTTAAAGGCACCTAAACAATTGCTAAACAATTTTCATGCAAACAATTGAACATGCATTCATTATTTTTGTCAAGAATATGAATGTTTTATTACAAATTGTAGACACTTGCAGCGCATGAATCGACTAAGAAGTCCCTTCCACGTACTATGCACAGTACGAATATCACTAATTATTCATGATATACAATAAAGAAAATATTATTGTTTTACTAATTACGAAGTGATTATCTTTGAAAAGAAGGAGTTGAACGTGATTTTGGGCAGTCTTTTTGGAAATCTCAATTTATAATATTGTTGCTAAACACTTGGCCAAAATCAAAAGGTTTTTTTTAAACCAGAGAAAAATAATTTTTCTTTAATATTTTAGATATTTTTATGGTTTAGTTTTTTAAGGCATGAATGGAATTTATTTTCCAATTTTAATGATAATCATTTTCAATTATAGTTTTGATCCATTTACAATACAAATCAACCTGTATGGATACTAATACTAACGTTATTCAAAATTAAAATATCTACCTCAAATACAGACTACATAATCCTATAGGATTTAACAAATATTTAAACACAAGTATTAGTAAAATGCATTATTCAGGAGATGCGTAAATGAAAAGAATTCTCCTTCAAGTATAATTTACAATAAAAATGTCACTTGTTGAGAATTAATTTAAATAAAATTACTAACACACAGGCATCTCTCTGAAAACGTTAGATTTGGGTTTTAGTCACATTGAAACGTAAAGTTATGTCAAACTTCAGGATACACTTAATCGACCCGATTTTTTATTTTGAATAACAGTTTACAAATTAATTAATTTTATACGTGTATTTTGGATTTATATATTTGTCATGCCTCAAAGTAAATGGTGAGATTTAGAGACGAAGGTTTAGGGAGGAAGTTTTCCATTTTTCAAATGGAAAATAGTGTTTTATGTGACCGGAATGCTGTTCCAATAAATTTCGACAGTTTTGAGATATTGGTTTTTGAGTCATGTTGCCATAAAAAGAAAGTTAATTTGCCATTATAGAGAATTTCTTTTCGAATAAATTTTATCGGATTCTGCATCCAGAATCTATATAAGACAAACAAGAATTTTAAGATATTTTTTGGTATTTAAATTAACGAAAGCTATACCATTCGAAATGTACTGTGCAAATCAATAGCTTATTATCTTTAAAGTGAAAATTCCCTAAAAAGTATTTAATATATTTTCAATTTCGTCATTGATCAATATCAAAAATATAAACAAAACAAAAAAGATTCAATAATAAATGGACTCATAGAAAAATCAACCCTTATTGCAATCAATGGTGATTTTTAGTTAATATCAACTAAATTGATTGAAATGTGAAATAATACCTTTTGTTAACAAATTAAATATTGTTACAATAAATATAGGTATTTATATAATAATATAATCCTACACCACAATATTTGATTGTGAAAATGTATTTTAATTGGTTTTCTGCAATAAATATAATACTTAATTGTTCAAATTTTACTTAAGCCAAGTATTATTACTATACTATATTACATTTAATGTAAATAATACTTGCCAAATAAATTGTAGTTATTATATTTACGTTTTTATACTCGACATATATAAAAACTAGCGGACATCACGTAATTTTACCCACATAGTTCCAATTCCCGAGAGAATATAGAGATAAAAAGTAGCCTTTATCACCTGGGAATAATGTACCTTCCCAACGGTGAAATAATTTTTCAAATTGGTCCAGTAGTTTTTAAGTTTGTTTAATACATACAAAAATACAAATGTTCTTTCACCCGCTATGTTTCTGTTTCCGTATAAATACAGGAATAAAAACTTGTCACCCGAGGATAGTGTAGCTTCCCAACGGCGAAAGAATGTTTCTAATCGGTCCAGTAGTTTTTTCGTAACATACAATAATGCATACAAATGTTTCCTCTTTATAATATTAGTATAGATGCCTGAGGATATTAATTTTTGTCTAATTTAGTCTAAAGTTTCTGACACTAGCAAATATTAAAGTTTATGGTATTCTTAGTCTATATACGCTTGTCAGTTCGTAAGTCTGTCTGTCATCAAAATCAATCAAAATCAAAAAAAGATAGCGATCCGAAATTTTGGTGGCGTAGTTTAGATCTTAAAAGTGAGTTGTAGTTCGTGAATCAGTAAAATTGTTCCATTATCCCCACTGGATGCATAACCAAACTTTATAACCATGCAAGATAGAAGAAAAATGTAAATACGAAAAAATTTTTGTTTTACAATACAAACAACTTTTATTCAAAACATTTTTTCGTATACTTAGATTTGCTACAATTCCAATGTTATTCTGGTATTTCACACATTCTGGTATGGTTCAAGAGAATAGAACATACCAAGTAAATTTCTACAAAACGAATATTTGTCTTGTATCTTTGATACGTTATGCCTTTGATAGATTAGAATCTTTCAAATTCACTTTATTAGCGCAGCACTATCTCACAATTCACAAATATGTATACGATAAATGTGATTTAAAACCTTTTACCTTTGTAAATAAAGGGTGGAAAGATACAACATTTACTAAGATGGATGAATTTTAGGGTGAACAAATTTAGCTAATGCTTCTTTTTTTTTTTTACTATTTTATACTTTTATTGTTTTTTAGAGTGCAATTTAAACATTTTACGGAGATTAAAGTATATACTACCTTAAGCCATGCGAATCGTTTATTTATGTATAGTTTACTTTTTCTTTTTCGATGGATGATAACTTATTTAGAAAGAGAATGGAAAAAATCTGTTGACATTAAATGTAAATAGAGTCAACAGAATATACAATCAAACTGAGATACAACTTATAACTTTTTTTTTCTTTTTTTTTTTTCAACAATATTATTGATTTTTGGCCACCCGCAAAAGGAATATCTTCATGTCTTAACCACCTCACAAAGTGACCTCTAACAGAATTATTATGAAGTAATTTAAATTTTGTTAATTTGTTTTTAAAATTATGAATATTTTTATAGCAGATATAAAAATATTAGTCTGGGTGCCGTACAGAATATGCTCAAATTAATATATACACCAAAAATTATTGTATGTTAGAGTAATATTTTCTCTTTCAAAATAGTTTCGATTTGTATATTTGGCAATGCTAAAAAAGTTTATGGATCTAGTGTTTCGTAAAAAAATTTGTTCAACATTTGTAGATCGAATTTATTTATTTTAATTTCTTCAAAATCAAAATATTCTCATTTAATGATTGTGTTATAAAATAAATATTATTTTTATATTTTATTACAATCTGTATTAACCATATCTATTAGAGGCTATTATTGAATATCGACAAGAAAATTTTTTTAAACCTTATACAAAATAAATAAACAAAAATCAATAAAATTCAAAATAATACTCATAGATTACAACGTTCTACAGGACACAATATTCTTTGGTTATCATTATTGATGATAAAGATTATTGAAATAAAACGTAATTAAAAATACATGAACAACCCAATTAAAAAGTAGGATACAGCATTTGCTGGCAGGCTCTGGGACTGTATACATCAGGAATAAAAAAAAAAAAGAATTTAATAGTTTATGATATAAAATTATATAAATAAATTTAATTACTAAATAAACTTACCCACCCATAATATATAATTTTCTAACCTAGATCAGAATGATAAATGCTTTTAAAGCTACATAAAATATAGTTTCAAGATATAGGTATAAATTTCTTATTGAACATAATATTTTATGTGTAGGAAATATGTTTACTGATAGTCGGAAGGAAAATAATCCAGTTAATGTATACTTATTGCTTTTAAAATATTTTCTACATTAAATATCGCCGAATAATTTTATTAGAATTTAGAAATTCGTTGATGGTATCGCAAAATTTTTTTATTACTTTTAGCAAACATAATGTAGACTATTGAGTATGGACTGGAATCAAAAAACCCTGAGTAAATGTGTTTTTTTTAAAATGATTAAAAAAAGTAATAACTCTTACCTGATTATATTTATAATATCGCAACACTAATTAATATTTAATATTTACAACAATTAATTTATTGAATATGGTATAAATTCCAATAAATACTTTTCAAATCCGCTTTAAACTTACAGTAGCCACATTGTTCTCGAAATGCAGTATGATGTTGATTTTAAAGATTGTTTTATGTAAATTCGGCACTTTGGCACGTCAAAATAAACACCTTTGAATTATTACAATTTTTTCGAAAAATGCTTCATTTTCGTGGAATAAAATTTCGATTTAAGACCGAAAAATCTAAACCATGCCATTTTTAAATCGACGTTTTCGGACGTTTTTTTAAAATATTATAATTATAAACTATTATATTTTTTTCACACAATTATAAACAATTCGAAAAATTCAAAAATGCTTTATTTTTGAGCTATAAATGATTTAATTTCGAAAAAAACTCCCAAATAATTCAAATTCTATAAAAAAGAAAAATGATATATATTGCATAAAATATATTTCTTTAAAAATTCGTTCATAGAAAGAAATGCATTTGCAGTTCCAAGCTTTATTATAGTTCATCAAAAAAGAAGGGGGCCTAAAAAAAACTAAACTAAAAATTGGTCAATCAACGTCCGGATTCTTAATATTTAAGCTAACACAATTCCGTTGATAAAATACGGTTGTCAATTTTTGCACATGCTAATCCCCTATCTTGAAACCGTAACTTGAGGAATGTTATACTCACAAACTAAGAATATGAATGACTTCAAAATTGGGTAGGAACTTTCTTATAATTTAAATAATTAACGCTATAACTTTGGAGAATTTGTTACGGAACTGAATTTTCTCCTCATTTCATTTTCATGAAGAAATTCAAATTTAGGGCTGTTTCATTCGCCAAATCATTTATTAAAAAAATTGGAAACTGTAGATAAAAAGAATGGTAAAGCACATTCATCAACAAAATTTTATAAAAAAATTAATTTAATTTGTTTTCACAAAAATTACATTTAAGGAAAGTAATTGATGGTCTGTCAAGTGATTATTTTATTTTTTTATGATGTTAACGTTTTAAAATTTTCTCCGTCATTATCCCTTGGGATATTACCTTAACTATTACCAACTATCATGGGATACACATTCACTATTTGGAATAAGGTATTGCAAATATATATTATATATTTATACTGTGGTTCAAAAAGTAGACCAAATCAATAAATTACCTCATCTCTACAAAAACGTACGTAACATTGTATGCCACAGTATATTTTCCTATGTTAAATAAAAATTTACAGTAAAATGTAATAAAATATCATAATAATTTATAGTTTTTAATAAAAAACAAGCCGGAATCATAATTTTGACACGCATTATAATTTTAATAATTATTTGTTTAATTATCTTTTAGTTTACGATTCTTATCGTAAAAATTATAATATTTGAAAAAGTTTATCCAATTTATAGTTTTTTATATTACGGCGAATAGATACATGGTACAGAGGTATAAAAATTAAGGGAAAGCTGGATTCTTTCATGCAATTCCTTTTGTGGTTCACAAATCAATTTGAAAAGTCCCCATCGATACGTTTGCCGCTTACGATACGACTTTAAATGTCACGGTTTTCGCGAAAATCTGGTTAACGGTCACTTTAAAAGATAAGCGGTTAATTTCTGCTGAAAAATCATAACAAAAGTTTTGAATATAAATGTAATTTATTAACATACTAACATTATTTATCTTTAATTTTGAAAAAAAAAGTGTATATAAGTCTATATAATAGTGCCATGGGCATCTATAGAACCTCGTATCGTAGAATGATCCTTATGTCAATCATTAATCAATCAAAATGTTTAATCAGTGGTCTTCCTCATTCCACGTGGTTTTATCAGAGACGAAATAGGGCTAATTTCTGATATTAAAGTTAGTCTCTAAGTAATGTCTCTAGCGAATATAGTTCATCCTCTGGGCCTACTGCCATATGATGTAGTCAAACAATCGTATAATTTATTTTTTCAGCATCTTGCTGTTGTTGTTGTTTATTTATTTAACGGCTTAAAAAAAATACAGAGAAAATAATCCAGCAATAAATTATTTGCTTCAAATTTATGTATCAGGAGAATAGAATGAATGCAATTGCCCTGTGAAATGGACAGACATTATCTAGTTTATTCATAAAATAAAACATTTTTATTATTTTTCCAAGCGGAAAGTGACGCTTTAAAATTTGCTCAGCTTTGATAAATACCAACATTAATCTGTACTATAAGTATCAACGGTTTTTCATTAACATATGTGGTTTCATTGGTAGATTTAGTTAGAGGAACCACAGTCTGTGTTTCTATTTTTACCATAATATTGTGGCGATAGATTAGCTTATTCAAGTTTTATGTTTCAGCAGTATGTTTTTTTTTATGGAACAAGAATAAACAATAAATTGTATAGATGATAAAAATTGTGTATGTGAAAAAAAATATGGAGACTGTACACAATTTTTTTTTTGTATCCTATGTTGCATCTATTTCATTCCATTCATCAACAGCGGTATTCATAATATTTTAAAGTACTTTTGCCTGTTTATAAAGCTCGGATAGTTAGTTGAATGAATAGATACAAAAAAGTGGTGTGAAACAGCCACTGGACCTCTATATCAAGGTAAAGAGCCAAAAAATAATGATAAGCTATGAGACGGGAATCGTAATTAGGTCCAAGCACTTAGACTTGTTGATACTTCATACCGTCTTTGGGGAAACTCCGATAGTTGAAGTTAAAGATGTCCCCTTGGGGTACTATGCTGTCTTTAGCAGATAATACTGAAAGTCCGGTGGCGAAAACCAGAAGCAACGTAGAAAGCTTACAGTTCCATTGTGGCTACTTACACGATGGATGGATTTTTGAATTCAAACATTCTACAAGTTTTACATTCTAAAAACTAAGTGTCAACTGTTCGTTTCCATTTTTCATTTTGCCAAACATGTTGGAACTCATGGTAATGGTAAAAAATGGAATTGACCTTCTTAAAAAATTTTTGATAATATATATATATATATATATATATATATATATATATATATATATATATATATATATATATATAAATTAAAAATGTCTAACGACACAATCAATATTAAGAAGTCTATTCCTCCTTACTGTATAATTATGCAGATTGGAAAGCCGAGATTCTATATATTCATACATCTTTCCTTCATATAAAAAATCATTTGAAAAACCTGCATTTTTATTATGAATTAAGCATTTGTATGTGGTTAATTTTACAACTAAAATGTTCTTTTGTAGACTGAAACTAGATTTATTGTTTCTTTTATTAGTCTGAACACTAGATTAGTCCTTTTGAAAACAGATTAGCAAAAATAAGTTAAAATTTAATCAAAATTAAAAATAATATTTAATCATGATTCAAATAATAATAATTCAATTTTAATATATACATATTATACATAGGTTTCATTTATATTAAAGCCATAATGACATTAAAATATTGTTCTTCACTTGAGTTTACAATTTAAAAATGTTTTTAAGTTGTATAATTTTAACATTGAATTGAGTATATTCACTATTATTATTTTGATTTTTTATATGATCAGCAAATGCAATATAGTTTAATTTTTATATTCATAGCATTCATTTTACTTGAAAATGACTATTGGTATTCATTAATTAATTTTAAAAATACAACAATTTAATTATCAATATATAATATTAATCAACACCCGCGTTTATAAACCATGCCTCTTGTTTTTCTTACGGTTATCGCCAATTAAAAGAGAAAATTTTTATATAGATTTTGTACAAAATATCTGAATGTTGACGGTACAAAAACTGTTTTTGTGTGCAGATACGTTGATATAAATAAACATTAGAAATTTTTTATTGTCAAGAACTATTTTCATTTCCTTTGTTAATTCAATTTCACCCGTTTACAATCTCTGATTATATTTAAAGTATGGTTATATATATATTTTATGAATGCTTATTAAAAATATAATATTTTATGAATGCTTATTAAAAATAGGCAAAACAATGGTATTCAATCATACATCGAGTATCTAAACGATTACCCCTGTTAGTTGTGGCCTTTACTTTTTTTGCTATATTCATAACATTTTTGCTAGATAAATGCTAAAATACTATGAATATTAGATACAAACACATCATCAACATATCACGATTATTTACAAAATGATATATATATATATGTGTGATCATAGAAGTGCAAAATATGAATGTGATGTTGCCTTGGATACCTAGAATTATTGAGGATAGCTATATATTGCTGTAGTAAAGCTTTCCACTCTGAAAGAGTAAAGCAATATCATATTTACTATTCTAAATGGATTCATTCATTTTACAGAGAGTCACATCAACGATAAGAAATATTCTCAAATTGATCTAGAATTTATAAGAACTTCCTAATCTTCCAAGGCTACTAATCAATAGGGTATATGAGAACTTTATATTCTATAAGAATGACAGAGCACGCTTATTTTGCGAACTTATTGATACAGTTGCACATGTATCAATAAGGTCGTGTTGTATTCTGTAACTATAACGATTAAGTTGTTTGTGTTTTTGTTTTTTGAGTAAACTGTAAAAATCTCAATTAGTAAGTAGTCACGAGTAACTATTGATAGATGAAGGAACTACGTATTCGGTTACTGCTTCTTTTATTTTGTTCATAGATCTCAGGCTGGAACTAAGTGAGCACTGAGGCCGAAGACCAGGGCCAAGTCGATAATACCTTTGACAGATAAGTGTTATATTGAGCAAGAGGGTGCAATAAATTATTGACTTGGGTTAAAAAATTCAAGAATATTGTTTGCTTTTATAGAAGTAAATTCGAGAAAAGATAAGGAAATTAGAAAATGCCCTACAATGTGGGTAATTTGTAATGTATTTTTTCTTAAAAATTATACCTTCCTCAGAGAAATGTTTTTTCATTTGAGGCACACACACAAGCAGGATAACACAGATATTAAAAATTATTTATTTTTAGATAATTTCCATAATAATTAAATAATGAAATGCGGATTTTTTAATTTCCATTGAGATTGAAAGCAGTCGGTGAAAAAATAAAATTAATATGTGATAGTCACAATGTGACAACCAATCTGTATTTATTGTACGGTTAAAAGTTTTCCATAAATTCTACACGATATTATGTAAACTATATTGGATAGGAGTAGGTACGTATGTGTGGGAGTACACTTTATGTAAACATTCTTCATATTATCTAATTCTTTACTAGCATGACGCACCTAGGATGCAATGGCATATAAACAGTACGCTTCGATGATACAGTAAATAAGGGGTGCTAATCGGTGAATAGTATAAGTCGGTTAAAGATTATTAGCACTTTTCACAATTGGGTAGAGGTATCTGACTAATGTTAAATGTCTGGAAACTAGTACAAAGTTTTACTTTACACTAAAAGTGTAATAATTTAATATAATATTTTCAAAACAGTAAATATGTATTGTTAAGATATCTAATTTGATTTATGTTTTCGAAATGCTTTTGGGTTGTTTTACACCATGTAAAGTGTTTTAAAAATTGTTATTTTCATAAAATGTAATGTAAATGCTGTATGGTTTTTTAATTTTTACATTCTATATTTTCTGAAAAAAAAAAACTTAATTGAAAATATAATTTTTCATTGTTCTAGTCGTGTTTTAGAAACATTTTGTCATTGGTTCCACGTTGAGTTTCGTCACACATAGAAAAACAAATGACTTCTATTTAAACATGTTTGGTATTTATTTTGTATTATATAGTTTTACATAATAAGAAAGATCTCTCCCTATGTAAACAATAAGCCAAATGTTGACTAGCCATCACAAAATTACATTATTCGAATTTTTTGAACAAATTCCAACTCCATCCAATCTATACTGTCCTAAAATCCTCACCGCTATAATTCCTAATTGTCTTCTTTTCCTCTCTATTTGATTATTTTTTGGAACTTCTCTATTCTGATTGTAATTTAACTCGGATTCTAAAGAAATTCGGATTGGATTCCAAAAAATAAACAAATTAAAATATTTATATTATTATATAACCTATTAGCTCAAAAATATACATATTATTTTTGCTGTCCTGTCATATACTGTGCAGAAAGCTTGGCATGCCTATTGGCGTGGAATAATGATGATAAAAATTGAAAATTGATTTAAATTTTTTATCGTGAACAATTAAATAATTGATGACTCTATAGTTTAACAAAAATGCGCCCGCTCACTACTTTTGAATATTTCAGACCAGCTAGTGTTCGCTATATACCATATTATAAAGATTGATGATGGCATTTATATTTATTAGATAGAGGCTACCCACAAATAACAGTTATATAAGATAGGATATTGTATTTTTATTAAGGCTTCCTACGTCAATCATTTTCTACTATGCTCTTTATACGAATGGAAATGACAAATCAAATCCATCGATTTTAAAATTAATTATTTCATGATTCAGTTCAAAATCAGAACGAAACGTTAATATCGATGAAAATAAATTGATAGTAAAATTAGTGTTTTTACAGCACTGAAAAAAAATGCCTTTCCTACTTGATCAATTGTCATTGTCATACACACCAGTGTTACTCAAATTCTAAGCACTTTGAACTGAATTCACAGATTCTATATTTATTTTTAATATTCTATCAGTTGATTTTGTCTATTTTCATCTGTTAAGGGGGTCATCCCATGTGACGGCCTGTTTTTTAGGGATTTTTTTTCTACGACCAATAAATAGATAGAGCTTTAAGTTTATTATCATTTACTAACATATATTTCGACAGTATAAATATAAATTTTAAGCTAAGCATATTGTGTAGAACATGAGTTATATAATACTCATTTACACACGAGAGCAAATTGATGTATGCGCTTATAAACATGATTATTTATTTACAACAAGTTAACATTTGAATAAGCACTTCGAGTTAATAAAACTTAGAATAAACAATAACTGGCTACTGACTATCAACTATATAGTCTCGGCGCTAGTCTATTCAAATTTATTAAGGATGATCGGGTCAATACAATCGGTATTATGTTTTGTTCTAAAGTTTTCAGTTTTATGGCTACGTTAATTATTCAGATATACCGATGATGATGATGGTGTAACTTAAATTTTAGATCCTGGATACTTTATTTAAGGTGCCTACAACTTTTTTCATTTCAAAATTACAATTGGGAAAGGCGGGTTCAGAAAGTTATTTTTATTTATTTCTTGTATTGTTTTAAGCAGTGCCAATTTCCGTAGCTATTTGAAAATTATAGTATGAAAATGCCAGTAGGTCACACGTTCATAAAGGCTCGTGTTATTATACATACTGTAAAAATGTGCTAATATTGGGAATCCTTAATATTTTTTTAAAATTCGAAAGCTACTCTGTCTGAAGAAGTTTAAAACTTATTGTTTAGGCTTTTGATAAGATATAAATAATTACGATATTCAAAGTTTGTAAAAATTTTACATTAAGGAAGTACGAGCGCCAGGCGGTGTGGGGATAGGTATCGACTCTAGCGCGGTAAGGGGAACGCAGTAACCATATGATTTTTTTCAATATATAGATATACATTTAACATTGGCTAGTGGCGGCATTTATTTTTCTTTTAATTAATACACTTTAATTAGTCGGGCAAGTGTAAATATTTTTGAATTAAATTTATCACTAATATATTTACTTTCATCCATAAGTTTTTAAAAAATATTCACCGACAGTTTTACGAGAAAAATACAGAAATGTATCAATGTTTGAAGGTTACCCCATAAGACCAATGTTAAATTGCTCAACTTTAAAGTTAATTATTTATTTAAATGATCGGGCAATCTCCTTCAAATTTTTGGAATTTGTTTAGATATATTTAAACTTTGTATTAAAAAAAAAATCAAGCCTTTTATCAAAAGTTGCCTTGGTGCTCGTACTTCCTTAAAGAGAGTAAAAATACGGGATGAAAGTCAGAATTTGATATTTGCACCACCACTGATCGATCATGTGTTCAGAAAGAAATTGAGTGCAGAACCAGGACTAACTAAAATCTGAAGATTGTTTTTATTTGTATCAGCAATATCAGTTAACAATTGCATTGTAAAACACAGTAGATACAATATAATGGTAAGCATTAACAGAACGTGATTGTAATGCAGTTGCAATAATACTGTAGTTTACCTCGCAATGTTATTCAGAACGTAACACATTATTATTATAATATGAACGAGAAACAGAAATGCATTTATGTTTATGTGAGTAGAGTGGCAGCAGAATCCAACAACATACAATAAACAATAGTAAATCCATCATAATAATATAGACAGTTATGCATAAATATTGACAGGGATATCTAACAATAATCAAAGATTGGATATAGGTGGTTTTGAAATAGTTCACATGCAGTAATGTCTAAGTGTCTGAATTTTCACAAAACTACTGGTTATATTACGATAGTTACAATTAAAAGCATTATACATCTGACAGGAATCGAACCCACCTAGATTTTTGGTAGTTAACCATAGCTCGTTTTGTGTAATGTCTTCATTCTACTTACTTTATATATTTGTATGCATAATATGAGCTATATATAAAAAAAATCGCTTCGCTTATGCTCATAATAATAGTTGATATACATTAAAGACAGTTGTTTAACTAAGATTTTGGCAAGCATCGGTGGTATAGTTACCTCTTGGTAATTGGAACGTCCCAGATTCGATTCCAGGCAGATATGCAATGAATTTTATCTATCTTTCAAGTATAGAGATTTACCAAAGTAAAAATAAAGTCCGGTTAAAAATTTGAAGTCGATTTAGTTTTGTCTATATAATAATAATGGGACAAAAAATAAGAGAGCGAAAATAATTTTTTGAACAAATAAGTAATAAAAATGAATAATTTACAGACTACTTTTTTTAGCTATATAATAACAAACTTATTAATCATATTACCTATAAATAATAAACATATAAACGTATCTACAATTTATATAGTAAAAACCACGGCGATACGCTTGTCTGAGCTTCATATGGTGTTGATTTCCACGTTTCCATTCTCACCAACAAAATATATAGATAGATGCATAGTGAGAGAGAGTATGCATATGAATACTTACGTTATCAAATTGTTGAAATCAACATAATACACAGACGACGAAATATAATATATACAAATTTCAAAAACTATAATGAACTATCGTGGATGATTTAATAAACAAGCATCTGTCTTGTTTAGATAGTAATTCTTATAATAATATCATATTTAAATCGATTTAATAACTAAATATCACGAATTATGGGACATGATATTGGTACAAAAATTATTAGGATAATATGAACGTTCGTAATCCTACTCGCACTTTGACTCAATAATCCCACTGATCTCAGAAACTAACATTTTGTTTTGAACGTTGTTATAATGAATGGAATACTGGTAAATAAAATATACAAATTTGTTCCTCTTCTTTATTATCAATACATTAATTAACGATCGACACGAATGGTGTTGTTTTACGTAATCGAATTGATTTTTGTATATAAAACATTTGTGTTGTTTTTGTTTCACACTGTTCTTTAATTACGGACTCCAACCACCATCGTTTATGTATTTTTTTTGCTATTTCTATTGAATCACCTACAACATAAATCAATTAATTAATTATAAATTATATAGTGGACGAATATCTCAACCGATATGGTTAAAAAAGTTATGTTTTTCTTGCTGATTGTAAATTTACACAGTATTCGATCAGAAAGCTTTATCATGTTTCAACGATATTGCCTGGTATAATTAATTATATACCAAATATTGATAAATTAACTAAAAACAAACAGAAAGAAAACTTTAACCTGTTGGCTCAATAGGATATTCTTTTCTACTAAATGTAAAAGGTTGTTCAACTTCTTTGAAAACTTTGCTTTTAATAGCTGTTTCATTAAATTTTTTCCTTGTTGTTAAAGATGTATTCATACCCTGCAAGAATAATTCCCAACGTGCCTTAAAAACATCTGACACGATACCTATAAACAAAAGTAGTGTAATAAATAATATAAATTGAAAATTTTATTTCAATAATATTAATAATGTTTTCTTTTTTTACCAGCCCATTGTTTGTTAGCATAATCGTCTATTTCACCTTTCGGCCCCCATAATGTTATTTGATTGCGTGCATTATATTCAAATTGACCAGAATATGCCTGGAAAAATAGTCATATCATGTTAAGTACTTATTTTTTATGTTTTCTATTTTATACTTAAAGTTAAAACTATTTGTTCGAAACATGAAATCGAATAATAATCATTAAAAAGAAATTCAATTTTGTTTTTATTGGTTTTATCCCCACAGATGTACCTCACGTGAAGCTCATCAGTCAAAGCTCTTATAATAATTATCTTGCTACATGTTGTGTGCTATAAAAAATACTGATAGTCAAGGAGTTTTAGTGGATGTCATTGCACCTTATTTAATCCGATTTATCTCGCTAACAAAACTTTTTCCTTCGTTTCAAAATTTTTTAATTAAAATGGATATGGAAATTATAAAAAGTTATTAATATCCAATTTTATACAAAAAATTAACCTCTTGTGAAAAACTTATATATACGTTTTCAAACCTCTAATGAGTGAGTGCCCAGAGTACCAAAATTGATTGTCAACATCAATCATCACAGACGTGACACAGTTTGTCAATAAAGCAAAATAAAGTCAGATGTCAATAAAGCTACAAAAAGCCAGAAGACCACCTACTTTTCAGAAATCCCGATTTTTTATTACAATCTATAACGATCAGCTTTTACGATCAAGGTGAATAGACATAAATTCAATATTAGAACTTTGCGACTTCTCAAAAAATAATTTAAAAGTCTGGCCAAATTCTACAATATTTTTGCTTCCTTACCATGTCATCCAAGTAAATAGAAATGTTTATCAACTTCTAGGAAACAATTATATTTCTCTTTAAATGGACAAATTAGATATAGCATGAGATTATAAATTGATTATCCAATAATATATGCTAGAAACAACTGTAACATACCTCGTATTTTTCACCCAATTTTTTAGCCATTTCTAACCAGGTCCCAAGTAAAAAGTTTTTATTTGAATTTAATAATTCTTCTATGTCATCAAAAATGTTTAAATACAACTCAACTATGCGCCTATGAAAAAAAATGAACAATTAATAGATGAGCATTAAAACAATAAACAAAAATGTTCTTACTGGAACTCATGAATATTTTTTTTTCTAAAAGCTCGTATTATTTGATTGTAATACTGATCCGCTAAAATTTGCAATGCTTGTCGTGTAAAATCAACTATATCGTATTGGTATGTCTCACTATCTGACAATGAGTCTGCAGCACAGACGAATTCATCCCAGGCTTCGAAATAGTCACACACATCATACCAGTACTAAGAAATACAAAAAGAATCAATTTTAGTTCCAAGCTAACAAATAAAGACTTTAGGTCACTTGCATCTTGCTTATAAATATTCAGTTATACACTTTTACACATACACAAAAAGCCCAAATGGCTGACTAAATTTTCTCATCAGTATCCTTGGTACATTGCATTCTTCCGCAATGTTTTAAATAAACAATATCGTACATACCCATGTTTGTATTCTGGTGCTGGGTCTAACATTGTAAACATACTTTCCATGAAGTCGAGTAGTGCCAGTGTAGTTATAGATTCCGGTCATTAAGATTTGCCAAGCTTTATTACTATGTTCTTCAGTTTGGCCATATCGTCGACCAATGTATCCTGTAATCCATTCAGTTAAATTAACTGGATTTGGTCGCCAAAACATATCAACCATAAAATCGTATACGACATAATTTTGCAGTATTCCTTCAGGTGTTAATCCCGAGCCAATCATTGTAGTGCCATTATAAGTTCTTGCATCAAAAATTCCCTAATATAAAGAAGATTCGACTAAGCAACAAATAGAAAAGTGAATACTATTTTCATCGATTTCCTACAGAATTTATTACCAAACAAATCTTAATCGCAAGTGTCCTTAAAAACTAATCGTCTAGAAAATTGCCTGGAAACTACCATAGAAACTTAAGACATGTCTAAAATAAAAAATATTTACCTTGTTTATATTTGGTATTGAACCCAAATTTCCTAAAGTGCCACCAAAATTATGCAACATACACCAAATAAAATAATGTCCAAAATAATTATCCATTAATTTATATTGTGGATGTAGCTCTGACATTAAGTCCAATATTAAAAGACTGCCCTAAAAATTTACATAAATAAATTAATTTTATTTTGAAATAAAAAACTTCGAAAATCCTTACAATTGGTATTTGGGATAAAAATGCTTTAATTCTAGGCTTACTCCAATACAGTGGCTCATGAACAATAAACCAATTTTGTAAAATCCTGTTGGAAATATTCATTTGAAATAGTTTAGATTATTAACTTAATAAACTTCTATCATTACCAGACCGCATCCTGATCAGCAGATAACATTGTGGCAAATATTCTTTCTCCAAATAATGCTAAATATGTTTCATTTGTTGTACTTGGTATCAATTCATTAAATGGATCACAAGCATATACATGATCTGTACCAAATTCTGCAATTGTCTAAAAAATTTTTAATAGATAATTTAAAGAACCACACATCTTAAATATAGTTTAGTCGCACACTGGGCTTCTTCATCTTTGAAATATTATTATTTGAAATTATATAACATAAAATCATTCGACACATCTGTGAAAATACATACTAAAATGATTTATTTCAATAAATTATATTGGGGATCGAAACAGTTCATGAAATAACCTTGCTTCTTTAAATTTAATTTTTATCTAAGTAAAACTTCAAAAATGTGTTATAATTCAAATATTTTCTAGAAAATTAATGAAGAAGCTTTCAAAAATGACTGCTTTTGAGAAAATATTGCTCAAAAAATAAAATATTTGAAACACGCAGTACCTCAACAAAAAGAAAACAATTTTAATATTTTTCAGTCGAAATTTTCTTACTATGGGAAAGGGGGATTCAAATCGTACAAAACAAATGGAGTTAAATTACTTAACGTCTTGCATTATTCATGAATGGCTCCTAACAATGGAGTAAATATTTTTGAGTTTGAGTGTACATAGATAGGTAAATAATCCAACAAGTATGTTCTATCTCAATGAAAATATCATCCATCATTCACATGTATAAATTCTTTATTTACATGAAGTATGCATGTTTATAGCCACAGTATATTACAGCAATGAATTTTTTATATATTTGGTACTTACCGATGTAGGTAAACTAATAATAAATGTATAAACCATACACGGTTTAGTCAAAGATCGATTCCCAAATGTTTTTTCTACTCTTTATAATATTTGAAAGAAAATTTAGATACAGATAGTACATTTCAAATAAGTTCACACGCTACCACTTTGACCAATCACAGCATCTCATGCTCTAGACGAGAACGTAATGAACTATGGCAACGGGACAATGATGGAGATAGACAAATATTGTTTTATAAAAAACCGTTTGTTTAAAATAACATAACATAAAGTCAGCGTCCATTGTAGATATAAATAGGTATTCATAGCTCTTTCCTAATTTGTATCGAACTATATCTCAAGAACAATATAGCCACAAAAATATGTATACTAACCTCTTCCATATAAAATTTACCAATAACTTTAAATAATGGATCTGTTGGATCTAATATATATGGACAGCAATATTTATCGTCAAATGAATTCCATTTAGATGCTAAAACCATGTTTGAATTTGGAAAAAGACTACAACAAATTAACATCATATTTATTCAAAATGCAATTATTAAAATTAACTAAAAGTCTTACTTTTTTAGAGCTCTTGGAACATGTCCAGCAAATGCTGATAATACTGGAATCATACCAAATGATCTCATCAGTTCTAGTATTTGTTTTTGTAACGTAACAGTTGCATTGTGCCAGGAATTAGTTAATGGGCCACCGAAACCTCGTATATTTCCCATTCGTTCCCTAAAAAGGCATTTGACTTTAAATTAATATAATATTTAGCATGGTAAATAATACAATTATTAATATCTAGATAACTGATAAGCGACCTTTTGGAGATAGTTATGATTGGTTAAATTATACAAGCTAAATTTTTTGGATAAGGTAAACATATTATAAATATTTTGTGATACGTACCATGCAAAAAATCCTGGACCAGTAAAATGTTCATTGATTTCGTTATCAGTTAAATTGAAATATTTACGATAAACACGATCCCAAATTGCTTCCTGTGCAGTAAATGCTAATGGTAAATTAATACCATTTAATGCCATCCAATAAATATGTTTTTCCCATTGGGACCAATCCCACCAAGCAAATGTATAACTTGACGTGCAAACATTTTGATAGTAACGAAACCTGAAATAAACATTATATGTATGAGCAAAATAATGAATATAGTATAAGTCATAGAAAGTAGAGAACAACTATTTTTTGTCTAGCCAAAAAAGCGAGTTTTCTAATGCTCTGGAAAATTCCCAATCACAGTTATGGCAGGTATTCGAAGTTCCCGTTCAAGCAAAAAACCATTTTAAAAAATACTTCTGTGTCCATAGAAACATTTCTGGCGAACAAATTACTGTCGAAAAAGTTATCGCCTGCAAAATTAGATCAACAGATTTATTTAAAAGTAAGGAGCCGAAAATGCACTTAGAATTTTTTTAAATCCTTAAAACGAGGCAAATTTCTACCATTGTTTGTTAAACTTGAGTATCATATTTCACTGTATGGGCTATGGAAAAAGGCTTGATGTTTTAAAAAATTTGAAAAAAAAAAATTAAATTAAGCCGAAATTTTTTAACCAATAAATATCGATGTTATATTTTATAAAGTCAAACTAATATTGACTAAATTAATCACTAATTAATACCCATATTTATTTGAATACTAACAAAATAGACTTTACCTAGAACTAGTTCGATCTGCAGAGACAGTGTTTGATTTTACACCTACGAATCAAACATAATAATATCGTTTCACATATGTTTAAATAAATCTCTTTCTAAATAATCACAGATGCATAATTAACAAAGACAACATGATTTATGTGCACAGGAAAAAGGATAACATTAATTGGATTAAAAATGTCTGTAAACTTTTCCTATATCAAACAAATTACATAATATTATAGTCACGTTCTTCATAACAGAAAACTCTCTCTAAAATTATGTGACATACCGGTCATTGGCTTCAATTCGAATATCAACATTCGGTAATGTTTCTGGTAATGACAACTGTTGTATTTCCCATGCTACTTGACAATTACAAAAGAACTTTAAGTAATGATTAAATCCCCAAGCTGCAGCTACACCACTACTTCCTTCAATGTTTACTGTACCATTATCGTCAAGTTTTCTCAACTAAAAAGAAAATTATAAAAAATATGAATAAATAAATAAATGAAAAATATTTAAACAATAGAAAGAAAACTAAAATTTAAGATTGTTCGAGTAGTAAACCAACAAAAATATTATCGATAGAACTGTACGAACTTGACTGAATAGCAGACCCTATTCAGGAATAAATAAGATCCGCATCACCGTTAATTCCTTAAAATGAGTGGGAACCAAAAAATTTTATTATTTCACATTGAACTGCATCTTTCTTGTATGTACAAAAAAAAGTTGTTTGTTTTTTAGAGATTTTCCCCAAAAGAGGGGGGTAAATAATTCCCAAGTTTACACTTTTGCAAGATAAAATTTCAAAACTTAATACATGTTAATACGTATAATTTGCAAAAAGTAAACATATTTTAGTTTAAGTAAAGTGAAATACGTTTTTTTTAAGCTATTGTCTTATTGGATGGCCACACTTTGTAGTATAATTTTAAGGTTGTTAAATATCCTATTAACCTTAAATAATTGTGAAATAATTTATTAAAAAAATATCGGAGCACGGATATACTTTGTTAAATGTTTTTTTCTACCTATTGTTATCATTACTTTGAATTGAATAACCTTAATACTCACAATGAATGTATCACGTCCATCAGATGTTCTCAGAGCAGCATTAACATTTACAACAAATGAATCAGCATTGTCTGGTATTAATTGTTGTATCAGACGTTTTACAGTCTGTGTTTGAATGTCTTCAGGCACTTTTACTTTTAATTGATTAAATACATTTGTTTTGTCTAAAAACAGAAAATTGATTTTTCGGTTATAAGTATAACAATGACTAGGATAATGATTTAATATACCATTTGAAGATTAGCCATATTATTAGAACCCAAACACTCTTGCAACTCTTTTGTTGTTAACAATTTCTTTTATAGTTAGATTTTCATCTTATATTAGGTGAAAGAATGATTCTTAGACAAATAGATATATAATTTTTTTCAACGTTTATATCAAAAATAAATTCGGGCTTAGTACTGAGATTGAAATTTTACAATGAATTTATAATGGTTTAAATTTCTCGCTTAAAAATTAATTCGGGCTTATTACATTTTACTAAAACTAACAAAACAGCTTTTTCAAACACTCATAAATTTTGTGAAATTTGAATATAAAACATTTAGTGATGAGCAAAATTCCTAAAAAACAAGACCAAGACCAAGACCGAATATGCAAGACAGAAACTAGATTGGCAAGGCTAAGCTAAAAATAACCGTTTCCGATAAATACATGAGTCAAAATTTATGTAGCAACTTCAATATGTTGTTTTCGTGCAACAAAATGTTTTTCGAATTGAAATTTTCAGTGTCATATAATAAATGTACGCAAAATATCGGAAAAAAAATTCCTTTTTTCAGGCGATTATGTATCGATTGAGGCATTTATCAACAAAAATTGTGGAAAATTTAAAATTGGAAATTTAAAAAAATAATTTTTCCTCAAAAATCGATATATTTTATTAAATAAATTCGTTATTAAGTAAATGGATACAAAAAATCGTTTGTTAAAAATATAATTATCATTAAAGAAATTGTTTAACGATTTTTACAAATAATCGATTTAATTTTGCATAAATTTGCAAATTTGCAAAAAAAAAAATCCACTTACCTGCACCGGTACAAATGTTTACAATACACACAATTGTTATAATAATAGATGCACATAATAACTGCATTATAATTTCACTAAACTTTCAACGGCTGGTTTCAGTCGGTTAAAAATAAAACTATAATAAACTTCATTAATGTTTTTATATGAATCAACAAAAAACCTACTATATTAATTTATCACAATGAACTTTGTCCTTTCTTTTTCACTTACATCTTTTCATCAATTATTTTTATTTGCCTTTTATAATGATAATTGATTTAGATCAAATACAATTTAAGTACATTCAAAAAGTAATTGAAAAAATACAAGAAAGTATGTAATCCACTGAATGCATACAAATACGATTATTGTTTATTTAATATGAATAAACAAAAATATTATAATGATAAAATTATCTTTAAATTTTATCCAAATAATATTAAATGAAAAAAAAAAATTTTTAATGATGTCGAAAAATTATTTTGCAATATCAACAGTTAAAGCAAAACTACATTATTGATGGTAGGTACTTAAAATTAATTGGGCTAAAAAAACAAGTGAAGAGGTAAAAATTGAATCGTTTATGTCAATTTTAAAGATAGTTGACCACAAGGAAAATACCAATTTATGGTATTTATTTAAAAAATAATTTTTCCTTTTAGTTAAATTTTTTTAATTGATTCTGTTTTTTTCAAAATATTTTTTATCCTTTTTGAAGTTGGAAAAATGGACAAAAATATCGGTTAACAAATATTAAGAATAATTTGAAATAATATCGATAAAATTGAATACACTTTTCTTCATTTTTGAGTAAGTGAATGGCTTTTAAAATTCTAATTGAAATTCTAAAACATTGAAACTTTGAGAATCAAATTTATTCTAAAGAAAGTTTTTGTTTTCATTCGGAAAATCAGAATATCATGATAAATTGGAAGAGTAAAAAATTATTTCTTACTATATAGTTATAATACATTTCGAATACTACAAAGTTATTATAGTTATAATACATTTCGAAGAAATGTATTCATTAAATCACATAAGCGAAAGAAAATAAAGGTGGGAACTAATGAGATGGAATTATTTTCTTTATTATCTATGTGAAAGTCGCTTTTTGTATGACAAAAGAGACTTTCTTGAATTTATTACTAACATAAAAATACAAGGAGTATTTATCAAAATATGGTGGAAACGCAAGGAAATCGTAAATAATTAAGTTTTACAACGCTACCATATTGTTTTTATATTATATTTTATCATAATATTGTCTTGTCATCCAGTTTCTCAATTGCATTGTATGCATGCTCAATTTTAGCTCAAGGGGACAAAATTAACTTGAAAATTACAATCGAGATAAATGTCATTAAGTCGATCATGTTACGAATAGCTTCATCTGTTATCAACAATCAAATTCTTTGTTAATCCTACTAATAATAATCCTATTTAAATTGAGATTTAAATATTCCACACTCAACTTAGAGATTTAAAAAATAATTTTTAATTTATATTGATTGAGTCAAGTCAGTCTCCTATATATCATTGAAGAATCTTTTTGCGAAGGAAAGAATATCAGGAAAACAGAATTTACAAGATATATTTTTTAATCTCTTTATTATCAACATATTAATTAATGATCGATACAAATGGTGTTTTACGTAATCGAATTGATTTTTGTATATAAACCATTTGTGTTGTTTTCGTTTCACACTGTTCTTTCATTACGGACTCCAACCACCATCGATTATGTATCTTTTTTGCTATTTCTATTGAATCACCTACAAAATAAATAAATAAATTATAATATTACTAGATGGAACTTACAGCTTCGCTACTGGAAGAGTTCTAAAAAATACCAGAATTAATAATATTTAGTTTAATTTCGATTTTGTTGCTTTCTCTACGAACACTTACACAGGGTACAAAGAAATAAGAAAAAATATTTGGCTACAGATAAAAATTGTCGGCCTTTGGCCTAAGTGATCGCAAAGTAAAGAATTCAGCCCAAAAACCTAGCTTCGCTCGCAAAGTAAGAAACACCCTTAGCCTTGTTTTTAAGCCTACTAAAAAAAATTGATCAAAAAATAGGAACTAAAAATTAAAATCTAATTTTAAATGAAAATCTTCTATAAATAATATCTCAGTTATATCGTTTTTGAAAAAATTTTATTTGTTTAGTATTTATAGAATTATTAGTTTTGCTTTTTCGAAACATCTATTTTTGTGAAGGGCCAAATTGAAAAATGGAGTATTAGTAAAAAAATAAATATATAGAAAACCTTAATACCTGCTGGTTCAATTGGATATAATTTTCTACTCAATGTAAATGGTTGTTCAACTTCTTTGAAAATTTTATTTTTGAGAGCAGTCTCATTAAATTTAGTCCCTGTCGTTAAAGATATATTCATACCCTTTAAGAATAATTCCCAACGGGGCTTAAAAACATCTAAGACGATACCTATAAAGTAGTGCAATAAATAATATAAATTATAAATATATAGATCGTTTTTTGTGTATTTTTATATGTTTATTCATACATAAAATATTTAGAAAAAAAAATTTTTTTAAATACGATATCTATTGA
The DNA here is from genome assembly GCA_020423425.1 of Chrysopa pallens. Classification (NCBI taxonomy): domain Eukaryota; kingdom Metazoa; phylum Arthropoda; class Insecta; order Neuroptera; family Chrysopidae; genus Chrysopa; species Chrysopa pallens. The sequence goes on along the minus strand of CM035594.1, from coordinate 58,115,772 downwards.
CTAGGAAAATTATTTACACTATACCAAAATATACAGAAAACAGATAAACAGATCTATCAATAATATTAATAATTTTCTGTTTTGTATCTTACCAGCCCATTGTTTGTTAGCATAATCATTTATTTCACCATTTGGTCCCCATAATGTAATTTGATTGCGTGCATTATATTCAAATTGACCGGTATATGCCTAGAAAAATAGTCATATCATGTTCAACATTTATTTTTAGATTTTCTCTTTTTTTTTTTGTTAAAGCTTAAACTATTTATGAACAAACACGAAACCAAAAAATCTTTGAAAGAAGTTTAATTCATTTTGTTTTTTAATATTATCTTTATTTATAGAGTTTGGAAATTATTTTTTCCTTTGGTATTATAAAAAATCGTCGATACTGAACTGAATCAGGGGGATAGAAAAAGGTATTTTATTAATTGCACCTTTGATTCCTTCTCCATACTTGGCAAGTTTTTCTCCATGAGGTTCACATGGTTATTTCACAAATTTAAAATTAAAATCCTGGTCAAATTTGTTAAAAATTTTCAAAAATAATTTTTCTATATCAGGTAGATTTCTTAGAGTATATTTATAATAATTACCTCGTATTTTTCACCCAAATTTTTAGCCATTTGTAACCAATTCCCAAGTAAAAAATTTCTATTTGAATTCAATAATTCTTCGATGTCATCAAATAACTTTAAATACAACTCAACTAACCGCCTAAGAGAAAAATTCATTATTCAATAAAGCATAACAATAAAAACGCAAAAATTTCTTACTGGAATTCATTAATCTCTTTATTATTAAAAGCTAGAATTATTTGATTGTAATATTGATCGGCAATAATTTGCAATGCTTGTCGTGTGAAATCAACTATATCGTATCGGTATGCTTCATTAGCTGATAACGTCTCTGCAGCACTGACGAATTCATCCCACGCTTCAAAAAATTCACATACGTCGTACCAATACTAACAAAAACAAAAACAATCGATAATAAAACCCTGTGAAAGATTATTCTTTAACGTATGAACCAGGATTTAACATTAGAACCACTTCCAGTAAAATTAATCTAAAATCCTGGCACGAAGGGAAGGTTATTGGATTTTAAAATGTTAAAAGGGCAGCAAACTCTTTAAAACCTCGTAGCTAAGACTCCGTCTGTCAATTTGTGGTTTAAATAATCGATTAGGTAGCTTCCCTTACCACATTTACAGGTATTAAGATACATACCCGTTGTTGTAATTTGGTACTTGGCCTCATATTATAAACATAATACCCATGCAGTGGAATTGTGTCAGTATAGTTATAGATTCCAGTCATTAGAATTTGCCAGGCTTTATTACTATGTGCTTCAATTTGACCATATCTTCGACCAATATATCCTGTAATCCATTCAGTTAAATTTACTGGATTTGATCGCCAGATCATATCAATCATAAAATCGTAGACGACATAGTTTTGAAGTATCCCTTCAGGTGTTAGCCCTGAACCAATCATTGTTGAACCATTATAAGATCTTGCATCGAAAATTCCCTAATAGAACGCAAAAAGAAAAACAAATAGTAGAGATTATGGGACCTTGTGATGTTATTCTCATTATCCATCCTTCCATCTAAAATATTTACCTTATTAATATTTGGTATTGATCCAAAATTTCCTAATGTGCCACCAAAATTATGCAACATACACCAAATAAAATAATGTCCAAAATAATTATCCATTAATTTATATTGTGGAAGTAGCTCTGACATTAAATCCAATATTATAAGACTGCCCTAAAAATTTTCAACAATAAATTAATTTTAATTTGAAATACAAAAATTCTAAAATACTTACAACTGGTATTTTTGATAAGAATGATTTTACTCTTGGCTTACTCCAATACTGTGGTTCGTTAACAATAAACCAGCCTTGTAAAATCCTGAAGGAAATTTTTATTTAAAATGTTGTATGTTTCGATTATTCGAATATATTTTGTATCATTACCAGACTGCTCCCTGATCAGCAGATAACATTGTGGCAAATATTCTTTCTCCAAATAATGCTAAGTATGTTTGATTTGTTGTACTCGGTGTCAGTTCATTAAATGGATCGCAAGCATATGCATGATCTGTTCCAAATTCAGCGATTGTCTAAAATATTTATTTAATGTATTTTAGATATTAAGAAGTTCAATTGAGCGGGGTCTCTACCCTAACGCCAATATTTTAAATGCTACTATACTTGCTATTAATATCCCCAGCTTAAGATTGTTTGCTAAGATAAGGGTTTTTGTTTAATTGCTTCCAATTCCCTACGCACTTTATGAAGTATAACTCAAATAATATATTTTATAAAATGGCATACACATATCCACCAGTAGGCCAATCAAAATTGTGCCAACCTTACTAACCTTTATAATTCGATAGGGTAGTGTGCATTAATATGACCTTTTGGTCAATGCGGTTTTAAATTTATGATTTGTGCACTAATAACACCTCGTTTTTCCCGTCAATAGAGTGATAGTGATCTAGGATATCGATATGACAGTTCCTAGATTATTTTTACAACCCAAGATTTCAATATAAATAGCCTACTCCAAATTTCCCGCACTATTCAGCCTGCTGGTACTGTCACTAAGTGAGGTCTACAGATCACAAATCTACTAGTTTTAAAAATTAAATTGCTTTGTAAAAATTCAAATACTAAACTAAATCAAGTTGATGGTGGAGTAAGAATTTGTATACCAACCTCTTCCATGTAAAATTTACCAATAACTTTAAATAATGGATCTGTTGGATCTAATATATATGGACAGCAATATTTGTCTTCAAATGAATTCCATTTAGATGCTAAAACCATATTTGAATTTGGAAAAAGACTACAAAATATTATGTTTTATTCTTCTTATCAACTTTAAATTATTATAATGCTTACTTTTTAAAAGCTCTTGGAACATGCCCAGCGAATGCTGATAATACCGGAATCATCCCAAATGATCTCATCAGTTCTAATATTTGTTTTTGTAACGAAACAGTTGCATTGTGCCAGGAATTAGTTAATGGTCCACCGAAACCACGCATATTACCCATTCGTTCCCTGAAAGTTAATATTTACTATATGCAAGTCAATACAAAGTAAAAAATTTTTCTTAATGATTTTCAGAAAGGCAGGGGGATCTCTAAGTGAGTGAAGTCAGTTTTTCCCTTTCCCATAATAGGCACGATGGAAATTGCCCATAAAATGATAAAATTAATATTATTAATTTTAATATCTCCAGAACAAAACGTTAAGGCGTTTTTTTTTCTTAAAACATTTCTTCATACTCTCCTAATGTTTTCAATAATACCGAGAGCGATTTATAATATAAAAGATAATAAGTTGAAAGGAAAGTTAGTCTTACATAGTTTCAATGGCGACCTTTGAAGTGGCGCACTTTGAGCTTGATTATCTCACGATCTAAACGGACAATTCTACAACTTCGGGTTTAAAGAATTACAATGACGAAAATATGAGATACTTAACACCTTTCAAGATATTGGTAATGTAAATAACATTGCATACCAGGCAAAAAATCCTGGACCAGTAAAATGTTCATTGATTTCGTTATCAGTTAAATTGAAATATTTACGATAAACACGATCCCAAATTGCTTCCTGTGCAGTAAATGCTAATGGTAAATTAATACCATTTAATGCCATCCAATAAATATGTTTTTCCCATTGGGACCAATCCCACCAAGCAAATGTATAACTTGACGTGCAAACATTTTGATAGTAACGAAACCTGAAATGAACATACTAGACTTAAAGCTTTGAATACAAAAACAAATTGTTTTTTTTTTTAAATTTATAAAATAATTTTTCTAAACCATCAAACTATATTCATCAAATTATAAATAGTTCTAAAAATGTTTGAAAACGTTAATAATTCTTTAAATCTAAACCAAAAATTATCTTAGGACTATTCTCATGGCCATATTATTAATAAACGACAACTTTAAAATTATGCGACATACCGGTCTTGGGATTCTATTCGTATATCAACATTTGGTAATGTTTGTGGTAATGACAACTGTTGAATTTCCCATGCGACTTGACAATTACAAAGGAACTTTAAGTAATGATTAAATCCCCAAGCTGCAGCTACACCACTGCTTCCTTCAATGTTTACTGTACCATTATCGTCAAGTTTTCTCAACTAAAATTATATAGAATAAAATAATAAATTAATTAATGCAATTATTAGGTATTTTATTGAATAGTGTGACTACCATCTTATACTTATCAAAATTAGATTTCAAGATAATACTTACTATGAATACATCACGACCATCAGACGTTCTCAGAGCAGCATTAACATTTACAACAAATGAATCTGCACGGTCGGGTATTAATTGTTTTATAAGACGTTTTACAGTCTGTGCTTGAACATCTTCAGGCACTTTTACTTGTAATTGATTAATTGAATTTGTTATACCTAAAAACAGAAAGTTCATCTTCTGCAGTAGATAATTTATAAAATGATTTTCATATAGTTTTACAAAAAATTATTGATTCTTTCTACACGGTACTAAATGCATATAATAGAATAGAAAATTTTGCGCCGAAAATAAAATTAATCTTGAAGATAAAATTGAAACATTTAATGTTTATGATTTTTGGAAAATACCTCTGGTGATTTAATATTATTAAAGAAAGTGTATAACTTGAGAGAACCACTATTTCATTTTTACAGTACTATATGATAATACTAAAATAAAGAGATTATTTTCTGATCGAATAAATTTTGGAGAAATACTTCTCTGCATCTTTCCAATCGTAAAGTCATTGGATTGAGAAATTAACCCAATTAATACACAAGTTACTTAAAAAATTTCTACTAAATTGAAGTAATATTTTAATAAGAAGTATACATTAAACTTTGATTTAACAATATTTAAATATAATATTTTTTAAACTCAAATCAGGGACGGGTCTAGAACAGAGAGCAGTGTCAGACTCTGCCCAGAGGCAGGCAAATGTCCGGGACTATTTGTTACATGATTGGTGTATTGTGATTAGTAGACGGACGAAGACCGCTGGACTTCACTTTTGGCCTGGTCCCTTATTCAAATACAATATTTAATTTATTATACTTTAAAAATAATCAAAACACATATGATAAAGTAGAATTGTTTATAGGATCATGAAATGTTATATAAAAAAAGACTTAAAATTAAAAAAAACTTGACTTACCTAAACCGGTACTGTTGTTTACAGTACATGCAATTACCACAATAATAGATAAGCGTAATAACTGCATCATTATTCCACCTTCTATCGGCAAATTAAAGTAATAAATAATAATAACAATTATATATTATAATGATATTTATTAATGGTTCACAAAAACTACTAATATAGTTTATCAGAATAAACTTTGCCCTTTTATAGAGACATGGCAGATCTTCTAAAATTTAAGACGAAAATCGCCTATATTGTATCACTTTTTAATTATTATTGAATAACCCGATTTAATTATTTTAAAAATTAAAAAAAAAAAAAAATACTGAATAATCAATCAACACAGTAAGATAGTTTTTTTTCAGTCTTAATATAATTTCGAAATTGGAGCCCAAAAGTAACACTGATTAGACAAATAGTCGTCCAAGTCTTACCAGACGGTTTCGTAAATACTATACTTGTATATTTATATGGGGTTGTTAGTCCATTATTATATATTACATTTTCAATTAAAAATAATCTTATTTATTATAATCTTAATTATTATAAGCAATTAAAACATTTATACTCAATCATAAACAATTAACTCTGTTAGTTGGTATCTTCACTTGTTTTTCACTGAATTTTCCTCATGAACTTTAATTTGTTTTTCATAATAATAATTAATTCTTAACCAATATAATTTAATTACACTTTAAATAAAATAAAAAGTACAGATATACCTAGCTTAGTTATTTTTTATAATATAATCAATTGATAAAAGTGGTGTATATCACGAGATAATTGAAAATAATATATTATCACTTATGGCTTAAAAAATAATTATAACAACTTCAAAAATAAATATCTAAAACTATATTATTTGTGTGGATACACTTCGTATATGAAAGTATAAACAAACTCTAAATAAGAATTCGATTTAAATTTTTAAAATTAAACAAATAGATAATTTTTAGAAAATAAAATACCTATTCTACAAATTTTTTATTTGGTGTATGTAAACGTACAATGTTCCAAATCTTAAATGTATTTCAGTACAAATAATAATTTAATTCGAAATTTACAAATTTTTTTTTCGACTAAATTTTATTTTATTTATAAACGATAAAATAATAATGGAAACTTTTAACTTTGTCTAATTTTTACTTTAAAATTTTTTTTTAAAATTTCGAGTGCACTTTCGAGTTATAAAGTCATTATCAAGTAATGAATAATTATTCTCTTATTTTGGAAAAATATAGGGAAAACCTGTAAAATTATTTTGAATGAAGAAACTGTGGGTGGAGATGACAAATATTTTTTCGATATTTATAATTTCAAATTTAATAGAGGGAAATTATTAAGGTCTATTTTATTATTTAAAACTGTAAAATTTGGATTTTTATTTAATTTATTGATCTCAAGAGCTTCTAGCAAATTTAATTTTTGGCTTTTGTCGCAAATACGTAACACCTCCGATTTGTGTTTAATATCAATTTTATGACATGTGTTGGTAAGATAAATGGAGATGTTAGAAGAAATTTTATAGCTGTTTTTCTAACTTCTCCATTAATCTTACCAACACTGGCCATAAAATTAAATTTTATCAACGAAAATTATAATACCACCCCCTTCTTCAAAATGATTAAATTTTGTGTTTTGTATTTTTTGTTTTTAAACTGTAAAAGCAACTTTTAAATAAGGTCAAAAAGAAATTAATATGAAGAATATCTCAGGAGTTTTATTGTTGGTAATCTATTGCGGTGATGGATTCAAAAAAAAATCACGAAAATACGAAGAGAATAGGAGTTGAGCATGAGATCTCTTTTAATGAAAATCATTAAAGTAACTTTCTAAATGAATCATCTCTAACTTTTAACCTCTACCTAATACCTACAAAATAGATAAGTAATTAAATTAACAATCGAGTAAAAGAAAACAGAAAAATTAAAAAAGTCTAATGGAGCTTTTCGTAAATCAAATAGAGAGCAGCAAACCCTAATGTTCTTAAAATTTGTCGGTAAGAGAAATGGGTTTGAATCTAGTATTTGTTCAATTATTCATTGATAGATAGAGTTATAAACGGCGCGTAATTTTTAACTGAAATATTCGATTTTCTGTCATAAACACATGAATAAAGTCTTCCTATCAAACAAAAGATTTATAAAACATATTGAAATAAAAGTGAAATAATCTTAGTTTTATACTTTTTTATAATTAACAATGTTTTCTAGACAAGTAAGTGTTTTGTTTTTATCATAAAATGTACAATCATTATTAAACCTAACCTTAATTTTGAAATAGATATCACGAATTTTAAAATTGCAAAATCAAAATGCACTTTTTCCAAGAATGTTTGCATCTACTGAACAAGAACCTTCAAGAATTGAAAAAAGTAAGAAAATTTGATAATATCCTTCGATATAATTTATTAAAATATTATTTTTTTTAGCAATAAATAATGTAACATTATTAGGCCGTGCGGGAGGTGAACCACAGAAAAAAGGCAGTGATGACCATCCTGTTGTTATATTTTCGTTAGCCACACATTCCAATTATAGGTAAAAATTTATATTCGCTATAAAAATCGAACGAATAACCTTGTTTACTTTTGTTAGGTACGACACCGGAGACTTTATGCAGCGAGTTGAATGGCATAGAATTTGTGTTTTTAAACCAGCATTACGAGAAGCGGTTCTCTCATATTTAAAGAAAGGGCAACGGGTTTATGTTACAGGAAAATTAAGTTATGGTGAAGTAAAAAATGACGACGGTACTCCAAAGTACACCACAGCAATAATTGCAGATGATGTAATATTTTTCCAAAATCCAGAAATAAAAAAATAATCTAATAAAATTTAATTCTATTTTATAAGTTTTATTATTATCAATGTAGAATGTTATTTTGTTTGCGTTTTTTCAATATATTTTAATGCATTTTGATTAATTGAGTTTTTTCTTTGCAACTACTTTCCACAATTTTTTTCCGACATTTAGGTGTAATAGTTATACTTAAACAATGACTTCATAAAATAGTAACCTATTAAATTAAGTACTAATTTTTGCGTTTCCTAATTAGAAATGGTTGTATTAAAAACAAGTTTCTGAACTAAATCAATGTCTTTGGTTCGTTCGCTGATGAATAATCGATTTAGGTGAAAATACGCATCTGTAATATTTTGTAACATTGAAAATTAACAACTTTTGCGGTATTTAAGATCAATTTTTTAAACATAAACGACAGCTTTGACTCCGAGCCACAGGACAGCCGAGCGTATAAATGTATATTAATCATTTCTAACTAGCTCAAGCAAATTAATTTATATGTTTACATACATTGACAGAAAAGTGTATGCTATACTCGTTTTTCTATATTCTTCCCCAAGTTAATTTGTCTAATATTGAAATAATTGTAATCCCGCGGTTGGTCTTATTGTTGTATTATTATTTATTTATCCTACGGTTCATAGTTTAACTACTTTTAATCAGCTCGTAAGCTCATTATGGCTTGTTCATTGAAATATGTGCTGTGTGACTGTGTCTTGATGAATGATGACTAATTATTATTCGCCGCATCCAGTGTCTAACACTTATCGAATGATAGTCCTGATGTCTTAATATCATATTGTTCATATAAAATCTTTGGTTCTATACTTACCTTTGACTTGACTATTGCCTCAATAATATTAGTAAAGAAGACTAAACACAAATGTTTTAAAATTGTCATAAGACATACTCGTATGTGACATAGCTAAACACAAAAATTTGGCCTGAAAAAGCACATCGTTTATAATAAAAACGAAAATTAGAAAAGTCCAATTCATCATCATGAACAATCATAAAATTTATCCTTTGTTCGAAAGTACACTCTTTGATCTTTGATTTCTTAACAAATAGCTTTTGAAATATGGTTCCAATGAGTTTCCTGTTTGTTCAAATTTCCGTTCGCCTAGTTTGAATTTATGATAGGTAATTTTTGTTGCCTTGAATTTTTTAGTATAATCAGGTATTGGTTTAGGTTAATTGAGTTATAGTATTTTGATTACAAAACTTTAGCTTAAGGATTTTTATGCTATTTAAGGAAAACAAAAAAACCAATTTATATTTTTACATTTGGCGATTTATTTAAATGAAATAATACAATACAGGCCATGAGAATTCAAATAAGAAATTCAACAGTGGGCAGGAGATGTTCCAGAGACAATGATCCAAATGATCCTCTCACGAACAAACTCACAATTAAAAATTATATAATATTTATTAAGATGATGAATCTGCGCACAAATAGTAGTTTTTATGTATTTTTTCTTCAAATTATTCTCAGATATCAATATTTTTCGTTTTTGAATTGACCTGAACTCTACAGACTAGGCACACTTAGTTTTTTTTTTATTTAACAAGAAAAACTGTTCTATATGAAAAATAGAAACTTCTGAAAAATTAAACAGTTTAAATAATTTTTTAAATGTATAAATTGGACAATTGTAATAATTTGTCCCAAATATTCAATAATTTTACAACGGCATTTTTACTTTCAAAAATACAACATATTATTTTCTTTTAATTAAGGTCTTTCTCTGAGTGTGTGATACAACAGTGTGCATTTTTTAATGTGAGAGAGATAAAAGATATAATAAATTCTACTGTATATTATTTTTTTTGTTTTTTTTTTTTTGCTTTTTTGTTTTTGGAAACGTTCATCTTTTATTTAACAATTAATTATTTCAGTATTTAGGTTAAGATTGTAATTGAGATGTGTTGGAGTAAAAATTATTTTTGGTTCCTGTATGTAGGTCAGGCAATAAGGCAATTTAATACTCTTGTATGATTTCTACTTAATTACAGAAGTTACGATAATTTTTAATCAGGTTTAAAAAAATTTATGGTGTTTTTCATTTAATTTTTAAAACTCGGAGTGTTGATGATTAAATTTTCCATACTTTTATTCACATAATTTTTTTTTTCATAAAACTTCTCCGTTTACTGATTCGTTTAACTTTTATGCACCCTGTTATGTGAAGTATTGTTTTATTAATTTTTTTGATGACAAATTGATAGAAATAAAATTTGTAGATTTATGTGGGATTGTATTTTCTACGAATTTTGTGATTTTTTACTTAGTGACACTAAACCGATTAAAAACATTATAGCCTCTGTTATTGATTGTAATACAATTATACAAAATTATCCATTGACTGACCAATTATAAGAGTCTCCAAATTTGTGTTTGTGTCATAAGTTAGCCAGATTTGTCTATGGTTTTTCAGAAACAAATGTGCGTATGAATGAATTTTTTTTTATATTAAAAATCTGTAATTGTAGGCAGTCAATTGCGTCACAGGCGCCTGAAGAGCGAGAGAGATACTTGCAATTTTCGTAAAATTAAAATTGTTTATTCATGTAATTAAAAATGTATGTAGTAAGTATTATATCAACATTCAAACATTTTTTTTTTTTTTTTTTTAATAATTTTTTTAAATTTTATTTTTTAAGACGATTAACAATTTTCCAAAATAATAGGTAATTTTTTGCATAATTAACGCCATTCGTACAGTGCTTTGAATATTTTGAATATTTCCTACTTATATAACATTTAAAAATTTATTAACGATGGTGAGATTTGTTTTTATTTATAGCGATTTTAGAATAAATGTTCATAAGTAGAAAAGTTTAGAATTTAACTTTAGATTAAATACAAATTTAATCCTTTGTATTTTTAACAATTTAACAATTTTTTTTTTCCTTTTTATTTTTGGTGTAATGAAAGGTGTATTTAATCTTAAATTAAAAAAAAAAAAGAGTTACAGAAATATATAAGGTTTATGTGACAGAGAGAACAAGTGTTTCGTTACAGTTTGTTTTTACAATGGGATTGAATTTGACAATTTTGAGATTATGTTGGCTAACATTTTGACATTTCTATTGAACTTCAGATTTTTTAGGGACACATTGAAAAAATATAATATTTTAAAAAATAACTACGCCATCAACAACAATAAAATATTGCAATCCCATTGAAAAAATTGAACTTAACAAGTACAAATACCTTGAATCATGATTATTTTTTATTCATTTTTAGCAATAATAATATAATTATCAATCGAACAACAATTCCGAAAACACATTATTTTTTTTTTAATTTCGTTTTTTTTTTTTTTTTAATATTTTATTTTTCATCAAACAATCTCAGTCTTAAGAGTTAAAATGGTATTTTTTTGTAATATCATAAAATACAAGGCAAATGTTATAATAATGCCTGTTTTTTTTTTTTTTAATTTCTTATATTTTGTAAAAAAATTAATATACATATTGAGGAATAAAAAATTTTAAAAAGAAAAAAATAAGAAAAAAAATTAAGCAAGAAGTATTTTTAAATTTTTAATGAAAAATATTTTGGATTTATAATTATTATTTTTTTTTTATATATTGCCATAACAATGGAATTATAAAAAAAACCATCAAATTTGCAATAATTTATTTTGACTCAAATGTTTGAAATTTTGGTGTTTATTTGAAAATTATTACAACTTTGACAATTTTTTCGAATACCTAACACAATAAATTCAACAAATGGAAAAGTAAATTCCATTTTTTTAACGATATTAATATTGTAAGAATATGGATAAATATTGTTGACACCAAAAAATAGCCTTGTGTTAAAACACCTGCACGCTTCTCAACCGGCAATAATCACTCAGATAAGGCTGATGAAAGAATATTCAGTTTAGGTGAAGCTTGATGATTTTTTATAGCCATCCTAGAGTGAATATTCTTTATAGGTGATGGCACTAACAGTTAGAAGTTAAGATAGTTTTTAGTACTACGACTTATGACATAACTACGAAACACCCAAAAGCTACGTTATTTATATAAAAGACTAACACACGACAAGCAAGCGTAAATATATACTTAAAAATACTTTGTTTTTAATTATAGCCGATTAATTATTTATCATTAAGTTTTACAATTATCAAACGTTCAACAATTCATTATATTTGACGCATATTTTGAAAAAATTGCCATTTCAGTTCAACTTTCAAATATTTCAACTATCGCATATTGAATTGTAAATATTTTTGAAAAAATAATTTTGTGTGAATTGTTAACGATTCGTAATTTTTGTAGGCAATCCGATATGTATAGCTAAAATATTTGCATAAATATTGACCCTTTTAAAAATAATGACCATTTTGTTCATCAATAATGTACATACAGCTTCTATTGCTAATGAATACAATATTTAACAATGCGACTTAAATCGAGAACAAATTATAAAAAAAGTACAAAAAATATTGTTTTATTACAAGCAAAAAACGATAATAATTGTTGCTTTTTATTTTATATTTTTCTTGTTTTTTTTTTCTTTTTTTTGTTAATTAAATACACAAATAGGTACAATGGCAGGAACAATTACGGACAAAGCTTCATTTTTTTAATTATTTTTTTTTTTTGTTTAAATATTTTATTTCTACAAAACTACTCATCAATTTGCTGCTGTTATTTATTTTTCAAAAATGTAGTAGCATAAGTCAAGTGTATATTAAAATATTTTGTTTTAGATTTCTTAAAACACATTTATTTTTAAATTACTAAAATAGTTTAAAAAATTAGTGTGTGCGCATCCAAAGTGCAATAAAATACTTTTAATTGTTTTTTTAAATAATATTTATAAAATCTAATTCGAATTAATTTAATATATTAAGGAAACGAAAAAGGATTTGACTGTTATTTGGAAATCTGCTATGATTTCGCAATAAGTAGTTCGATCAATTTTTAACCAATTTCGACAGTTAAAAAAAAATTGTATTTTTATTATAATGTTCTATGAACTTGAGTTTTGGATAAATTTGTCTACCATAAAGTAATTGATAATCTTCATGTATCTATTTTTATTTATTATTAATTATGAATGCATGATTGTTTCTTCAAAATATTATCTTAATCCGAAAATTTTATAAAATTAATTAAAAAACAATTACAAAAATTTGAGCGAGGGTTTAATGTGTTTTGTTTTTTCTTCAGTGTGATTTTTGTTTGTTTGTTGTATTTTAAATTTATATACAAGCAGGAAAATTGTTATTTGTGTCAAAAAGCCCTTAATTAATTAATTCATAATATCTATTTAGATAATTTTAAATATTTAATATTTTTTTCACAAAATTCGGAATGTATTAAAATACTTATTATGATTCACTTAATATCTACGAAATTACTCCCAACAATTAATAAATGTCATAGTCAAAAATATAACGGTAAATGATTGTTCCTTACTTTTTTTAACACATTATCTTTTTATTCATCCAAAAAAATGATTATGTTTACTATTTTTTTTTTTTTTTTTATTTGGAACAGTCATGGACACAACAAACAGATATCAATAAATAACAAACGATTTTTGAAAATCTGTTTACAAACAGCTTTTAAAATGCCATGATTGCTGATTTTTTCTTTATATTTATAATTTAACAAATTTTTACTGTTGAATTTAGTTTTGATTGTAAATGTTCAACAAAATGAAATCTATTCGAAAATAAAAATATGTTTTTTTATTTTAATTTTTGAGTATAAAAATAAATTCACATTATTTTAAACGACTTTCAGTTTTTTTTTTCTATGCCACAAATTTTCGTTCTGGTGGTTTTTTATTTTTTTTTTTTGTGAAATGTTTCAATTTGATATGTATGATATAGTAAAAAAATTTTTATTTAAAAAGGAAAATCTTTTGAATATTTTTATTTCGAATAAATTTTTAACAAATCGATGTACTTGATTTTTTGTGTGAGAATTTTAACTCAAATAATTCTCTTGTAGTTTTTTTTTTAATATTTTTTTATTCTTAACAACAATATTTTTAAAAAGAGGATTTTTTTTTGTTCAAAAATGAAAAACACAAACTTTTGATTTCAACAAATGTCAAATTAATAGTCTAAACAAAATTTTTTGTGTACATTTGAATAAATTTTTTTTTTTTTTAACAAACAACAAAAAATAATATTTTCCTTGTATTTCGTTGTACTGTTTTGTGACGTTTTTTGGTTTCTTTTTTTTTTTTGGTGCCTTTTCCTTCACCCTGGAAGAAAATGTTTGTAAATATTTGACATTTGTAAAATCAACAATTAATTTTTTTTACATATACATATTAATTAATAATTATATAACTGCTTCAAATGTTTTTTTTTTTAATTTTTTTTTGTATTTTTTTCTTAATATAGAGCAATTATGATTTTTTTTACAGAGATCATACTTATGTTACTAAATTCATATCATTCCACGATATGGATAAATTTAATATTTTTAAGATCACACATATTATAATTAATAAATATAAATACTAATAATAATTTAAATACACAGTAAATATTGGCGAGAGTTTTTTATCTTCTTTATATGGGAGATTATTACTTTTTTTGTATTTATATACAATAGCCCACATAAATAAATTATGAAATAAATTCAAGGAATATTATTATAAATAATTATTAAGACCTATCATACTACTACCCAAATATATCATAAGTACACAAGAGACTAGATCTGACGGAAGCAAAAAACGCATTTGGTCGCTTCATTTGGAAAAAGGTTTTTTCTTTTTATATTTTAACTTATTCAATATATTTTTTAAAAGCTACACAAAAATGGCAAATAAATAATTACCATTGCACACAAAGAGTTTAATAAAATGAAAAACAAATAAAAATTAAGAAAAACTACAATTAATTATTTCCTCGTAATTCTATTGTGAGGCATGAAAATATTTTGGTCCGCGATGTCCAGCTACATCGGTCCGACAAAGCTTTATAATTTATTTTAATTTTATTTTATTCTTTTTAAATAAGTGTTGTGAAAAATTGGTTTTTTTAAAATATTTTATTGGAAAATGTGCTTTTTTATTTTAGAGGTTAATTACAATTATAGAATCATCCCATTTTGAATTTAAACCAGAAAAATTATGGCGATTTCAAAACTAATTTCGACGTCAATATTGTGATTTTGGTTTAAAATGAAAGCAAAATGTGGATAATATTTTGATGGGTCTAAAAATAAAATATCAGAGATTCTACGGTCTTTGAAATATCGTAATCTGAGGAATACCAGGTTAATGGTGTTCCGGAAATGGTACATGTGCCTAGATGAAATGGTAAGACGTATTAACATTGAGTCGGGTATAGAATTTTTTATTCTAGGAGTCAGAGGAGAAGGGAGTACATATTCTGTGTAAGACGTGCTGTATTTATTTTATTCTCTATTTATATTTAATTACTGTTCGTAGATTTTTACAACTCTAACACATAATTAATTTACCAATATTAAAACATTTAACGGGTGGCAATTTTTAAATTAATTTTAAAATACGAAGATGGTTTTTAAAAAAAAAATAAATAAAGAAAAAACAAATAACCAATATTTTCAACAAACATGTTTTTTACAATTTTCATTCTTTAAGTAAAATTTTTTTTGCAATTTTTTTAGAATTTTTATATATTTTTTTAAATTATTTAACATCATTTATCTTTTTTTTTTTTGACCAGTGTTATTTTTTTTTTTGTTCATGATTGGTATGTTCGGGGTGATGGAGGGGGAAGGCATTTTTCGATGATCACAGTCTGTTCTGTTCGCTAAAAGATTTTTGATTTTTCACAAAATAAATAATGTACAAATCCAATTTGATGATAGTACGTTATCCATTTCATAAATGGTATGTTACTCATTTTCGTGGAAATTTTTTTTTTCAAAAATGAAACATGTAAATATAGAAATAGGCCTCTAAATGCTAAAATTTAATACAAGCAGTCTTATTAGGTTTTTTTTTAAGTAGAAAACTACAATTTTTATTTTAAAAATGTTTTTTTAAAGAAATAATACAAAATAATTGGTTTCCACGAAAAAGTAACTTTTTATATAAACTATTCAATGTTAATGATTTTTTTTTTTGATAAATTACATATTTTTTATGCAAGGAGGGATATTTCTCAAATATATTTTTTTTGCAAGCTCTAATAACATTTTTTTCAAATTGAGCAACTTTATAGTGCTAAAAACCAACTATAAACTGTCTTTGTTTAAATAGTTAATTTTTTTAGGCCAAAATCAATAGTTTTTTTTTTTTATAATTATTTTTCAAAGCAAGCACTATGGGAGTATATGAATTTGAAAGCTTAAAAAGGTTATAATGACATGATGATTTTTTTCATTTCTTTTTAAGTAGAAATTTTCACAAATTTTTTGTAAATGATTGATTGTATGAATGATGACGCCATAAATTCGATTTTTTTTTTCAACATTATATTTTATACATTTTTTAAGATTAATAGGGAGAAAAATTGGACAATTTACAAACAATATTAATTCGAACAGAGAAATTGTGTTTTACGGAAAAAAATTGAAAAGATTTTTATTGTTTATAAGAAATATTTAAAAAAAAATGTTTATTTTAAATTTTATTTGCAGAAAAATTGTCTTATAATCTACATTCAAAAATTGGTATTATTAATCTCACTATAGTAGTTTCTTTTTTTAAATATTACTTCTTACTGAAATAAACAAATATTTTATGATTATTATTCAAAGTTTTTTTTATTTAAATATTTTGCGCAAATACATTGTATTTATTAATATTTCTTGTCTTAAGTTTTAATGGCGGATGTTCGGCCGATGTATCTAACCGCAGGCAATTCCATTTTGTATTTAAATACACACTTTTATTTATAAAATACACTAATGCTGTAAAATCTTATTATTTCTATATTTATATTTAAATAATCGTTCAAAAAATTTCAAGCTTTATTTTAGTGTAGTTTTATTTTTTTTTAAAAAGTGTGATTTCATTAAATTTTTTCTAAAATATATTTAGTTTTTTTTTTTCTTACTTATATATAGAATAAAAAAAATTTCTGTATTATAGAAAAGACCGAACAATTAAAACTATATGATAAGTATTACTTGTTTGTGATAATTTTTGGCGCAAAATTTTTTCTAATACAATAGGAAATTAAACATTATTAAGATATTTAATAATTGTTTCAATTGATTTTTGATGTTTCTGGATTTCTTATGTATTTTTTATACTAAGAATTAATACAAATTACAAACAAGATCTTATAATTATGTACAAATTGATTAAAATATGTTCCCTAGATTAATTGACATGAACGTAGAATCGTTTCGACTGGTATTTATATTTATATATATTTTTTGTGTCTCACCATGCAAAATAGATTCCATTTAGAACTATACAACACTACAAAAAAATTCAATATTTCACAAAAATTGTTGATGTGAAACTGTTTACACAATAAAAAATGTACAGGTCGATACACACACGATGTCTAATCTCATATATATCAACCTTTATGTTTTCTAAAAGTTACAGCTCATCATATGTTGAAAGTAACAATATTGATTCGCAAACATAGTTGACGTTTTTTTGATTATTGTTAATTATTCATATTTTTAGGTCAGCTATTATTATTTTTTGTTTCAAATAATATAAAGGACGTCCTATACAATGAGTTTGTTTTCTATTAGTATGAATACACTTAGAGTAGAAAGTGCAGACCTCCCCCCTTGCTAACTTTGTACAGAAGAGAGTAAAAAATAAGGTCGCACTGAACAGCCCAACGCATCACTAATAATAAACATTATTATGAAAATTTATTTGTTATCATTATGACCGATTATTACAAAAAATTTAAGAAAAATAATATCACTAAGAGGAATATATATCTAAAGTACCAACTATACAAACTACGTTTAAAAAAATTACTAAATGACTAAATGTGATATCATAAGATCTAGAGCAAAAGACATGCCTAACACTATTTTAGGATTATATTTAAAAGACTTGGGCCCCAGGAAGATTGTTTTACTTACAAAGATTTTTATAAAAAACATATATTATATTTTTGTTTTACCCTATATTTACACGCTTCAATTCATTTATGGCATTTTTTTTCTTCACTAAAATTACGACCATATTGGGGGGTTTTCGAAAACTGAATAATAAAAAATATGGTCTGTTTTAACTTAATCTTAAAAACTTGTGCAAAAATAACAAGAAAATATTCTTACAAACAAAACACAACGAGATTAAAAATTAATAAGACGACTAGAGATTTGTTGGTGGGGTGAAAAAAATGTCATAAATTCATTAATTTTCAATATTTACGATATTTTTTTTTTTTTTTTTTTACGGACGTTAAATTACTATACAATATAAAAAGTTCATATGATATCATCGTGCAAAAAGTTCACCAAACTTGTTTTATAAAACATACAACGCATTCGTTCATAATATAGCAGCAAAAACCATGCAGAATAATAATAATCAAAAATAAATAAATAGAAGACAAAATGAAAATTTCATTATTCATCCATGTCTTTGTTGAAGTTACGTAAATTTGACGGAATATACTTACTAAAAAATGTAAAGAAATACTACGAAATACATAAAGTACGATTTGAAAAACACACACACTACTTTGATAAATATAAACTTTATTTTGACAACATGGCGGAATCAGAATGATCACACATTCCCTAGAAAAATATTATTATTTGACTATGATTTGATTTATTGATTAATGTAACACGAAATACTTTACCAGAAAGAAATTTGATTTAAAAAAGAACGATCTTAACTGTGGAATTTTAACTGTTCAATAGGTACTGACAGTGACACTATGATTGTCGAATTTTAAAACACAATTAAACCCAGCTAATATTTTTCAATATAACATTTTGTTATGTACTGTTTGTTGTAAATAAATTGTTTATATTCATCACTGAAAAAAATACTGAAAAAAGAAAATGAAAAAAAATAAATAAATAAAATAAAAAACCGATAAACTGTAAAAGAATTGGTATTATTAAAAAAAAAGCATTTTACAACAAAAAAAAAAATATTCAAAACAAAACATTAATTTAAGAACAATTTGTTTATCATTTAAATTCAATAATATAACAACAAATTAATAATAATAATAATAATAACTAATATTAATTATTAAATTGGAAAACGGAATACCATTAGTATATAAATATATAATATTGCGGCACAGGATTTGTTCTCTAGGTTTTCTTTGTAAATAATTTAATTAATTCTTGTTTGATTTTTCTTTTAAATTACTATTGGAATGAGATTGCAAAGCATTCAGTACACTCCTCCACAATTCAAACACTACACAAAAAGTAAAGGAAAAAATAATATAATACTAATACTACACGATATATATTTAGTTCAAAACTAAATACAGAAAAAAATACCTAAAAAAAATCAAATACTTGACGAATTGTGGATGAGAGTGGACGACCATGCCCAATCCAAACATAAAAATTAATGATTAAAGAATTAATAATAATACAAAAATATAATTTGAGAGAAAGATAGGACTGTGTTGGGTTTTTGTTTTTTCGAGATTTTTTATAATTTTTTTTTTCTTCTTAAATATGAGATCGGTTTTAAATACAGCCCAAATAATTTATTCCACAATTTTTCCAAAAAAAAAAAAACTAAAAAAAATTATTCTCAACTACTACACACTAATTATTTTCAATGAGTAATAAAAAAATAACAAATAGGAAAAAAAATGAAAAATAAATTAAAAAATATAAATAAATTGGTAAAAACAATTAATTCACAATCTTTTTTGCTAAGTTGTTCCGTCAAAAATACAATTTTTAAGAGAGCGTATCATTTTTATACTCTTTTTTTATTATATCTACTAAGCGAATTTGAGTCGTCACAACACATTAAATATGAACATTATTTTCTAATTAAGTAAAAAAGCAAAATTTAATTCGAATCGAAAACAATTATTACAGAAAATATTAATTAAATAAAAGAAAATCAAATTATTTCTTTCTATCAATTAACAGAAAATATTATAATAATTGTTCTCAATTTATGTACAAATTTAAAACAAAAATTATGTTCAAATTCAAGGTGATTCAATCAGTTTTCAAAAAAATCATCCATGCACACTCGCCTAGAGAACTATAATAATAGTAAAAAATATTTAAAATAGTAAAATAATAATAATACTAATATTTTTATAACAAAGGCAGGGATAAATAACAAAAAATAATAATAATAATAATAATTGTATGCAAGTGCCATTTTTTATCTACAATAACACAGAGCAATCGTGTAACGAATACTTTGCGATTAAGAGAAATACGGGGGGCTATCTTAAACTTGGCAGCATTATAACAAAATATATTACTAAATAATAATTAATAATACTTCTAAAAATACAAATATTGATAAAAAAAAAATAGTGTATTGTAAAAAAAAAAAGTATTGATGGTGGGGATGTTTGTTTTTTGTTGTTTGTATGCACCATACAGGATAATAATTATTTAAAAATAAAATAAAATATCCTTAAAAAAATAATAAAAATAACAAAAATAAAAACCGATGTATCTGATAATATATAAATATAAAAAAAAATACAAATGTCAAAAATATAAGTTATGGCGTTATATGTGGCATTTCATAAGAAAAATGGGACACATAAACAAACAATTTTCATATTTTCATTTAAGCCTTAATAATTATTCCTACAGAAATTTCGTTTACTTAAAACACACAAAACCTCTGATTAAAATCTTACTATTAATTTTAAAATAAAATTAAATTTATGCAAAATCCATTACAAGATTGTTAAGTATTTAGCATAAAAGTATTATTTATTCAAAAAGAGATTAATAAATTTACTAAAAATATTTTTACTAAAAAATCTACTACTTTTGAACTATCGAACAAAAAATACTTTTCTAAGATTAAAATTGGAGGTTAAGTATACATACATGTGTCAAAATCAAATTTTGAAATATTCAGCATGGTTGATGTGTTTTTGTTTAAAATTTATATTTTTTTGTTTTGTTGACTAGGGTCTCTGCTTATAACAAGAAAAAAGATAATAAAGTGAGATAGTGAGTCAATATTACTCAAATAACAATATAGCGCGATGAGCAAAAATCATGCGATCCCCAAAAAAATGAAAAAATACTTATTATAAAAAAAACTTCACAAATTTTGATTCACATGACCATTTTAACAACGCATCAATTATACTTCCTAAATTTATTTTGTTTTTCTTAAATACTATTATAGTTTATAGATTCTATTTAGTGGACTAAATTAGTCACAAAGACGACATTATGAGATAGACACGAATAATGATAATAATATTAATTTAATAGAGTTAAAAATTATTATTTTAATAAAAAATAGAGTTCATTCAAAATAGTAGGAAATCTGGTAGTATTTTTATTTACTTCATAAAAATTTAATACTACGATTTATCATCACCACATAACAAATCTATTCACTATTAGTTCTTATCATAACTAGTGATATACGATATTTTATACGTTACGATAGCGCTAACATCTAAAAGTTTTAAATTTTTAGTACGTTTTAACAAATTGTATGATTGCAGTTAAAAATTTGGTGATATTTAGTATCAGTGGTGTTTTATAATAGGATATTTTTAACACTCATTATTCATTGGTCACAATAGTTAACTGTAGCATCCTAATTGGGTCACAATCAACGGACGATGTTAACGCAATGTCATAACATTTTTGTAAAAACTACTCCATTTTATCTCGTCACACGATTGTCATTTATTTGCAAATAAAACTGCTTCGTCAGTTGATTGTCCCACATTTAGGATAACAGACATGTACTAAAATCTAAAAGTTAACATGTTGATACAAAAGTGTATTTTTGTATTTATTTTATGTTAGTATGATTTTTTAATAATTCCGAAAGGAAAAGAATTGTATACAATTTTTTCCTAATTAATTCATTCGTAATCAGTCTCACATATTCTTGTTAAAAAGTTCTTAGTTTTGGAGTTATATATTTATATAAATTGCCACACTTTTACACATCAATTGCACATCAAATCTTCTTGAAAAAAAATCGTACACACTTTTGATTGAAATTAATTAAAAAGAGATACAAAAACCATAAGATGAATTAAGAGACAATTGTAACAACTCACAAAAATTACGTGTTTTAATATTTCATTGACATTTCGTATCCATTCTTTTTGTTTTTGGAAAAAAATTGCATTTCTTAACAAAGTGAAAATTGTCTATTGAAAGAATGGAACACAAAAATGCTAAATTTTAATGTATTTTTTTTGTCATTAGTCAAATGTTCAAAACAGGCCGAATACATATTTTTTAGTAGAAATTTGGTGTATTTTTAAGTAGATCTACGTTTATGAAAAGATGTAGTTGCAGCCTGTTGATGATGTTTCTATAGTCCCAAAGGCGGCACTTGTACATATCGGTATATGTAGAGACGATAATCTTTGCTTGCCAAAACCACAGATCCGTCATCCATTAATGCAACATCAAAACATTGAGCATGTTTTACTTTACTCTCTAATGCTGACACCAATTGTCCATCTTGTGTGAATATAGTTAAATTAAAATTGTTATGGTTGTCAGCGATCAATATTTCACCAGCGGCATTAATACCAACACCAATTGGATAATTGGTGATACCCTCACCACCAATTTGTCGTAAATATGTACCTTCATAATTGAACACTTTTACGCAATGTGCTCGATTGTCACTAATAAATATTTCTTGTTTATCATTGACAACAACTCCATTTGGAAATTCTAAATGTTTTGAACAACCAAATTTCTGTATAACACCACCAGTTTGATCGAATATAATTACTCTCATTACTTTACATTCTACGACAACAATTCGCCCTTTATTGTCAACAGTAACACCACGTGGATGTTGCAATATATTTGCTCCAAATTTACGAACAAACTGTCCATATTGATTGTATATCTGTATTTGGTGTGTGGGTGATCGTTCTGTTACAATAATATCACCAGAGGTGCGTACTACAGCAACACGATTTGGATATAATAATTGACCATCTCGTTTTCCACATTCACCAAATTGAAATTTGAATCGCCCTTCTTTATCGAATATTTGAATTCGATGATTATTTGTATCGGCAACAATAATATCATTTTGAGCATTCACTGCAACACCACTTGGTTCAGTGAATTGCCCTTCCATTACACCAAATTCACCAAATTTGCAATGATATATCATTTTTTGTCGTTTTATTTGGGATTTAGGTGGGAATATTGCTGTTGACATTAATTTTGAGGTTAAATCTAACATTGAATCAGCATGCACCGCGGTTGATGCTAATGAAAAATGTTCTGAAGTACCGTTTTGAAATATACTTTCAGTACCACCATTGGACCATTTTTCATAAGGATTAATACCATTTAAATTCATATCACCAATTGTTGCTGAGAATGGCCCAAGACTATTTGCACTACTAAAACGTTTTGATATAATATTCGATTCAAATGGTGATGTCGATTGACTTGATGATGATACTAAACCATTTGAAAAAGGTCGGTCCAGCACATTATTTAAACCACTTAAACCATGAATACCACCATTGATACTATTTGAGCTACCATTCATACTACTTCCACTACTACTTGTGGAACTACATCCATTTAATAATGAACCGTTTGTTGGTCGTGCAATTGGTGGTTGCTTACTTGGACCTAGATTTACTTCGGAACTAGACCGAACATATCCAAATGTGTTTCGTACACCAACTTGTATTGCTTGATAATTTGATACAAATTCTAATTCACATGCAGTTTGCACATTTTGTTCTGGATTGTAGTTTAATAATCCATTTAATTTTGTATCCAATAATTTTCGGAACATTAATAATTCAACAGCACTTGCACATTTCGTCAAACGTTCAGCAAAATCACACGTTTGGTAAATTTTCTCAACAGTTTCTTTACCTTTTTGTGTGACTACACCTAATGATATTTGTTTTGCTGAGAATACACTTTCTAATTCTTTTAATAATTCTTGTTTACGTTCTTCTAACATTGAACGATAAAATTGGAACGTATCATTAATTTCATTTTGAGCTTTATGATATTGTACTTGTAAACGACTGGAACTATGTTCAACATTTTTCACCATATTTAACATATCGGTGGCTTTACCTTTTGCTTCTTGTATAATTTGATTCATAACATCCAACTGTTTTGGAACAGCGTCATTTAAATGTTCCCATTCATGGAGACCACTAGGATGTTCTAACATTGTACATTCTTTACAAATAGGTGTCGTACATGTGCGACAATAATATTTTAATATTTCCACTTTGTGTCGTGGACAATATACAGCCTTTTCATCATTATTACCAAGACCATTATTTCCGCTACCATTTGTTATAACTAAATTGTTTGGTTTATTATTCTCATCTTTTTGATTATTTGATTCGTTGCTACCTCCTAGGTTAAGGACACGATGTCCTTCGAAACAATGCATAAATTGATGTGCCATGACGCAATTTAAACACAAGTAGTTTGCGCAATCGATACACCGAGCAACAGCGTCAGATTTTTTACTTTTACAACCAGTACAACGTGCAGCTGTGAATTTTGGATCAGAATTCAAACGTAATATAATTTGTTTTAGTTCATTCGTAAATTCAGATGCAATTTCGTTAATTAAACAATCGTTATGACAAATTGGACAAGTTAATTTATCTGGGTGTGTTTGATTCTTATCAATACACGTTTGACAAAAAGAATGGAAACACGGCAATACTTTTGGTTTCAATAATATTTGACGACAGAATAAGCAAATTAAATCTGTTGTAGAGTTTGGTGTTGTTGATGTCTGTGTATGTAGATTACCACCGTTTGTAACACTTGCTAACGCAGTCGATGTTGAGATTGCTGTATTTATTATTGATGCAGACGATGTGGACGATGATGAAGACGATGATGTTAAATATTCACGACAATCACCAATCGCTGAATCGCTAAATGGCGGTGATGAATTATCACTTAATGTTAAAGGTGAATCGGCTAATGGTGAAAAGGATAGAAAATCTGTATGATCACCAAATGATCCAACTGAATGTGTTCTTGTTAATGAATCCAAAGATGGTGTTGGTGAGGCCATCTTCAATTACCCGTCATCCCTACAACAAAAAGAAATACAAATTATTAAGATTTTTAATTTAAATATTTATTTTTAAAATTAGATTTTTTTTAGAACTACTTCTATACAACCCAACTAAAAAAAGCATTTATGAATTTGAAACGCCATCTATATACTGATATTGTTAAATGTTTCATTTTTCAACGCTTCCCTCATAAAAGTGTAGTAATTTTGCATATCTGTGTGCTCTGAGTGTTCCAAACCAACTTTATAAGTATAAAATTGTGAATTCGAATAAACTTATGATTAAAGAAAAACGTTTGAGTAAATTGTTATTCATATTCTTTCATTCTTCTACATTCTCTATAATTATGTAATTAACTATTCAACAAAAAATATAGACTTCAAACTTCAATTCAACAAATAATTTTACGTATTCTAATATTGTAATTTTAATCAATTTACATTTAAAAAAAAAACTGGAGAATAGCCAATAATGAATAAATAAAATATATGAATAAAATATTATATTTGATACGATTAATGCAACACAATGACACTTGATTGTTTTAAATGCATATTTTTCTTAACTCACCCCTACACCACTAAATAATAAATTTTATATGCTCCAGATTTTTAAAAACCTCAAAATAAAGCGAAAACCCAGGATATCAATGATTTCCAAGTTTTCTCTTGGTTATAAAAATCGAATGGAAATCGAAAAAAACTGAGAAAATAATAAGTTAAAGCTCAATAGTCCCGGTACAAGCAGATAAAATCGTTTTAAATTATCTCAAAAAATTTATTTATTGTGAATTTGATTGGAAGAATTTCTCGAATTATAAATTTTATGCAATAGAAGCATAGGAAAAGTTCAATATAATTTATGATACGATAAATGAAACCGTGCACAGGATCAACTTTTGTGTTAAATGATAATATTTATAAAAAAAAAAAAAAAAAGAAGAAGATAGATACGAGCCATATATTTATTATACATTGTATATGGATACTGTTCATATAAATTTATTTACACAAACCACTAACAAACTGGGTATGATGATCATAAATATTAACGTTACTCGAGTTAAATGCTAAGAATTATTACTATTATAATACAAATAAAATGTAATATACAGATGGTGTACTTGAAGATTAGGCACCGTAATATTTTAAGTTGTATTGGAGATATCAAAGTATATTTTAAGAATGACAAATGGTACAATTAAAAAATACTGAAACGAGTATGACGTTAAAATAATTAAACGAGAGGAAAAGAAAATTCTATTAAATGGAATCAATTTTCTGAATAATGATTACAATTTAATATCAAGTTTAAATGCTTTTGCTGCGTGTGAAATACACAAACTGTAGGTATGCTGTATGTGGTAGGTGAAATATCCATAGTTTATTTTATGTATCCCATCCAAGGCAACACTAGGATTTTATATTCTCTGAAAGTTACTATGATAATATTTACCACAGCAAAGAATATGTTTAGAGTAAAAAAAAAAATTAGGTTGTTCATATAATACACAACATATTGTGCCTCTATTTATGTTTTCAGGTAAATTGAACAACATCGTCAGACGTTCAGACCTACCGCACGCATTTGAATCGGCGTTTATCTTTGTTGAATCATCTTTGATTATATTGACCATAATTTTTTTTTTCTTATTAAGAAGAATAATGAACAGTTCTTGTGACGGAACAATTTATGATTTATCTCTAGGTTGATTAAACAAATTGGAGCTAAAATTGTGGAGAACTCAAACATTTAACGTTAAAATGTTTCAAACAAAAGTTGTTTGTTTTGAAAAACAAACATTTTTTATATTTGAACTTATCTATCTATCTTTTATGATTTAAAAGTTGGTTCAATGATTCATTTGACCCAATGGACAGATTTTGCTCATTCACGAACTTAAACTCACTTTTAATATCTGACACAATGCATGTCGGGTAAATAAATAAATTTGAAATTTGTTTTACGTATGGTTTAATAACCAAAAAAAAAAAAATGTAATTATATGAAAGAGAAATTTGGCAGCAATGTTGTTGATCTAAGAGAGTTTACATTTACTAGTTTTTTGGTGAAAAATTAACTTTTTATAAGTCTAATTTATTCGAAAAACACCATATTTATCGAATGATATGAGAAATTGAATGAAAAAGACGAAAGATAGAATGAGTGATAGATAATATTGCGTAAACAGAACACAGATATCATATAAAATATATATTTGTATGTATACATTTGTCTAATAAATACAAAAATACATATATTCCAGAATTGAGCAGCGCAAGAGTAAAATTCAGTATGATTTGCTTTCATATATTCATTCTTCTCTTCTCTCATCAAAATAAATAACCTACACATGACTGATAACTGTAATAGACAAACTTGCAGGACTAACAGACGGACAAACCTGATAGACATTATCTCTCTTTTCAACAAAATATGAATCATTTAGTATTATCATTCAGGAACACAGCATATTATACCATTTTTTTTTACTCCTACAATAATTGTAGTTGTGTAAAAAGAAACTACTGAATGGTGGTCTTATCACACAAAAAAGTTATTGTACTCAAATATTAAATTTCTACTAACTTTATTATACTATTTTTTAGTGTTTGTTCTTTTGTTCGATCTTATTTTCCAATTATATATAAACTCAATGTTATCTAGATCTAAATCTCTTTATATATAAAAAAATACCTTTTTGATTAAAATTCTTATGTTATTATTACTATTTAATCAAGTCAGTTATTAAGTTAAGTAACTTGCACAAAGCGACATTAATAAAATAGCTTAGCTCAATATTGAAGCTTAAACGATAGGTGGCGAGGATTACTGTTTTTGACTAAAGCAAGGGTCTAAGTGTCGAATTAAATTTAAATGTCGAATTTATTGGTTCATCTAATTAATTCTAGCAAATAATTTTCTTAAGGTAAAGTCTTAAAAAAAATACATCAAATTCAGGTGAACAAAATTTTGATAATTATGCATATTGACGACATATATTCATAGTTTTATTGAAATAATTTTATTTTAAATTAAAATAAATAAGTTCTTTCATTTTCAAAAAGATAAGAAATTACATTCTAAGCTGTATAATATTGATAGTGCAAGTTGATATAAAACATACACAAAACAGACAAGTAGGAATCACACTGCAAAATAAAAATATCTACTTGCATTTTATATAAAAGAGTTTAGCAGTTGTTGACAGTAAATTCACTAGGTATCAAATCTCACCTACAAACGAACGGTTTGTGTCTTTTTATTTATATACATAGAGTTTTGAAAATAGTGCTAGTAGATTCTTACGTTTATAAATGGAATATTATGAGAAGTAATATTTACCAACTAAAACTCAATGTAGAAGGAGTTCAATGGATCTTAGCGTTTTAATGAACTTAGTTGATTTTAGAGACTTAAATTTCGAATATTACAATCCTTTCTCATTAGTTACCAATGTAAAGTTCAAGTTTTTTGTTTTATTTTTGAACACATATATAAATCGATTGCATACCAAGACAGGAATAAATTAATGAGCATCGTTTTTGTTTCCTATATCACTTTATTAATCAAATGATACATAAGTCTGAGAATGATATAAAATTTAATATAGAAACGTTCCCAATATTCAATAAAAACTTTAAGTGAATTAAAAATAAATCACTAATGCAATTTCTTCGATCATTCTTCAACCCAAAAATTACAATTGTATTTTTTTTATAATTATTGTTTGACATTGCCTTACAATTTACATGAAAACAATTGAACAAATAATTATATTTTCTAGAATGTGACTAACTAATTAAATTTTACGTCCCTTCCACGTACTATACACGGTACGAATACTATGAAATTAAGTATTAACACGTGAAGATATAACATTTATCTTTAGAATATTTCACGTACTTTCGGTATAATAAATTCACAATGTTATGTAGTGATTTATATACTCATATAACAAATGCTATATAATACTTCGTGTATATAATATATTTATTTATCTGCATATAAAATCATACTGTTGTTACATGTATTGTGTAATTTCAATTTTATCCATGTTTTTCTCTCATGTAAATTCGATTTCTTTTTTTTTTTCATTTTTAGATTTTAGAAAACCATAATCTATTTCTTTGTATCGGTTACTCGGTGTTTTATGTACAATTTACTATTGGCAAGAAAATAATTTTGTTTTTATCACATTGTTTGAAAACAATATTCTATTTAATGTATAGAAATGTGGATAATTGTTTTTGGCTGTTTGCCTATCTTCCATAACCATAAATTTGTAACCATACTGATTCTTAATAGTAAAAGCTAAAAGAAAAAGTACACTGCCAATAATGGACACTGAACTTCGTCATTATGTACGAATATGTTTACTTAAATAACAATGTTCGGAGAGTCCTCACCGAATGAGTTGCAATTTGAATATGACGTAAAAAACATGAATTTTCTACATTTTAATCACATAAAATTTTCTGTAGCAACAAAAAACCAAAACCAATTGTTTTTTTTTTTCGATTTTCTGCTACATTTTTTTTCTTAGTATTTAGAATAATCGATTTCAACAACAAATTTATATCACTGATGTAGAATTTATCATGCATGTAAGTACAAAATTTCATCAAAATTGAATGAATGATTCACGATAAATCGCCATTTAAGTGTACATATGAAAATTCATCAAAATCAGATGACGGGTTCACGAGATACTGAATTCATACAGTATACGAATTTTTGATCAAATACATGTTCCCATAAGAAGGATAACAGACATTAGCATAATAGATAATTTTCATAAAATAAAACAACGTAACCACTGGGCAGACTAGACGATTTACATTGTTGATATAAAAATGATTAATAAATCAAAAATAAATTCTATGAAAAATATAAATCACAAAAAAACTTAATCTAATTATACTAAAAACATTATTTTTTAAACACCTGAACGCGTCATATTAAATCAAAGTATGGTAAAGCCTTAAATGGATGGTTCCTATTACAAGTTGTAACATAAATAACGAACTAATAATAATAATATGTAGATTGAAAAACTGTTGCTCAAAGCAAAGGTCGTAAATAATAGTAATAAAACAACATAAAACTACAAAAATACACTGTTTTACAGCCGGCGAAAGACTACCAGTACTAGGCTAGTCAGTGAAGTAAGCACTGAACCCTCTTATTAATGGAATAACTTGATACATGAAAACACAAATGAATGATGTATGTTTATAAACAAAAAAACAATTGTGAAGGATAAAACAGAGATGACGAATATGAAATTGGTAACTGGTAGAAAAAGTTAACATTTTTATTCTTTTAGCTGTTCGTATTTTCAAATACATACTTACATAAACGTTGTAAAATATTGAAGGTTTCAACTAAATACAACTGATATTGGTGGTACTTTTTAAGAAAGCTTTTGGTACAATTTAAATTCAGAAGTTTATTATTACTTCAAGAAACGTAAGAAAGTCTCTAGACGAACTACAATTAATAATCTTTTAATATGGATTTAGTTTTTCAAGCAGGATTTAATCTATGTTTGTGTATTTATAACTAGAATTTATTTTGTCTGTTTTACATGCTATTTTTTTTAAAGAAATTCGTAATCCGGTTGGGCTTTAGTATACTTTTGGTTGCAAGGATATTAACAGTTCACTCAGGACATTGTATATGCTGTTTGTTGTTTAAACAATTACTCAACCGAACTCTATAAAAGATGAGAATATTTTACACATAAAGAAAATGGAACGTCACTTTTTTCCAGGGTGTTTACTCTATATTTCAAAAACGAAATTCCTAAATACATAAAATAAATCTATTTAGAGTATTTTATGAATGATGATAATTAAAAATAGTTCAAACATTGATACTCAACCACATATGTCGACTATCTAAATATTGTTATTTTCACATGTCATTTCAATTTAGTAAATGTTTATTATTGATGAGGATAAACCAAAATCGGATTAGTTATTTCGATGTTATTAATCCGTTCACTTTCAATATTTTGAAAACTTCATATATAAAACTTCGACCATTCATCAACCAATTTCAGCGTAGACAGGCGAAGGGGTAGGAGGGCTGAGAGGTGAACACAACTAAATATTATTACAGTACAATAAAATAGTTGTGACAAACATTACATTAACGTTATACTGTAAATTCACTCTCGCAGTTTTTGTATGAATGATGATTTCAAATGGCCGACCGTCAGTGGAGAAGAGAGTGGCTGCAACATAACCAGCATTATACAACGACGAATACATATATATTATATACGACGATCGATGGACGGATGGTCTAGGTAGTATAGCTAATGTTAGCGTGCATATGACAGGGGGTGATGATGTTATGATGTTGATGCTTTTCATCACTATAATATTCTGAGTTCAGTGAATTTGGTTAGAATATCGGGAATAGTTATTTTATTTGTTATTGATAAAGCAAAATTGGTTTCGATATTATTTCCTGTAGAAAATCTATTTTGAAAAATATAAAAAAATACATTTTATATTGCATAATACCTAAAGTTAGTTGTATAAGTTTTAGTCAAATTTGCAAAATTAAACGTACCTTGCTTAAAAAGATCAATAATTGCAATTTTTATTGTAAGAGGTATTTGAGACGTACGTACGTCGAGAAGATCCACAAATCCAAATGCATTAATCAATGCCCAAAATAGATACTTTTGTTAAAAATTGAAAAAAAAAAAATTATTTACGCAGACGTAAAAAGTATCTTTCTTCTATTGCAGGAGAGCAGAGAAGCAGCACATTTTAAAATAATCACATTTGAAGATAATTAGAATTGTTCCCGATTACGTTAAAACAATTAGTGAAATATTAAGAACATCTTTCAACATAATTCATCAGAGTATCAGATGGCAATAATTAAAATATTTTAATTAAAAATGGTATGCAAATAAATGAAGTCAATTTATTTAATTAGCTTAACCTGTTCCACTTAAAAATTGATTTTTTTTTCTTTTTTAAATAATTTTGTTCGTTCTTAATTAATAATCCCAATTTTATAAAATTACAATAGCAAATGTAAGTATTATATTACTTCTTATGTATTGTATGAGTACTATATAGATTATATAGACACTTGGAATTTTCTTTAATTATCATAATAAGAATTTTATTCAAATTTTATTGAACTAGATATATAGATGATATAATTTACAGAAGGAAGAACATTATTGTAAAATTTTCTTTGTAAATGTCTTCATTATTACACTGTCTAATGAATAAAATAATAATTGTTAATAAATAATTCTATTTATTAATTAATTTATATTATTAAACAATTCGTTTTAAATTTTGCAGGCATATGATATTTTATTAAATTATTCATAAGCTTTGTTCAAACAATTCGGTCAAGTCGCAAGTAGTTTAGTTACTTGGCGTGAATGAATAGCATCAAGTGTTTAATAAAGTTGTTTAGTCAAGTAGTTTAGTTAAAATATGTGTTTTATGTACAAGAAGTACCACCAATAATCTTGTATCACAAAAATATAACAATAAATAAATGAAGGAATCACAAAAATATAACAATAAATAAACGAAGGAATCACAATAAAAAAAAATCTTGAATTTAAATTTTTAGTTTAAAACCCTTTTGTTAAAAGTAGTTTTAACATTTTTCACCCAAATTGGTCTTTTGCAATTTTAACGATGGTGTGTATTTTACATTTGTGTCAAGTTTATACGATTTTAAACAAATGATATGTGAATCCTTTCATACAGCTTATACAAACCCCAATTATTGCTACCTGAGGGAGTACCTCCTTTTTTAGTATATATTTAAAATAATAAATTATTTACTACACAAAATTCAAGATTGATAATTTTCATCAATTTAAAAAAATATTTCAATTTGTATCAAACAGAAAACAATTTGTGAATGTCATTTTTTAAATTAAGGCTAATAAATATGCAAGTGAAGATCCCCACATTTATTTTATTCCCACTTAGAAATTTTCAATTATACTAAAATAAGGGAAAATATATTCAAATTGATTACAATATTATTTCACCCTTAAAAATCCGATCGATTTACCTTTCGACTAATATTTAAACTATATCGAATTGAAAAAGTAATTTGTCGGTAATAAACAAAATAATTAAATATTCTATAATCGAAAATTTTTGAATACTTATTGGATATTTACTTCAATAGTAAAAATAATTTTTATTGAAAAAGTAATATGGTTTTCAACTGCAGTGAAAATAAAATTCTGTTAAGTTTGAAATGTTTTCGAATAAAATTTTATTTCTATCGAATTTCCTATTTGTAGCAATAAAATTTTAAAGGTAATTTGCCATCTTTTTAACTGCAATAAACGTAGAAGTGCACAGCCCAAGCGAATTGAAAAGACCGAACAGTAATTACATGATATCGTAAGACTTTCTGTACAATTTTTGTTGTTGTTAAAAATTGTATTACTTCGAATATCAATTAAATTTTAAGAAATATACGAAATATAAAGGGAATTTAACTTAAGTTCTTTGATTCGACCGATTTTCATATTTAATATAGGTTTTGAAATAATTTTTTTACTGAAATTTTTTACATTGAATATTTTATATCTAAACGTAATATTTTTTCAAATTTCTCGGAAATGGTACCAAAAATATTTTTAATGAGCATGTGCAATTCATATCAAAGATATTTATCAAGAAGCTGACGTCAAGAGACTGAAGGAAATCAAGCAAAAATATTGAGTTTTTCTTTTTTTACTTCTAGCCAAGTAGCTGAGAGAAAGATAAAGATAAGATTTTCGTCTTTAAATTTATTAACTGTAAAAATATTGATTATCTTTGCTTGTATCGTTTACGGTTTTTAAAATGTCTTGATAATAAATTCGAATCTTCGTAGGGTCGATTTTGGTTTAAAATTTTGTGCTCAAAATATACGTGATAACTGGTACACCCGAAAGTAAAGATGATTAATTATGGTATACCGGCCGGCATTCATCATCATTCGATCGTTGTTTTCCCTATGTATACCTGATGATGATGATAATATGGATGGTCTGGACGGATCAGAGCGTCGAGCCGGTGTGTAATACCACCATCGGTCGTGGTTTATATATTCACCCATACAGATACACACCAAGCATTGAATATACACCGTTGTCGACGTCGACGACGATTACCACCACCGTCACTTGCTGACTACACTAAGTTGGTGTTGCTATGGTAACGGACGCGTCGGGGAGACACCCAACCACCTTTCCTGTTTGCTATAGTTGATACAGTAGTGGTTCTCCAGTACACACATATAACATCGAGTTCGCTCACTTTACACAGTTCGTTCGCTTTATTCACTATCTTTATTTATCCAATATATCATTGAATATAATGTGCACTTTGTCTATTTACTGTCTGACAATATTTAGAGAGAAATATAAATGGCGGGTAACGTATTATACCGTTCATTATAGGTAAAATGAGGAATGTTTTGGTGCAGATTGAAGTGAAACTGTATATATAGTCTCCTATGAACGAGCGCACTGGGCTGTTAACAAAATAGCATTTATAGCGAAGTTTGACTGTATCTATATGTGTGTATTTGAGAGGGTGGTTTAATACACAATCGAGAGGGTGATTTTTGAAATGAGGGAGAAATGTTTTGAGGGTGGTTTGCAGACATAGACTATGAGGAGTCATCGAATCAGTCACAATTTTACTATATTACCAAGTTTAGTGAAATCATCGAATAGTTAGAAAAAAAGGTAGAATATTATTATTACAATTCTGCTTTCTGATATTCATTTTTTGTCTATATCAACAGAATACAACGTTTAATGATAACAAAAATTTACTATACTGGGACCTGCGTAATAATAGCGATTTTTTTAAAATTCAATGAAGCAAAATCTACAATTACAAATAGTTTGATTAATTCGATTTTGCTATTATTTAAGTGGATAATTATTCTAATAGCTATAAATCTCAAATTAGGTAGACATAGAATTTTTAAATTGTTAATACCTATGGAAATATAAGGATTTTTAAATTAGTAAACAGACGATAAATTGTAAAATAATTTTACATTTTTTTGAAATGGTAAATATTTTAGAAGTTATAAATTTCCAATCTAGTCATTTAGAAAATTGATCGTAAAATTTTCAATAATTATTTAACTTTCCACTATTGTTAAAATATTAGTTTTGCCAATTTCTCAAAATTGAACTTCCACAATTTACTCATAAACGGACTTGATTTTTCAAATTTCAAAAGTTGTTTACAATAGTAAATTTTGAGAAAGTAAATCAATAACCAATATTAAGATATTTTCTTCGAATTCCTACCTTTAGTTATACTGCTATATAATCTATATCTATTTAGTATAGCTTTTCAGAAAATTACCTAACACAAACACTACAATAGATAGATTTTCTTAAAAATATTTGAATAAAAGTTTAGTTTTCTTTATTTCGATATCAAATATTCAGATCCTATTTGTTCGCGGTTATTATATTAAAATATACCCACAATAGTACTTTAGTATATTTATCTGGATTTTTCTATTTTTGGCGTCTTCTTATTCTTCAAGGAGTTATAAAATTGTGATGCGAGTCAAGAGGTTTTGTTTATATTATCTAAAGAGTAGAAAAGATACGATGAATTTTTTCTTTTTGTTCTAAATTTATATTTATGTGGTTTTATTATTATTCGTTACCGTTAAAGATACATTTTGTTGTTGTGGTACATGATCATTCTTGACATTTGACCATGGTTATATTTTTAATTCTATCAAGAATCAAGGGAATGCGAGACGACATAAGAAACTAGGACTACTCGAATCATGTCTCCCGCTACAATGTTACAATTTCCTTATTAACTATGAATTCATAGGACAGTCGATCAAAGATTTTAGATTATTTTGACCGACAAATTTTACTAAATCTTATGTTTTTGTTACTCTCTTATGACAGTGGTTCTTTGTCTAGATGATATTAGAAATGTACACAATGACTGATTACAACGTTTTCCTAATGATTAATTAACATCAAATCTTTTAAAATATCGTTAAATTGTTTCTTTTTTGAAATAGGCCCATTATATATATTATTTCAATAAATTACAAATCGATATCCCTCCTTTTCTTTATTGCTGCAAATAGAATTGAATTACAAGGCAGTCAGTGGTATATTTTCCTAGGTTTTGTAAAGTTAAGTGCTTTTTTATTGGTTGACGAGACCTGTGTATATTTCCAAATGTTATAAGATTATAATAATGCTGAATATTGATAACTGTTAAATAAATTAGTGTATGCAGTGCCTTAGAGTCTTATTTCAAAAATAAACACAATTATGATGAAATATTATTGATATTTCCAAGAACCAAACTGAAATTTAAACTTCGATCAAATACTGAAAGATATATCTGTTTTTTGTCGCAAATTTTGAAATGTTAAATGTATAAAAAATTATGTATAACAAAAAAAAATCTGTTTTTCGAAGAATTGTTTAATAAATCCATAGAAAAATTTTTATTATGCCGATATATTGTTTATCATCACATATTGAAAAGGCAAAATACAGAGTGTACGAGAATTAATTTTAATAATTTTGCAATAAATAAATTAACACTTTTATTTTATTTTTCTCATCATTATTACTAAATTTCTATTTTGTACTTTGAGTATGTTTACGTGATTAAGAAAATATAATTAGCCACTCTTTAAAGGAATTTTGACAAATTTTGTTATAAAATTTAAATAAGTGGTATTTATAAAGAAAATTATGTATATTTGTAAAATTATCTTTTGAGTAATCTTTGATATAAGTTTTCAATATTTTTATTGTAATTTATCGATAAATTTTCATATCACATTGTGATTTTCTTTAGTATTCTTTATGTCATATTAGCATTCAATATTAAATTTTTTCGGTTTAAAAATCAAAATTGTTTGAAAACTTTATTATTATATTATTAAATAAACAATTTTCTAATTAACTAGTTATCTTACATCCGGTACATTCAGAGAAGAAAATCTATTATAGTTAAAGATACTACCTTTCTAAG
The DNA here is from genome assembly GCA_020423425.1 of Chrysopa pallens. Lineage (NCBI taxonomy): Eukaryota > Metazoa > Arthropoda > Insecta > Neuroptera > Chrysopidae > Chrysopa > Chrysopa pallens. Next base: position 58,078,534 of record CM035594.1, on the reverse strand, counting down.
AAAATACGGAACAAATCAAATCCTATAAAAGTGAAATGTGTGTGTAGATTAAGAGCAAAGTATAAATAAGAATAAATTTTATGATATAAAACACGCATGCGTTTTAATGCTAGATAAAATATATGAAAGTTATAATATGATGCGGGTTGCATATAAAATCATTGAAAAACGTTCCTATACACTTTTTCACATTTACTCTCAGCGCAGGACACATTCTGTGAATCCAACGTTTTCAAGTAAAAAATACTACTAAAATTAGTTTACTCAATTAAATGTTTTTTTTACCTTTACCCCAAATTTAACAAACAAGGATCACCTTCGTTAATATTTTAGTCAAATTAATCGTTTTCCAATTATATAATCTTTTCAGAATAATGCAATAAATTTTTTTTTTTTCAAAAAGCTAAGCAAATCAAAAAATTACAAACGAATTGGTCAATAAAAGCCTTATAATAAAATTATATACTATTAGTTTGCTAAATAGTACTCATTATTCAGCATGGGCAAAACAGTTTTAACATAAGCGAATTTATTTTTTGAAACATCATTTTTTAACCTTGAATCTTTTCAATTTGTATTTCCCAAGATAATACTGGTTATTAATCGAAAAACATTTCTAATAACAAGACATATTTTTTTTGTTAAAGTAAATATATTTTATCAAGGTAAAATGAACGAATTTTTGGATTACTTTTAGCCACACATGTATAAAAATATTTAAAGAAGGCAGTACAATTTCTTGGATCTTCACCGATTGTAAAAAAAATTAGCCGGCGCCTTGAGTAATAGTTAGAAAATATGTATAAACGTTGTGTTTTCTCTTTTGAGCGTATATATATATGCGTATATTGATATTTACCCAAATGTTTTCAGTTTTAGTCGAGGGGCGTTTAGTATAAGTAGGTATATACGAGAGAAAATGAATGTATTTTATCTCATGTATATATAAGTCTGTTTCCTTGGCAACAGGTAGATAAATATACAATATATGTATGTGTAGTATATACGATGAAAAGCGACAAGTGGATTATTTTTGGATCTATCTGTATATATATTACGATGCTTTTCCAAATAAACTTACTATACATTTATTTAATTAAAAAAAAAGAAAAAGAAATACTGAATAACAGATTTTTTTTTAACATCTGTCCATCAAAAAACACATAATAATACATTTTTTTTCGTATTTAATGAAAGATTATTTTACGTAGATTATCAATCATGATATTAAATTAGATTTTCTACCTAGAAAATTTAATAATATGTAAAATTTCAATGGATGGAAGGGAGAATATAGCTTATAAATAAGGGTTTCCTTTTTTTTAATAGCGCGAAGAAAAATTGACTAAATGAAGTTATTTGCTAACGTTAGTAACTCGAACAGATACATCGTGTATGTTTATAACACAACTCGGTCAATGTAAATTTATTATACTTATGTTCCTTATAAAAATTTATTCAGAATTTACTCAAATTATATATGTATGTATAAAGCACAATTTAAGCAGCTAAAGAAATGTAGCTTTAATTATCTTTGCTCAAGTCTCTGACCTCACTTTAAACAAAGTTTATATTTAGTTTTACACGGTCCGGTGTCTGCTTTTAAATTAAAATTTGAAAGTTACAATTTGTCACCACTTTGATAGCGTTAATTAACTTCAGGGTACCTAAACATTATGTTTTTATATGTCACCTTGAGAGATAAACACAGTATCTTCATCCGAAAATTTGTATTTGTCATTTTCATAGAAAAAATCAATGAAAACGAAACAGATGTGCTATACAATAATAGAAAATCAAATACAGTGGTTTTTCCAATGACGAATTCATGAAAAACAATCTAACTGTAGGAGGTGAATACGACCGTAGGTAAAATAGTATCGTGCTTCGACTGACATCATTCAACCGTTAACTAATGTATTCAGTTAACAACACATCACACAGTCATTATAATAATATCACACCACCAGGCAGGCAAGGAGCGTATAGTACCCAGAGATCTCGTCGTTGGTTTTTACTGTACAGCTTATTTATTTTTCTAGGATATATAAAAATTAATATTAAATGAGTTGGAACATCACACACGACTTCCATTTTCTTATCATCTTATAGAACAAATTTTTTCACAACATAATATTTGCTTCATATTAAATTGATGTTGATAAACAATAAAGATTGATTTGCAAGGTTCTTTAAATTTCAAATGTAAAATAGTAAAAATTATGATGATGAATTTGTACAAGTTTATTTAATTATGGAATTGCAGGAAAATTAAAAAATGCCAAAGAAGAAATTCAGAACTTTTACTCTAAGAGAGAGGTAGTTGTATTAAATTCAAAGAAGAAATTCAGAACTTTGATCATGCAATTGGTTAACTAGTCAATGAAATTGATCAATCAGTTTGAGACCAACAATCTCACTCTAAGAGAGAGGTAGTTGTATTAAATTCAAAGAAGAAATTCAGAACTTTGATCATGCAATTGGTTAACTAGTCAATGAAATTGATCAATCAGTTTGAGACCAACAATCTCATTCTAAGAGAGAGGTAGTTGTATTAAATTTCAGACTAATTGTATTCTTTTTTAATTTAACTGAGAATTTATTTAACAACGTATTGCTGAATTTTTTATCACTTACAATATTTTGAAAAAGTGGTCTTGCCAAACTTATTTATTCTATGACGCCTTAACGAGAGTTTACTATTTCTTTGACACCTTACCCCGGCTCAGACCAAAAATTATCTAACAATTTGTAGTTTTCAAAAATGTTTTTCGACAAGGCGTAGCAGTTAGTGCGATTGATTATTATTATTATTTATATGAAAACTTAACAATCATCTATATATATATATATATACAATTTAATATTAAATATTGATCAGTATATGTTAATAATAAAATGGATTATTTGTGTTAGACACAGTAAGGGATATCCCACCTTTCATATTAAATTTCATGTTAGTATGTTCGTTTTCATTTTGTTTTTGTTGTACTAAATAAAAATAATATACCTTCATGAAACTTAAAACTGAACTAAAACTCTCTACATGTTCACAAAATGTTTTTCATAAAAAAAAAAAACAAGAATAATATAATATTAAAATAATTTGAAACAATAGTGTTATTAGTCTCGAAGTCTCTTGATGCAGCAGTATAAACAAGAGTGTGTATCTTTCACAGTCTCTATCTATCTATACTCTTTTAGTATTAGTAAATAAATATATACTCCTTGTCTAGCATATAATAATACTTAATATGGAACATGGAACAATATGAAAGATGCAGGTATATTATGTAGTACAATGCGGGCTAATGTAAAAACATTAACTTATAATAACTAGGTATACAGTATGAAAAGAATAATATGTACTTTTTCTTTATATGCTGCTATTTCACGTCTTTTTAATCCTTAAGTGTATACTTGAAATACCCGCTTATATAAAACTAACGGTATTCAATTTATTTAAAGGTATATGAATCAGAAAATACATAAGGTTAGTATGTTCATTGTTTTCTCGAAAAAAAAAAAAAAATTAAAAATTCATAAATATGGTGGGAGCGCAAAGAAATCCATAGTACGTAGTAAGAATGGATACACTGCGTAAATTTTATAATTTGCTTACAGTATTTTAACCAGACGTTTAAAAATTCCTTACAATAGAGTACTTTCGTTAGTCAAAAATACAGAATGACATTTTGACTAACATTAAAATTTATGTAAAAATCTTAGATATTCGAGTCATAAAAGTACATGAAGAATTTACTATCTCAAAATTAATATTCGATATTTTTATGTTTATATCACGTGAACCTAAAACAATATGCTGGCATGATGTGACGTCATTTCGGTAAAATAATTAAGAAATCAATATTTTGAAGTAATTTTTTTAACACGATGAACTATCCTATTATTTTCCTGATAATGAAAAGACGCATACTGAAAAATAGCAGACTAAGTTGTGGCTTCGAGCCCCGGTAGTGAAAGTTTACTAATTATAATTAATGGGACTGTTAATTTTTTACACTGTAATTGAACTGGAGGTTATGTGTATTTTCTTTCTCCCGAAAATAACAATAGAACAATTCTTCGTTTTTACTCACTATATTTGATCTCATCAACTTAAGCTGTTTGACTGAGTTACGAGAATTTTTAGATGCGTTAGAGGTTTGAAAGTTTCAACATAGTTCATAAAAGAATTATTTTAAATTGACATACGGCATATTATTAAGTGTCTTTTGTGTTGGTTTCTTAGGTTCCAAGTATATAACATATATGTGATATTATTACTCGGGTGAATAAGTGTTTTAAACTAATTGAATACCATATATATATATCCACTTTTTTTTCAAAATAAATTGGTACATTGTATTTTATTAACAGATTGGGGATTGTCAGTCTGTTTGTTTTAAAATAAATATATACTTAAGAAAGTAATTGACACAAAATAAAACGGAAAAGAAAACTAACAGGAAAAACGTTAGTTTTGTGTGTAGTCTTTCTTCCTATGGGAAACAGAAACAGTTTTGAAAAACTATTTAAAACAAAATTGATATTATCTTGAAGGATATAAACCGTTTCATGGAAAATGTATAATAAAGGACAGTAAAAAATACTACACATAAAAAATTCATTTATAATGGGTGAGTGTTATGTGCATTAAAATTTATGCTCTAAATAAAATAAACCGATATGTATGTTCGAATAAGTATATGCATAAACAAGAAGCCTAATAATGATTATTATTTGATACCTAGTTGTATTAGAATGACTGTTTCACTGTAATTAGAGAATATATGATATGTTTAGAATTATTAGCCATTTATTATTATTATTTTTTTTTTAAATAAATCGATTTTTTATTTTTTATGATAAATTTTGAGAGATTCAATATTGAAGAACAAAATATTTAAATGCATTTTTAAATATAGGACAACCCATTAGTGCCCAAACATTTTGAGTGAGTACGCTTTTCTGCTTAGATTTTTATTCATTATAAACTGTCCTGGTGTTAACGAGACTTAATGATTCGGAAATTTTACAATAGAATATTATAATGACATTATTAAAATCTATAATAAAAAAATAAAATTATATAGGAATTGTGAATTGTAAAATTGACTCATTGAAGAAAGAACATTTATTGATATTTGTGGAAGGTCTATAGTTTTAGTATATATTATTATAAATGGCGTGTTGACGATTATGTGTATTTGTCATCAAGATGGAATGTTTTTATTAAATAGCATGCGATCGATTTAATTTAAAATACGCTATTTTAATAAAACTGTGTCATATAAAAAAACAAACAATTTTTCAATATAAATGGCGAACATACACAAAATGATTCGAAATTAATGATGGCACCCACAAGAACGTTAAAGAATAATACTTTCAAGTTCAATGTTTGTATACAAACTATAATTTAGATCTCGATGATATTTTGGAAGTATTCCGATAAACACCAGGTCTAAATAGTTCAAAAAATAATACAAATTATTATAATGTAATTTTATCAAGTTTATTAAAATTATACAATTCAATTGTTATTCATGGTAGTAAGATTTATATGCACCCAGAGATTAATAAAAAAAACACTACATAGCGCAATGATCGCATGTCAAAGATATGTAATTGACATATAGAAGTATTAATTACTGAGGGCCATTCTCAGTATTCCGAATTAATAATAAAGATAGAAATTTTGTTTCCCAAAAACAATTCCTTCAGGCATAATTTTATCTTGAATTATGCTTTAATTTGCGAATATCCTGCATGACAACAAAGCAAATAAACCATAAAAGACCGTAATAATTTTTAAAAAATATATCCCTTGTATCAAAGATCTCTATAACAAAAATAAACTAAATATCAGCTGTTACATGATATGTACCAGGAGGTTAAATCTGTTTTATCCTGTTTAATTAACACAAACAAACACTGCTGTGATAGTTAATAAACATTTCAACGAAAACATACAAAAAATTTTAGTTATGTTATGAAATATTTGCATAGATAGTACTGATCGTGTATTAGATATCTATCCATATAACAATTTATAGAAGAATTTGAAGATTGTTGCCGTCATTTATATGTAGATATGACAGTAATAAATTAAGTTTTTAAAAATGCTGGTGACAGGATACATCCTGCCACAAGGAGCTGTTTATTATGTTCATTTTATTTTTATCAAAACATTGAAAATCCGTGTAAGCGCACTTTTAGTGTTACGGGGTCGCGGTAAATTACTAATATCAAATGCTGTATCAACCCCAAAAATTGTTGACCTAGACTTTTGTAATCTCTTTTATCACACTTCTATCTCACGGATTTATTTTGAACATGAGAAGTAATGGATGACATTTATCTTTCTTAGTATTAAGATATAAGTTTGGTCGAGAGTAAAAGTTCCAAGCTTAATTTCAAGAAGTGGAAACATTTTGGAAAGACTTTAGCCAAAGGGTTCGTGTGATATATTATAGTTATTAGTTCAAACTCGATTAGTTTAAATACACATTTAGTATTAAAAGTCATCACTTCATGACGATGACGGAGTATATAACAAGCTCAAGTAAAACCAGAGACCACATACATATTAAAACTAAAATCTAACAATAATAAAACCATATATATTTTATTACATTATTTACCTCCATAATATATGAAGTAATATACAGCTAATGTTTTTTTGCCAAACAATGAGGTTTTAGCAAATTATTACTTTTAAAAACCCCTGATTCAAAAAGAACACTTTTAGTTCCTATATAATTTTTTGACCTAATTTTTCTCGCAAAATTGTACCAAAAATTCGTCAAGAATCATTTTCATTAATTTTAGACATTAAAGTTTGAACAGAATTTTTTTGTTTGTTGTTAAAAATAAAGTAGGCTAGTTTTAATATATCTTTATATCATTTGGAACCATTTCTTACAATAAATAACACAAAATGGCATATACTTGATTAGCCGAAGAATAATCGCTTGAAAGATGGTGAAAACTTATTTTTGAAAATTTTAAGTATCGCGAATTTGAAATGTTAATTGAATCAAATAATTTTTTCAATTATAACTAACACGTATACAGAAGTTGTATGGAATTAATATCATATTTTTTTGAATATTAAATTTCAAAGTGCTGCTACACATATTAAACATCAATTTCCTGTATAATATTTTTTGCATATTGTCCATATGACAATAATGTGTTATAAAAAAACAAAAAATTATTTGTTATAAAATGGTAAGACATGAAATAATAACATTATCATCAATGTATTGTAAAAATATGACAGGATTTGTTTTGTTGTGGTTATTATTGTTGTTAATTCGGTACGATTTAATTTTATTTTTTTCCAAATAACAGAATGTATACGTGTAGGATGTGATATGTTTTTGTTTTTAAATATAAATAAACAGGAGGACTTAAAGGATTATTTATCATTAATATGTGTTTACAATTCTGAGGATATTTTATATCTGATACAGCAATTAGAATAGGGAACATGCAAAAAATAAATGTTTGCTATTTAACCCATCAAAATGTTAGGCTTAATACTAACCAAAATTTGAAAATTAAATCAAAATTGATTCAAAAACGAATAAGTTTTAAGCTATTCTTTCTTCTTTTCCAGCCGTTTATTACAAAAAAAATTAGTATGGCTGATTCTACGATAAGTGGTCATTTTCTATAGAAAAATAGACCAAATTATTTTTTGAATATTAATGGAATTTATATAATATTTTTATTCACAATCAACTCATTTGTGTATACTAAAATCATTTATCTTAAATTTTGAAAGAAAGTGTATTTAAGTGTATATAACTGTCATGGGCATCGATAGGACGTCTTACCGTAGAATGACCCTTAAGTATGATTATTATGAAGATGAATATGTATGACGTCGTTTATGCAACTGCCTTTCATTGTTTTATTAAGCATTTTGAACGAATGCATGGTATATTTCAAAAATTTTAGGGCGTTTCAAATTGAATACACTATGTTAGATTTTACCTGATAATAGATTCCATTGAAAAGAGATATTCATACCTGAAACAAACAAAAACAAATTTTAAAATAATGTAAAAATCAGTTAATCAATTAAGTTGAAGTATAGCAGAAATGGGTGCAAATTAAAGTTTAAAAGACACTAGAAGCTTTGGGGGGTATGGAATGTACCGTCGAGAAAACCTGATTGATCGATTCGGAAATTTAACTTCCATTGAATTAATTTTAAGCTTTATTGACTATTTTCATCTTTCGACTTGCAGATATCCTTCGTACTATCAAGGGCTTTATCATCACGATGTAGAGGCTTATGAAATAGCATATCTACAAAAAAAATAACATAAGACCTCATTCAATTTTAAATGAAAAAATGGACAACAGCCAAATACTATTTACTTTGGAAGAATTTAAGAACCTTACTTCTAATATTGCCATTGTATGAAATGAAATAAAAATTAAATTAAACTCAGACAGCAATTTACATTGAGTTCTCATTCCATCTAATTAAGAGGTGAAAAATGCCATAAAATAGAAACGATTTATCTTCTGTTAAAACCAAAAAAAAAAAGTTAGAATTCGAAAAAGAAATTAAATCATACAAAATGATGAACGTTACAATAAAGAAATCATTTACAAAGTTCTTCACAGTGTCTGCTGGTATTATCATAGACATGTAAAAAAACAGATACGCGAACCATAATGTTGTTAGGGTCAAAGCACTTTCTTGGTAAAGTTCATTTGGTGTATGATCTTATGAAGAAGATAGTGACATTCCATAACGTTTAACTTTTATTCATTTTTTTTTAGAATATTCATTCGTTATAGAATATAAATCTGTAGATTTTTTTCTGTACATTTTTTTTCCCGTTTGATAGAAAGCCGTTGTCGTTTTTATATTAAATTTTGTATAAAAATTTAATTTAAATGTCTCTTTATTATATGAAGCTTATATCTGTGTGCTCACATTTCATATAGAATAAATAAAATTGTGTAAAATCTGATTAAATAATGATGAAAATTAGTTAAATTGGATTTAGAATTGTAAATTAGGGAAGGAGTTTTTGTAGATTGTCTGTCCTTTGTAACATATCACAAGGTTTTGTTTCCTCTAACCTTAACTATCAATAAAAAATTAAAAAAAAAATTATACTAGATAATTAAGACCTTAAAATATACAATAGCTTAATATTATTTGCAATCCGGAAATTAAAGTCGATTTTTATAATTTTAAGCTCAAAATTATCAAAATTGTAGACAAAAATATTTTCGCAATTTTTCAAAGAGGCTGAACTTTTGTACCTTCCATGTACAGAATTCGCATTAGGATCGCAAAATAGCCAAGTTGTTTGAAGCGATATCTCAAATGCTCGAAATCATGAAATAGTATATATCTTTTTTGTTTGGTGACTTTCCAAATCAAATGGTTATTTTTAAAAACTGTTAAATATTCAAATTAAAGTATGTGTCCTGTTTTATTGATTTTTAAATAAATGTGTCTATTGAATTTGTTTAATTCAACCCAATATCCATGATGAAAATTACAAACAAATAAATAACTGCTCAGTATATAAATTGCCAATTAATTAGATGTTTGCCTCTGTTTTAGTAAATTAATTTTTTCAACCGTATCATTGATAATCCATGTTATTACACACATCCCTGATATTTATAGATAGATAAAACATGATCGTGTGAATAGATAGATAAATCTAATTAAAACAATAATTATGATCATCATACTTAACTCGATATAAAATAATATTATTAATAATCTCATTAAAAAAAAATTCAATAATTTATATTAAACTCAATAAATAAATTTACTATTAAATACCATATTATTAAATTACAATATTATTTTATCAAAAGATATTATTTATTATATTACTCCATTTAAAATAAACGATCAAACTAATAACTAGTTGAAAAATTAATTGATTATATGTTATTTCGGGGCATAAAATCATCGAATTTGGTCCAGTTTCACATTTTTGTATCTCCAGTTAATCAAGTTAACTAAAAAGTGAGAGGCATTTTAAGAACCAATTTGTCGTAGCAAAAAGAAGTGTACGTTGTTTGGACAACTTAAAAATAGCAATATTCAAGTTGTCGGGGAATACGGTAGGTTGCAATAGGGCAGATACAAATTTTTTTATCACTTCAATTAAAGTGTCTTTACTTCAAAAACATGAATTTGAAGTTATTTTTTAAAAATGTTAACGTAATATTAAAATTTTGTTATAAGATTGCATAAAATCATCGAATTTGGTCCAGTTTCACATTTTTGTATCTCCAGTTAACCATCAAGTTAACTAAAAAAAGAGATGGATAACAATCTTTAAGAGTTTATTTATTCCTTATTCAATTTTTGAATCAATTTTAATTTTACTTGGTATTGAGCCCAGTTTTACATTTAGTTAAAATAGCAAAGTTTTTTTTATTGCATCTTCCCTATTAAAGCGAGTACCATTTTTCTGGTGTTTTCTCCTTCTTAGCTGTGTTGAACAATTTTCGTTTTGTTACTAATCTTGCCTTATCGTACATTGGACTAACAAGAAAATTTGATTATTCAACTTCATATTATATTTATTAAACAGTTGAAATAAAAAAATGCTAAATGATGACGTCATCATAATTATATTATACAGGCATATCAACTAAAAAGAAAAAAAAGAACTGAAATGATTATATTTTATGTAATATACACATAACAATATACCTATGATGTTGTTACTACTACAATAATAATCATTTTGATATTAATGTTAGATTACTAATGGAAATTTCCACGCTATTTAATATGAATCAACCTAACGAACAAACTTTTATGGTGAACACACAAATAGTTAATAATACAAACACACTGTACCTACCTAGTCAGTCAGACATTTACACACCAAAAAAAATATGTAATAATCTATTTAGAAGAAAAAGGAGGTAGGTAGGTAGGTAGGTAGAACTACATATATTTTTGTATGCAAAGAAGTTTGTAGTAAGAATAATAATGGACAATAGAACGAAGTGAAACAATGTTTGGTTATTGTTTGTCGTTATATGATTTTTAATCTTTATTACGTATATTTTAACAGTTTAGGTTATTAAAGCAGTTGATGTTGGATGAGATGAGAAGAAGTTTTTTGATGTGGTAACACATTTGTGATGCATGGTTGAAGTTTAATAAAATTATATGATTATGAAATAAAAGGGAAATTTGTATATATGGATTTGGAAATTCGTGACGAAGAAGAAAAACCATTTATATATAAACAGTCGAGTAGCGGATATTATATTTTAAACGGTTTATTTTAATTTGTTTTTATAATTTTTCTGTATCACCGTTAAAAAATTATATTTTCAAAATAATAGCCATCTATTTAGGAGTTACGTTGTCAAAACTCAATTTCCAGATCTAGTCAATAACAAAGAGAATTCGACTGTTGGTCAAAATCACGCTACCCTCATTGTTTTAACAATTTTATACCTGCCATATATGAAATATATTAAGGTATATTAAATTTACTTTTTAAGTTTTTAACGCTAGAAAATATTGAAAGCATTATCAAAAACTTTCGTATTGGTTCTTAGAATTAATTACTCCATCTTCAAATGTAAGTCTGCCAAAAACGAAAAGAAACGGTCAGCCAAAATTTTTAGATCTAAATAAATCAAAATATAAAAAAAACTGTTTCGCCTAAAACATTTTCGGTAAACTGTTTAGATTTGCATCAATTTTAGCTCAAATACACATAATTAAAAATGTGTATGTTTAAAGTATTATAACTGTAGGAACTGGCTGCATATATTACTGCATGTTTAAATGCTTTAAACACAGTTCAAAAATTGATCTTTATGTCGGGGATTTAAACAATTAACAATGATTATTGTTATCATTATTTGTTTGATTTTGAGTCATCAAGAACAAAAATGAACAGACAATAGAAAATGTGCTAAGTGATTCTTTTCATATTTATTTTCCCCGAGGTAAAATGCAAAAAACATTTTGCAACCAAAAAAATTAAACCAATTGTAAACTTTATATGGTCGAGTTAAATACTTTTCAAAGAATATTTTTTATTAAACTTATGCATAAAAAAAAAATTCTAAAATAATTTTCACAGAATGTTGAAAGATTTAGGATTCAAAAAACTATTAAACATGGCAACATGGTTTTTGTCTGGCTATATAGTTTGTTTTATTACTATATACACACAGATATATAATAATGAAATAGTAAAAGATAGCAAATAATAAAAGAGGATATGATTAATATGAGAATTGTTAAAATGAGATAAGAATATAAAGTGGTAAGCGGTAACAGAGAGCATGGATGCAAAGAAGGACTGTTTTGTTAATAATAATATCCTTTACCTCTTTCGTATAGAAAGTATTATTACTACACTGTTTAATTTAGAATTTTCGAAGTTCATTTCTACTCTTCTTTCAATTAATACATTTCTGTAGTATTTGTTTGTATAATGAAGAAAATATGATGGATTATTTGTAATTTTAGAGTACTTAAAAAATATTTTTCCTTTTAAGTTAAATTTTGTTTGACAAAACGATACTCTTGTATAGATAGATAATTCTGATTAAATTAACTTGAAAAGTGTGTACTCAAGTAGAATTTTTCCATTTCGAAAATATTTTCTCATGTTATTGATGGCTCTCACTTGAATGGTTTACACCACACGATTCGTTTAAAAAATATTTTTATACAAACAGCTTTGAAAACTTAAATAAAAATTGACTTTTAAATTGTTATTTGAGATTTTGGTTGATCGTTTGATGATACATTCTATATTACATTTTTTCGAAAAAATTTATGAAACTACAGAAACTTATCAATAATTTAAAAATTCAAGTATCTTTAAACATGGAGATATCAGATGAAATTTTCAGGCAGTGTTGCCAAATGAATTTGTTGTTGATTTGAATTTTTGTGAAGAATTTTTGAATACGAAAATTTTTTAAAAGGTGGATATAATTAGTCTGTTGCGGGATTCGTCAGTGCTCAATCGAATTGAGCCAATAATATACACGACAAAACGATAATGAAAGAAATACACTTCTGTTTAAATTGGAAGTATATTGGCAGGAAAATTTTAATTTTTATAAGACTTTATTATTTGTTACTTCTTTAAAAAAAGTTTTATTGCGTGTATCTTAAATATGTTTTAACATTACGATTTCATTAAATAAAAATTTTGATAGAAACTAAATAATTGGCTAAGAGAATTCAGTATCATGAACGTATCTCTGTCGTAACATAAATCTAAATTTTACTTAAACAAATACAGATGGATTAAAACAGAATATTGTAAAACAATTTATAATCAATACTAGAGAATCGGTATATAAATGATTTGAAACACGTTTTGCAAACAACTGATAAGGATTATGGTGTTATTATATATAATTCACACAAACGATCGTTATTATTGGTTAGTATTATGATTGTATTAAATTCGAAAATTGACCATAGAATTATTATTATGGGAAATTAATGTAGATATACATATATTAAGCCATTACATTAATTTCGCTACAATAAATACTGTTCAAATTAATTACTATATTGAAAGATTAATTTCATATTATTGCTTATTCAAAATTCATTTAGCTAGAAATTCATTTTCCATTTAATTATTATTTCGATTTTCGAATCAACATTAAGTAATTACGATATAATAACCATAATTTTTGCACTGGTATAGTCAACTTTATAATTAACCTCTTTTACTGGGACTTCTGATTAATGGTCATCCATTTTCCATATATAAAATCACAAACAAAAATAATTTTGATTAAATGTCTGACACCATCCATTACTTATTATTGTTTTCATTACTCTGATATTAAAATAAAATGATTAATATCCATACAAAAAAATATCTAATGGTCTTTCATCTTCATGTCTGTATCACACAATAAACAACGTATTTCTAGAGTAAATAATTTCGAAAAATTCCAACAAAAGTAATAAAACTAGTTTTTAAAATGTGATAAAATCATAGAATCATACCCAGCATGAATTATTATTATTTAATAATAATAATAATAATAATGATGGAGGACTTATACCAAGCGTTAAAAAAATTCTGATCAGGTAAACCACAACGGGGCATAATATAATTTTTTTTGTTTGTAATTCCCTATGGCCGTTATGGAATAAAAATAATTTTTTTTTTTTTAAATATGTATTACCTCTTGTTGCTCAGTCGTTGATTCACTAGAGACACTCGAATCAAAATGATACAGGGATATTTTTAAATAGTAAAGGTAGAATAATCAAAAACCAAATTTATTATTTATTGAATAAACATAATTTGTGTGTGAAATTCTTGAATATCCCATGTGGTGTTGAAATTAATCGCATTTATAAAATACCTTTAATATATAGTCTATACAGTTATAAATACATTATACAATAATGTATTGCAAATATATGTGTTTATTAACTAAATTTAAAACAAATGTTGTTTACAAAAAATCATTATTGGCCTTGACTGGTCCAAATAGACCGGGTTTTTCCCATTTAAGTACTTGAACTCATTTTTGATGTATAAAATACGATAGCAAATCTAATTTTCTCGCTATCTCTTTTGATTTTAGAGGGTTTGTGGGTTCGTATTTTTTACCGTTATAAACTTTTTACAAAAATTAATATACTCTGCCACATTATATACATGTTCAGTATATTAAAATAAGATAATAAATCCTTTTTACTTACAATATTTTATAAACTCTCAGTAACCATATATTACTGAGAGAAGAGGTTGTTAAGGTTATGTACCCGCGCGTTTATCGTTGTGGAAGTTGAATGGAGTGGAGTCTATTTCGTTCATTCGTTCGTATTTAGAGTGAGAATACAAATTCAAAATATATATACATAGAAAGATATATAATTTAAATGGTACGACAAATTTTAGATTTTATACGATAATAAATCAATGTGGGTTTTGTATAAAGGTACCTCTTTACTATATACAACACGTAGAGGTAAAAGGTATTATAGAAAACTGTATATATATGTTTCATATAAAGGTGGGGTCCTCTCGTTTTTACCATTTTTTTTTCTGTTGTTGTATTATAACTTGAAAGTTTAGTTAATTTGTAAATGTCATATTGTTGTAACTCCGTTTTATTTCATTTGTGTGTATACCTTAAATTTGGTTATATGTTTTGTAACTGACTTTTGTAACCTCAGAAAAAATGGTGGTATCCATTGTGTGTATGTTTTTTTTTTTCGTTGATGCTATAATCGTTTTTGTCTGGGTACATACATTTTTAAATTGATCCTAAAGAATGCTTCTTAAAAACATAGTCTGTATGTTTTTTAATAGTGTGAGAGGATTGTGATAAAGAGATTAAATAATTGTAATTTAGAATTATGGTTTAATCTGATAAAAAAAAATCTTGGCGCTTAAATTACTATTTTTCATTTATGTTTCTCATACCTGACATTCAATTTATTATGATATTCATTTTTTTGGAATGGTTAAGACGACTTATGATAATGTCAATTTTTCAAAAACGAAATAACGTGAAATTAGTGGAGATTTCACTGAATAATTCACTACCCAGATCTTCCACCCAATTTGCAAGGAATTTTTTAACGATAGTTTATCGAGACGAGACAAATTATCAAGTGAGCAGGAATAGGGTTTCGATAATCGCAAACGACAACTTTTACAAATATAATTTACTAGCTTATTAATAAATAAATCTATAATTAATAAATAACACAAGTAATCGATTATCAGGTGATTGTCGGTATAGGCCCTAAGAATTTTCAATTTCTATCAATAAAAATTTTTATAAAACAGGAAGTTAAAAAATTCAGTAAGCGTCAAGAAACTCCATAGCCTTAAAGAATTTTTTGAAATATGGAAATCCGCAAATCTTCAAGACTGGTCAACTAGTTCTAGTTCATAACTGATACAAAAATATTGAATGAACTTTCACATTATTCTTTTTTCTCAACGCCTTCGTAAATCATAGAGTATCAAGTATCTATTTATGAAATATAATTTTCAGAACTGGTCGTATTTGTAATATAACCTGAATTCATTTACTACAAGTAATAATTTGCTTTTCTTCAGCATTATTACTCTTATATTTTTATTTTTGAGCTAGCGAAGTTTCGAAAATTTATTAATAATATAATATTTTAAAAGAATTAAGAAAATGGAATGAACACAAATTACAATGGACATAAATAATAATATTATTTCAAGCTCGAAAAAGAAAGTTTTTCATAAATAATATAAGATTTGAATAAAATACATTTAATCTCCCCTCAGTTTTTGAAAATTAATGGTAGATACAGCCGTGTTTTTTATCCAATAAAAAAACCCTTGCATAACGATACGTATTCGTATTTTTAATTCAAAAGGATCACATAAATATTTTCATTACCAATAAAATTTCAACTTCAATTATGTAAAAAAAAAATAACGATCAAGCTTATGAGCCGCCTTCTCTCCTGCATATAACAGCAAAGTTTTTAAGTCCAAATATTTTATATATATGTTTAAGAAAGGCATCTTGCTGATATAGTACTATGGTGATAATATTAAGAGAAAAGTGTTGAATTTAACGCAGCATATAATAGACATAGAAAATAGCGACCCTTTATATTAGAGAATTAACAAGTTTGTACAAAAGTCAGTGACGGCTCGATGGAAATAAGGTACCAACGGTAGATAATTTTTTCAAACAAACTCAAAATATATGTAAGATTTTAAATTTGCACAAACATTGAACACATTTCAGTAAAATCTGCTAATCGTGAGTAAACTTCGATTAATCTTTCGGTTGTCGAAGCAAAGACGCAGTAAAGTTACAATACATTAACCAACGGAATATTAAAAGCCGAAAGAGTATTTTCAGCAAAGGTTGGTATCAATTTTAATCTTTGCACCCAATTTTTTCCATAATCGGTAATGATATTAAAACGCCAGAATATACCACTGGCGGTTTTAGAGATTCGGAGAATGCATAACGATTATTAAAGATAAAAATCTCAGCTTTAATAAATTTTTGACCGTTTATGACAGAGATCATTCATACCAAAAGGACAAATACTGTTGATTTTACGGTAAACGAAGTTACTCAGTTTATAAAAATTATGGAATTGGAAAATAGAAGT
Source organism: Chrysopa pallens (assembly GCA_020423425.1). Lineage (NCBI taxonomy): Eukaryota > Metazoa > Arthropoda > Insecta > Neuroptera > Chrysopidae > Chrysopa > Chrysopa pallens. The sequence continues at coordinate 58,061,382 of CM035594.1, read as the reverse complement.
AGTAATTTTAGATTTATAATTATTAACCAAATAAATATCAACATGTGAGTTGACTTTTGAACATTTATTATATTACAATATTAGTAATTTGATCTGTTTGTCTAAAAATGTAATTAAGAGGTAATACCATTATGAACCTTTTCAAGACTCTCTGTAAGGGAAAATGAACACACCCCAAATACTAAATAATAAAAAACATTTAAAAAAAATTTGTGAGCAAAGTAGAGGTATCTAGGATCAAGTAATAAAGATGAAATAAAGAATTTACATAAGACGAAAAAAAAAAACACAAAATTAATATTAAACAAAAATGAATACAACAATATAGTTATATAAATTGTTATAAGTTGAACAAAGATAAAAGATAATAAAATTGTTCCAACCAACGTCTGTATAATATTTATATGTGTATATTTGGGTTTGTTCTTGTACTGTATATAAATTGTAGTATACAGTAGAACCCTCTACATGCATATTGCATAATTAAAGATTTGCCGCAGCAGACATTCGTCCGTGATACGTTTCTGTATGTTAGTATGTATATTCTATTCTGTATGTATAAACAAACCTCTCTCTTGAAATATTTAGTTAAAGGTGTAAATACAGAAAGCATTTAATTTATGAGCGTTTTGCTAAGATTCTACACTAGTGTGTTGTCTATCTTATGAAATTCCCATAGGTCTTCCCTATAACAGTCATTTATACAGGTTTTGGAATGAAATCTCAAACTAGGTGCAGATTAAAATATGCAAATCGTTAAATTTATTGTCGTTCATTGCAAACTATGTCCAGAGCTTCATCTATATATGTTTATACATCCTTTCTATCATCACTAACTTATATCTCCCTCTCAACTTCCATTCGCCTCGTCCGATCATACTTTTGTAACGCTCTCGTCACACATTCACCAGTTTAATTTTCAAATCAAGCGTGCCTAAAGAATTTTAACTTCAAAAAGAGTGTCATTTTTATTCCTAATGGGAAAGTGATATACCAATTTACCAAACACGGAGTAGATAGTGTATATAAGCCTTTAGACTTTACTATAGTATTATAATATTCAAATACAGACATATGTACATTACATATGTGTACTATGTTTGCGGTTGTATTAAAGAGAGTGTGTTTCAGTTTAAATACGAGGTGTGCATGTGTGTGTTAGTATGAGATGAATATGTGTGCTTCGGTTTTGGTTGCTATGAGTCTGTATATATGAATGCATAGCATACACATCTCATGGCAATAAACTAGTAAAACCTTTTCCACCCTATAGAAGAGAGCAGATACATATTAAGTTTCATTTATAATAAAATAGTAATACAAATTGAAAATTTCTATCCAAAATCTAATAATTTATTATCCAAATTTTATGTGCAGTTAAACCATTTATTCAATTGCAGTCAATAGTATAGAGGGTCGTCGTTAATTTTTATTTTTCAAAACTCATAAAATATGTGAAATATGATTGCATTATGTTTTCTAAAAATTGAATAAATTAGATACATTTAGAATCAAAATTGTGTAGTTTGGTTTTTATATTTAACCATAAAAGCTTACCCTAACTTTCTAAAATTCACAAACTAATGGACTATGGATGATTAATGATTTGTCAACTGATAATTTACACTTTATAACAATTTATTTTGAGTTCCACCATTTAATTTTCTTGGGAAAAAATTGCATTGATAGAAAAATATATTAAAATAAAATATTTCACTTTGAATAAGTTCATTTTTCATTTTAATAAGTATTTTGTAAACATTAAAGAATCAATACGGTTTGTTTAAAATCTCCTCTGGGCTCACGTATTTGGGGAAGTTAAAGTATAATATAATTTGAACTTAAATTGGCAAATTTAATTTTTTACATAGAGTACTACCTATTTTAATTTACTACAATCAACAAATTTTGAAGAATACTGCGGACGAAAAGTATTAATGTAACATTTATTTAAAGATTATAAGTAAAGTAAAGGATTATACGTGAGAATGGCACTGTAAGCGTCATAATCCGTCTTGAATAAAACAAAAATTTTATCAGCTTAACGAATAAACAATGTACATAGATAGATAGCTACGTTGCTGTCACTTAAACCACAGAATAAATACATTTTTTAAGTATAATGTATTATGTATAAAATTGGAATGCAGTAGTTGAGAGTCGAGTAATAATATTCTGTTGTGTGTATATTATACGAGAAATATCTACGTAATAATAGCTCACTCAGAAAATACCGGGTCGATGCGATGCGATGGTAGTTGTCCTCCCTATACTACTATTGAGATAGTTGGGCAGACGGAATATAGAAGGATATGAGAATTGGTTGGGTTTTAGTTTGTGGTGGACATTCGCAATAATACTATACACTCCAAAGACCATTGATGACGATGATTCCTACCTAGAGTATTTTCCACATATATATATATATAGATATATATATATATATATATATATATATATATATATATATATATATATATATATATATATATATATATATATATATATATATATATATATATATATATATATATATATATATATAATATCTACTCTAGGTAACCGCATACACAATACACATGTGAAGATAGAGATGGTTATAAGTAGTTTGGATGCTAATACCGGAAATAGTACTACGTTCTGAGAAGTTTTCGAGATGGATCTATGTTGAAATTATCTACTTAAGTATGGTGTATAAACTTGCACTTTATTTATAAATATATGTTTATTCGATGTAATAAAAATTTTATTCTCTGTAATCGTTTATTCAATTTCTTTGAGAATTTTCAATGAGAAGGTGATTATGGATTACAATACATACTTCTGTTTTTAACCTTTTGTTGCTCGCGTTATGACGGAATATTCGCACTTTGTTGTTTTACTGCAAATATTTAACAAGTTAGTCATAATTTATTAAAATAGTTACTTATTGGAGGCTGCAACTACAGTATACTGTACGCACATACTAAGTCGAGGAGGTGTATATGAAGATTTATTATGTGTATTTAGTTAATTGTCTAATTGTGAAGCAACGTTGCAATTGGTATAACATTTCATCGATTTCCTCATCAAACGACTAACGACGTTCGACAACAGGTAAGTGACTAAACAAAGGTTTAATAACGGTTATTTAAAAATTTAATAACGGTTTCTACCGACGCGCAGCTTTAAAACTAAAAATTCTGAAGAGTAGCTTTGTTGAAACTCTTTAATTTGGAAGTCCCGAGATGATAACGAAATTTAAATCCTGCACGTTATTTAAAATATAAAAATTGAAATTAGATACAAATAATTTTGTTTTTTTGTTTACAATAAAATTGTTTTTAATTTTGCGATTCCAAGATATTTCGTCATAAATTTAGTCATTCATATCACAATAGCTTTTTGGATTATTACCAGGCTCAAAATAGTTTATCATGATGAACATCATGTACATAATCTAAGAATAAGCGAATATATCTTACAGTATAACATAAAACAATAAATGTTAGAAATGGATATTATAGATTCCTGTAAACCTTTATGTCACTATATATTTTAAGGATAAAATAAATTTATTATCGTATATAATATATATTTTATAAATATTTTACAAGGTGAACTAAGACAAATTATTTTGTTTAATGTTTAAATATCGTAATATCTGACTACGGCCAAGCCAAAAGGAAGAGTTATGACTTACTTCACCAGTCATGTATGTTCTCATATACGAGAGTTATCTAAGAAGTTTTGAAATTTTGGTCTCGCAATTGAAATCTGTCCTAGTTTCGAAATAAATTTTTGTGCATTGCTCTTCAAAAACTTATTCAGGTAGCTTAAACAAATTCCAACAGTTCTATACTGTCTTTCTAGTTCTCTTATATATTATCTATTTGTCAATTGCTTTATTTAGTATGTGAAAAAATATGAAAAAGGGTCTTAAAAGTAATCTAAGCATGGCTCAGAAAACATTAAAGTATCTACTTAGATTATTATAAAATTGTATAGTAAAATTAAGAAATCTGAAATATTCTACCAAAAAATATACTTTATAAAACTGCTAATAAAATAGATTTTATGGAACACTGTATATTTATAAAAATAAAATATTTATATTGAATAATATAATATATAATATACTTTATTTTTACATCAATGAAGGTATTGTATATATAATCATTGTCAGTGAATACCACTGAATCATCTTAATCTTTTTTTTGTTCTTCTCAAAATGTACAGAAAAAAAGTCATAAATAATTTATTTTTTTTTATTCTTTGATACCACTCTCGTGTTTAAATTTTTCGATTCAACACACATTAAAGAAAGAAAAAATAAATAAAAATTGTAAATTTGATTTGAAATTTCCAATGTTAGAATATATTGAATCGAATGCAAAATTCATTTTATAATGTTGTTGTGACTTATAAGTAATTTTTATCATATTTTTCAAGAATATTAATCTCAAATTATTTACCCCGGGGGTTAAATCTGTAAATATGTGTGTTTATTATCATAATTTGAACCAAATATGTACATGGCTTATGCAAATTAATTTCAAATTTAATGATTTTTTTTGAAATTTTTTTAATAGCGTGGTTAACGATAGAACCAAAAGTTTAAAACAGGAATATTTCTATTAGGTACAATTAAAGAAGGATTTCAATCCACGGTGGTAATGGTTTAAATTCGTGCTATCCATCAATAAAATAGGATAATAGACGTTTATTTATTGAGGTGCAAATATAATTTCCACTTCTGTATGACGTAATACGGAACTCTTGTGATCAAATAGTCTTTGATCTAATGAATAAGCTGGTAATAAGAAGCGGTTTTTTCCTGTTATTGTATTTCCAATACACTAATTAATTAAAGTGACATAATAACACAATAAATGGTATATTTATATAAATAGTATATTTATTCATATACTATTTATTGTGTTATTATTATTAACTTTAACAATAAAATAAAGTTGTAAATATTAAGGAATTTCCCAGACAGATAGAAAATAAATATAAGTATTTGTTGATTGATAGAGTAGTTTGGTAAAGTAACTTTATAATCAAATGATTTACATATAAGCTTTTATAAATTACATATAAATGGATATGATGTTAGAAGGACATACATACATATAGCACAGTCGAAGAGAGAAATGTTTTCTTTTTAACGACATGAGCACATGTCACGTCATAATATAATAACCATATGTGGTTTTATACAGAGTGTTTACATGAATATGCAAATTGTACATTCAATTTAAAAAAAAAATAAAACTAAACAAATTTATGAATTGTTATTATGTACCGTGAAACGTGACAAATGAGCCCTGGATATGAAGGATCTATACGATTGATAATAAAGTAAATTTTGAAAAAAAACAATTTTTTGAGATAATTGGAAAGATTATGTTATAACAAAACGGGAACCACCACGGTAATACATTTTTCATCTTTAACCGTTTGACTACTTAGAGGTTGCGAAAATTATCGATTTTCAAATGTCAATAGTAATATCCATTTTTTGAACAAAGAACATATAGAACAGCATTGATGGAATAAAAACATCTATTAAACACAATGTAATTTTTTGATAGTTACCTATCACGGTCAGTCAGTATGTCTACAATAAATTGTATTATTTAGTTTTATTTTTTTTTGCTCGAGTCCGTGTTAGCCATTTAAACTGATATTTGTCATATCACAAACTACACAAAATATACACTCGCTAATAACAATTACACTACACTACCTACACTGGTTGCATTTTTGTATTTTTTTTTTTGTATGATTGAAGTTTTTTTTTATATTTATTTTTTAATATACACCTAGAGCTGTGTTGTGTTGTTAGCTAGAAGGTAATAAATGATTTTTACAATAGATGTGCACCTCTTTTTTTTGCAACTATTGTAAAAAAAATATATATATGATTTATACATATAAATCATAGTTTCAAACTAATTTCATTAAAAATCTAATCACTATATCAGGAGTTATATATTTATACATTTTTTTTTTTTCATTTAACAATAGAAAATTTGATTTATATATTTGTGCTTCGTGTTATAGAATTAAGTTTTTTTTTTTTTATATACTATTGTGAGTTCAATGCGGTAATTTAAATTATATTGTAATATTTGTAATGAATAAAAAAAAAAAAATATTGGAATAAATTATGCTTTTTAAAATTTTTTTATTTAATACGAGAAACTTACAATGCAAATAAAAAAAATCAGTGTAAATAACATTTACCCCTATTAATTGTTTAGATACTCGACATATACTTGAATTTAATGTGAGAACAGTTTTCAATTATTGGGCATTCATAAAATATTCGAAATACGCAGCAAGACAGTTATAAAAGCATATATAATAAAAAAAATTTTGATATAAAAGTTATATCTTTTGTTTTTGACACAAAAATTTTTGAAATTTTCTTCGTTTATGGTTCAAATGTTGAGTAATGAATCCATTGGACCGATTTTGCTCATTCACGGAATTACAACTAACTTTTTATGTTTAGAATACGTTATCAAAATTTTGGCTTAAAATCTCTTTTCTTTTTTTTTATTTTGATGACGGAAATGGACTAATTCGGCGATTCTATGAACACCTGTACCAAAATTGTTTTTCAATATTTGGTAGCCTTACAAACTTTAGACTAAAATTTTTTTGTATTTAAGCTTCTCTTCTATCTTTTAGCCTCCAAATCTTGAATCCATGACACCAAATTGGATAATTTTATTCGTTCAACACAAAATCACTTTTAAGTAAACAGCACGTTAGGAAAATTTCGGGATGCTAGTTATCGTAATGATGGGCAGAACAGAATTAAGTGATTTAATAAATTCATTTTAATAAAATCGTTACAAATTTTAGATTAAATTTAAAATATCGTCATACATATGCAGGGTCAAAAAACTCGTTTTTTTTTTCCAAAAATTTCCGATGTTTAAATAATGAAATTAATTTTATATCACGTATTGTCAGTTAAATTTTTTTTTTTTGAAGCCTAACAAATGTACGATAAATTTAATTTACTATAGAGGGGAAATGATTAAAAAAAAAAAAAAACACATATGCAATTGTCGTCACAGCCCCTTATTTTGTCCAGGTGTGTTATATGTAAGTGTATATGTATTTGTGTGTACTTTTTTTTATTATTATATATTTTAAAGATAGAATACAATTTTATTCTCTGTTGGTTGTAATATTTATTTAAAAACGTTATAAAAATTCATTGTCTAGTTTAGTAGTTTACCTATAATTAATAACGATTTATTATACATATAATGTTTATTATACATTAACTGGCTAAATGATCATTCACCCGTGTGCATATTGCTATAGTAAGTTAATCCATGGTTTTTTATTGTTTACTTCATTAATTTAGAAACTTTTATTGATTTAGAAATAGATTGGGTAATTTTATCCAGACAAGTTTTTTATGCCAATGTAAATGATAGTGCCCGTTTTCTATTTTATTTTTAAGTTTTAAACACACATTTAAATACATTTAGAAAAATTTTCTATTGATTTTCAAATAGTTAAAGGTAAATTTTTCAATATATTATATCCTAACGTAAATATCAGTGTCGAGAGAACTATTTTTAACACTGCAATGTGATTCGATTTCTGCTTAAGCGCTCCACAATTTTTGAATGGAAACGTATGAAAAAAATGTATGAAAATTGGGTTTCAACTATCATTTCTATCAATAATCTGGAAACCATAAGGATTTAATTAATTCGAAAGATGATAGAAAATATCAATCTATTAATGCCTTTCGAATCTCTATCTTATATTGAGTTTATGGAACTAATAACAAATTAATAAGTTGTCTTCATAAAAGTGTTTTTTAATTATGATATTCCGAAAATTAGAGATCAACGGTCTATTTAAGCAGTCAAATTAAGCAGTCCTCTGCAGTACAATTTTGATAAATCTTCATATTGGCGTGTTTGGGACATAAAAAACCTAATTTGCGATCGATTTTCAAAGTAAATTGAATTGTCTACAAAATACAACGATATTTGAGGGTGTTCATAATTGTAACGGAATTTAAATATTTGTATTGTTTTCGTCTCGAGCACTCGTAAAATTGGTCTCAAACGTAAGGAATTTTTATCATTTAAATTTCACATAAATATTTCATTGGTTTTTGTATACTCTAAGTCGGCTAGTGTCCTTTCTAATAAAAAAAAAAAAAACTAAACTCAACATGAAAAAATCGAATAATCAAATAAAAATTGTCAAAATAAATAATATATATTTTTATTATTATTTATTTCACATATTATGAAATTTTTTTTTATTAACAGGCAGACAACCTTCAATTTTTATTGTTAGACAAATTCTTATGGTGTTGTTTTTTTTTTTTTTGGTTATTTTGATATATACGATCTTTTCGGAGACTTTCGTGTATAAATTATGAATGAAATTAATTTGTTATGCTAATCATGCAATCAAAAGATTACAAAAACAAAAAAGTTTCTATCAAATTGAAATTATTTTCAAACATAAGAACATCTTAGAATTTATTAATAAATAAGAAAACTTTTTTTAATTTTTCGATTCATATTTCTTTACTGAAATGTATAATATATTCTATGGATAACTACGACAACTTTTTGAGTCCATACACTACAAACACAAGTGTAGATCACAGAGTTATTAATTGAAGAACTTACTAACAAGCTCTTAAAAATAACTATTTTAAGAAATATAACCTAAATTATGTTTTTTTTTTTTAAGTTTTGTGAATTAAAAATCATCAAAAATTTTCAAGTAAACTGTTTTTCTAAACCTAAATCAACAATGGACCATAAATAGTAAAATAGCAAAAATAATTTTGACGATTTTATGCTTAACTTTTGGTGTAGCCTTATCGATTTTTGAATAGTGGAAGAGACTCGAGTTTTGTAATTTTAGGGTCAGTTTTAATTGAATTTAATTGATTATGTGTTTTAAAATCTCGTTCAAAATACATTGAAAAATAAAGAAAAATCAAAAAAATATTAATATTTCCAATTCCTATTACTACTCTGTCAATAAGGCAAATTTCAGTCAAAAATTACAAGAGAAGTCTATTTGGAAATATGATGTGAAGTTTTCGTGAAATATATAGAACAGCGATAGCTCAGAGATATCACAAAGTGATATTTGCTGCTAGGACTGCGTGCCCTCTAAGTGCATCATTATGAGTCCATTTATCTGGGTTAGCCCAGGAAGTTACATTAAAAATTTTGTTAATGTTAATTTTATGTAAAAATGAAGATCATTTACAACACTAGTTGGAAATGTCATTAATAGTGTTGTTTTATTGGAAAATCAGTTTCGTCATTTCTCATGACGTCATTACTAGAAGAAAACCGTTATTCATCAAAAGTATAAAATCATTGATTTTTACCTGAAAATAGCTCAGTATTCCAATGAAAAGCATGATTCATACCTGAAACAAATAAAAATTCAAGTTAAATTATGAACAAACAAAAATTTTATATTTTTTATTTAATTTTATAAAAAACTTTTAACATAATTAACAAAGCAACTATAATTATTATATACATTAGTTTTTCATAACACTAGGGATTGTAAAAATATTCTGAAAATTTATTTATTTTCCTAGAAACATACCCTACAACAATTGTCATGTGTGAAAATATACTCCAGAGTATCTACCTACGTCGACTTCCATTATACTTTTCATGGAAATAAATTTTTATAGATATTGTTTTTCATAAATAAATAAATACAATATTTTAACAAAATATTTACTAAGAAACACTAAAACTGTTCAAAAATGTATTTTATTTACTCAAATGGAAAATGTATTTAATATTTTCTAAGAATTGTCAAAAAATACTAAAAAAACAGTGAAACATCTTTAAATTGAAGACATTAATGTTGATTAATTATGAAGTTTACTTAGGTAAAATTTTTGTATGTTGACTAATATCTCATTTATAATTTGTATTAGATATGTTTAACTGTAAGTGTATTGTAAAATGGTACAGGGTGATAACAAAAAAAACTTTGATAAACGACCAACAAATAAGAAAAAAAAGCATTCAACAAAAATAAATTTTTCTAATAAATTTTTGTTGATGTTTAATTTTGCTCTAAAAAGAAAATTTCTTTGTGACCTTTTTTTTAACAACTTGTGACAAACAATGGTATAAATTTTCCCTAATGCTTCTATTTTATGTTATTCTTTTGAAATAATAAATTTTGTGTGAACATTTTTTTTATTTTTTATTTGCTTGTTTATTAAATAATTTGATGTAATGGAAATTGTTTGTACTTAATGAGGACATTCATTTTCGTGTATTAAATTTGTACAATATGCCTTTGATGTTTATATTATTTACTTTTTTAACGATATCTCGACCTTACAAAAAGCACTTAAAAGAAAAAGAAAAATTCTTATTATTTCAGAAAATGAGTCTCATTAATGCAGATGGGAAATAATATGATGGTTTTGTTTAAAACTATATAAAGCCGCCATATTTTTGTATGGATAGTAATCAAGAAATGGAAAATGGAACTATTTAATAGATTTAATTTCGTTTAAATCTATCACAGCCCGTAATAAATATACCTTTCGTAGTACTAAAAACTGCTTATGATAAATGGTAACTATTAAACTACTAAATACGAAATTCAAAATTTTTAAAATATTACATTTACTGAAAATGTTATCAGATTAAAAAACAATTTTTCATTAACATCCACATTTTCTTAAATATTATTTTTAATTTTTTTTTACGTTGATATAATAAATATAAATTTCTAATTTAGTTTTAAAACTTGTCTATAAATACGGCCAGGAAATTGAAATGCCAAGGAATTTTTTGAGTTTGTATTCTCTTTAATATAAACCGCGTTTTGAAAAGAATATTCTAATTCCATATTTAGTCTAAAATACTACTCGTTAAATTTTAAAGTCAAAAACATACAGAGTCTAATGCATTTTTTTAATTATTTCATAAGATCAAACAGTTTTTTATTACGATTTTATGGAGCAATAAAATAATTTAAATATAATTTTTTTTTAAATAAGGAACTACTGAAGAGTTAAAATTTTTAAACAATGTTCACTGTGGTGTAAAGAAAAGGTTTTACTATAAATTCACATATGAGTGTGAATGATATGTTCCTTTTTTCTATATTTATTTATTGATGAAGATTTTTATGTAAGCATTTAAAATAAAACCTGAGTGTGACGGAAAAAAAATTATAAGAGACACAAAAAATAAACCTAACGAATTTCCAAAACATAAAACTATTAATAACCCCCTTTACAAAAAGGATATTTTTAAAAATTCCCCGCCCATTACAAAAAAAAAAATTTTTTTTTTTTTCGGTTAGAAAACGCAAATAATTATTTTTATATATATGTAGGTTGGTTTCTCCATATTGCAACATATGTAAGTCAGAAAATTGGATCTATTTAGAAGAACAAAGAACCATATAAAATAGTTTTATGAAATATGGTTAATGTATATAATAACGAACAGTGATGCATATTTATTTATGTTTTTTTTTTATTTTAAAAACCGATAACTTGTCGAATAAATAAATATAAAAACGTTTTTAATCTATAAACAAAGTAAAATGCTTTTTGTATATTTATATTTTAAAAGTTCTCCGACCTTACATTAAAATTATTATTATTATTATTTTTTCTTTCACTCATAAGAGTGTTAAAGAAAATATATATAACATTTATAGTTGTATGAATTATATTTACTGTCGCTTACGAAATTATTTATTTTCAATTACTAGTTATAATAACTATAAATTGATTCTATGTATTTCGAAAAATTACTTTATTTGTTCCATTATTTGCAAAATTTAAAAGTAAGTTTTTATATTTTAGTAGAATGTTTTATTTTTTACAGGATACTTATAATCCTTAAAATAGATATAATACTAAGAAAATTAAAAACATGGATGGCTAACATAATTAAATAGCCCGGGATATAACAACTAATATAATTAATTGATCAAAATTCTGTTTATATTGAAACCTAAAGAGTATCATCGATTTTGGACTAATTTCAGACTGCGATGAAATACAAAATATTTTTATACTCATTAATTCCTTTGAGATAAGATCTACCATTTATACAAAAAAAAACAAGTATTAAACTTCTTGGATTTTAAAGTTTAAATGAAAGTTGACTAACTAAAAAAAAGGTAAACAGTAATAAACATAATTTGAATTGGTTATAAAATTATTCTTATTAAAACACACAAAATACGTTCATACAGTTATACAGTTAACCTTTGGGTACAATAATGGCAAATCTAATAAATAAAATTAAAAGAAAAATGTTTCATAATAAATTGATTGTAATTAAAAACTAAATTTTTTGTTGTTGTCTTTTACGATAACAGAAATTTTGAATTTTTGGGGCTATGTCTGATTCAATTCGTTCACAAATTTTAAATTATTTTTTAGGTCTATAACTTGCAATAAATTGTATATACATATATTTTTTTTTTTGCTTATAAGTTAACTGACATAAAGATAGACATACAAAAATTAACTAATTTTTCCGTTAAAGTTTTAGTATGTTTTGGAAAATACTTATCAAATCTTTTGAAAATACTTTCTACAGGATGTTTAATAACTACTAAATATGAGTATTTTGTTACCCAAGTCTGCATTATTTATGTTTTACTAAATATTAATAGTTACATTTTTTTATCATATTTCCAGACGTTAAATATATATTTACAAATTAGTTTGTCGTAGTAGACAGTAAAATATAATTTAAAGAAAGCAAAATAAAATACATCAAAACGCAGCATACATTTTAAAACACACACAAAAAAAATAAAATTAAATCTGATATATACATAGATTGTATATAATATTTCTTACATGTTTATATATTTCTAAGAATTATTAAAATATAAAATCTTCTTCCTTTAATCTTTAATAAACTTACAACATACAACAGACTACAAGACATAAAGATTATTATGAATATTCAAGTTCTTTTTCTAATCTTATGTAGAACCATATGTGTTTATATATATACAAAGAAGAAACAAAAAACATCTTAACGACCATAGTTAACTTCTCTCATAAGTCACATTTATATCTAAAATCTGCCAGAAAAAGTAACCCAAGTGGATTTAAGAATGATCTCTGGTCAATGTCAAAAATTCAATTTAAACCACTTAAAAAAAAAAACAAACACATACCTTGAAACATTATCATATGAAAATCCAAATGCATAATCACTTTAAATATACTTAATGAAATCGTTTTGTTTAGGATATTTTAAAATAATTAATTAAAATTAACTCAGAAATTTAACGTACGTTAATTTGTGTCAAATTTAACAATGCGAAATAGTTTTTTTTTTGGAGAAAAAAGTCACAGCACTTAAAAAAGTTTTTTTTTTATTGTTTTTAAAAAATTTCACAGCACAAAATTGAAGAATTTTAACAAAAAACTGAATAACAGTTGATAATTTTTTTTGATTGTTTGTTAAAACGAAGAATTTTTGTAACGGATTTTTATTTCTTTGTTTAAAAAAATACAACAAATTTGATATGGAGATAACTCGAAGGGAAAACGATGTGGGTGCTTATTTGAAAAATAGTGCGCGTAAATATTCAACTATTTAATATAAAAAAATAGAATTAAATTTTTTTTAATAATTAAAAAAGTTCAGTCTACTAATTATGACAATTAGTAAAAATTTTGGAGCTTTTTTTTAGTTTTTAAACACTATTTGTATTTAGTAAAATATATTTTTATTATTATTTAGAAAAAATTAACATTAAATTTATTGATGTGAAAATTGTATTGTATTTATGAAACTTAACAAATTTTTATTTATGCGACTAGAATCATGTTCACTGTAGTTTTAACAAATTTATTATAATAGCATATACAACAATATTTTTGCGATACTGTTGTGTTGCTCTGTGCTACTATATCGTTCAACAACCGAGCGTGTGCGTTCAACAACTGTTCTAGCAACCCCAAACAACTATCCTAAAAGGGTGCTTTTCACGTCTCTTCTCTCTGTTCGCCGGCGTCGTTCGTTGCCTGTTCTATTGCAGTGTATTATATGTATATGTATATAAGCGAGTGTATATGTATTGTGTATATATGTGTATATGTGTTTGTTGGAAGGGATGAAGATATTATAGGGGGAATATCATTTCATCCCTATCTAAAGCTCTATAATAGTACATACACACATATACGTTTATATACCGTGTGTGTACGATATGTTTGAATGTATAGATTGTTCGTATGCTGTCTGGAAATGTTCCTACCAATGTAATAAGCAGTTCTTCTATTGTTATTTCTGAAATTATTTAGTAAGTCCAGTACGAAATTAATTTCGCCTTTTAAATGCAAATTGTTTGTTACGTTAATTTGAGTCACATCCGAAATTTCTTTTAAGGCTGTTAAGGGCTAGGTTTAGCCATTCACAACAATTAGGGATATGTTGCAATGGCTGTGACGTTTGATGCCACACCTAGTGTTAGAATGTCCATTATCGCTTTAAACTTTTCTCGTTTATGATATCAGATTCTCACTTTTTGAAATCGTATGTCAAGGTATATCTTATTGTACAATCTCATCTCAAAAAATTTAGTCAATTTTTGTTGTGATAATAGGAGTCAAGCCGTCAACTAATGATATACCACGAAAGGAAATCGGCAGGCAGGCTCTTTACATCAACCATCTGAGCAATATGGCAAAGTAATAATTAATAAAAGAAAAATATTTATTAGCCCGTTAATCAAATATACACAAACCATTAGATATTTGTAAACTTTTTAAATAGAAAAACATTAATTTTATGGTAAATCAAGATTCCGCCGACTGCTTTTCATCGGTACCAAACAAATTAATGGTATTGTGAAGACAGACCATTGGGCAGAATGGTAGTTTTGCACATATAAGGTCTTTGGACATGTCCTGCGGTAAAAGCCAACAAGTGTGCAATTTAGTCTGCCTAGTATATGCTTGCAAATGATTCCTCCAATTCGATATATCTCTAGTATGCTGGAGCAAAGGATTAGGAATTAAATACCATCGAATATATTTGTAGGACTCCAAGATTGCATGTGTATTGCTACACATATCGTAAAACGTCGTCAAAAAGACGTGACACTTTCGCTGAGACATGAATTTCAATTTCTTCAATATAAACTCTAAAATATATTTTTCCCAATGAGTTTGTATATTTTATATGCATTTAGTCGTCGACTCCACAGTGAGTAAGTGCTACTACTCTAGTCTATATGATGACGATGCTTATGTTTCTCTATTCGACCCTTCCCTTTTTTTCCTCTTCTTGTGTATAAACATACACATACATTCACATGTCGCTCGCTGTTGATGATTCAAGTTGAATGCGTTACGTTAACTTTGTGTGTATATTTATATATATATTATAGAGAAAAAGAGAAATTGAGGGGTAGTTTTTCTATTGAAAATAAAAAAGAATAGCAGGCGTATTAAACATGAACACGCGGTTCACTCTCCAAATATTATTATAAAAATATTGTATTAATACTTCAATAATAATATTTCTCTTCTAGTGTATTTTTCTTTGTTGT
Source organism: Chrysopa pallens (assembly GCA_020423425.1). Classification (NCBI taxonomy): domain Eukaryota; kingdom Metazoa; phylum Arthropoda; class Insecta; order Neuroptera; family Chrysopidae; genus Chrysopa; species Chrysopa pallens. Next base: position 58,045,800 of record CM035594.1, on the reverse strand, counting down.
TTGTTGATCGAAAAAGCACAGTTCTTTAAATTCTATTTCGATTTTTTTTTTTTTTTGAACAGATGTTAAATATGAAATGTAATGATCATTCATGTTCAATTATTGTTGATTTGAACGAAATCGAAAAAAATAATAAAGTTATGCAGTTGAACGGGTCATGGATTTTATGATTGTTTCGTCAATGTAGTGACAAATGTTTCGTCAATGTAATCAATAATTGTTGTTTTTTTAAGAACTTTAAATATTTGATTAACGGTGTTTAATTTTTAATGACTCATAATAATGAGTAACTCACACTCGAATTTTTTATTGATTGCTTAATAATTGAGATTCCTTACTTTTAAGAGTGTGTTGAATATCTCATTGGCCACCTTGTAATAAGTGTTTTTCACATACGTATTGTTTAAGATGTCTCAAATGTCTGTATACTCCGTTTCGTTGCATGACTAACATTTAAAAAATATTAGTCATGTCAAATATTATCCAATATTAGCAGATCGATTTACACTGGGGATCTCATTAGAATGTTTCTACAAATGGTTTCAAAAGATGGTTTTAATCGGAATTGCTTTGAAGTCCTAGTCATCAAATTTACGATGAGTAACATATCTCTTTGAAGACAATGTAAGTGTAACTTTTAGTGCGATTCCCGAATTTTATTTTTTTGAAAAATTGTAGCTTGTCTTGCATGGCTGCCTTTTCGAGTATCTATACTTTAGATATAAGATAGCCACATGAAAGTTGGGCGCGGCTAAATAACATAAAATATTTTGAAAAATATCAAATTCTTGAAATACATATCGACACTTTTAGGAGGCATAAGAAATTTTTATAATCAATTTTGTGTGTGTCTTAAGTGGATTTTAGATACCCATATCATAAAAATATTTAAATTTTTTTTTGTTCACAGAAACGGTCTTCAAACAACCTTGCTTTGCTGTTAAAAGATTTTGTGTATGGTTTCTTTTAGCCTCTCTGCTGCTTCTTACCTGATTCATGATGGAATATTTTTTTTGTTATTTATTTTCAAAAACCTATACAGTGAATAACAACATTTTTACAAGATAATTTAAAATTATAATTTTTGTTTGTTTTCTTTGAGAACACATTCTCGCACGCAAACTTCTATTTTACAATATGACTGGAATCAATACATAACTGTAAATCGATTATTAAATTAATTAAATATCTAAAATTAATCCATAACTTTAATTGTTTTAATACCTTTAACGGTGTCAATTACCACAAAATACATTTACGAAAAAATGTTTGCAAAACCAAACAAGTTGTTTGGTGTCAAGCAACAAATGTTTTATTATTTGATTTCCAACAGTTTGGACGTTGTAGTACCATGAATTTATGGATCCTAACTAAACTTTTTTGCTGGTCTAAGGCGCTATTTCTTTTCATTTCAAGATGATGGCTGCGTAACAGAACGGACAGACATGTTAAAATCGATTACCTAGCTGATTGTTTGAAGTCCAACACCAAAATTTGTATAGTGTCTTCAAATAGTTAAGTCAAAAGTTGAGTTAAAATGTCCGAAACCAAATGAGATATCGCATTGAACATTAAATACAGATTACGTATATGTGAAAATTTTCTAACATTCCAGGTTTATAATTTTATACGACAAACGCCTTGCCAAAAAATAGAATGTCTATGTACACGAGTTTACTAGAAAAATAATTTTGAAAACACCACATTGTTAAAGACGGGTCTTAAAAATTTTAATTTATAGTAAAATTTCAATATCACAAATATAACCAGTTCAAACAAGTTCAGTTAAGGGTTTATAGACCTGAAATACCAACAGTATTTTAGGTAACAGTAATATATAATTGTATAGACTAGAATATAAATTGTATAAAAATACTTAAGATATATTAACCCATATGTGAATAATAAGACCATTATAAAAAAATATTTCTTCTCTTGAAGAAGACCTTTTTTTTTCTTCAACTGTATTCTTCGGTCGTCAACGTTCTAACGAAGATGATATGAGATGTGGGCTCATATATATGGTATATATAATAATAATAATAATATAATTCTTAATATTGTTTATTGACCAAATTGTTATATTATAAGGTTGGATCTAATATGATTCTAACCCACAAAGAAATGGAACAGGTTTATTTTATTTTATTTTTATTCTTTTTGGGTTCAAAGAAATTTAATACGATTTTTAGAGATTTTTAAATATGATGGTCAAAAAATTCAATATGTATCATATTTTTATTGATTTGTGTTCAAAAGGCATCCTTGAATTTAGGTTAAGTTTACATAACGATTGAATGTATTAATCATATTGAATAAGCCATTTAAAAGACAAACAAATTCGACATACCAAAAATTAGAGACACCAAGTGGTGTAGATGCGACCCGCGAAATCCACACAATAAACTATCAAATGAGGAGTATATACATTTTTGTCTTGTTTTAGTTTTTTACCTTATAAACAAAAATAAACCGATTTTTTGGATAAGAACAGTTTAAAGTTACTTTATTACACGTCGATATCATTCGTCGAGGCGAAAATTTCGAACGTGCACATACATAGTAGAGAAGTTAAAAATAAGTTAATAGAATTGATTCTTTGAGTATCAACATTAGTAAAATATACAAAATATGTATTGTACTTATGAATGTAGTATTGAGATGACTTTGATTTGAAATTGCTTGGTTTAAAAATAGGATACGATTTTGCTCATTTATGAACTTAAAGTTACTTTTTAGATCTGGAATAAGAGTGCGAATAATAAAAATTGTCAATTTTATTTATTTGAGTATATTTTTAGTTGTTACTAAGAGATACTTCTGATTTATCCAAAGTTTTGCCTGAAGTTATGAACTAAGAAAACACGATTTAATTGTTCAAAAAATTAATACTAACAATAATATTACTTTTGTTTTTCTTATACAAAAATGTACACAGCATCTTTTTATGCTCACCAAACTTCAAAATGTGTACACTTTAGAAACACTATGCGTTAAAACAAACCATTCAGAGTAGCCATGTAGTGATTCGGATGTTGCCTTAAATTTAGATTAGGTATTCAGTGATAAAGTTTTTATATTTGTTTATATTACAACTAATATTTAAAAAAAAATATATATGTTTTTACCACCCATAACATAAATTTAACGACTTAAAACAATCAATTAATAAAAGTCGTCATAGTTTAATTTTTATTATTTCTTTCATATTTTATGTGTTTCAAAAAAAGTATAAAAATAGATAAGAGCCCTTATATGCATAGTTCAAGTATCAATTTAAAAAGGCTTCTTGAAAGGAGAAAGAATATATAACGAATTTAAATAACAATACAAAGAGTTTTGAAAATATTGATGTAGATATAATCACATTGATTTTGTTATGTATTAAGTAAATAGGTAAATAATTTATTGAGTAATTCTGAGCAGAAAATTAAAGATTGTTTTAGAATGATACTTTCAAATAAATATTTCGTATTTTGAAGAAACAAATGATTTATTTTTTAAGTTTTGATTTCGAAATAAAAATAAGAGATAAAATTTCTATACAAAAATTTGCTACTGCTAGTTATAACTATTTTTAGAGAAAGATATTTGTTATAGATTCAATTAATGGCTCTTAGTTTTTCAAAAACAATTGTAAGAAAATTATTGTTGTTATTTAAGTAAGATAATTCATTTTTTGAGAAACTTCCTTATTGTCATCCATAAATATAAAAAATTATGAAACGTATGAATTCTTTCTTTAATTTTTCACTAACTCACTGTATACGTAACTGTGTGTCTGATACCTGCACTTAATACAATTCCAGAATAGTCGTCTTATTTACCTGAAAGAAGTCTTAAGTTAATATCACAGAAAATAAAAACTATTGTTTAAAAAAGAAAAAAAAATTCAAAAAATAGTATAATAAATTAGTAATGGTTGAAATGGCTTTAGTGGAAATAATTACTAACAAATTTGTATTATAATAATTCTTTTTTGAGGTGTGTACCCAACAAAAACTTCTATAATTACTTAAATTTCAAAACAAACACGTTCTCAGATCTATTAAGGATAGTTTTTTTTGGACTACAATTCTTTATCAAAATGGGCGGTAAACTATTAAAGAAAAATTTATTTAATTGTGTTCTAGTTTTCAAACCGTATGTTATACTTTTAATATTTAATTTATAACACGTTCTCGATTTTTTTAAAAAGTCTTTGTCTTTACTTGAATTTTTAAGCCGAAATACTCAATCTACCGATTTAAATAAGAATAATTTTTAACAGGAAGCAATAAGATTTACGTAAAATTAGCAACAAGCCATAGAAAATACCTTTTCTTAACTAAGAAAAATATAATTTTGCGAGGATGTAGGTGTTAAATCTAGCCTTAAATTTTTAACACTAGAAATATTGAATGTACCAAAAAAACTTTGGTAAAGATATTCATAGAATCATTTAATTAGTCCATTTTCGTATGTCAGTCCGTCAAAATGAGCTGATCTTATGGTATTATAGATCTAAAAGGTAAATTGATGAATGAGCAAAATTAGTTAGCTCAGCCTCATGGATCCATGACTCGTCATTAAACTATAAGAGATGGAAGAAAACACAAAAAATTGTTGGTTCTTAAAAATAAACAACTGTTGTTATTCTCTCGAACTATTTATATTTGCCACAATTTTAGCTCTGATTCATTTAAACTATTAACACTTTCAGTTGTTTCCTTCAATTATTTCGTAGAGGATTTTGATTTTTCAAAACTTTTCGAATAATTATGTTTCTATTAATTCAAATAAGGAAATCTAATTACAAATAATTTTGGTTTTTAATGAGTTTGTTAATGTTTACCAAGAATATTAATAAAAGCGATTACTTTCATTAATAAAATCGATTACTCCAAATCAATTTTTTCTACCACATACTTAGTACACACTGTATCTTTGTTAAACCATAAACATTACAAATCGATTGCTTGGCCTTTATTACAACATTAAAATTCTGTAACACAATTTCCAATGCGTATGTGTGTGTGTGTCAAATGAATTCAGTGAATATAAATTGATAGGTCCATGTATCAATTGATTAAGATAAAGAATTTTTTTTAGAAGAATTATGATCATTCAACGGGAGTTACACAATAAGTCAGCAGGTGAATTCATACAGCATCAAACGGGGGATTGGGTGGTTTTGCACAAAAAAACATATCATCATATACATGTGAGTGAATTTGTTCTGGTTTGGAAAGTAATTTAGCTAGAAATAAATTTGTTAACATTTCCTTTTTGTGATGTTTTGAACACAGATCACGTCACATAATAAAATACAACAGCAATCTTTTACTGTTTGAGCTCTGATGGTTTGTGTTTCTGTTCTGTGGAGAAGAAGGGATTTATTTATTTATTTTTTTTTTAAATTTCACTTTAAGAAGGTAGCTTAGGTAGGTAGGTAATCATTAAATAAACTAAAGCCTTACGACACTACTTGCATTCTAAATTACCGTATATATTGTGTTAGGTAAGGTGTTTGTAAAATATTCTGACAGTTATTGCAATTTCAATTTAATTGTTGACTTTTTAATTTAGGTCTTTTTTTAACAACCAATTGGAGTTTTTTAACAGCTTGCAATTATTTATTTTTATTTTTAACTGACTTCGTAAATAATAAAACATTCTCAATTAGTATATACAAATTTTAAAAGTAAAGTTTTCTCTTGAGAAAATCTAAATTCAACAGGGTTGAATGAAAACGTAATTTGTTTCGGGGTCTTTCTATTTGTTCTAAAATTAAAAAATGGAAAATTTAATATTTATATAAGCCTAGAAGAATAAATCTGCGGTCTTTTCGTAACAAAATTGTAAAAAATTCTTTTTACTTAGCATGTTTTAGAGGGTTCCATAGGAGGTAGATGTATTTATTCTCCACTAGGACAAACAAATCCCCCATTTTTTTGAGAAAATCTCAAAGGACAATGGAATAAGATGATGAAAACAATTTGAAAATTTAAAACAAAAATTCTCAAACATTCTCATCTGAATATTTGAACACAATTTCGTTCCATTTTCTCGGAATTTTTACATTTATGTGGGGAGATCTTACTTTTTCCTGATATATCTAGACAAAACTTTGCCTTATTTTCACATTCTTTGAAGGGATTTAAGGCAACTATCTTAGCAGCAGACATAGACCAAATTAAGTTTCTTGTGTGCCATCATACAAGGGTGTATAAATATTTGTAAGCTTTATGTACACGAATGGAATCATCGTGGGAGTGTTAAACCACGGTGAAATGTTTCGTGTAATATTTATATATTGCGTGAGTTAGGTCAGAATTATCCCGGCGCATTACTCGTTACTAACTTTGCTTGTATTCATCAACAGTAAAAAAAATGTAAAGTCATTTTGGCCGTATATTACACTCTCCTCTACTTTATTAAAGGACATCCTATGTTGGTAATTAGCTTTTTTGCGAAGACTGAGCATCATAAAACTAAAATTGGCTTGCCCAACAACTACAAAGTTGAATTTCGAATTTTTAAATTTTATAACAGATAAGTGATTATTTAAGGGCAATCTCATCAAAGAAAATTACGTTTTTCTCATGTAAAAAAGTTGTTGATTCTTCTTTGATTCGATCAACTTGGAAGTTAGCAATTAACACGCGGTTTTTATGCACAATGGACAAACTAGTTTCTAAACTTTTCCGTTAAAAGACTAATTTGTTAACAACAGTTTAGCATTGTAAAGTGGCATGTAAAATATCCAAACAACCTCCTGTGTTCATCCTCCCACACTATGTATGTAATCAATTAATTAAAGTATGATAAAGGACAGACAAAGTAGACCATTAAATTAACCGGTATCAATGAATATAATTCGATTCATAAGCAGCAGTATACCCTTGTCTTATTTGTGGTTAAACCTGCATCCAATAATTATTATTGGTTAGTATAAAGTCTTTTTAAATTTATCAACTTTATTATTCTAACACCAGTGAGGTTAATTAACGACCCCCTTTTGAGTTTTTAAAACAGTTTTAATTTTTTTTTTTATGATCTTTTATAATTTTTTTTTCTGTTTAATATTTAATTAAAAAAATAAAATGTTATTGAACGTTTAAATAATTCAATGTGTTTTTCATTAGAAATAAGTGTTGCGTCATCGCCTCGCGTTGAATCTTGATGTCTATGTTTTGTTAACATGAATCGATGGTTTATTTGTAATTACTGATGGTCATTTTTTATTCATAATGTATACTCATCATCATATGTGATATTTGTTTTGCTTCCTCAATTAAATCAGTTTTAAAATGAGTTTTGCATTGATGAAGATTCCCACCTCCTAGTTACAAATACGTTAAAATATGGTTTTGTTGCAAAGTATACTTGAACTGCTAATAATATGAAACCTTCATTATTGGAAATATGTTTTTTTTTACCTTAAAAATTAAAATAAATCAGAAATAGAAAATAAAGCTAAAAATAAAAGTTTTCTCGTCTATAACCGAAGTTGTGTCTTTTGGATTTTTCGTTAGGTATGTCAGTGTTAAAGTTGTAAGGTCTAAGTCAGAAAACGGATATTTTTCAACACTCAAACAGATGTTTTATGCCATTTATACAATTAGTATTAACCAAAATGAGCTTTAATAAAAATTTTTGTTCGGCTAAAACAGACCCTATTACAATTAATATGAAATAGATATAAAAAACAAAGAAAGAGCTATATATCATCATTAAATAAAAACAACGTGAGTTATTTAAAAAATAAAAGGCCACACCTATTTCTTTCTCTTTTTTATTTTGCTTTTTTATTTTTAAATAACATAAAATGTACCTACTAATACGTACATTACATAACCTTACAACTACACACTGAAGCAGCAATGTTTATGGTAAAATTATTTTGTTTGATGATACAAGATGATGATATTTAATATCAAAAACATTTATAATATCCGGCACTTTTTTTGTCGTTTCAGTTCATCATCATAACATTTTCACAGTATATGTGTGTATAATAAGAATGTCTTTAGTTTTTCTTCCGTTTTGAACAAAATGGAATTGATTTAGATATAAAGCTTGTGGTACATTGAAACTTCTCTCATTTTCTATATTTATTGTCTTTAGTACATCTGTTTATACTGCATATGAAAAATTTCCAGCAAAAGTTTTCGCAATTTACACACAGTACTTTGTATCAGCTTAATACAAAGACTTTTATATTGTTACCTCAACATATTGTTCGTGAGAGGATAAAACAAAAAAAAATTGAAAATATATCTGTCCTACTAGACACTTGTTGAAACATGAGCATTTAATATAAAATTTGTTGTAGCACAGTAAATTTAGCGTAAAAAGACAAAATATTGAGGTTAAAATTAACAAAGATATATATATATATATATATATATATATATATATATATATATATATATATATATATATATATATATATATATATATATATATATATATATATATATATATATATATATATATATATATATATATATATAATTGATATGCCACTCACAGTTTCCTCAAAATTAAAAATTTTAAATAAATTGTATCGTGTAATCATATCCTTAACACGTATGCAAAATGGTTCTAAAACAAGCGTAAGTATCGTTTTATAAAGCTTTTCTTGTATGCACGACAAAATTAATGCAACGTAGCTCTATATATATATAAGTATAAACAGGTGAAATGTCTTCTTTTACTTCATGTTTCTCAGTATTTTCTAGCAACTGATGTTAATATAACCAAGAAAATAAGATGAGTGCAATAATAAAGGTAGGTTATAACGGAATGGAAGAAGGTGATTGTCGTTTGTTTCATATCTATCGTCACAAAAACACCAACACTTAAGCTTGACTTGTCTTTTTTTTTTTATATCTTTTGCACAGCAATGAGAATATGAGTCTATGTATAATAATATCGGTATAGGGTAAAAGTACCTACTTCAACGAATATCATTTAACTATTTTCCTTCTATTTTCTAACATCATTTCCACTATATCATTTATGCATTCATGTTTATACTCGCCATATATAGAATATGTTAGAGTATATTCATTTTAGTTAAAAGTTTGTAACGCTACCAAATATTGACTACACTAACAAAATATGTGTGTTCATAGAATCATCTGCATAATTTTGTTTATCCATCCGTCATCAAGATAGCTCAGAAACGATAGCGAGCTGAAATTGATCCATCGGGTTCCAAAGATCCATAAGTTATGTCTTTTGACCCATAAAAAAAATTCATTTACAACGAATGTTTGTTTCTTTAAAACAAACAACTTTTATTCATTATTAAAATAATTAGGAATTGAATGTATTAACAATAAAATAAAACTACTCATTAATTGGATTACTTAATGATATTAAAAAAAACTAATAATTATATGTAATTAAGCTCATTACATATGTAAGTATAAGCTTTTATATACAAAATAACAAATACCTACAAATCTACATCAAAAAACCTTACACAAACATTTCTATGTCATATAATATTAAAAAATATATAATTTGTGTTATTTTTCATATATTTAAAAAGTACTCAGATATTATTAAAATGATGTTCTTTATATGCTTGCCTCACTCATTTTTTGTTATAAAAAATGGAGAAGATGATAATAATTTGTGTTTGTTCTTGAATTTTAAATTATAGTATGTTTAAATATTTATTTAAATACAAAGGAAAAACTATTAAAAAAAGTATGATAAAAAACAAGTTAGTCTCAACGGAAAAGCAATAAAAATAGTACTAAGTGATGAGGCTTAACAATTGGAGTAATTTGTATTGTTAAGTTACACATTTTTATTTGTTGTTTTTTTTCCTTAAACCATACTTATGGTACAGAACATTATCATATCTGTAGTTGTAACGCAATCATAAGTGAGTATATCGGAAGTAAGTTCAAAAGTTGGTCAAAAATCATTGAATAAAATTTGATATAATTTCGTTTGTCATCTCTAATTTAGAGGATATCCTTGTATTTTTGACAAAAGACGTTTATCCTTGCATTTTTGACAAATCTGAATTTCATTCATTTCTATGTTATATTTTCTAGCAATATAAACTGCTGATGTTATTTGAATAATTAACAGATTAACAGATTTTGATATTTCTAGGTAATTTTAAAGAAACAGGTAAACTGATGAGTAAGGAGACACACGAATTATCACTTGGGAAACAATATTTTGAGATATTTCCACGAAATAATCCAAAAATTTTGAATCGTTCGAAGTATTAGAAATAACCGGCTCATTTGATTATTCAGGCTGGAGGTTGTGGGTTCGAATACAATAATCAAAAGGGGGTGGTTGATTGATTACACTGTCGTCGCTGGGATCATAAATGAACGAATCAACCGGCTCCACCAACAACATAATAACAATATATAAGTGTCACCTTGTGCTAGAAGGCATCCGTGGTTACAGGGGTATCGCAACTTAATGAATTGAAAGTATTTGAAATAGTAATTTGAAGTTTTTTATATAAACATCGCAGAGTAAGTAATTATATAATTAACGTTAAAAAATCAGTTATCTAAATCTTCTCTAACACGTGTAAAGGGATGAACAAAAAATACAAATGAAGTTGAATTATTGTTTTAAATATGGAACGTGTCAATTTAGGGCAAATCAAATCCGGTATATAAAAAGTACATACAAAAATAGAAATATATATAGTAATTCTCTATATAATACCAATTGTGCCTTTGTATCCATAAAGCTCGACATGTATAATATAATAGTATAAGGTAATATATATATAGTAACATTAATATTATTGGCGGAAACATTTGGCAACAGTGTATAGTGCTGTTCACAGCAGTAGCACCCAGTATAGTATGCTGTTGTGTGAATGCGACTAAAGCGCCAGGTGTGGAGAGTTACAAATATATGTACTTAACCCCTGCGTGCCGCGCATTACCAAAATACCTACTATCACATATTACAAATTTCATTTTATTATATATATATATATTATTATTATTATACACCATACAATCATTATTTACGATTGTCTAAAATATACTAGCAAAAATATATATATATATATTTATTTATTACTTTGTGTGATGTTCATTTATTTATAAAATTTATATATTTTTACTGCCTTACCCATTATCTATTTTGTGTATTATTTCATTCTTACATTCATTCATTGGTTGAAAATTTGGGTCTGTAGAATTATTATAACACGAACATACCTGAAACAAAACGAAAATTTATTTATTTTATTTATTGACATATTTTACTATTAAAAAAAAACCAGAAGATTGATTAGATATTATTCTAAAAGATTATGAGTCTGAAATCAGTGATTGAACAAAATTGTGACTTAAAACTTAAAAGAGGTGAACACTATGCAGTAAATTTTCTGAATATGATAAATATGTCTAGCAAATTTGATAAAATTGGTCAATGCGTTCGATAGTTACAGCGGAATAAACATAGATAGATACAGTCAAATGAAATGTAAAATCCACTAGTTATACCAGAACTTCATCAGGTTTTCCGCTGACAATTTATAATATGCGCTTAAAAAGATATTGTTATTGATGATATTTGCTGTATTCATTTGTAGAAATAATGGGAACAAATTATGCAAAAACAAAATATATTAGTGACATTATGCAAGATATACTTTACAGATGCTCTGTTGAAGAAAATACAATTTCAGTTTTAGGAGCAATGCAGAAAAAAAAATTTACCATCAAAATTTCAAAGTGAATAAAACGGGAAATAAAATATCTAACGGTAGGTCCCATGATACAGACTTCTGACATTAGAAAGTAAAACCTGCATTATAGATTTCAAAGATTAGATAATAAAATGCAAAATCTGCACATTGTAAAATGTTTCTACCAATCAGAAAGAAATTTGTTCATCTAAACGGTCTTTTCTTCAAGATCTTTATAAAATTTACGTGCAGAAAATGGTAATTTTTGACTAAGAGTAAAAAAGTTACATCATATTCCAAGTCTCGAGTCTTTAAAAATTTTGAAGGCACCTAACCACATAATTTTAAGTATAAAATTAGCTTTCAGTAAACACTAAATGCAACGAACATAATTTAAAATATACATAACACACATCTGTATATATATTTATATGACACATAACGTAAACTTCTCACCATATAAACGTAGTGATGTTGAAGACATATTATTTCACAAATGCATTTTTCATTCCTGGTTTCTATAAATTCTATATCTAACCCTTATCTTTTATCCATTCATAAAATACAATGATAAATATGAAGAGAATATACGTATGTATATAACTATAGCATTGTGTGATACGATAATCAATAATAATAGTATTACAAAAAAACCATCATCAGATGCTTTTGAAAAATGAATACATTTTTGGATTCACTAAGGTATTGTGGGTTTACATAGCACGAGCCATTTAGCTTTGTATACGAATAAGGTATAGTTTATTTTTGTTAATTATTAAACATATGGAATTAGGAACAGCCAGTTATACATTCAGCTTAAATACGAAATAACTTCGATTTTTGAAGTTTTACTTTCCCAATTTAAAGCGAATATCGTTATAATTTCCGTACAAAAACCGATTACATTCCCTTGACCCACCAATTTCGAACGTTGAGAATGGTTAATGCAATAGAAGTACACTTACGTGTAGTATTTAATTTACAATAAGGCAAAACAGGCACTGGGTAAGGCATCATCATAGAGAAGGACACCATGGAAAAGATCAAAGACAAAAAATTTGCTACAGAAACCTAACGAAAATTATCAAAATTAAATTCATAACCATTAATACATAAAGCTTAAAATTATTAGCTTAAATAAAATATTCAATTTTTTCAAAGGTATATAAGAAATTTTTTCATGTTTTCATTAGGGACCGTCAGCAGATGGTTAAATGAAATTAATTTTGAAGGTTTTCATTTTGACCGAGATACAATTTACATAAACAATTTAATAACAACAGAACGACAAATTAACTAAATCTGGCACTGCTTATACGTCATTAAAAATAGTATCCAAAATGAAATTTTTGTGTTTGCAGATAGAATTTTTGAATTGGGAGCATAATTAGTAATACATTTGCCTTGTCGATATAATTGATCGGGCAAAGACAAAAAATACACGTAAAGTTGACTTAACAAATACAATAATTCTTAGTTAATTCATTGCACTGGAAGATGACATTCCATACTTTAATAGCATTGCATCTTGACATTCAAAATATGCTTCTTGAAAGTACTAATATATGCGAGCAGACAAACCTTGTAGCATGATTATTAAGCTCAAATAACCTTACCTAATGAGATATTTTATGTTTTCTTGTATATTCTCATTATATATGCAGTAAGCAAGCAGTCTGAAATATGCGTAATATAAAACCAAAACATTAAAAAAATATATTAACATTGTTATAAACATCATGTTTTTCATATAATTAATTGTTTGAAATATTAATGAGATATCTTCAAAATAATAAAAAGTGTATATTGTAAAAAACAACACATTTTACAAATTTAAAAAAACAAATAACACCATTCATTGTATTATAATATATATGACCTAAAAAAAAAATTATAACTTTTTACCTGGACGAACATATAACCACTATAACATACATATATTCGTATTTACGTGGTTGCGGTACGTTTACGTTAGTGATAATGAAAGTAATTTAAACTGAACATATCATAGGTAGTAACTAAACAAAGTTGTACATTCTTGATACGATAATATTGATCAAATCTTAACGAAAAAAGAAAAAGTGTTTAAAACTTTTCAATTGTGTATTCTATATTCATTCCAATACATAGATATCATTTTAATTATTTTAAATTAGTATTCATTATAAATACTATAAAAATCCAGTCTATACAGTTATAAATACATGTCTAATAATAATATGCATTGCAATTACCTCCTTTATTGTAATCTCGTATTGTCTAAAGTACCTATACCAAAATTTAGTGGCATCAATATTTTCTAGTGTTACAAACTTAACTAAACTCAACTAAATAAAATTAATATACTCTGACATGTATATTTATCGTAGATTAGTTCAATTTTTTCAACATTTGATTGTACTCAAGTATAGATTGATACAGACATATATAGAATTTATTTTCTCATATTATAATTCTAGTAGGTGGGAATGCATACATACAAATATACATGGTGATTTTATTAATTAATTCAATGTTTGCTTTTGTTGTTAATTAAGTTGTTTATATACATTTTTTTTTATTTTAAATATATCGTTTATGTTTTGTTAAATTAATGAAAAAAGGTTTTACATTTTTGTTTATAAATTTTAACAAAAATATCATTGATTGTATCAGCTTTTTTTTTCTAAAAGGTTATTTGTGTCATTTTTGAACATAATTGAAATATCATTCAAAATCAATGCTGTATTAGATTTCACTATCTAATCTGCAATGGTTACTATATAACCCAATATTAATTAAAAGTGATTTTTTGATATTATTCAATAATTACTGTTTGACATTTGCTATATAATTTACATGCAAACAATTGAACACGTAATTATACTTTCTAGAATGTTGTATTACAAATCGATTAAGATATCCTTTTCACGTACTATGCACGGTAATAATAGTTTGGGTATTAAATTTTAAAGTAAGGGGAATATTTGTAGCTGATTAAGTTTTGCGACGAATATCAATCATAAGATTATGATAACTGTTATTGACATTGGCAATGATTAATGGCCTTATTCAAAATCACTTTTAACACATTTTATATGGTACAAACCAAACCATTTGTCTGTGATCAGAAATTCAATGTCAAATCAATAATTCACTGTTTTCAAATATAAAAAAAAAAAATAAACCACACAAATTTAAAATTCAAACCTCTACCTTTAATAATAATTTATTTCAATACCTTTGTTTAGCTTGTTTTTTTTTGGTTGTTTATTGATGGAATAACGGCCGAGCGTTATAAAATTTTTGTTGTTGTAACTAGGATGTAGGCATATTTATTAACAGCAACAAAAAGAGAAAGAACATAATATACCAGAGAATTTATACATTATTTTATAAAATATTGGACAAAGATCATGATGTATTTCCGGTCGGACGGTAAAAACCGTCAACCGGACGTGACGGTTGGCCAAACGCCAGTGTTACATTATATACATTACATACATGCATAAATATTATGTGATGTAGTATAGTTAGGTCAGAAATACCAACAGTTTCTTAGTATCATTTATATATATATAAAATTTCATTCTTTGATAAATAAAGAAATAAATATCTAGTCAAATAGTCATTTTTTTAAACATTAAATTATCTTGTGACACAGGCAAAGTGTTCTGGCTAAAATTTCAGTTCTATCAAATCTATCAAATGATCATATTTGTAGCAATCTTGATTTATTGTATTTTTGTAATATTGTACAATAATTTAATTAATTAATACTTTAGAAGTTGAATTTTATTAAAGAAACATTTAAAACTATTTTCCATTAAGTTTTACACTTCAAAGAACATAAAATTCAAAACATGTTCTAAAAAGTTGAATTTGAACAATTTTTCATTACAAACTGAAAACTTTTGCCTTTTATCGAAAATGTAATTTGACAAAATTTAGGCTAAATTAAAATAGATTAGAAATTTCTAATTTCGAAGCATTTTCCATGAACGGTTTTATAGCAAAATAATATTTTTACCTCCATTTTTTGGGGGACCAAAAATCATGTAAACTAAAACAGAAAGACACGCTTATCTCCGATCTTGAATATTGCATGTAACAGAAAATAGAAAAAAAATTATTTTTGTTTTGTAAAATATATGCTCCTTTTCGAAGGCTGGGGTTTTAAGATCCAATGAATAAGTGACAATCCAAAATAATGGATCTATTTTTGAAACAACTATAGTTATATCACTGGTGTGTGTGTGTGTGTGTGTTTGTGTTACTTATACACTCAAAACTAATGCGATGTATAATTCATATAATATTTATAATATTTTCTATTTGTTGTGTCGTTACGACTAGTCAGCCATTCCAAACATGTTTTACTTGCTAAAAAAGATACTTTACTCATGTAAGTTTTGTTTTAACATTTATATATTTATATGTATAAAACTTGAGAAAAAGTAAAGTATACTATTTTTTTGTTTGTTTTGCAGAACAGAAAAACATTCCACAGACAAAAATAAAAGAATTTTATTTAACGTTATGTGTTTATATAGAAACTTTTTTTTCGTTTTCTTGTAGACAGTATGTTTCAGAATTGGAAACTTATGAATTTACTTATTTGTTAGGTAAAATTCATTGCAAGATATTTAACACATTTTGATCACGAAAAACTTTCTTTCAAGACCGATTTTTAACATTCGAAATACAATTTTAGTTTTAGGTAAATTTAGGATATTCGATAAAAATTTTATTCTCAAGCCATATCACTGGATACAGCTGTACAAATACTAAAAAGACAGTAAGAAACGCTTCGCTCGAAAGTTCAAGCTTTTAATACTGAAGAGTTTATTCAGTTGCTGTACTGACAAAATTCCAAGTGGGTATTTTTATATTCAGAAAAATCTAAGATAGAGAAGAATATTACTTGAACAGATACGTGATTTTTGACAAAACATCTAAAATGTTATTCAAAAATAATTTATCTCGCCAAAAATACCTCAATTACTGCACAATAAATAAATGCAATTTGATTCAATTGTGTCAATATCCGATTATTCATATAATAAGATACTGAAATTCTATGATTCATTTTCAGAAATGTTTTTTGACCTGGCTTTGTTTAAGATGCTACTTAAAATCTTTTATGGACATTTTCGGACGTCAAATCGTGGCCGCCTAGTGTTTTAAGTCATGTGATATAAAAATAAAAATATCGCATTTTAAGTTAATAATAAATTAATCATGACTCAAATTTAGAATATTTCAACATAAATTTTAATTTTTCCCCAAATTTCATGCTTTTTATCACTACCAAAAGTACTTTATCCTGTAATACATTACAGAATCGTTAACCTGAATCATCTTGTATGTACTTATGTAGCTATATAATCAAATAATATACAACAGAATTTTAATAATAGATGATGGTGTGTATAAATGAAATATAAATTGTTACACTTTTGTATATTAACTGGTCTGACAACACAACTCTACTAACATAACATACACACATTGATACATAGGTAATACAAGTAAGTAAGATGAATGTTACATATATGAATTAATTATTAAAATTTTATAAAACAATACACTCATATGAACCTACCTACGAACCAGTTCAACGCACACATTCTATTTTTTTATGTGTGTTTGTTTATCCATTTTATTTAAAAACAAAAAAAAATATGTTCTCATAAAATTTGATTAAAATAAAAGGCTACGCGTAATTGAATGGGGCTGTAATAAAACATCAAAAATTTATTTAAAACAAAAACAAAACTAGGTGGTTCCCGTCTCTTTGTTGCCGTAGAAATACAAAAACATATTAGATTTCATAATATTTAGTTTAGGTGTCAATATCACTTTTATTGCTTTTTCAGATAATGCTTATTTTCAGATAAGTAAGGAAGGCCTTTAGCCTCCGGAAACGCATATGCTTGTTTGTTTTCCGGTTTGGCCCCAATTTACGTCTTTAGTTTTCATTAGGTCTACGTCCGCCATCCGAGAGGAACTTCGTTCAGGAGGAAGGTATGGGCGATCTTTGTATTAAAAACATATTCACCAGGAACTCACTCAATTTTCAAGAATCCCTTAGCAAAACCACTTACCGGGTTCAGTGGTGATTTTAAACCATCTAACGCATACACTTGATTAAAGTCGGTCCAGCCATTTGGATCGAGTTTAGTGGTATACACACGAACAGAAGAAATAAATAAGAGATTTCTATTGCCTTGAAACTTGAAAGTGTATTAAAGTATTTTTTTTTAGAAATTATCAACCAAAATTAATTTTATAAATTTACATTGTTTAATTCAAAATCAAAACTTTATACAATGATTACATTCTAATTCTAAACGTAATACATTTTTGCGATTTCCTAACATTTAAAGGAAGATTTTCACAATAAAATTCCCTTAACACCAAGAGTATGTTTTGCATACTAAAACATTCCCTATGGAACGTTTTAACATATAGAAATAGTATCATAATCCCTTGAATACATTTAGATAAAATATTTTCTAACTTTATTTTACAAATTCATGCGCAATCAACGTGAACGTGACAGTTTCTAAATAAATTTTTGAATGGAATTTTTTTGTTGACAAACCAAAAATTGATTTCAGCATTACGTATTACATGCTCTATATTTGACCTGGATCTATCAAAATACATGCATATGTGTCTATGGAATTTTTCAAACTAATATTCACCAAATTCCGGGTATCCGAAGACCTAACACTAAAAAAATATGTTGAAATCCAAAGAAAATACTATAGAAAGGTGAACTCAACTTGCCACTATAGCAAAAATAAAAAAATAAATAGATGATAACTATCAATTTGAATCATGGAACGTCTAGTTGCATTTTGGTTAATGTTCGCGATGATTTTTAGGTTTTAAGTATCGAGGTTATAACGATTAATTATTCGTATTATAATGAATAATAATGTACTTGAAATTCGACTGTTTTAAAAGATTGGAATAAAAGTTTAAAACTGCTTACAAGTAAAACCATCAAAAATATTATTTACATTCTTTAAAAATATTCAAATTTGATATTTCAAATCTTTTCCTCTTGTAACAAATAATACACATTCATTTAGGCACATTATATTCAGTTGATTTAACTTTGTAACTGAAATTTTTTAGCATGGAAAAAAGTGGTTGCCTTTAATAACTCAATATAATCCTTAAATTACTGTTTAAACGTAAACCTCTTCAAAGTGTATACAACATTTTTTTTTCTTCTCTCCCAAAAAATTCACAAATTGAATATTTTAAATTATCATCATACTACTACTTATATAAATAATAATGTATACCCCAGTACAAGGGGGTATAAAAGGCAAGGGGAGAGAGAAAAATAAAGTATTATTATATTTTATGTCATTAGGTACCCTTAAAAATACATATTTAGGGGTGTTTGATTTTATATATTTGATATAATTATTTTTTTTGTAAAATAAAAATTTTTTTCTAAACTATAATTCAAATAAATATATCCCTTTTTTCAGCACAAATAGTCAGATTTAAATTCCCATAATTAATAGTCTGAGAAAGAAAAGTGTATTATTTAACATTTAAAACAAGACGTTATTCCTGGACTTAAAATTCGTTCTTGCAATAACTATATATGATAAAAGAACTAGAAACCTGAGTTACGAATTCCAAATAATATTGAATATGAATGATTTTTCAAAGGAAACTGTAGGATTAAGTAAAACAGTTAATTTTTAAAAAAATTATTTCACGCAACGTTTCGCAGTAATTTATTGTTTCTTCAGGCGCTCCAAAAAAAAAAATTAAATTTGTACATGTACAACATATAACGCATTATAATATACATATCATTATATATAATATTATTGTCTGTTTATATTTTGTTTATGTACAAATTGTAATTAATTTATTTCTTTATTGAAGAAACCTGAAAAACAATAAATTCTAGAGTAAACGTTGCGTGCAATAATAATAAACAATTTCTTCTGAAAAATGATTCATATATAATCTTAGAAGGATCTGGATATAAATGATAAAACTGAATGCAAATTATGGAAGTAAATTTTTGACCAGCATGGTTGATATATGCCGTTAAGCGCAAGAATGAAATAACTTACACAATGATAAGAGCAATAACTAAAATAAGGGATAAACTGTGAGTGGACTCAATAACTAAAAATTTTGTTTTCATTTTCTAACCTATGCCATTTACCGACTGAAAAGCTTGATTTACCAGGACAGTAATTCGTCAAAAGTTGGATAGACATCGGCAACCAATTCATTAAAAAATGTTTTGTTGATTACTGAATATGTGAAAATTAAGGCTAAAAAAGTTGATAGGCTGAACGTATATAAGTTTGTTCATATGTCTTTATTTAATAACAGATATTAAATGTACATATTTTGCATATGATTTTTTAAAAATAACTGACTTCATATTTTTGTTATTGAAGTAAAACCGCTCCAATTGAAGTAATAATAAAAATTTAGTCAACATCCCTATTGGAAATGTTTTTCGTTGCAAATCAATACAAATATTATTTATTATAAATTTATCAAAATAGTTTATTTTTTAAATTTGACGAATAAAAAAATTCGATAAAATCTAAAATTGCTCTCGTATTGAATAAAATGTAGTTTTATTTATAAGGGTATCTAAAAATGATTATAACTTTACAAATATAAAATAATACAATAAGTAAAATGAAAAATTGAATTTGGTAATGATTGTATACGCAATATACACATTATGAAGTATCCATTCAATTTTGATATTCACAAAAAAAGTTACACCCTACTGTTTCATAAAAATAATAAGTTGATACGAAAAAAAAGGGTGATTTTGGAGCGAGTTAAGTTAAATAATAATATGTGATATCCCGCCAAAAAAGCAACTCATTCTACTTTCTTTTTTTATATTAATTTGTCATAGCTTGATTTTTTGAATGACGTGTGCGCGCACATTTTAATAATTAGCATAATAATTGTTCGCTTGTGTGCATATTTTGAATTTGTAATTACTTGGAGGTCTTTTTGCAATATCTTTTTTTTTATAAGAATTTGGCGTATTTTTACTAGTTATGCAAATATAACTTATAATTGCAAACTTTTTTGGTGTTTATATTATTATTTACTA
Organism: Chrysopa pallens; assembly: GCA_020423425.1. Taxonomy (NCBI): domain Eukaryota; kingdom Metazoa; phylum Arthropoda; class Insecta; order Neuroptera; family Chrysopidae; genus Chrysopa; species Chrysopa pallens. Next base: position 58,025,005 of record CM035594.1, on the reverse strand, counting down.
TGTAAACAAAACTGTAACCTGTTTTGCGGCACCATTCAAAAAAATATTATCGAAGATATTTTTCGCGGTTTTTTTATTTTTTGGTAATAATATTAATATAAATAGGAAATTCTTTCTGCATCATAATGTCTATAAAATAGTATTCTATTAGAACAAATAAATACAGAAAATTACCCAACAAAATGGATTGATATCATTAGAATAACGTGTCTTTCTTTTATTGAAAATTCTTTACATATGAAAAGCGAAAATTGGTATACAAGTATAAAAATTTAAGCTTTAAGACATCTATCATGACTTTGTAATTAATTGTTTATTTTTTCTTAAATTATTTTCGTTTTAAATTTTTTTTTATGGTAAGATCTTCGATTATTTAAGAATTTTGTACACAATTAAAAGTTTTATTTCACACCTGTTTTTCATCATTGAAAAAGATCAAAAACTGGATACCCTTAAATTATTTACCGCCATTAATTGTTTATATCAAAAACAATGAAACAATATATTTAAATGAATTAAATAAAAATTAAGAAAATCTTACTCTAATTGCTATCTTCAATATAAAGTTTCAAAAAAGTGCATACCTGAAACAAACAAAAATAGAAAATATTAATGATGGCATTTTTTAATTACTTTTTCGAACTTCCAATATTTTGTAAATACCAAGAAAAAATTTCGAAATGCTGGGGTAAGAATCAGTTCAGCTCACTATCCTTTTTCGTTTTTGAATTATGTGGCTGACGGAAAAATGAAAATTGACTATTAAGATAACATCTATACCAAAATTTTGTTAGTGCAGTTTTTACAAGTGAAAGTTTTTAATTGAAAGTAAAATAATCATTTAATTGAAAGAAGAAATGCCAATATGGAAATTAAAATTGTATAATTTACGGAACAGTTAGTATGATTATTATAAAGATTATGTACCATCACTAAAAATGGAAGCACATTTAACCTAGAAAACTTAATAGTGAATATTCTCTAGTTCCTATAATCTCTTTAGATCCATTTGATAATTTAAGATGACATTTTAACGTGTTATCTACATTTACATTTGAAAATATATTTCCATAAAATTTAATCTCAAAAATTTAAATAGTTTGAATTACACTAATAATATTAAATTTTCAAAACTAAATATGACAGTTATGGTTCAATCTTAAACATAAACATAATATTTTATTATCAATAAGGCCATAATATTAATAATATATATGTACATTTTTTGGAGGGAAATCATTTTTATGGATATGGACATAAAGGGTAAATTTTTTTTTATTAATCCTGTTTATATTTTTTTATTTTTATAAATGCAGTAACTCTACATTATATTTCTACTAGCGAACAGGCGAAGGCTTTTGTTGAGTATTTAACTGGTTTTAATTTATACATCTTTTCTCATTAAACAAGATACTTATCCAAAATACACATATAACCTATTTTAATAGATGCAACACTGTTTTATCTATGTGTGGGTATATGGGTTTTAATATGGAACAAAGGGGTGTTTGTATGTACAATGTGTTTGATGGAATTTGAAATTACGTTAAGAACTATTTTATTATATTATAATTTTGTAAACTTTTTCATAAATACTACAAATAATTGATAAAAGATAAAAACGAAATGGCAAAGATTTTGAATTCGTGAGAAAGCATTTTACTGCTTCTCTATGTGAGAAGTCAGAATATGTGAAAACTATTGTCAGGCTCAGAAATATGCCAATAGAAATAGATTTTTATAAATTAATTTCCTAGACAAAATGGAGCAGTAATCTTTAATATAGTATCATAGTCTACGAAAATACTCCAGATAACTGAAGACGAAAAACAAAAAATATGAGCATAGATATATATAGAAGTATTAATTCCAGGAAAAATAGAGTTTTTTTCTAGAATTTCACCGGCGAATCTAACCTAAAAAATTGGCGAGTAAAAAAAATAGTTTTTTGATAATAAATAAAAAAGAAATTAGAAATTATTTCTCGATTAATGTGCTGTGTAATACTAATTACTGCCTCCTACATGAAAGAAACTGCAAAAAGTGATGAAACTATGAAAGCAACCATGAAACTTTTTACTTAGTAATTATATTGCTTTTGCCCATCTGTTTTTGTAAAAAAAGGGGGTTTTCGTAAACTAGTTCGTGTACAGCTCTCAGCGTTACAAACTTTGGATTAAAACTAATATACTCTTACATTTTTTTAATATATGCAGTATAATATTTCTTATAATCTCAGACAACAAATGTTTGTTAATGTATACTTGATAAATATAAACATTTAAATATACGAATACTCAGTACATGCGATAGATAAATAGGTTTTTAGCATAAAGTCACAATGGCATTAACAATGTTATTAGGTTATTGTTTAAATATTGCATAAAGTTACATAACTAACACCTATGTTGTATTATACGCCTCTTCTAAAAGACGCTAAGCTAACAAATACACTAGCTCTACTAATACAAGTAGCTAGTAGCTAGCTTTTCTAGTCTAGCATTTGCTAAGTATAAGTAGTAATTTCATTAAATTTGGTACCAGTTGGTATATTGTAGTCATATCAACAGTAATATACAAATTGTTTGTAGTGGTAAAAACTAATACCCTATATGCCTGCCTGGCTGCACTCTGTGTGTATGGTAGGTACGTAGACAGGCAGTTATGTTGTTCAACTTGTTATTAATTTTAATTCATTGTTAAATTATTTTTGGCGGTATTATCAACGTTTTAACTTTGTTTAATAAACATAAAATATAATAATGAGTTGCTGTAATATCTATTTATTAAGTCTTATGATGGTATACTAATAAAACTTTTAAATGGCTTTCTGTTTTGTAATGACAAATAATATGTTTTTATATCCATGAAATATATAAAGGCATATTAAATTTAGTATTAAATTATTAACACTAGAAAACATTGAACGTAATAAGAAAATTTTAGCATTGGGTTTAAATACTTATTATATGAGTCATAAAGTGGAAAAATGTCGTCAACTTGATCGTGAAAAGATAGCCATTTGAAATTTGGATACTGTATTTTAACCTAAAAAATTTTTCTACATTAAATTCTTCATGGATCTCAACTATAATTTTTTTTGTTTTCAAAAATCATCGATCCAGGTCTATTACTGCTAGTTATTATGCATTATGATATATCTATTGTTTACTTGTCTTGTAATTTTTTCTTTCAGATTCTGATGAAAGTGATTACAAATATCAACTATCTTGGAAATTATCAATTATAAAAACAGCCATAAAAAATATTACTGATAATTTATTATTGAAAAAATGGAGTTTGCTAAAATGAAATAATAAATCAATTTAAAAGCGCTTCTTTTGAACTCCTTATGAATTATTTCCTTGCATTTATCTGCCATAATATCTTAAGCTAATAACTTTAATCTATATTTGTCGTCATTATAACTACAGTTGCGACAAATTTACCTATACACATTGTATGGTTTTCCATCAAAATCTGCGTTTCACAATAGATTTTTAGATTTTTTTTAATGGAACTTTGAATTTCAAAAATACATTTTTATGGGCAATATTAACATTTTATAATAACAAAATATATTTAAAAAACTTATTGTACTTACTATATACGAAAAATCTAAATTTTCCTCATTAATCTAACCTACAATTATTGTTTTTTTTTCGATAAAATATAGATTTTAATCAAGACGTAACAGTATATAATAAATTGTAACGATTATATATTATATTTATTTTTTTAGTATATATTGTGTTAATACAATCAATTTTTTGTTCCACTATGTGTAGAACGCGTACATTGTGTGAAACATCTGCACGATTTTTTATTTTATTAAAATATCAAATACAATATGTATAGTACAAAAATAGCACGCGTTTGTATTACCGCCCCATCATCTTTATTGATACAACAACAACAAAAATGACACAATAAAGGGCGATAATCCAAAAACATGAACATGGCGATGACTACAAACAACTAACAGAATTTTATCTATCCCATTTCAATAGGATTTGTACAGAGATATTGTGAAATATTAAAGATAGAATTGATTTTTTGAATGATACAAAATTTGCTTTATTTCTCTTCTAAATGTAGACTCAATATCATAACAAAATTCGAAAAATAAAAAAGTTTTTAAGAAATAAGAAATAGATGGCTCCATGGTACCTAATTGATAGACTTAGCTGATTTATACTCAAAATCGTGGAATTGATGAACATTTTCCCAAGTTGTAGTAGTTTCTGTTGAGAAATTTTGCAATTTTTGTAAGCAAATATCCCTGTAACTTTTGAACCGTACAAAAAATTGATAACAATTTTTTTTTGTGAGGAGTTGAGTCGGTTGTGGTAATTGGCTATAAAGTTTTCGTTGAGAAATCATTAAAAATTTTGTAATTTTTTGCTTTCTAGAGTATGATTATGGCTTATGAAAATAATTCTATCTGCAAAATTGATACGATCATGTAATGCAGATTGCCTATATACGTACAATACAGATTATAACAAATAATTTTTAAGTTAAAGTTTTGTTGTAAATATTAACAAATATTTTACTTGAGATTACATTTATTTTTCTAGCTTCAGAATAACAAACTTCAACATTCAGTCCGATTATTCCAATTCTTACTTTAATTTATACAAAACTCTGTGCATTTTCTATGTGATGAATTGAATATTATTATAGAGATGATAAAAAATAATTTTTCTATTGAGTGCAAAATTCGTGAAAATAAAATTTGTTTTTTTTTGTATTTCTGCTGAAAAATAAATTTTTTTTTTTGTGTTTAAAATTGAAAACAGTGATTTTTTTTATGCTGACTATTTTTTTTTTAAACATTTGTAATAGCATTGTCATAGGCAAAAGTTATAAATAAATTCATATACAAATTTGATTTTCATTTAATGAAATAACACAATTTATTGTTATAAAAAAATAATAACAAAAATAAACCAAATGGTTAACTCTTTTGTACGAATGTGTGAATCTTTGTTTATATTAAATTAAAAACGAAATTAAATTGCTTTTAACATAAAATTGTTTCATGTTTCGGTTTGAATAAAATTCGATTTGAATGAATTACAATATCCATTTTATATTGAAGGATTTAATATTAGTTTTCTTGTTACCCACATCGTGATTAGTACGAATCGTAGTGATTATACCAAAAGTGGAAGAAATATAAATTCCGTTAATACCTTCTTTGACTAGTCGAAATATTTAATAATTTGTTTTCTCCCAAAAAGATTTCTCTGTATACATTAGTAAATATCAATTTATCCAAAAATTTAAAGCTTCACATTAATCTAGAGGCAGCTTAACTGATGAATTATTGAAGAAGAATCTATACCTAAGTTAAATACCCAGGGTTAAAATTAGGTAAAGTGTCAAATGTGCCAAAATCAAGAATAGACTACGCTGGGTTCATTTTCATAATTATGTGAAGAGAAAAATAACTTCTATCAGGCGAGGACTATGTGAATGGTTTGAACATCATGGTTGAAATTGAATAATTGACGAAATTAGATAGAAAAAGCAAAGGCAATTTGTAGAATAGCGATAATTTGAGCAGTGTAAAAGAGTATTAAACTTATACAATTGTCAAGTCTTTATTATCACTTGAGTTATAACAAGCAATAGTGCCATTGGCACAGTGTGGCATATGAAAAAGGAAAACTAGTAAAGCATCTGCTATGTTGATAATAGAAACATAGGCGTATTAAAATTTAAGGGCCAAGTTTTCGAATTAAAATTTTGTTGAAACAAAAACAACAAAATAGTAAATCAAATGAAGGCTGAAGGATCAATTATTTTACATACGATAGGCCAAATGTGGCAACTCTTATTTTTGGAATGTACAAGATTTCAGTTTTTAATTCAAATAAAAATTTAAATTTGTAATGAGTCTATTTTTCATCAAGAATTCTTTAATACACATGCAAAATAATAAAAAACACGTTTTATAACTCCCAAATCAATGACAATCATAATTAGATATACGAATTTTTGCAAAATTAAAGAGTCCATTGTATTGTGAGGGATCATTTTTTCCACAACAATAACAAATAAATTAAATGAACTTCACGAACAAGTAGTAAGTTAATGATTTAATAAAAAAAATTACACTAAATACATAGACAGCTGATATAAAGTTTGATTTATATCATTCATTCAACGTACGTGTTTGGTTGTTATGTAGTATAGTCAGTCTTTTGAACGTTAATATTAATTATTTGCTGTTTACTAAAAAATTGAGCATAAATAAATCATTGAGAATAACAAACAAGTCAGTTGAAGGGTTGAAAAACACAACATGAAAATGATAGTTTTGTATTAAAACAAAATGTGTGATACAACTACTACCACCACACGTAACATTTTAAATAAATATAAATTGTGGTTTTTATGTTTGAGATACACAAATCCATACACATTTATTCAAAAAAATTGAATGAACCAAGTAAAATAGAATATATTCAAAAAGAAAAACCACCGTGAAACTTGCGTTAATCGATTGTTTGTGCAAGGAGAAAAAAATTTGTATTCTAAGCTATAGTTTATTGTTCGTTTTACAAGATAACATCAACACCATCTGTTTAATTTACCAAAAAGTATGTTAATGCATAATGAATTCCATACTCGATGTTATCAACAAAAAACACATATGCTCAACTACAAACTAGTCATCATCGGTGTGAATTATCTAATCGTATTACTAAAAAATATTAAGAGTAATTTTTGCTTCTTATCAATTTTCCAGAAGCTGTGAGATTCTTCGTAGCTTCAATTCAATAAAAGTTTACCCATTTTTAAACAGACGAAGTAAATTATCCATACATGGTAACAATTTTCATAAATATACAAGGAAAAAAGACATCCGTAGTCCCTTAGGAGTCAAATGATTTTAAAACCATCTGGTCAATATGGAATTTTCTATTTTTCCTTCCTAAATTGTATAAAAAATAAGCCCTACATAGAACCCGAAGTTTTTGAAACTTTTTTTTTTCGAATTGATTCAATATGTTTTGAACTTTTGTATACATGTAACAACAAACCATGTAGTGGATGATGGTGTTGTATTACTAACTACATTTAATATATATATATATATATATATATATATATATATATATATATATATATATATATATATATATATATATATATATATATATATATATATATATATATATATATATATATATATATATATATATATATATATATATATATATATATATATATATATATATATATATATATATATATATATATATATATATATTATATAGTTAGTAATACAATAACAAATAAAAATATAAATATAAATATATATATATATATATATATATATATATATATATATATATATATATATATATATATATATATATATATATATATATATATATATATATATATATATATATATATATATATATAGTTAGTTACATAACAAGAATAGTTCAGTGAATTTTATTATTTGATTACGTATTTCGTTTTCAAGTTAAATCAGATAAGGTAAAATATTTGTATATATTTTATTTAAAACTGTAACAAATGAGTATGTATTTTGAACAATTTATTTATATATATAGATATAGTTTTGTAATATCGATGGGTATTAACACTATAACCATACAATTTTATTAGGCTTTAAGGCTTTCATGTGTGTTTTATAGGTTTGTATATAAATATCCATACCATCTAGTACATATACCTACTTAGTGTGAATATTTATAGAATGTGATTTCGATCCAAAAATTACATTCCAAAATTTGGTTACAAAAATAATTAGTAAGAATATGTTCTATATTCTTTAGCCCACATTATGAACAGTGCAAAGAATCCATTTTTCCCCTAAATAGGTGCCGTTTGAAAAAAGTTCTAATTCAAAATCTAAAATGGAACACATTCTGTATGGAATCATTTTACGTTAACTTTTTCCTACAAATTTGTGAAATTACATGAATATACTCTTAATTTTTGCCAAGAGTCTCAGTTGTATTATATTACTTTTCAATGATTATTTGTTTTGATCCAATTTCTTCGAAATATTTTCAGCGATTTATAACACAATAAAATAAAATAATAAGAAGGGAATTTCAACTGTGCGCCACTTACACGTAGACTTATTGGTCCTCTGAACCCTTCGTTAGAACACTCCTTCACTTGAAGGCTTAGATACCTTCTAGCTCAATATGCAGTGATAGAATCAGATATAGCTACAGGGATTCTCGAGGCTAGTAGAGCTCCTTTGGTGTGATAAATCCCATATCTAACACCTTGAAGAATTCAACAGATGCAAATGACGTGAATATTGGTGCAATCGTCCTTCAAGTAGGATTCTCTGACATTCTCAAGTTATGAATATGATGACTACCACTAAATCAAGCTGCTATAACTATTAAGATTAAACATTTAGACATATTACTTAATGATAAATTTTTCATTGGTCTTCTCCGTTAGTAAAGACATGATCGAACAAAGTAAATTAAAATAGACTAAAGCTATGCTTAGACGTATATGCCTCGTCTGTTACAACAATCCTACATTTGCTACTCAAAAGATAACAACGAAAATTCTATGAAAACCTATACCAAAATTTAAGAATAAATCATATAGAAGTACTTTAATAAAAGATTACATCAAATAGAAGTCATATATGACGGGTAAAAAAAATAAAACGAATGAAAAAAGATTATGTATGATAAGCAGGTAAAACCAATAATAAATCCCAAGTGAAAACTAAATGAGAAAAAAGTTTTTAAGAAAATCTTGATGGGTTACAACACATTTTGAATAGTTAGTTAAATAATTAATGCTACGCTAAGTCACGTTTAAATAAGTTATTCAGCCTGTATATACCCACACTATATATTTGTAGTAGTAATATGTATAGCCCATACATTACATTAGCTAAATTAAATTAGATAGGCATGATACTCTATTGCGATACATGGTATATATAAACTGATAGATATAATACATATCGATATATATGTATAGATTAGACATCGTTATTTTTAACGATGTCTAATTTTAATAAATTTAATTAAAATCTTAACTGTGATTTTCATCAATAATGTTATATACGTATGTATGTGTAGTTATATCTATAGGTATTAAGAATGATAGATTATAATTTATGCATGTTTAATAAATAAAATATATTATAATGCATTTACTAATATAATATTAATGAGGTATTAATTAAGTGTAATAATAATGTGGTTTCATTATAATAATTAAGCGCGCATAAATATATTAAAATCGATATTTTATGAGCCATGATATGTCAGTGGATTGATTTATAGGAGAGGTCATCGGACACGATTTGCAGGTCATACTAAGTACTGTCTAAGAATAGTTTCGAGTGGTTATAATTAATATTTACTACTAAAAGAGACAGTGATATAGATTTTTTATTTTTTAACATAGGTTTTTTGTATAATTATCACTTTTTACAGTCATCAGATTTAGAAAATGAAACCATCTTTATATTTTGTTAATATAACAGAACGTTCAACAATTCGCTACATACTACCAAAGCACGATGTATTTTTCCTTCTCAATGTGACAATCGCTACAATCGAGTTCAATAATCGGAGATATTAATGGAGAAATTTGATACTAAATTTAATTAATTCAAGTCACAAATCGAACAGTTTCGAGTCAAATTAACTATATTTATAATAGGTTCAATTCAGATTCATAAATCTAATTTTATGCATAAAAATATATTTACCTACAAACTGTACCTTCCCTTTATGTACTTAACTACTGAATTTAAATGACCCCTACGTATCTAAATACTTTTTATGTAATATAATCATCATCTCATCAAATCCAACAAAATAATAATTTAACATCAAATACATAGACACTGAATACACGACGCACACAAGCAACAATTTGTGCTTAAAAATTTATTACATATAAAAATAATAATTCAATAAAAGTTCATCCTTCTCTGGTTTGTATCTATTCGAAATGTAAAACCTGTTGAAAAATATAATATTTATTATTAAGCTTATGTATTTATTATTGAAAAAAATACGAGCGTATAAATTTATTTTGCTCTATATTAATTTATTTTCATATACCCAATTTTCAGTAGGGATTTTTTGCATAAAATAATTTAATCATTATTAATAAAAATAAAAAATCATTAGAAACGTAAAAACGTAAAAATCAGCTATTTAGAAACGTTTTTTCGAGAAAAAATAAAGTCCTGCGTTTACATGTCAGGATAAAGAAGATACTAATCTACATTGGATTTGAGATTCTCTTTATTATGTCTCTAAGTAAATTCAAACGTTCATTAAATCTTTTTGTAAATCAGTAAACGTTATAAATCAACAAAAAATCTCTCTTTATTTTTGGATTTTCTAGGGTAGTTGTTATGAAAGAAATACAAAAATAACATTTATTTTACGATTGGCTCGGGGAATTCGGTCCCGAGATACGATTTTCAGTGTCAAAAACTGGTCATTTAATAGTTAATCAGACTTGAACTTTGGATCAAACAGAATAACCTTATTTGAACAAAACTAATTTATTTACAGAATTCCCAAACGAGTAATCTGACTAAAGTGGAAATTACTTAACTCTATACATATAATTATTTAAAAAATCCGGAAAATTATAAATATTCCATAACTATTCAAGGTTTTCCTTGACCAGTAAGTAGATATCATCACATTTAAGACGCTTTATAAATGTCTTTTTTGAGTAATTCATACACTTAAAAATAATTGTAGGGAATGCTGAACATCGAACAGACGATATTTATTAATAATTACACCTAAATGATAATCAATATGTGCAAAAAAACTTTGCCATTTGTCGAGAGAAAACAAAATCAAGATACAAGAGCAGAGTCTCTTAATAAAAATAAATAAAATAAAAAAGAATAGTCTCCCTTGACCAATAATACCATTCAAAAAAAAAACGATAATATTAAATAGGGTAACAAATTATTAAGGGTGGATAATATAAAATTTATTTTGTTCTACAGCAAGCGATTGATATTATTGGTACAGACAGACATTGGTGGTAGGCAACAGCCAGCCAGCCACCCTCTGCGTACATCATATTCAACACAATATTTTTATTATTATTCACATTGATTGAACAATGTGACATATGAATGACGTCATATTATCATCCAACTACTACTAAGCTGTCTATTGTAACCAAAAAATTTATATGCCATGTTCATGATGATAGGGTTGATACGAAATTATTATATTATTCGTTTCAGGATTTATTAATAGAGATGGCGGACGGATGGACGAACGTAAATGGAATAATTAGCTGATTCCATGATCTATACTAAAATTTTGTTTGAGTGGGCAATATTTTTTGGCATCACAAACTTTAAGATTTAATATACTCTGACATATTGTTTTTGTCGATTATAATCATTAATTCAATTAAAAATATAAATTCTAAAAATGAGTTTAAAATTAAAACACGTGAAATATTATTTGTAAACAAGTTTGACCTGTGATTTTAGTCTGGTAATTGAAAAACTTATCAATTTAGTACAGCCGTTTGATTTTTATTATACGTGGTATATAGAGTTAACATGAATTCAAAAGTAGAATTTAAAACGATTGAATTTTCATTTATTTACGCAAATTAGCAATAACAGAAAACAACAATATTTTAAAGGGAATAAATAAATAAATTTACCATAAAACACATTCAATTCATGCATACATATTGATTGATCTTTATACACACTTCACGGTCTAATGAATTTATTATATATTTTTACAATTCGCATATTAAAAAAATTAAAAACATACATTAGAGTGTGTAAAAATTATCATATTTCTATTTGATGTTTTTTTTACAAATAACATTTCATTCAGCTGGTTTTATTCGCATCCATAATCTATCTATTATATTATATGATTATTATAATCAGTTGAAACGTATCTTAATATATAGGGAAGCCATCAAAAAAAGGAAATTATAAAATATAATTTCAACGTTCTTCTTGATTTGATACCTTTATTGTAGAACGATTTGATTTGGATGCTATCAAATTAGACCATATATTTTATACAACCATAGCTTCTATAAAGCATCTTTTTGACGATGAAAGGTGAAAGGAAGTGAGTGAATGCAGCAACCATTAATTCTGTCAACAGTGGTGCCATCTATGTGTCTGTCCGGAAACCCGTTTACTTATTTTACAGACATTATTTGTTAAAATTTATTTTAGGATACTCGACATAAGATTGAATTTCATTGTGGAGGTTTTCTTTTAATCAGTATTCATAAAATACTAAAATTATTCAGTCTATACAGTTATTTATTAGCCAAATTCGAGCTAAAATTGTGGAGAATTCAAACGGGAAATGTACTAATTAGGTGTTTCTATGAACACCAATACCAAAATTTTGTTTGTGCGGTCAATATTAGGTAGCGTTACAAGCTTTAGACTAAAATTAAGATACTCTGACATATTATGTATGTTGAGTATAAAAAGTTATTGAATTATCATGTGCCTTTTTTTTTTGTATCACCTTATAAATTGTTTTATTCATTGAATACATTTATTATACAAGCAAGTATTATTATTGAATGAAATTTATTCAAAAATACTATATTACACATTGTTCTCTGAATAATATAACTGTAATGTCAACACATTTAGAAGAGATTTCCAACTCTATGCATTCCTTAATCCAATTTTTATCATTTCTTTTTTTTTTCTTTCTATTCTGGTTGTTTTTTAAGTTCTCAGTATTCCCAAATACAAATTTTGCTTCTATCGTACTTCATACTATAGTGAAATCCATTAAAAGAATACGCTCAGCGAAGATGGGAATTAATAATTCAGAGAAATTTAGTTAAATACATAGAAAGTAGCATGCAAAATTGTTGTAACATTAAAGAATAAATAATGATTCACTACGGTTTTTCCAATTTCTCATAATGTATGATAAATTAAATTTTTCGTTGATTTTCTTCTGATTTTTTTATTATTAATATATTTTAAAAAACACATTACAAAAGGGAAATTGTTTGAAAAATATTGTATAAATAAGAAGTTTGTGAAAATGTGGTAAGAAGTTTTCAATTTTTATAAATAATTAAAGCCTACGTTTTTTGATTTCGTTTATAATTTCACTTCAAATTATATAACTTCTTAAAAGAAAAATTTCAGAGGATTTTAGATGGGTTCAGCTTATGTTGAAAGTATATACGTAGGATACTTAATTTAGCCTTCCAGTTTTCACATTTCCTTTGAAAATATTATTTTCGTCTTTTAAAATGCGTATAGTGGTTAAAATATTAAAATGTTTTTGTATTATTAGATGTCAGTAATTTTGTATGTATACCAATAATGAATAAGTTTTTCTTCATGGTCCTTTTTCCAATTTTACTCCTAATTATATAATCAATATATATATAGAGGTAAAATTTTAATATGCAACTTAAATCCTGCATAAAATACATTTTTGTTATCACCAGAAAACCTATAAAACTGTTAAATGTTATCAAATTTAGTTGTTTGTGTTAAAAAATATTTTATTACAGAAATTAAATATTATAGTCACGATTGATTGAACTTCATGTATAGAGGAACAATATAACAAAAAAGAAAAAACTTTTGAAAGCCATTCAATAAAAATTTTTTTTAAATAAGTTTAACTATAAAAATTTATAAAATAATAAAATGCTTCATAAATCATAATAAATCCATGAGATAAAATATGGTTGGGTTTTAGAGTCTGGGTATATATGGATGGTATTTGTTATTCAACGAACCATATTCATGGAAGAATAATAATAATACAATGATGAAAATTTTTTATCTTTCGTTGCTGCTATTTGTAATTTAAATTTATCCTAATTTTTATATTAATAAAAACGCATCACATTTATATCTTATATTAGTTTTTTTTTCTCAACTGATTTAAATAATCAAACATGTTTGAATATAAATTGATATTTTAAATATGGAATATTATGACAGTACTAGCTGACAAGTGTCCGCTTCGCTCGTCGATTATCATCCAACAATTTCTACTAGTAGGTCCAATACAGGTTAAAATATACTGTATGTCATTCGTTATTAAACCTTTCTTCAAATAATTCCAGTTCCCGAGCTATCAAAAGTGTTATCAGATTCTAAATCATCAGAAGAAATTTGATTTTGAGTTCACGTTCAGAATATTTGTTGATGAATTAAATCATTTTATTTTCAAAAATAATAATTTTATTCAATACAGTTTTCAAGACAACGGACATTCATTTGTTCACAGTTGACTTCATTAAAACCTTAAGAGTAAGGTTAAGTTTATCCTGAGAGTTATAAGATGACATGGTCGTAGTTCCAAGATAGTCCAATACTAACGAAGTACTTTTCATAACGATTACTGATTTTTAAAACGTCGTGTACTAAAAATTGATGAACATCAATTTAAAGTGATTACCAATATATTTTAATATGAAGATTAAACAAAAACAAATGCAAACAAGAGGTCTAGATGTCACCCGTAAGGCGATAAGATTCACAAGAGGAACTAATTTGTTTATTGTTACGTATATGAGTTTTTTTTCACTTAGTTTTTTACCGTCAACAAAAACGGGTGGATCCACGTCGATTCTCGAGATAATTAAAGAAGAAAAAAAACGAGCGAAGATATGTAAAAATTCAGAATTCGAAAAATCGGCCTCATTACAAATACTTTCCAATGGAAGGAAAATAAAATATCATTCTATAAAAAATAAGGAATTCGAGAAAATTGTAATTTTTTACGTGTTATATGAGATCATTATTATTTTAATCAAGTGTTGCAGGGCTACTTTAGGATTATGACTAAACAAATATTTAGCTACGTAGAAAATTTACACCCAGCGTTATGATATTTATACTATAGAGATTCTTGGATAGCGTAGAGTTAATTAAGTTCTAGAATAGTATTTATGAATCACATAATTTGATGACATACACTGAGACTATAATATACTTCAAATATAATTTAAGAATATTTTTGTCGATAACCCGAATTTATATAAAATTTATTTTCTTAAATGAAAAAAAAGCACAGAAAAATAATATCACTTTATATATAAACGTTATAAAGCCATTTCTGTCTACTTCACAAAATTTAATTCAATTTATTTGACATTTTTTTCATGACTAAAGTAAAATCAGTAACAGCAAAAAAAAAAAATAAGAAAAATTTTCTCAAAGACCAAAAAAAAAAAAATTACCAATAAAAATTTCTTTTTATAAAAAAAATAATAAAAAACCGTTTTGTTTCAAGTGTGCGAAAATATCTTATCATAATAGTAATAATAATTTTCACACAGACAAAAAAAAATATATATAATGATATTCAACAATTTGTGTTTGTTGAAGAAAAACTGGTGACATATTAGATTTTAAATTTATATTGACACATTATTTTTACATATATGAGAGAATACAACGACGTACCAATAGAATTTGTGTGAGAGCAGCAGTAGATGAAGAAAATGATGATAAACGTAGCAAAAAATGGTAAAATAATGAAATGAAATTTTGTTATAATATCGTGTTATCATTTCTAACACTTTTCGTTTTTTTTTTTTTTGTTCTTTGTATGATGTCGTGTCGTCAATTTTTATATGATATTCATTTTTCATAACTTTAATGTGTGTACACAGTGATCTATTCGAGTTTTGACTAAACAGAGAAGTAATATAGTAATAAATAGCTTATATTGTGGATGTGGATAAAATCTGTTTTTGAATTAATACAAGGAAACTTTGCACGATTGGTGATGCCCCAAATCTATATGATCATATTTATGGTAATAATAGTAGTCATAACGATATTTGTATTTTAAGTGTTCTACCATACTATAGTTTTTTTCAACGCAGCAACGGACGCTGAAATCGACGTTTCATCTTTCCATTGAGCTAAATGGAGTCTGCCACACTAGATTTTAATTTCAACGTGGCTGGAAGCGAACGGACGTCAGTTTTAACTCACGTAGAACGGACGCTGCAAATTTCAATGAAATTAAATACAGTTTGTCACACTAAGATTTGATTGTATTTCACACTAAGATATTTTTAACTTATCTACAGTTAAACAGTAAAATGTTTTTGAAATATTTTACAAATAGAGGTTGTGCCACCATGAATCAAACATAAGTAAGTTTAAAAAGCTAACATTTTTTCTATGTGTATAAGGAAGATGCGGTTTTTTGGCAATCGACGTGAAATAATATAAGAAAACTTTCGTTTTTATTGCATTACCGCTTTTACGGAAAAATTTCAAAATACCAACCTTTTTGCTTTAATTACTAGAAAGATAAGGTTTTTTGTTATAGATGTGAAATAATATCGAAAAACTTTCGTTTTTATTGCCTTCCACTTGTGGAAATCACCAAAAATACTAAGTTTTTTGTCTACAATTTTTCTACATTTTTCCAATAAATAGAAAAACTATAATTATATACTTCGAAGTTGGTCCGATTTAAGTTTCAAGAAAATAAAACTTCCATCATTCGGAGATAGGAGATCAAAACAAATTTTTAGTCATTGAATATCACACAGTAATCCGATTTGAACGGTTCTTTTTTATTAAATAAGCTATACTTCAAAATTGGTGCCATTTGAAATTTTTTTGCTTTTAAATTTCATTTGTTAAAATTTTTACATATCTTCTAAATCATACAGTAATAACATTATCCTAAGTGCACTAACAGAATTTATTAAAAGATTCACTATTAAACTACTTTAAAGACATTTTATAAAACCATTTTCTATGTTTTATGATTTAGAATATTCTAAATCACACGAGAAACAAGCTCATCTATAAAAAGATTAAAATGTAAAAAAATCACTGGATACTAAAACGAAAAATATATTTAGACAAACAGCTCTTAAAGAAAATTCAATATACGAACTAATTACATTTCATACAGAGTCTATATTTTTCCATAAATTTCACTTAGTATATTTAACACAATGACGTGATAATTTTCTAAAAGAAATGGCAAAAATATACGTATATATAGTATGTGAACATATCATTAGGTAGATTACATGATATACAAGACATTTTACCATTGCCTTTTTTATTTGTAGCCTTCACATTTAATATTATTTCTTGCCTCTTGAGATAGATATTAAATGTGCCTAATATTTAACAAGTAAAATTTATTTCATTCGAGATAAATAAACATTTTATAATGATTTTAAATTGTTACATTGCGTAGAGTATATTCAAAAATATCCATTAATTTTAAAAAAATAAAGTAAAAAAAATACTTTTTGAAGCAAAATAAATATAAATTTTAGGTATATAAATGAAAAAAATAGTAAATTTTATCATTTTTTTCTTTAATGTTTTTCAACCAAATAATCAAATACAAAAACCGAATTAGTATTAAACTGTTATCTGATTCTAAACCAGTTAGTTTTTTACATAACCGTCATATTGCTTATTAAAAAGATGACAATTATTTGGTAAAATTTAACATGACTCTTTATAGCCATCATTTTTTAAGGGAAGCAAATTTATCAGACGACAAAGCTTGAAACTTACTGAATTTCTCAGCAAAAAATATTTCTGATAATTCTCAAAATAATGTGAAAGTTAGTGTTTTAAAGAATTCAAAAGAGTTTGATTTCATATTAATTTAAAATCTAAGCGATTAAGACTTTTCAGATCTTAAAAAAAGGATTTCAAAAAATATGGTTTTTAAACCAAGTGCGAAGTTCGCAGTGCAAGTTTAAACCTTTTACCTATCATAGTTTTGTAATAAATTCAATTGCGCAGTTTTCATAAGATATACAAACAAATGATTATTATCGATCATACAACTTTTTAGTTATGGTAGTCTATAAAATTAAGGTTACTTTTTGTTATACGATTTTTTAGTGCGGTCAATATTAGGTAGCGTTACAAACTTTAGACTAAACTTAATATACTCTAGACATATTATGTATGTCGAGAATAAAAACCAATAACTTTGTATCGATAACATTACTTCTAAGAAAAGTCATAATAAGATAATTATATTATTAAATTAATATAAACTTTTAATGTTAATAGGGCTCATATATAAAAAGTTCTATACATCTTCATTAAAATATATAAAATGTATATAAATGCTCTTAAATAATTTACATATATACATATATATTCAACATGTAGAATAGAATTGTAGCTCGAATGTAATTTATATCAGTCGTACGTAATTAAGGTAGTAATTTGTTATAAATTTTGACAAGATATTAATGATAAATCAATGCTAACATACACCAGATATATATATATATATATATATATATATATATATATATATATATATATATATATATATATATATATATATATATATATATATATATATATATATATATATATATATATATATATATATATATGTAATTAGAACACATACATTTAATTTAATATATAGGTTTCATTCGTCTATATACATACAGCCTAATACAAGCAGGCATATAAACACACAAACATAGATAAGGAATTTTCTTCTTTAATTACACTACTCTCTTTTTTGGTCAACAATTAATCATTTTTACAGTTAATGTCGAAAAAAAATGCGAATAAACATAAAATATAAAGATAAAAATTTGTATATATATGTAAGATTGTGTGTATTTGTGTTATTTCAACCAATATTGTGCGTTAATTTTATATAGAATGATCAAAAATTTAACTATAAATAAACAACACTTGAGTTTAAAAATTATTCTAGAGCTTTTACGAAGCTCTTGAAAAAATAATACAATGCCATTTTCTGTACGGTGGTTTTCTTTGGAAACACAAAGCGAATTGGACATTTGACTGACTCTAAATTTGCTTTATTTCTCACCTAAATGTAAAACTAGACTCAATTCATACCAACACAAAACTTGATAGATACAATTTATACGGAGATGTTAGTAAGTGATGTCATCAGCAAGTATGCCCTCTTTGTTTACTTAGGAATTTTAAATGTCCATAACTCGTTAATTAAAAAGATTTAAAAAATTACTTCAGATCCATGCTCGTGGAATAAGAACGTTTCAATTGAAGTATTGAAAAAAAATTAGTAAAATATCAAATTATTCATGAAACTTGTATCCATTGTTATTTTGAGTCAAACTCTTTGCATGCAAATCGATTTAGCTCGAAAAAGAAGATATTTTTGATATAAAGTTATTTAATGTATATTTTCATTAAAAACCGAAAACCAAAATATTTCGCAACAAAAAATTCAGTTTTGTATTTCATCACAAATTAATTGTATTTTCTAAAAATTTAACATCAGAATAAAAAATGAAGAAAAATTTATTTTTATCTTACATGTTCGAAATATTACCATAAAATTTGTTTTAAAGTAGATGAAATTTACCTGAAAAAAGAAGACAATTTCTTGTTAATAAAATTAAATTTTTGAAAAATTATTAATATCACGTTGAAAAGGTCTACTCGATAAAAAATCTTTTTAATTATCAATTAATAAAATTAATAATACATTGATTATTTTATTTCTATTATGAAAATATAATGGAAAATATATTAACAATATTTGTAATATAAACCCTCGAAATATTTACTTAAATAAAAACATTTTTCTAACAAAAACAAAATTAAATTTTTAAAACTTTAATACTTATTTTTTTAACTTTGAAAATTTGTATTAAAAATATATTCATTCATATACTTGTTATATGACGACCGACCGAAGTTTGAGCAAATCCATATATAGAACAATGTTTACAGAAGAAAAAAAATACACAAAACTTAATATGAGAATTTTTCAAGAAAAAATTGTTAACGAAAAACTTTTTATAAAAATTTTCATTATAAAATAATTTTGGTAAAAATAAAAATCTTTTGTACATTATTTATTTTGGTAATTTAACTTTTTTTTTTTTAATTTTCACAAGTATGTATAATATTAAAACGTTGAATTTAAGTTTTAGTTTCAACTCTTGCCATGGTTGTACACTCGAGTTCATCCATAAGATACACCGAAATATTCGGTTCCAGTAAAAAATATTTAATGAAACAATTTTCAGAAAAAATTCAAAAATCAAAGTTTTTATTTCTTTGTATCCTCAATCAAGTCCCAATTTTTTTTAAATCAATTTTTAAAGTTTCAGATCTCTATGAAATCTTGATAATGATTATTTTTCTTAATTTTTTCGAAAACTTATGATCGATTTATTTTTGGCAGAACGTTCCTTAAAGACATATTAGATTACGGTATATGAATATAAAGGTGTACTTAGATGCACAATAGTAAAATAAATTCACAATAACTCGGGTATATGCAAATTTGCGTATAGCATTATCATTGGATGATAACGAGAATAATTATTGATATCGAAAATACAGCTCAAATTATTCTTTTAGAAATTTAAAAATTCCTATGAAATCGGTTCGGGAGTGCTCAAACTTTTAATGCTCAACGCAAAGTTTGAATCGTAAAATTCGTAGTCTGGAAACTTTTAGAAAAACGAGAATCCAATGTAAAATTTAATATACTTCAGAAAAAAAAAATGTTTGAATCACTAAAATTGATTGAAGGTAGTTTCAATTGTTTGATTCAAAGCTTACATTAATTTTATATGCTGGGTACATTTTCACTGTTTATTTTTGCAAGAAAATTTTGTTGTAAAAGTTCATATTTATTTCAATATGTTATTTTATACGGAAATGATATTTTGAGTAAATAGTTATATATAATGGTAGGTATAATATTTTATTTTTAATGATCGTGGCCACACCAGCCGACCATATTAAGTTTTCTTAAAACATTATATACATAAAACTTTTATGGTAGAGTAATTTTTTAAAATTTACAATTTTCTCATTTTGTCGTAATTTATACTGTATAAATTATGAATGAAATGGTTCAACTTTTCTAGGCATAGTTAATAACATATGAATGAGCCTTCAAAGATATGGAGATAATTATTGATTTAATCAAATAGAAGCTTTAAAAGCACTTTATCACAATTTTTGTTTATGTATTTCAAGGGTCATTAATTTCACATTGTTGTTAGAGACAAAAATATAATTCACGATTTTTGGATCGCTTGCGATAAAATTAATACACTGACTAGCATTAACTATTTGATGAGTACTTTTCAAAATATTTTGCAATATTTTTTATCCCACATCTAGTACAAACTTAAATCGATTGATTTTATACTTATACGAATAAATAAAAAAATTTGAAATATTTTCAGAAAATTTCCAGTAAATATAAAATCATGGGATGTTAGAAAAGGATTTGTGTCTTGAAACATCCAGCAGCTTTTTTAAAATTTATTTATTAAGTTCTGGAATTGATTCTTATTTTTTATTATTCCCAACGAGGATCCATTCATCAACAGTCAGTGTTTATCATAATAAAATAAACTAGTAAATAGGTGTCACAAAAACCCAAAATAAACGGGTGAATCTTGGTGTACCAAGTACTTAAATTTTAATTTCAGTGAATTGAATTAAATAATGGGTATGCATTCTTTTAATTAGAAATTTTCTAAATTTATCGATTTAGTACATCGATCTTTTTCTTTATCCATTATTATTTGAAACATCGATGTTTAACTTTGGCCGTGCAATTACTGAAGATAATTATAAATATATTTCTTTTGGCAGTATTTTTCAATTTTTCTTATCAATATAAAAGTTTTTCTCATATTTTTTTACAAAAGTAAACACAAATAAACAAACATAATGAGGACATTATATTATAAAAAATAAATCATATTAAATAACAATATTAATGATATTGCAGAAAAAGGACAGAATGATATTTGTATTGTGAAATAAGTATATAATAAAATTTAAAAACTTTTTTAAATTATTCTTTGGCTTTCTTTGAAGAAAACATTGCTTTTTATTTTTGTTGTTATTTATCTTGAGTTTTAATTGTTTACTCTTTTATTGAATTTTTGTTACCGATACTGTAATAATGACATTGATGTAAATATATTATACCAGTAAAATGAAAATGTAAAATGAACCATCATATTGGTAGTTGTAATCGAATCAATTAAGTTTAAAAACACTCGATGCCTGATAAATAACGCAGTTATTGGTTTTTACTAAAGATGATTGTACACAGATTGAAAGAAACAGGATTCAAAACATATAAAATACTAACTCAAAAAAAATTGTAAGATAAAGTTACCTAATTTAATAAACAAAATAATAATGATTTTTGCTAGAAATATTACAATATAATTTTTTTTCGAGTTTCTAAATTACACATATAATAAGAAAATGAATAATAACATCATTATAAGCATTAAAAGGTACAAAACAAATTTATAGAAAACTTTTGATCTAAAATAATTTTACTTGACAAAGAAAATTCATTATATTTTTTTGCACGTCAGGGTATTAAAATTCTATTAAATCAATGACAACAATGCTTGATATACCTCTACATAATGTTGTTATATTATAAAAATAATATCTAGTTGTCATGCAAGACCCGCGTAAACTAGGTGAATTTTTAATAAACAATTAAAAATAAAATTGTTGCGTTGAATAATTTAAAAAATTGCATATTAATACTTGCATGCGGAGTTAAGAATTAAGCATTGAATCCCATGGTAAATATTGTAACGTGAAAAATTTGAAAATTAAATTAAAATCGATCAGAAGACACAGCAGTTATAAGCAATCAAATATTATTTTCTTTTTCTTGAAAACTATGTTTAATATGTAATTTTTATGGAAATACTAATAGTTGACGTCATATGTAGGCATTTCCCTCTTTGTTTAATTAGGCATATCTTACTTATTTTTGAAGATTAAATTAAAGAAGTTTCAACAAGATTCTAATTTGCAAAATTTACCAACATGGAACAGGAGAATAACTGGCGCTAATTTCAAATGGAAAATATAAATAAAACATTTATAAGTAATTCTTGAATGAATTATTATTTATGAATGAAAATTATAATAAAATAATTAATGTTTTTAAATTAAAATTAAATAATAAATAATTTTTTTTCATAAATATTTCCAATATAAGAGGATTATAACTATACCACCATATACGTCCATTATTTGTTATCTCATGCTTAATATTGATTGCATATTATACCTTTTGAAAACAAATTAATTATCAAAACAAAAAATATTTTACACACGTTAGCGGAATTATTATTTTTTGTTTACTATTAACGATAAATCAGTAAAGTACTTTATTCAATTAATAAATATTTTATTATTAACAAGCCTGATATTTGGACTATTAAATAATTGTCTGGCACGGAATCCCCATCAATGATGCTGTCACCTACGTCGAGCTTGACAAAAACGGATCCCCATTGAATTAATAAAAAATTTGGTACGGACCTCTAGCGAAATAAAAATTATAGATAAAATTTTTATTTACAATATTTTATTTAAAATTTACGAAATTAACATAAAGATTAAAATGCTTCTTTTCTTAAGTGGTGTTTGAACCAAAAAACGTGGTCAGTTAAAATTTCCTATTTTCGTAGCTAGCTTTTCCAGGTATGAACAATGAATACGAATTTTTAAAATTGTGTACAAAATCTATAACTCATTTTCCTTGAAAAGGTAATTTGACTAAAACGAACGCTTTTTAGAGAAAAATTGAACAAAGGAAGTGAAGATATTAAGCGAGATATAGATCTTTAGACGTTTTTATTATCATTACAATTTTTATTTTATTCCATTTATTTTGTTGTTCAGATATTTTGCTTCAACGCTTTGTTATAACATTTTTTAATGGATTAATGGGTGAACTGTGAACAACTAAATTATATTAGCAGTGAAAAAAATACAATTGTAATGATATTTATTACAATAAGAAAAAGTAAATTTTTATAAATAAAAAAAAAATCAAATATTATTACAACACGCTCTAATGAGAAAAGTATTTTAGATTGAAATATTAGATAATCATTCAGTTGATAAAAAAAGGGTTTTTGTATTAATTTTCTTTTGCAAATCGATTTTCCGAAAATGCAAAGATATATTTTATATTAATCTGCATTTAGAATAATAAAGTAAATACAGGCCACAAGCGACGTTTTGGAAACTAGAGACTCAATACCATTAAAAAAGAAACCAAAAAATTAATATTGTTATAAAATCAAAGAAGTTGTAAGCTTCCTAGAATGATTTTCCATCCTTTTTTTAAATCAAGTTTTACATATTATCTTTATGGAGATACGAACAGATGACGTAATAATATCATATCTGCCTCTTTGTTAAACCAGGGATTATAAAATGTCCATAACTAAAATTATTGGAATTCAGTCAGCATATCTGTATTACGAAATCTATTAAGCGCATTAACCGATTTTGATGAAATCTGACATAAGTGTTTATGATACGTTGAGAAAGAATACTTATTTTGAGTATGATCGGATCAATAGATAAAAAAAGATAATAAGTTTGATTTGAAGTTGAATCATATTTAAAGTTGACGAGTTTAGATTCGACCAGACCATTTAGAACCGAACATTCAGTGTCGAAAATACCCTTGGGGGCCTTAAATTCATATCATTTTATTTTTCTTTATATACACGCAATACGTAGTATTTTTAATTTGGGTGTACGTAATTGGTTTTTTTAAATTTTAAACGTCCCTGCAGCATTTTCTGTAAACTAGTTTTTAGAATGTGATGTTCGTAAATTCGCCATAAGCCACGCTACCCTGCTTCAGTAACCAACGAATAAAGTGTGTGTCTTTAAATCGTCAGTATAAACTATTTTCACTATACTATTATTATTATAGTAAGTGCAATGTAGAAAACTTTAATTAAATACAAATAACTAAACACACTTTATTTAATGAAATCTGATATTATAATTAAAACAAATTAAGTAACTAAACTTTACTCTTGTATTTAAATGAATGGAAAGTAAATGAAAACTGATAAGTTAGAAATATATTTATTATCTAGGTATGTAGTTTTCTACGCTAATATTCATGTCATGTAAATGCTTTAATACATATGAAATTTTCGCGTATTAATAACATATATTTTAAAATATAAAATAGAGCATGAGCGGTTTCTTGTTTATTTATATATAACAACTTTCTTAACCACTTGACTAACATTTAAATGTTCAGCCATATTAAGTATCTAAAATAAAAGCTATTTGACTGAATTACTTGATCAATGTGAACAAAGCTGAACAACGCTATACACCTAGACCCCATCTATCTATACGTATACTCAAACCAGAATCCCAACGCTTGCATAAAAAACTAGAATACACTAATTTCATGGAATGTTTTATAATGTTTTCACATTAGAATGTTTTAGATAAACAAAAATAATTTTGATACACAACTCAACACAACATAACAATCGAATATTTAATGTTTTTAAATAGGTAAAAAAAATCAAAATAGGTAAGTGTTGCAATTTTTAATTCCAACACGTATACGTTCCCTACACGCAATCCGTCCCTTTGAATAACTATTTTCTTCGAAAGCGGGAAGATAATTGTATGAGAAAATTTACTCAGATTAAGTAAGAAGATTCTCTGCATGGTACCTTCAAAACTAAACAAATCAATCGAATCTATAATGGATTGATTCTCGGATAACATTGTACTTATGTACTAATTCATTATACCATATTAATGATATCTCGTGTATGAAGATATAAAATGACTTATAAAATTATACATGATATTCATTTCCTTTCCTAGTATTATTCAGTTTTAATAAAAGTGAACTTTATTATTACGTCAGTGGTGTGTGTACATATATAGAAAGTACAGATACACTATTTGCAAACTATTATATAATAATTAAACATTTTAGTATCATTAAAAAGATGTTTACAAGTTTATAACAAATTTAGTTTTAAAATTTAGTTTAATGTCTTTAAATGTAAGAAGATGTAAGTTATTATAGTATTGTTATAAAAAGTTTGTTATGGAAAATTCAATTTTGATTATATCACAAATATGGTTATAAATATAAATGGTAATTCTTTATATATATACAATCATTGTTTGGTTGAGTATCAATGTTTCAAATAATTAATAATTATTAACAGTATTAAAATACATAACAGGCTATTTGACTAATTATTGGAAATCATTTTAAATAATACAGGCGTTTGACACATGATATGAGTGACGTAGCAAACTATGAACCCAATTCATATAAATACAACAAAACAGTACAGCATCTGTCATGGCAATACTTCTTTTATATTATATATGTATGTAATATACTCTAAAGTTACTAGCTAGTGACATCACCAGATAGCCACCTTTCCGTGGCAGATGAAATTTCAAAGAATATTACATTTTATTTCGGATAATTTGCAAAAAGTAAACATAATTTCGTTTAACTAAAGTGAAATATGTTTTTTAGGCTCATATGCTTTTTAATGATGTTTGACATTGTATTCATACATAATTTATTATATTGTCTATATGTGATAATTTAATTAACTGACATTGAGCTGAAATTGCGATGAATTGAATCTCAAGCTTAATACAAATCTCGTATCAGAATGTTTGTCTTCGCTAATCTCAGAAATCAACTTCAATAAAATTGTGTATAATATACTTTTTAACCCGATATGCGTTCCTGAATAATTTATTGATTCCAAATTAAAAATTTTTTTCGACAAAGTGTTCTTGTTCATTGAAAAATTCGATAATGTTTAATAGTTTAAATTTAATTTTTATATATGTTATTAATTTAAGAACTTTATAGAATTTTAAAAGACAAAACGTTTTACATATTTTAATACCATCATTAAAAACTGTTGTAAATTGACGATATAAAATATCGCATCGTATGACAAAAATCATTTTATAAAACGTTATTTCTCATTAAATATTATACAAAATGAAGACACTTCATAGCTACCTATATATCAGGGATGCAATACAAGCGGTGAGCACAATTTTTGCAATATATGCAAATTATACATTTATCACAATAAAATGTTCCATCAAAAGGTTCGAAAATATGCCGGGTGGACAAAAATAACGACAATTTATCATATTTTGACATTTAATCGTTAAGAAATCAAAACAGCCCCAATTAGGATTCTGTTGAATCGAGAAAAAAAATATTAACATTAAATGTAAGAACTGGACGCTGTTGTTTGATCGGATAAATAAGTCAGAGTAAAAGAAAAACTAAGATTAATAGAAATCAACTGGTGTAGAACGTTATATAAAGTCTTTCCCGCATTTTCCATTTTTATATTTCACCAATCCACCATACTAAGCAGAATACCTAAGATGGAAAAAATGTTAGTCGCAACATATGGAATAAAAAAACGCAACGACCTGAATCTTCCAAGTTCACTGCAAATTAAAAAATATACTCATTTTATGATGTATGTTATAATTTTTTCATTCTACAATGAATGTTTTAGATAGATAAACAAAATAAATTCTGATAAACAACTCAACACAACAAAAATCGAGTATAGAATGTTTTGTTTAAAAAATCTAACTTGGTAAAAGTGTTGCATTTTTTGATTCCACGAGTAATTCATGCATTTGCTATTCGAAGTTGCTATGATTTCGTCATAGTAAAATTTATCATTATCTACTAGGAAGTTTATTTGAATTATTATATAAATTTATGTTTCAAAATATTATACTAATCCTATTTCTTCTTTTATTATTATTACAATTTTTAACACAGTTACTAAAATTTGTATTTCTCATTTTAGTTGATCAAAGGGCTGCACAGTTTTGGTGCCCCCTCTATACACCATGAACGGTGTGGATGATAATATATATAACTATTTAATAGCACAATTTATGTTTTAATTATTTAAATAAGCCATTACAAAAATCATTAAAATATATTGCACTAGCTTGAAAGCTCCACCAAACTCTTCATTCTGTTCGCATGTTAAACAAAGAATATTATAATTAAACAAAGATGAGGTGATTTTGAAACACGGACACAACTTCCAACTAAAACTTACTTCCACCTTAATGTAAATAAATAATCAAATTTGTTCGTTAGTTGTTGCTAGTATATTGTCTTCAACATACACTGCTTAGTATTCACACTACTTCAATGTGTGAAAAATATAGCAGTTACATAGTTGATTTTTTTTATATTGAAGAAGGAACCTTTTTAGTTGAACGATAATCTGGAGTTTTCTTCCGGTTTTTAAATATTTCTGGTGCAATGTGGCAGTAAAAAATTTTTCAAAAAGTGTACTGATGCAACATCTTTCACAAAAACATCGCCGTTTTGCAACGATATATCGTTCTTAATAGTTTAAGGATTATATAGACTGTAGGTTTCGAGTTCGATTCCAGGTATTGATTAATTACAATAATAAAAACAGGGGCGGTAGGTTGATCACACTGTCGTCGCTTGGATAAAAAACCGCCTCCACCAACAATATAATAACAATATAATTGTCACCTCGTGCTAGATGGCATCTGTGCCTTTAGGTGATGAAGTGTTCTAAAAGAGGGTACAGAGGACCAAAAGGTGGAGTTACAAAGAACGCGGTTGCAATTACCCTTTTAATATACTCTAAAATACAATTATAGAAAATTTTCGATATAGAGTAACAAGAAGTATAAGATAAGGCACAACTTGATCTTTAAACAGCCGTGAATCACACTTTTCGACATTCAAAAACTGTCTTTTTATTATATTTTTCTAGAAAAATGAGGTTTTTTAGTTTCTCCAAATAAATTTAACACACCATAATAATTCTTTTTCATTTTTTTATGTATGATTTTTTATTTTATGATCACGTTAAAATAGTTTGACCCATATTTGATAATCAGTATGTAATATACATAATTTAGACAGCATTAACAAACTCTACGTTGAATAATCAAACAACACCAGTGTATATTAATAATTTATAATAATATACGTATAAAATAAATATAGATCCATCTAAAATAATATTATAGATTATAAATTCATTATTAATAGTAATTTTAAGTAAAGTTATTTAATAAATTTATAATAGGGCTCCTTTTCATTATTATTATTATTTTACATAGTAGATACCTATAGACACAACAAACTATATACTATATGAGGTAGGAACTATCATCGTTCATGTATTCATATTTATCCCTAATTGGCAATTTTATTATGACCCATATCAACATCATGGTGACGTTAACATGACTAACTTTAAATTACAAAATATATATATATACTCAACTAAAACTACTTTCATATCAAAGAGTTGATATGTGTTGAATTATTTTCACGTTAAATACTATAGTTAGATATTAGGGTAGTTTCCAAGAAAACGTACATTTTCTCTCACCTTGAAAGCTATAAAATAAAGATTTTTTTTACCTCCAAGATATAAGAATTTCTTGTATTCTTTAAAAAATAATAATGCATGTTTCCTTTGATTAGTAGCAAACAAGCTGAGCAAAATTTTTTTACATCTAGCTGAGCGTAAATAGCGTGAATTACTATAGGCTTATTTTGACGTGGTCAATTCATCCATTTTTTTAAGTGATTCCTAGCTTTCCTTTCTATACATAATATATTAAATTTTCATTGAAGACTTTCAATTTTTGTTATTGAACAATCAAGAGAAATTTCATTAGAATCCTTTGAAAAGTCATTCTTCGATCTAACTACCTTAACAGCAATGACAATTACTTTAATACAGGAACAAATATACCTACTAAAGTAATTTGGTTAGGACTCCTAAGGCTAATACTTAATTGAAAGAAATTTGGATAGTTTGTCTTTTTGAAAGTTATTGATTCAACACACAAAAATGAATGTCTGGAATGATTTTGATAAAAACTTCGAAAAATTTGAGACGTATAATTCCGAATGCACATGCGCATAGACATACACATCATTCACTTCAAAATTGAATTTAAAATGTCAAAATTTTTGGACTCGTAACAAAATCATTCCAATGGTAATATATCATCATGCTAGGACTTTTTTCTACCTACAAAATTTGGTTGATACAGAAATATGTAGTTACCATGGTAACATCTCAAACAAATTCAATTATGGACCGAATAATTAACTGTAATTTTTACATACGATTTATATAAAATTGTTTGCCATTATCGTACTCAAATACATATCCTATATTAAAAAATAAATAAAATCTCTTAAAAGGTATTTCAAATTTCAAGATATATTTCTGTTCAAATTTTTTTTTTGCGTGTACTATATTTAAAGAACGTTTCAAAAAATCTATTCCAGATATATTGAATTTCAATTACAATCGAATGATGTATGTTTTAATATAAAATGGTGTCATATATTCAACATATGTTTTTTTTTTATATACATATGAATGTATTATACGAGCCACAAAGCGTGTGTGTGTGTGATATGTGATGAGCTGCACATCTGCAAATGTTTAATCGTTTTATGAACTCTTATTTTACAAAATATGAGAGAACGATCAAGGACGTTTATTTTTGTTGGCAAAAATATGTTGAAACATTCATTTTTATACTCACTCTTCTCTCTCGTTGTATGTATTTTAATGAGTTTATTTTATTAAAAAATTATGAAAAGTATTTGTAACAATTTATTTTATGGAATATTTTCTATACTAATTTTCTGTACTTTATTATTCTAGGGAAAAGGCGCCCAAGATGCAAGATTGATCCTGTTTTTTTCAAAGAAAAGACGATTCAGTAGGCTATTTAATTAATTTTTGGAAATCATTATAAATAATTGATATTTCCGGCAATCAATGTTAAAGTTTAAATTTAAAAAACAACGCGAAAAACGATGTTTCTGTAATGTTGTTTTTCACGTGATTTGTGTGACGTAGTACGCTAGTAAGCCAGTTCATATAAATACAACAAAACAGTAGAGCACTTGTTATGGCATCCTTGTTTAATATATGTGTGAAATATATTCTGTAGTTTACTAACTAGTGACCAGAGCTATCACAAATCATAGAGCGTTTCCGTGGCAGATAAAATTTCAAAAATTATTACATTTTATTTCGTATAATTTTCAAAAACATTTAGTTTAAATAAAGTGAATAATGTTTTTTAGGCAATTATTTTATAGGATGGTCATATTTTGTAGTATATTTTTAATGATGCAAATAGACTATCGCAGACGTAAAAAAGATTTCTTAAAATACCAGATGCTTTTATAATACCCAAAAATATTAGATCAATAACTCACGTTAATATTTGGACACCAAGTTTCTTATATTTTTAACTTAAATTACTACTCAAAAAAATAAAAATTAGTAAAATGTGACAA
Source organism: Chrysopa pallens (assembly GCA_020423425.1). Lineage (NCBI taxonomy): Eukaryota > Metazoa > Arthropoda > Insecta > Neuroptera > Chrysopidae > Chrysopa > Chrysopa pallens. The sequence goes on along the minus strand of CM035594.1, from coordinate 57,993,773 downwards.
AAGTGTTCGAATACCATTATGACGTGTTTTGATTTAGGTGTTTATATAGATATTAATCTATTATTTCAAAGGTATACACTTAAATAGACAATCATAAAGGCTGGGGGTTATTCTATTCTAAATAGAATACCGACCCTTTGTGTTAAAATGTTCAATTTATATGTAAGTTATTTAAAGATAAGTATCTAATAATTTAAGAATAAATATAAATTAATAAAAGTGTTGTTTTAAATTCTTTTATAAAAAATTAATCGTTATTAACTGTTTTAAATCAGAACGATGGTAATTTACAAGGTCTCCTGTCTTCATTAAAAAACATTCTTTCAAAGTAGGAGAATTTATGACAGGAATTTCTAGTAAAAATATTGAAGTTCATTTGAAATGACCAAAACGTATTCTTAAAAAATCAACAAAAAAATTCAAAATTTTTTGTTGGTTGTTTATAGGTTTTCTAGGATAATAAAGGTCTAAAAAATTCAAAAATAATATTTATTTTACGATCGGGTTATTAGTTTTCGAGATATTGCGTGAAATACATTCGATAAATCGGCCTCCGGAGCAGATTTCTATCGATATCTCAAAAACTACGCATCCAATCGTTAAATAAATGATATTTTTGAAATTTGTGGGTCAAAATTACCCTAGAACATATATTTCAACCAAATCGAGAACAAAAATTTTTTTTCGATTTTCTCGATTTTTTAAAAGGGGTACCCCTTAAAAAAAATGCGAAAAATCTAAAAAAAAAAATTTTATCCGGTTTCAAAATAAACTATGTGCATAAGGGTAGTTTGACCCGTAGAATTCAGTGGTAACATCTATTTTACGATTGGAAGCGGAGTTTTTGAGATATCATCAAAAATCCGATCCAGAGGCCGATTTGGCGCATGTATTTCATGCAATATCTCAAAAACTAGTAGACCGATCGTAAAATAAATGTTATTTTTGATTTTTTAAGATCTTAATTATTCTAGAAAACTCATAAACAACAACAAAAAATTTTTGAACTTTTCGACGATTTTTTGAGGTTTCTTTATTCACTTACAAAAAAACACCTCAAGTAAAAACAATCACAAAAAGTATTTTTTTCGCCAAAATTCACCATTTAGAGCCTAATTAAGATTCAAAATACTCTTAAACTTTTAAAATTATTAGAAAGCATAAGAGGAGAAGTACCTGCTTAGTGTGCTTCGAGCTTGATAAGCGGCAAAAACTATTAAAACTTGGAAAATAACACCGAAATGCGCCTTAGAGAACACTGAATTTCTGAAATATTCGAAATTGGATTATTTTTATTTCTAGGACATTTTTATATTCGACAAATTTGAAATATTTATTGTAATTATTTGAACAGGGAATGGGTATTCATAAAATCGTATAATTAGTCCAATTTCGCCCATGCCTGTCCGTCATCAAGTTAAGAACGAAAGGTGGACTCTAATTAAGATGATGTATTTTTGACCAAAAAATTGTTAAGCTCATGAATACGAATGTAATGGATAGCTGTTGTATTCTTACCGCGAATAAATTTGATTTTTTTTAATGCTTATATCTAATTGAAAAAAAGAAGACGCTATAAATAAAACAATGATAAAGGATAACAGAAATTCAAGTCGACGTTACATCTTCGTTCTATCATAAATCATACAAATCAAATGTATATTTTTTTAAAATAAGAGATTAAAATAATTCTAATAATAATTATAATAAAAAATTATCTAATTACTTCTATTAATATATGTACTTTTATGGTAAAATTTAATGAAAGGATGTTATAATAACACGTTATCAATTGTAACATAACACATAGTTATGCATGTTCTTTCTAAACAAAGACATGTATAAAATAAATTCTATAAAATGTTATCTCTTTATTCAATTAAATAAATTTCATAAATAAAGTGATATATTTTACATTATTATTATTATTATTAATATTATTTTCAAATGCATATTATAATTAAGTACAAAGTTGTCGACGCTGTTGTAATTAATATGTGACACACAAGTATCTATCCACATATATATATGTGCTGTATAATACAATTATACTTAAGGGATGTTTTATTATTTTCCATAGAATATTACATTTCTCATATTAATGTATTGTGTATATGCCGTTAGTACTTAGGCATCTTTAATGAGATTTACCTTGTAGATCAGTAGATAATAATTAATTAATCGTTAAAATGTTCTGAGAACAATTAAACATAGTCAGAAGCGAAAAAATATTTCCATTTAAAATTATTACTTTTTAAAATTACCTTTACTTGAAATTAGTTGTCTAAGCATTTTTATTAATAGAAAATCGAATTATATTTTCATATACGGATAGCGCGAAATGACTTAAGATAATTTAAGATCACAACTGATTACTTTTCCAGTTCAGATATATTTTTATTAATTAATGCTGTAAAATTAAATTTCAAAATTTAAAACACAAAAGGGAATTTTATCTCTTTAAGATTGTACAAAAAGTCAGAGATTTATTTCAAAAGAAATAAAAACTAGGGACACTTGTTGTTAAATTTGACAAAAAAAAAAGTAAGACAACAGACACTAGAGTAAGACAAAAAAATAATAATTAAAAACAAAAGTTGAAGGGTTCTTTTTTTTTTCTAAAATCGTTTTTTCCCATAAGTGACGGTTCCCACTATTTCCAGCAAATTCAAATTTAACTTTAGGCTCCATTTTACTCCATAACATCTGTTAACTTTCATTTGCGTGCCCGATTTTTATTTTACACCCAGCATTATACACAAATAATTTAGTATAGATTTGAAAAATTTTGAAAAACATAGATGCTCTTGGGCAGTATCGGAATATTTTGGATAGTTAAAATATTGATTGATTAAAAATTTACTGAAGATCTTTGTCTACATTTAGTTCATTGATTGCATTATTCGGAGTCCGAAGTAGACAAAATCTGTTTCAGGCCATCGTAATTTGTGTAGTCTTACTTAATTGATAATTATTATATAAAAAACAAGAAATGAGTCAAATACAAGTAGTACTTAGTTATCATTTTTGAAAGCATTTCGACGTAATGCACAGATTAAAGTATAATTAAATAAAATATCTTACACCAATACATAATTCAACGATGAATTGTTTCATATGTTGAAAATTGTGTGCATACCTGAAACGTAAAAGATACAAATTAGCATTTCTAGAATATTTAAAATATATTTGTTTCATACTAGCTTTTGCCCGCAGTTTCCATTCGCGTTGTGTGAAACATATTTTAACTTGTCATGTGTGAGTATTTAACCCTTATATGTTTAGATTTTAATCAATTACTTTTTTTGATTTGTTTTGTAGTGGGTGAAATTTCAAAATTGTTACATGATTAAGAACCCGAAAAAATTAAACCCTTGAAGGGTTTGTTTTTTAAAAGGCACGAAACACGTGTTTATTTATTCTTTGACAGAATATTTTCTTTATATAAATTTTTAATCTCCAAATTTCCAACTCTTTAAGGATTAAATTTTCTAACATCCTTTTTTTAAGCAATACGTTGATTGATCGATCAGTCAATCAATATCAGTTTTCTTTTATATATACAGATAAATATCATTATATCCGTACAAGGAAGTAGTGTGGCATTCACATAAAGCTATTTAATAGAATGACGTATTTTATTTAAATGAATATTTAATGATAATATAATCACATAGTTAAATAATCAACTCCAACATATTATGATACTTAAAATGATTACGTCTACAAAAATCTATGTGGAAGTATTTCCAAAATTAACATAATATATAGTTGTTTTTTTGGGTGTTTCTTCTATAGTTATTTAACTAATTAATATTTTAAAAGAACTAGAAATTAAAATATTTCTTTTTTTTTTTTTTTTTAAATCTACATATAAATCATTGTTTAAACTACTTACCTAATAAAATTATAATTAAGGTTTAAATAAATTAAGTAAAAGTAGATTTTTTTTTCTCACATGGAAGTTAAAATTATTTTTTTTTTAACTTGTTTGTTTCAAGTTTTTATTTTTATTAATTTGTTTGGGTTGATGATTTATAAAATTCTTTTAATTTTAATAAAATGATTATATGTTTGAAAATGTTGTAATTAATTTTGATAAAACAACCAAATTATAGGGTAAAGATGGTTGAAATAAATTATAATTTATTTAAAAATTAGATTTTAACTTTTTTTCTTTGAATAGTTTTTTGTGTTAAGGAAGTTCTATTTAATTAGTAATATTAATTGGTTGACATTGATAAAGTTGAAGGTTTTGAATTTCTCAGATTTTAAAGATTTTGATGTAATGTGAATTAACTCATTCTTTACGTTTTATATAAGTTTAAAATAACATTGAATAAAGCGGCATACATAAGCGGCGAACTTAATTGAAATAGATCGGCTATGATGAATGCCCAACTGTAATTATTCAGTAACATGAATTATTTATTATTTGGGACATTATTTCAACCGCACTAAGAAAATATTTAAAACCGTTGAGCACAATTTTTGAATTCATTAAATTAATTATTTCAATGATTAAAGTTATAAAAACAGCAATTAAGAAGTTATATTAAAACATTTCCTATTTTACACATCAAAATGAAAAACTTGATTGAAACATACCAAAACTCGAAAATTAATTTAAAATTGATTCAAAGACGTTATCAGCTCTCAAAGAAAATAAGCGAAAAATTACATAAATATTTATAAAAAAAATCATGTAAAAATATTCAAAACTACAAAAGAAAACTTTCCATGTTATTTCCTTGAAAATGAATATTCCAAAAAAAAAATTTAGGCAGCTTAATAAACATGTAGAAGGCAGATTCCACGTAATTCACTTAGTTCTCGTATTATTTTAATACGATTTATTTTTGACAAAATTATCTACTCATAAAAAATCCCAAAATTATCAATTCAATTCCGATTAACACAACCATATATTTTGTTTAATCTAATAATTTTAAGTAAATATTATTTCATTGCTAAAGTTAAAAAAAAAAATTTCAATTTGGTAAAAACATAATTTTATTTATAAAACAGTCAATAATATATGAAAAGGTGTTCAACCAGTTTCAATATTTTGACTACGTATAAATGATTACTAATTAGTAATAATAATATGTTCCTAAAGTGTTTACAAACTTTTAAATTAAGCATAAATAAATTTTAAAAATAATTTTATTGTTTTGTTTTTTACTTTCCACAAGTTTAAATATGTACTTGGATTTAAATGTTTTACAATATCGTAGTATATTATCATATATTTTATATATATTAATACGCAGCTGCGACATAATACAAAGCAATATAGATGAAGAGGTCACCGTAAAAAAAGCACCTGATCTGATAGAGTAGAAACGCATTTTAAAGATTTTTATTATCTTGGTTCTTACATAATCCAGCGGCCAAATATGATAATTTAAGAGTGGGTAAAATTTTTCTGGGAAACTTACACTACTATAGGATTGACAGGGCTCATATTAGATAAGATAAAATTTTCCTTATATATATTAAGTAAGATTTTCCTTATTTACAAACGAAAAGTAGACAACTAGTTTTACATAAACCTTCATATATTGCCTTCATTTATTCTGGGATTACCTTCTCGAGGATTTTAATTTAAATCTTTTTATAAACTAACAGCGTAAATTAGTTAATAAAACAAAAAATTTTGTCATTGAATTTTTTTTTTTTTGGTTTTATATCTCTTTTCTTTTAAATGATTCAAAAGTTAGGACAATTGGACACATTGGATCGAATTTGCCTATTCACAAACTTAAAATCACTCTTTTTATCAAACGTCAACAAACGGACGGACAAACGAAAATGGGCTAATTAGATGATTGTAAACCTATACCAAAATTTTATTTATGCGGTCAATATTTTCTAGCGTTTCAAACTTGAGACTAAAATTAACATACTCTAACATATTATATACAAGGAGTATAAAAATTTTGATTAAAAAAAACGATTTCGTTTACTAGAACAGAACAAATATACATAAAATAATTTTTAAAAAGGTACACCGTAATTCTTTAAAAATCTAAATTAGTATTTGCTTTTCAGATTATATTATTAATACAAAACCGTGTTGATGGTGGTGGTAATCCTTCGTTCATGCGTACAATATGTACTACTACATATAATATGTAAACTCACGAATTAATTAAACTTGTTCTAAATCAAAAACATAAATTATTCCCATGAAATTCATGAGTATAAAATATTAAATGAATATTTAAAAAAAAAAGTACTCTTAATTTTTAGAAAAAAAAACAAAAAGTGTTGAATAGGTTTTTAAAAGCATACGAACAACCAAGTCGGGTTGAAATAGAAGTTACGAGACGGGGTTGGTAGGTATTATGACTTTACACAATTTTTAAAAAATTTGGTGTGAAATACTCAAACAGGACCACTATACATAAAGACTGAATTTAGAAATAACGAGACTGTCATAAATAAAAACAAGGAACTATGTTTCTTTAATAGCATAAATTAAGTCCGGCTCATCTTTGAAACGCAGGTGATGCAGTGTAGTATGTTTTGTAAACCATATTAATTAATAAATACGCCATGTGAGTTGCGGTCTCTAAACTAAGGAGATGTTCTGTTGAGTCACAGGGCTGTTCCATAGGGTCCAACCCTCACCAAAGGACTATTCCAGCCTGTAACGAAGATATTTGCTAATCAAGGTGGTAAAACACTAGTTTCGATGCGTTAATTTGAGCTTGATGCCAGTTACATCCCTATGTAACTGGCCTATGCCGTTACACCGTTAATTCGGAAAATAAGGTGTCTCGCGTATTAAAATGACCCCATAAATGTGCACAATTGCAAACTCTACCAGGATTGGTAGAGTTTGTAATAATGATCTACACGATTTGAGAGGCTATATTTTTAGTTTTGGCCATTATATGATTTTTAAATATCTACGTTGGAACCGCGTTGAATGTTTTCTGATTTGTTTAATTCTTCAAGTTCTTAGATTTAATCTACGTCTTAAAATTATATAGATTATAATATGGAAGTCGTAATTTTCTGTATAAAAACAAATGTAATAGCGTTCGTATATATATCGTTCCGTTTTAAATTAAAATGTTAAAAAACATTAAAAAAAATGAATTATGATGATATAAAATCATCTAACGGTAATTTTAAAATTTTATCAACTAGAAAATTAAATAATTTTTTTATTTTTATTTTTTTTTTTGATAAATTATTGTTAACTAAAATGAAATAATTTTCTTCTATATATTTGGATAAATGCCAAATTGAAATATAGCAGTATACAGTCATCTAAATTGAATTAATTTATTCTGTTCATAATCTTTTTTTTGTACTAGTATGAATGATATTTTCCAGTTACTAACAAACTTCGATGTAAATTAAAACTTTTTGATTTAATTAGAATAATATATAAACATTTTGTGGTGGTAAATTAAGAAAAACTTTTTAATTTTCATCGTATTGTGAATTGAAACAATTTTTTTAGTTTATTTTAGAATAAAATTCAATTGTTTAGAATTGATCATAAATAATAATAAATATATTTGTAAATTTTTTAATGGTGTTCAAAAATCAAGAAAATAGTTTTGTGAATGGACTAACGAAAACGATTCAACTTTAGTTTGGAGTATTTTAAAAAACACAAAAGTTAGGACTTTGGTTCGTTAATATTGGGTTCGTATATGATATGCTTCTGTATTAAAATTTATCAAAATATACAGTGTATCGAGCGATTTATTAGCAATACGAATGCTAAAACTAATAATAATAAATATCTCTCTTCCATATCTCTCCGAACAAATAAAATATTGTTATTGATTAAACCATAAGAATGGAGTAAAAACAATTAAAATAAATGAATCGTTAGACACACAGTTACGATAAATATTTTATCGATATTTATAAAAATAGTTTTCACACTAGATTTGTTGAGTGATATGCGATACCACCCGCATTCTTTCACCCACCCATCTAATTCTAAGTAGTTTACAGCAGTTACCACCACCAGTAGTATTGCGAACAAGCAAGCAAGCAAACACCACCACTATCTATGTATCAGCCAGCCATTCAACATGACAAACAGAAGACGTGGTGAAGTCAGTGGTCGCGACGAACGAACGTCGAGTCAGTTATTTATTTAAAGTCAGTTTGTTGGCTCGAATGGTTATAATATGCCAGCCATGTGATGGTTAACATTAGTATTATAGTAGCGAGTCGATTGACCGACCCGGCTAGTTGGCGGCCGTACCAGCAGACACTGATGACAATATCAAAGAAGGAGATGGAGGGAGGCGTATAAAAACTTGTTGATTATCACAGAAATGTTTTTATTGTATAACAATTCCTTGTCTATTTGTGTGGGTAAACATTTTATAGAAAAAACTGAATTCATCATAGAAACTTCCATTATACAAATTTGAAACATCTCTATTAATTATGTATTAAAACAATTATTTTTGTGAGATTAAGTAATAACAAGAAGCCCTGTATCCGCCCATCTGTTGGGCAAAGGCTTCCCCCACTGACTGCCAATGTTTTCTTGTATGTGTCCACTTAACTCCTCTTGAACACACTGTAAGATTTTCTAATGTTAATCAGATTTTCTGGTCAAAAAATCTTACCGTGCTCGTTGGCCCTAAATGATGAACTATATCATTTCCTCTTGACTGTACTGTTTTCTTAATGAGTTATACGATGTCCAGGCAGTACTGCGCAAGGTTGACCGATTATCTACCAAGCGTCCCACCATTTTCATTTTCGAAAAGTAGTAGTGACTATTACTATTTAGTATGTCTGTTGTCATTTTTCACCGAGGCATAATCACAGGAGGCAACGCACAATAGCTATTTACTTGATTTACATACAGGTAAGAGTAGTCATGTAAAATAAACCGACCGTTAATTATACTTGTCATATTATACCTGTCATCATTTAAATCGAAGAATTTTGAAATACAACAAATTGAGCATTCTATTTACTCAACTAATATAACAAAAATGTTGAAAAAGTAAAATTACCATGAATATGGATGGTCTTCAAATAAAAACACGTTATTCAAAAGTTTATACATAAGAATTTAGGGAGAGGTAACTTGATGACAAATAATGCAACTACAAATGTTGTTGGTTTTGGCGAGCTATATTCATTGATAATTAAAAAAAAAAAAGAGTTTTCGACGCTTTTTTGCCACAAAATTCTTCAAAAGAAAAATAATCAGTTCAAGTTGTCACATGGAAAGGTTTCAAGAAAAAAATAAATCTCTTAATAATGAAAAAGACTAGTGAAAACGTAGCTTGATCTACATAAGCTAAAAATTCAATGCATTGATTTGATTTGACAGACTTAATTAATGTTCTACACGAGTTGCAAAGACTAGTAAAAGTTACTTGTAATTTTCAATCATCATAGAAGTCATAAGAGAATGAAATTATAATAAATATGTCGTCATAATATTTTCAATATTATAAAGATATATAATAACATGCGACACAATGGACATTTATTATATATTATTATAAATACCGGAAGTGGATATTTTTATATACAATATTTACATATATGTGTTTGTATTTGTATATGTGTGGGTGATGATAATATGTTGATATTACTTTTCAAAAAAAAGTGGTGGACATTTTGATAATTCATTGACATTAAATATCAATATTTCATAAAATATGAATTCAAATTATATATTCAACAACTTATAAAAATTACTTTGTAGTTTACTTCATTCATTTATTTATTATCCATAATCATCAATACCATAACAGTACTAATTAAACCATAAAGAATTCAAATATAAGAAGGGTTTACGCGTTTGTACGGTTGTAGCTTTCTAATCCATCATTACGGGTTCATCAAATTTACATGCTGTAATTGTATGATATAATAAACCCTCTATCTCAATCTCAACCAATTAAGCAGAATGGAGTTTGGAACGGCAAAACGGAGAAATAACTAATGAGAAACAAACTGATTCAGGAAGCTCCGTGAATGTTGAAAAATAATCAATATTAATAATGCGAGTTATAAACATCCAATGATCCAGCAAAGCGAACATTCATTATTCTGCCTGTTCATGTACCTCGGCAAGTCGAATCTGTCTTAAAACATAGCTTCAAATCGAGAAAAAATCTTGAATCAAACTGGGTATTGTACAGATTTTATGAAGAAAAGATCAGATCACTGTAAAATCCAATTACTGTGTACATCCGGTAATTGATTAAAATAGTAGTAAATTTACATGCAAACAGAACATTATTTTAAACACCTGACGAAAATGCCTTCAGAATCTGATGAGCTTTTCATTGTTTCGATATTATAAATACATTCAAAGTTGTTTTTTCATTTGAATCTAATTTAAACTAGCGACCAATTACCCAGAATTTTCGTTTCTATTAACATTTAAAGTTTAGGGGGTCGTTTGCCTTTGAGCAGAGGTAGGATACCATATCAGAAGGATACCAAAATTGTTTTTCTGATAATTTTAAATTTATTATCCTCTTTATTACCGTAATAAAATATAATCTTTTTTAACAGAACGTTGCAAATTTAGTCAATAATCTCTAATCGGTATGCATTCACGTGAATAAATTTGTTATTAAATATTACATTGAGGAACTCTCCAAATATTATTTGGTATAATATTTTGGTAGGAGAAAAACAGTAGATGATTAAAGAAATGATAATAATATTTAAAAAAAATAATTTTAAACTAATTAGTAATTTGGATTTGTTACTTTTTATTTATAATTATACCTACATTTTTAATTCACAAAATATTACATAAATACACATATAATAATAATTCACATTGATCTAATTATGACGATTAAATATATTATATGAATTTTTTTTTTACAATGGTACGTACCCAACCCATATGTGAAATGTTTGCAGAGAGTAAGTTTTGATTTGATTTATATAAATTTAAAAAAAAAAAAAAAAGAAATACGCACAGTACATTCACTTTCAAATATATATCATTTAACTGTCTGCGTATATTACATTACTTAATTCAAATTACAATCATACATGATGATTTAAAAGTATCCATGTACTTTATATCAATTGGATGTTCAGTAATTGAACTAAGGTGGGGCGCATATTGCGGCGCGTGTGGCATAGCGTGATTTTTTTAAGCATGCACAAACGAAATTTTTGGGCAAAAATTTACGGCACTACACTATGAAACCCGCCTACTTTCCAGACCTACGTCGTAGTATAAAGGCTGAAATTGTGTCTATCTTTTTACATTATTGAGAATGCCTTGCAAACAATTTTCAGTCTATTTGCCAAAACGTTGGTTTGGGAAACCCTCTCTTTTAATGACAATGGTCGTATTCGGATGAATAATGTCATAAAAATCTATCAGCCCGAGTAAATAATTTATACATGATTTTGTATAAACAAAAAGTTAAGATTAGGCCTTTTTTTATCTATAACTTGCTCTGGCGAATTAACTTTTACAGAAATCAAAGTCTAGTTGTTTTACGGATGATAATATTTTGCAATAAAAATTATTCAACATCCCTATTACTCTAAAAGACCAAAAAAATAGGATCAAGTTTTATTTGAATTCTTGAATGATTTTTGAAAAAACGTAATTAGTTTTAACAAAACAAATTTATAAATTATGGTTTCCGGAAAATATAAAATATTTTCTTTCTAATTCTTTTATCGGAATAATTCTTTTAAACATTTTCCCGAACATAATATGAAAATTTTATTGATACAGATTTTCATGATAACGAATTGTTTATGAATAATATTATTAATCTGATTAAAATACATTAAATCATACTGTATTTAAGTGTGTTAATTTATGTTGTGGTAGGGAAAGTTAAAATTTATTATGTTAATTTAATAACAACATATAACTCTATATAATGTTAGTATAAAATATAATACATTCATTTCATATCAAAACCCATGGATATATTATATATATAATATAATGTTAACTGATCCATATCCAAATGAAATAATATAACACAAAATACACATATAATATGACGAATATAATGTTTTTATTTATGAAAAAAATACGTTTTATCAACAACATTGCATGTAAATTGTAGGTTAGTTTTGGCTTTTTATAAGCTCATTAATAATTTGATTAGAACCTACCTACCTATCACACCGGACCGGATTACCGATCATTTATTATACAAATTGTCGTTTCGATTTCGTAAATTATTTCTTGAATATAATACAGTCAGATGATAATTTTATCGATTATTATAATTTTCAGGATAATAACTCACCTACCCAGCCATGTTTTATCTATTTCATAAATGGCGAAAATTTTTTGAAGCTTTTTGAAAATTTCAAATATTAAGGCATTGCATTTCTTTTTGTATATTTTATACAAGTTCTCATATTTGCGGTACAAACTTTAGATTAAAATGAATATACTTTGACATATTATGTGTGACGAGTTTAAAAAGCAAATCGCCAAGTAATTTTTACTCGAATTAATTTTTATGCCAATACTTTGCTTGAAAATAGGTTTAAGATGTTATCTTGGTTTTTACAATTTGTGATCAATAATGATTCGATTCCAGTTCTTATATTCTTTGAAGATTAAACAACAAATACATATAAGTAATTGTTTAAAATAAAACAAACCTTATGGTAATATGTATGATTATAGATAGTTATGTATGAGAAATTTTATTTATGTACGCAAGTATGTGAATTATAACACATAAAAACTTTAACAATAACTTTCATAAGGTGTTATATAATGAGTTACGCCCCCCTTTCTCAACTACATAATAAATTCATAAAGGAATAACCATATTCGGTTATTGCTTATTGCAGCTACAAAATTTACTTAATGTATTTTATCCTGCATGACATGCATAATTTCTTGATTACATATACTCAAAAAAACATTAATCAACTTCTAGGACAATCGAGTTAAGATAATAGTAACAAATATTATTTAATTATGTCTTGAATGTAGAATTGATCACATTATTTGAAAATTAATAAATATTTATTTTTTATTTTAAGTCACTTTTCAACTACTAAGGTCATACAGTAACTACAGTGGGTATATTCTATACAACAGCACACAGCATTCCTAGACGATCATCAATCCAAGTACTGACGTGTTTGATGTGGATTTACTTTGCTTATCGATAAAGATCTGTTATTTCGTTACGTAACTGAGGAGGGGGAGGGGGTCAAAATGATATAATTATAACATTATCAAAAATTTTTACAAAAGTTGCCATAATTAAACCGGATTTCAACTTTCATACACAATCACATCTCTTCATGTATACATTTTTATCTTTTTGATTATATTAAGATATTTTCAACGTGAAACGAATTTGCGCAACACTATTTTCCGTTTTTCTTTGGCAAAAATCCCAACAGAATTTTGTAAAAAATATAAGAAACTAGAGAAATCCTTAAAAAATTTTATATAAATGTAAAATATTTACATTAGTAATATTTATCGTAGTAAACATTGTTTAATGAAATTCCCGCAACAGAATCTCAATTAAATGTATTTCTTTCTACATGCTTTTTAAGGTCGATTTTTATTTAATAATTATATAAAAACACCAAAATTACGTGTAATAATTTTAACAATAAAATATTAATAATGAACCGCAAATCAGTCAAAAAAAAAAAAGCCAAGCCCAAACATTAAATAGCTTGTTATAAATTGGTACTCAGAAAGGGAAAGTAATAAACATTTTATACATTTAAATCAAATTGATTTTGATAATTAGAGAAAGGTAACTAACATGTAATGTGATTTATAAATATATTGAAAATAAAATACATACACAATGTTAATATTATGTATGTTTAAAAATCGTGAACAGAAATTATTCTAATTTAACAAGAATATTGCCAGTGAACTAATCATCTGCTTTTTAATTCTTATAATATTTTTGTTTTGAAATCCCATAGATTGTTTAACATAAAGGTCCGTTTCATAAAGTTACTTTCTTTCTAAGAGAACTTCTTACATGATTGAAATATTACAGCGGTCAAAATTCGATCGTCATCGCTCAAAAGTGGATCTCACTGTCTTTAAACAAAATAGTATATATAAATGTGCAAGATTCTATCAATTAAAAATATCCAACCATAGCTGAAGCTATTCACTTTCCTAGAAAATATTGTCAAATGTTAGAGAATTTGTAAATTCTAGATTGTTATTCTAAATTTTTGAATTATTTAAAATATTTTAGAAATAATTTTGGCAATAATATGAAAGTACGATGGCTTGTACTTTATCAAAACATTAATTATTTAATTCTAGATGCCAAGACATATTAAAACATTTTTTGGTTAGGAATTTATATTTTGAAATTCGGGCTGAAAAAAGAAAACACAAATTTTAACATTTCAAGGTTAAAAATAACTGAAAAATTAATAAAAATCGGACAAACTTGACACCTGAAAAATCTCTATTCAAAGCGTTGACAAATTTCATACACTAATTACTAACCACAAATTACTATTGTTACTTTTTCAATGAAAATTCTACAATCTAAAAGAATTAACTTTACAAAACTGAAAATTGAATTTTCATGTTAAAAGAAAATAAATAGAAAAAATTTCGAAACAAATTTTAAATGGTTAATGATAAATGTAAACGCCAAAAAGTAATTTTAGATAATGAAGTAGACGTAATGTTTTATGAATGTTATCAAATTCATAAATTAGATTTATATTATTAACACCCCGAAAATTTCAGAATATGTATTAAATGAAAATGTCCATTTTAAGTGGAAAAATGTCGTAAAAAATTATTCACAAATAATATACTTTTCTGCAAATTTACACGATTAAAACTATAAAATGATTTATTATTTAAAAAAAAAATTATATTTCAAAAATTTATTCCATAATCTATTTTGACATACCAAAAACCCACCTACCTTGTTGCTAAGTATATTTAAATGTTTTGTTGGGCTGTTTGCAGCAGGCAAAAACATTATGGATAGGTACAAATAGAATAGAAGACTGGGTAACATACATACCTGAAACCAAAATGAAAAAAAAAAATTGTTAAAAACAATAGGTAATGGATTTTAAAATATAAAAATAAAATAAAAAGTTTTAACATGTAAAATTTTTACAATGCGTATCAACATATGCCATTAAGCATCATCATATTTTTATTTAAATTAAGGGACTTCAAGAGAAGTATAACAACATCTGTCAAAAGTACATACAACAGCATATTTATCTCATCAATTTCAAAATATTTAATAGGATATTTTTAAGCAGCATGTAGATTTGAATCTATATTCAAAAATGCTTAAGAGTAAATTGGGTATATCCTTAAGAACTAGGCCAACATTTAAAGAAGAAAAAACATCCAGTTAAGTGGCAATAGAGACTATACTTTTTGTTTCTTTCGAATATAATCTATACAACATAATATTTCGATTTATTATGGATTGCATATTCAGTTTCAAACATGTTTTATAGCGAGGATTGGGACTCGGCAAAATCCTCAACACTACCTTAATACCAAGACTACTGGCTATGTTATTATAATATATTGTACCTTTATCTATAGTAAAAACAGAGGTCGAAATAGTCTTAAAAATTATTTTAATAAGATATCGAACTGATTCTCAATTTGCTATATATTTCACATCAAAATGTGAAACTAGACTGAATACCTTAACAAAACTTTGGAAATATAAATTGAAATTAATTCAAAAACAAACAAGTTATAAATTAATAATAAAATTTATTTCTACTATTGTTTATCCAAGCGATAACTATTGAATTCATTCTATTTTTTTATTTATTCTGTAAATAAGAATATACAATCGTTAGGATAATACTAAACTGATTTACGTTTAAAATTCTTGAAGCTTTGAAGATCCTTAAATATTTTTTCTATTTAAATTAATGTGTGAAAATATTTTTGGAAAACTGTGTGGTAATTGACACACAAAACAAAACACAGTGCGTAATCGAATTTAATTTTAAAAACAAATGGTTGTAATTTGAGTTTTATTATAAAACTATATTTATGTATATACAAATGAATAAACTAATGATAATGGATTAAATATGTTTATTATTCAATTTTGAAAATACGGAGAATTTTATAAATTTTGTCGAATGTAATATTATAATCATGTATATATATATTATCATAAATATGAAATTACTTAGAAAATTATAAATTCTGGATATATTTCGCCTAAGGTTACGATATGGTACAGCGCAACTAGTTTTCAAGTGATGAAAAGGTCTCGACCAGACTTCTTTTCAAATATTCTTTTTGTAGTTGATACTTAATTGACACTTAAGAGCCACTAAAATTTAAATCTGATAAAAGATGGCACCATCCGATGAATACATCGGATAAAAGAATTACTAAATATTTCGAACTACAAGCTGTTCCTGACTTAAAGCATTCAAAAGATCAATCGAACTACTACTATAGTCATGTTGAACTTTCTTTTTACGAGTCAGTCTAAAAATAATATATACTTAATTTACCAATGGATTAATTATTAATAAAGCGGGCCAATGTCAACTTGGTAACCTACGTGTTCGAAGTTTCACAATCACTGGGAATAAAAACCACAAAAAATAAATAATTTTCTCAATAACTTATGTTTCAAAATGAAAATTGTTGCTATATTTCATATACAATCTATGAAAATTTAAGATACTGTACAATAAAATGTACGTTATTTTAAAGATTTTCAAACTATGATGTATCACATTTTAACAATAGCAAATGGAATAATTATCATGCAATGAAATATGGTATAAGCTTACATCAAACAACTAGTTTGTAGTTATCAATTTCACGACCGTGTAAAATTATATTAAAGTAAACTGAATATTATGATTTTTTTATTAATAAAATTATGTACCAATTGTTTATAAAATTCAATACCATACAAAAATGAGGTAATGATTCGAAATAATATTATATTTTGCAGGTGCAATATTTATTTTTGTGTGTGTAAATGGTTATAATTTTTTTTTACCATATGCAGGCATTATACGGTGCCGATATAATTGCCATGTATCTACGATGTCCGCTGTTTATTTTTTATTAATTACCTATGTATTGTACCACGTTTAATGTGTATCCGGTGGCATACGAATTGAGTATTAACAAGTTAATACTCAATTATTAATATTATCACTTGCCATGTTTCCAGAATTTTTTGTAATTTGATCTTAAAACATCAAGAGACACTGAAAACACATTCAAGTTGCAGGCAAGAAATAGTATCTCAGTTTTTACTTGGAAACGCAAATAAGATAGTAAACTGTTTAAATACCATATACACATATATTTGAAAATCAACGTTTGACCTGTTTCTAATTATTGCATTGCTTAAATACATAAAATACTTGTAATGAATGTAAATACTATAAGACAATAATTTCAAAATAAAAATCGATTGTTTTAAGAAACTGAATATGGACTTTTCGTTTTTTTTTTTTTTTTTTTGTTCAGTGTATCTTATCGTATTTATTTAGCACTATTATTATACGGATACATTTTCAGTGTACGATTTTATCGTTGTTTTTTCAACTGGTTTTATTAATCCATTTTATAGTTAACCTTCATTTGTATAACGATTTTAAAACTTAGTCACAATATTAACTAAAAAAAAATGTATATAACAAACAATAAAACAAGGCTAATTAATTGGTGTTACAATAAAAAAAAAAAAACTTTTGATGTCAATTATAATCGAAATTCCATGAAGGGCAATTGTAATCGGAGACAAAAAATTTTTACTTTCATTTCTGTGTTATGGTTATTTATTATTTCAATTGTAATATTTTTCAAACAATTTAAAATAAATTTGTATATTTCAAATTGGTGTATTAAAAACTGTAGAACTGGAAATAATTTTATGTAATTAAAAAAAAAAAAATTGTTTTTCATATGAAACGATTTGTATCCATTTGGAAAACTATGCATGTAATTTTTAATAATAAATTTTTGTAACACAAAAATTTCACGATTCACAAAGTTTTAATTGAAAGTTTTTAAATTAAAATTATTATTTACTTATGTAAGAAATCGTGAGGAACACAATTTGGGGCCACATCAATAATTTGTACTAAATTAAATTATTCGTCGACATAAAATTTCTACTACAACTTTTGTAAATTTCGCTTATACTAAATTTTTTCATTAATATTCATCCATTACTTACAGGTAACTTTTTGACTTTTTCGGGTTCCCCAGGCATATTATTTACGAATTCTTTGACCTGAGTTGAAACTTGCGGTTTTATTAATGAGTTTTTTATCATTATATTTTATCAAATAAATGATATTTAAACTAATCGGTTTCATAGATTACAGACAAAATTTTCGAATTTTTGGTAAAATTTGCACCTTAATTATCCGAAAATTTAAACTTAAATGAATGGTTTCCAGGTTTTCTAGTAATATTACCACTATGTACAGCACTCTCACTTATAGAAAAGACGTCAAATGCTGAATTCTGTCCATCAATTTTCGATTTTACAAAACGGAGGTAAGGAGAAATTTGATTTTAAAAAAACCGGGTTAAGTGAAGTATGGTTTTAACTAATTTAATTACTATATTTCTTACTACGTGACAAACTCGTATGTCTTATACATGACTTAGTATGAATTTTTGGTCACAGAAGATTCGTCATAACAATAGCAGTATGACAACCAGATGTTTTTTGTCCAGAATTATAAAAATTTTTATTTCATTCAATTCATTATCGAGAGCATTTAAATTATTCGGGCACCATGAAAACATGTAAGGTAATTACCTCTCTCAAGAATTTGCATACAGGATTCAGTATCAAGCTAGTCATAATTAAATCAAACTTATATAAATTATTAGATTTTTAATTAATTATAAATTATTACATATGCTTACACGGACACTGTGATAAAAATAATCAATATTTCACGGATGTATACACTTTTAAACAAATATAAGAATAAACGTACTTTATATAAATTAAAAGTTAATAGTATTAAACAATCAATTACTTTTTTGTATTGTTTTAAACAATACAAATAACCTTCAATAACCACATTCATAGTTTTCAATGTAAATTGCATTAAATTGAAGAAAAATGATAAATTAATTATGATAAATTAATATATTACAGAGTTGGTGAAAAATACTAAATTTTCTATGCGAAAAAAATTAAGATGCTATATATGTTTAGAAAGACACAAAAATGGACGTGGTTCTGATAATACGTTTATTATGGGAACTATTAGGAAGCAATATTTAAGACATTTTTTTGATTAATATATCACAAATTAGCAAATTAATTGCTATAATAAATTTGTGTGTTTAGCGGAAGTGATTTATGATTATAAAGTGTGATGGTTATTAATTAAAACTTAATGATTAAAATCATTTTAAATATATTTAATAATTTAATCACAAATTGTTCAATTACAAAATGATGAGCATTGTTTTAATTCTCGCAAAAAATGTTAATTATAATAATTTTTTTTTTTTTTATTCAAGGACATTCTTTAACGTAAAAAAACACGATTGTATTTGTATTTATGAATATAATGAATAACAAATTTTTGTTGTGTTAAAAATTGCATCGAAGAATCTTGTTTTTTCATGTATTTAATAGTGCATGAAAAACAAAAGCGGTCAAGAAGACACCAGTTAGGAACACGAAAGGATTGCGTAGTTATAAATATAATATTTGTTCATATATTTTATGAATTTTATATTAATATATTTGGAATAAATTTCGATTTTTGCACCAATAAATACGTATTTCGACTACGAAGTAGTCATCATCAGTATGAATTAGTTAGTAGTAATGATACTCTGAGATGTTATTCGTTGCTAATTTGCACGGTGCAAACCGTCACCAAGCTAATTCATACTGATGATGACTACTTTCTAGTCGAAATACGTATTTATAAAAATACAAAATAATTTGATCTAGAAAATATAGGGGTTTTTGTTTTTGATGATTGTATAAGAAACCTCAAAAAAGCGTCGAAAAGTTCAAAATTTTTTTTTCGTTATTTATGGATTTTCTAGGATAATTACGATCTGCAAAATTCAAAAATAGCATTTATTTTACGATCGGTCGACTAGTTTTTGAGATATTATATTAAATACATCCGCTAAAACGACTTTTAGATCGGATTTATGCAGATATCTCAAAAACTAAACATCTGATCGTAAAATAGATGTTATTTTTGAAATCTACGTGTCAAAATACACTTTAAAACATGTTTCTATCGAAATCGGATTAAAAAAAATTTTTTCGAATTTTAGCAATTTTTTAAGGGGTACGTACCCCTTTGAAAAAATCAACAAAAAATTTTTAAATTTTTTGCCCCCGATTTGGATGAAATACATATTTCAGGGTAATTTCAACCCGCAGATTTCAAAAATAATATCTATTTAACGATTGGACTAGTAGTTTCTAAGATATTGATAAAAATCCGATTCAGAGGCCGATTTACCAGTTGTATTTCATGCAATTTCTCAAAAATTAGTCGACCGATCGTAAAATAAATATTATTTTTGAATTTTTTAGACCTCCATTATGCAAGAAACCCCATAAACAGCGAACAAAAAATTTTGAACTTTTCGCCGGTTTTTTTTACAAGGTGTATATTTGAGGCTGAATGAAATAGCTTACTTAATTATTCGGAGTAACTTAATATCAAAAAAATTACTCTAGTTAAAAACATCAAAACTATCGAGAAGTAGGGTTTCGAAACCATTGATATTGAATGGGCAGACCGTCACCAAATTAGCAACGAGTAAATCCGATTACAACTCCTCAGAGAATCATTACAACTAGCTAATTCATACTGATGATTACTTCGTAGTCGAAATACGTATTTATAAAATACAAAATAATTTGATCTAGGAAATTGGGGCAAAAATAGAAATTTATTCGGAAAAAATCTCATTAATAATTATAAAATTAATATATTTACCTGTACCAAAAAAAGTTTTGTGGTCAAGGTGGCATTACAAACTTTAGATAAAAATTAATATACTCTGACATATTATGTGTGTCGAGTATAATATTTCGATTCTATATAAGACAACAACAAAAAATCGCAAATACCACTTATTGAAATGTAGGTAGGTAGCTCGCAACAACTCGACAAATTAATATATGATATGTTATATGCATAAAAAAAGAACTGACAATTAATTAGATCAAATTATAAATGGGTCAAACTTTTGCTAAAATACTTTCACGAAACACATCAAGGTTTACTACATACACAACAAGGTTAGCCATCAAAAATACGCATGCTCAATAATAAAGTGAAACTGTATAATATTAAGATTTCATATTTCCGTTTAAAAATAACAATATGTTTTAAAAAAGGAAATACAACTTACTACATAAATAAAAACCTTCTTTTTTTATTTATTTATTATTAAACATTAATAAACATTTTTTAAATAAATAATATTTATATAATAATTTTAATTAAATTAATATATTATTTAATATCTAATATAATATATTGAAGTATGTATATATAAATACAATATAATAATAATAATAATATATAATAATAAACGTTACTTCTCTCATGCAATAATAAATATCATATCTACTTAGAAGTATTTTTAAACTAAAAAACTTTCACTGCTCAAGTAACATATAAGAAATATTTAAAGCGGAACATTTACACATATTCATATACCTACATACATATGTAATATTAAGTATATATGTGTGTATTAAAAATTATTGATACTTTGATTATAACGTATGCATCAATTTCATTGCTAATGGAATCTGTAAAACCAAATAATATACATCTATTAATTAAAGAGCGCTAAGAATTCAAAGGGATTGACATAAATGAGATTTGTACAATAAAGACAGTATTGTTGTTTTTTTTTTTTTTTTCAATTTTTCATACACAAATAACTCATAAAATAATTATCTAAATATTATGAAATTTGAGATTAACATTCTTGTCATGTAAGTGGAAAGCATGTCGTATTGTTTTTATTTTACTTCGAAGCATCCTTCGCATTTCTGTCAAAATGGTGTATATTGATCAAAATTCATTAAATTTGGATAATTATTTTTGAAGTTATTTGTGCACGAAAATTGAAAAAAATACAATGTACTGTTACATTAGAGATTGTCTTTACTATAGTTGATATTTTTAAACTGTAAATTGGATGATAAGTTTTCAACAAAAGTTTACTAAAACAAAGGTAAATTTTTAATTTTAAGCTCAAGAAACTATTTTCGATTGCGATTGGTATTTGATGCATTTTGTCTCTAAATTCGCAGAAACACAGATTTGCATGATTGCTTAGGCATCCAAAATCAAAGACCATTTGGACTGAAAAAAACAGATTTTTGTTTTCATCCAGATAGAAATTTGAAAAAATTACACATATCAGATGTGTTACAGGCCCTGGAAATTTATAAACATAGAAAAGGAACCCAACCTATCCTGAACGATCAAACAGGAACCACAGTCTATTCAAACATATTCTCCCTAGTAGAATAACTCAATATTTATGGCGCTACGAGTGAAATATGATTTTAATCCCATCCCTTTTTTTAACTAAATTTTACAATAAATACGACTAATCTTATAATCACAGTTTAATATGAAGTAACATCCGAAACATGTCACATAATAAAACTGAGAACATTGTTTTATTCACAAAACATATTTAATACTATGGAATATCAAAAATTAAACATCTATAAATACTAACAATTATATTTATGCATCGAGAATTAATTTTTCTGCCCATCGATATAAAAAGTCTCGCGTCTCGAGTTCCATTTCATTTGACTTAATACATAAGATGATGTAACGCCAATAACATTTACTGTTTAAGTTAACTCAAGTTATTCAGGTCATTAAACAGCTTGAAGATATTCCGTATAATTTTTTTTTTTTCAATAAAAACACCATGTATAAACACAATTTAACATATATTCTTTGTTATTTGTTATAATATTAGTAGTGAATGTTGGGGCTCTGTATTATTATAAATAACAACAACACAACCGCCATTATTAACAATAATAATAAATCATGACGTCATTTTGTAATTATTTTATAATGTATATATAAAACATTATTAATAGTTAATAATTAATAACTATTATAAAATATAAAATATTAGCTCAATTATTTTATTCATATACAAAATCATTATAAACCAATTCATTGAACTGATCCCACATAAACTCAACTAAATTATTGCACGCGCCAATGGAATGTTTCAATATAAATTTAATTAAAAAATATAATAGTTTTTTTTTTGTTTGTTTCAGTTTTTTTTATACATTTCTGGATCACGAAATAATTAGTTTTTCAATAATCTTATAATTTTTTGTATGAAAAATATTAAATTTATTTATTTTAGTAAAATCGAAATTATGATTAAATTGGAATAATCTCTATAAAATTGTTTTTATTTTCTGTAGCTTTTTACAGGTCGACCCATAGAGACGATTCTTCTTTGCGAGCATATCAAATATTCTCAGTTGTAATTTTACAGCTTATCAATAATTACATTATAGAATATGTATTGCATATACCTCTGGATATTTAAAAAATGGGGGTCATTCTAATTTTGAAAATCAATGCAGGCAAGTTGACAGATTCATCTAATATAGTAGTATGCAATATACATTACATACATGGTAAAACTTGTGCCACTATATACACTTGCCACCAACTTTGCAGATGTTATGTAATGTTTTTACTGTTTGTACGATAATAAAAAGGTAGATGATGTTTCCATCCGCGAAATTAGACGATGAGCACGTCTTTATGTTTTGTTTGCCATCCAAATACTCGTAAATAAAAATGGACGTTCGAATTTCACACGTTAATTAGGCATAAGGCGAAGAAGTGATTCTATTTTCAGATTTATCAAAATTTGAAAACAAGCCCTAATTAAAAATGTACTGTTTTATCCTTGCTTGAGATTGAAAAATTGAAAGCACTTGTGACATTGAAAACATAAGTTACCATTTTTAGTATCGTGGCTTTATTTTTCCTTGGCTTTCGATTTTTCTTTCAATTTATTCCTTGACATTTTAAAATGAAATAATTTTATTGTTATAGTGAAAGTACCTTTAAAAAAATCCTTGACTTTTGATAATTTTAGTCGCATTTTATTTTCAGAAAACAAATTTTGAAATTTCTTTCTATAATGGTTTTCAAAAGAATATTTCATAATGAATTAAAAACGAATAAATGGACTCCGACACAAAACAATTGTAGAAAATAACTGTGAACTTATCTAAATTATTCATGAATGTTTTGATTAGATTTTGAACAAAAATTATCATAGAATGGGTTAATAACGTATTCTTCGCTTAAATTCCAATCAACATTTTTATAATTTATCAAAAGTTTCTGTCTCTTCTCATCAAAATAATCAATAAATATTCGAGAATTTTCGCAAACAAAGTTTCAAACATATGATAATCAATAAATTATTAACGAATTTCATCGCTTTGTGGCAAATTTTGCTCTGCATTAAGAAAATATAAAAAGTAATCTCAGATTTTTATGGATAGTTACACAAAATATAAAATACAATTTCGAGAACAAAAAGTAATAATTCTTTTAAAATAAACGAACCTTGAATAAGAAGCCGATTAAGTAATACAGTTGTTCAAATAATAATACAAAAGAAATGTGTATTTTCGTAACGTCGTAACAATTTTTATTTTAATGAAAAATTAATATCCCACATCAAATTTTTAATAATCGTAATAAATAATGAATAAATAAATATACCATATAATTACAAAATTAATATTTAAAAATTAATTATTAATTAACAATAAATTAATTATAATTTTTAAATGATGATTTGAAATAAAAAAGTGTTATCGTATTCAATTAATATCTTAGTAGGATATCGATGATGAAACAAAATATAAAATATTATAAATGCAATATTATATCTAATATTGTATGTGCCCCATACATTGCTTTGTTTGGAAATTTTTTGACTATATTGGGAATAATTGACCATACCTTTCAAAAAATAAGAGCTTGAAAAAATTAGTTTATATCATCTTGAAGCTCATAATCTTTATAAAACAATTCCCATACTTCTTTTTAATAAAAAAAAAATTGCATCCCCTAAAAGCATCCACCACTAGGTTAAACGCAACCCACGGCACATTGGCAACTTTCAAGGGTAATTAGAACTTACATCCAAATTTTAGTGGTAATCGGTGCTGTTTCCAGGCTAGGCCGTTTTATAGATATTCATAGACTGGATTATTTAACAAAAATAATAACAATTGAATTATTTATATTATACTTGTTCACAAAATAATTTTTGGAACGTATTAATAAAATATTTTTTTGTGTAAATATCAGATGTTATTGAAAAGTATTACTCATAGCCAAAGATTGAGTCATTGTTACAACCGCAGAATATTTTATTTTTAAATAAGTTGTTAAAAATTTGGAGAGAAAGATAAGTTCTATAATACGTATAATGTAAGCAATCCCACTTAACACATGTATTCCAGATGTAGACAAAGAATTGAATTCAATAAATACAAAAATTTAAATAAGTGATTTAAGTTAAAGAAAAAAAATCTATTTTTTCAGTTATTAAAAGTTGTCGTTTATACAAGATTTATAACTTTTGATTTTAATGTAAAACAACATCGGAACAGGTCATCATATTCGCTCTTTGAGTCAATGCACTGTAGCGAGGACACGGGTATAAAAAGAAAGTAAAGATCAGAAAACATGATGGTGTTTGAATGGAAATTCCGGCATAACGGGAGTCGAGTCAGAAGAGACCATCAGCCAAAGAGCACAGCGCGTTACCACTGAGTCACTTTGCTTCAAATATTTTTCATAATCTTTCAAAATTGTAAAGACCAAGAAACGAAGAATTGATTTGATTGAAATTAACCCAACTTCTAAACATGAAAAAATACATCTAAAACAAAATAATTCTACGAAATAAAAATATTTACACAATAAATAATTTCCTGTAAACTTGAAATCATCATCCAAATAATCTCTCTCTAACATCTTTTAATCATTCATTTGAAATAAAAAAATAGCCACGTATTTTTTTTATGTGATGATGCGATAATAAGTTGAAAATCACGTCGTGATTCTAACAATAATTTTTTTTTTTTAAAAGAATACATTAAAAAGTATAGATAGACCTTCAAATATAAATTGTATTTCCTATTGTGGTCAATGGACTGACTAACTTGGTCGTTGGTCGGTCGTCACTCAAGTTGGCCAATTCCGTGCTCATGTTATTTTAAATTGAAATGGTAATTATATTTATTATCAACAAACATCTACTAGTCGACGAGCGCATTTGAATAAATTATTTTATCTAATCGTTTTGTAGGTATATTTACAAGAATAAACAAGTATTTGTAATTAATAAATGTATAATATTTGTGATTAATAATGTAAATTCAATGTGTTTTTAAATGGTCATTATTTTAATTAATTATCACTCACACTAATTTGATTACAATTTTTATATCTATTATTATCTTTCGAATATAAGATAAAATTGTTTGATTGTGTTCGATGATTACTTTGCTTACATGTTACAACACGCCGTGTCACAAAATAGGGAAGACAATTTTTTTTATCATGTCCGCGTAGACGAACTTTGAAATTTTTTATAGAAATCTTAAAAAATATCCAAAATACGGACGTTTAAAATTCTTTATGGAACAAAGAAGGAGATTTTCATAAATGACGTCATACATGTTCATCTCCATAATGATTATACATAAGGGTCATTCTACGATAAAAAGTCCTAGTCTATGGCACTTATATACACTTTCCTGCAAAATTTATTATGAATAATGTTAGTATGCACAAATGATTTGATTGTGAATAAAACTTTTTTTGCAAGGACGAGATGAAAAACAATTTTTAAAAGCCTTTAAATTATTCGTTTTTAAATCAATTCTAATTTTCGAATTTTGTTTGGTGTGGTATTGTTTGAGCTTAGTGTCACATTTTGATGGGTAAAATGGCAAATTTTGTATCTTCCCTATTCTTCATGGACTTCACTGTATAGACTACATTGTTTTTCGTATTTTCCTAATGTACAAAATGCGAAACATTAATTATCAATACAAACATATGCCGTATATTTCAACATATAACTTAGATAGTTGTTATTTATATTTACAAATTATTTTCGAGTATTGTATTTTTAAGAATTGTACTTAAAATTTTATGACATATTATTATTTCAAACAGCCACACTCTTCTAATCTTGTCAATATTCAAAGTTGAATAATAAAAAGTAAATATCAACGACTAGACAAAATTTTTATTACTCATACAAAGAAGCAACTGATTCAAATATAATAATCAAATGTAAAAAAAAAAAGTTATTAAAATAAACATTCTTAGAAATAAATTAATATTTTTAGTTTAATTAAAATATTATTTATAATTTTTAATGTGCATAATATATGTATATGTGGTGTTTATTTAAACTGACTTGACCAGTTCAGTTCAGAGTCATCATGTTGCTTGATGTTAGCTGCTGTGTTGTCAATTAAAACAAATACTCAGTAGCTCTGCCTGTTTAGATCTAATAAGTCATCATTTTTAGAATTTATATTTTTATTCATAAATATTCTATATTCTCTTTATAAATAAAATAATTTATGATTAAGTAGCGTATAGATTCAAGTTACCGTTAATATTTTTTTATTTTAAAAATGTAAATATGATGTTTTTGATGACACAATCAATTAAGAGTTCTATTAAGATAATTTAGTATAAGTAAAAAAATAATTTGCTTCGTAGTTATATTATATCATTTCCATTGCGTTAAATAGTGTTGAGAATCTAATATAATAATAATAATAACGACGACAATCAATATTAATTTTTAAATATTTTACAAAAAAACTACATAAATTGAGTCAAAACTGTTATTAATTATTTTTAATGCAGTTAGTAACATACATAGAATTAAAATTCAGGTAATAAAACGCGAATATAAACAATTTTCAATAATTTTATTCAATGAAAATTTTATCATGTGTATAACTAAGGACATTAATTTTAAAATAATTTTTAAATTATAATTGGCATTTCCGGTTTCATTCAAACGTTTTTGAAACACATGTAGGTTTTTTTTAATAATACAATTGGGTGACTGTCGTTGGCGAAACCCTATAATATTACAAGGTTAAATTTTATAGTTCAGTTTTTAATCATTGACTCACATTTAATTATTATTGGTTTAATATAAAATTTATTCGTAAAGTAGGGTCACTATTTGGAATATAATGTACTTAAAATATAATGTATTACTACTGAAATCAAAATAAGTCTGTCCACTTTCTACCCATAATTTTGAAATGGAAATGTCATTAACTATAAACATATTCTATTTTTTGGCAAACCAGTTTTGACAGTTATCCATTACATGTATGTTAAATTTGTGTCTTTACCAAATTTTTGAATTTTTCATTTTAATGTTACAATCCAATCAGTTTCTTCATTATAGATCGCAATTAATATAAATAAAACGATTAACCGACGCAACGAATCTAGCACTTCCTCGGGCTGTCTGATTTTTTCCCAATTGAAGATCAAGTATCCGTCTTTTTCAACTAGGTGAAACCAAGGAATGCAATGCTAATAGATTTTATTCCTTCAACATGATAGGGTTTTTAAGAAAATTGCTCGTCACCAAACTCTTATGCACTCCACTCCGTAGTGTCTATATTAGTTAATTAAAAACTTCGATCGAGGTAATACTATGATTCAAATCAAAAGCATACATTTGAATTTATAAAATATTATTTCAAAACAAAACATTAAATTCCATTAAAAAATTTCAAACATCCAAATATTTACCATTTAAAAAAAAAAAAATGACTCGATTTATTAGAGCGTCAAAAATATGTTTGTTTATAATTATTATTATTCATAAAAACAAAGACGTTTTATTATTTATGTTATTGAATTAACAATAATTTTTTATGTAATATGTTTTCAGTGAGAAATAATTCAAATAAATATTGTTATTAATAAATTATATTCACATTCTTTTTGATTGAATAGAAAGAAAAAACAAAAGTTAAAAATCAAAAGCTTCTGACTATATTTATGGAACAATATATGGTTAAGAGAAATAAAGTTTTAGTATGAAGTTAAATTCGATTTTAGTTTTTTGTTTTCTTTTGTCAGCAGTAAAATTCCGTGACTTACACAAAAACTTTTAATATTCTGAAACTCATAATTACTTTTTCCGTAGATTTGGTAACAACCAACTTTTGTAGGTAGAAATTTTTCCTGGTCAAGCTATTCAGCTCTCTTTAATAAAAGAACATAATAAACAAGAAAAAAGGTATATTCAAAGAGCTCCATGTACTCTCCTGTGACTTCCAATTTCCAAATGGGGAATATTGACATATTTCAGTGGACATAATACTTCAATATGAAAACTTTTTTGCTAGTACACTTTTTCCTATTTTGGATTCTATCTTAACCTTACAGGATAATATTCGCAAGCTCCGAAGCTACAACTTTTAACCTTATTTTGAATTTTTTAGTTCCTTATTTAAATTCCGACTCGATCCCGTAATATTAAGAGATTAAATGGGAGATGAGAATACGGGAAAATATGAGGATATTCAGGTAATTGGAAAAATCCCATGACTTAATGTTTCAAAGTGCACAGGTGAAGTTACGATTGTCATTATAATACTATTAAAAGTATATGACATGATCATCGTTTCGCAAATAATTTTCTAATTGGAAATCACAAAATAGTAACTTGAACAACTTTTCTTAACAGTGTCTCATCAGTGTTATAAAATCTTTATAGTTTTTAGGCAAAAGCCTTTCGAATTCATTATTCGGATACATCGTAGATACAAGCGATTTGATTAAAATCTCCCAGTCTAAAATGAGCATAAATTTAATAATCCTACATCCCATATTGAAACCCAGACAAACGCATACATTATTAAATTAAACTAATGTTATTCATCATTAAAATTTAATTTGAGAAATACACACACAAGTTGTGTAACTAGTTCACGACACCGACAACAACGGTATGAGAAGGACTCTAACATGAATTGAATTGATCCTTGCTTCATATGCTGTTTGTTGTTTGTAGTTGATGCTGCTGGTGGCTGTGATGTGAGTGAATGTGGATACAGTCTCAACTTAAAACGTACATTTTTTTTTTGTTCGTGGATGTCTAGACAACAATCACACACAACTCCATCCAACTTATATTTACTTATGTCATATCCACCACAGTCACTCTTGTCCATGGTATCATAATAATATTGGTTGCTTGTATGATGAATATATTCAATAAAATACAGTTCAATTATTTTAATATGGGTAAAAATATGATATTTGATTCTGGTGGCTTATAAAGTAAAGCAATGGTTCGTTAGTTCAGCCTGGAAAATACAACTGAATGGCTCTTGGTATTTGAGTTCCTGACACAATTTGGAAACTTTTGTATAGTACCTTATAGTACCTAAATGAACGGCATCGGAGAAAAAGCTGGGGGATCAAAATGGTATTTAAAAAAATTGTTAATTAACTAATTGTTAATTTAATTGTTTGAAAACGTATTTTTTCAAATAGAAAAAAAAAATCGTGAAGCAATGGTTTGCACTTTTGAGATAAATT
Source organism: Chrysopa pallens (assembly GCA_020423425.1). Lineage (NCBI taxonomy): Eukaryota > Metazoa > Arthropoda > Insecta > Neuroptera > Chrysopidae > Chrysopa > Chrysopa pallens. The sequence continues at coordinate 57,963,107 of CM035594.1, read as the reverse complement.
CTCGTTATTGTGTAGAGATGCTATAAAAAAATTGCCATTCGTTTCTACTGGACGTTTTTTGACTAATTAAAGCGTAAAGTAGTGAAAATTTTCGATTAAATTTTTGTTTCGATGTAACATACTCAGAACTTTTTAAAATTTTCAGGAGTTGGATGTCACCCCATCCAGAGAATGAAAAAGACAATAATATGTAGAGTAACAAAGTATAAGAAATAAAATCCGTTAAGTTTTTGGAAAATTCCATATACTTTTTGCTTCTGTGACCAATTGGAAGGATTTTTTACTGTAGTATTCAATGTTTCGTTTTTGTTCCAGGAAAGTTGAATAAACAAACAATAATTCAGATAAAACTAAGCAGACCTTTCCCAAAGATCGTAAAAACGTTTTTCTAAGACGAATTTTTTTTATTGGAATTTTTTTAATAAAGCAGTTATTTAATGAAAACTAAGAAATTGATACACTTTTTAAACGAAAAAATCAACAAATTGGAAAATCATTTTCCAGGAAATTTTAAGGACAACACAAAATATTGTGTAGTAAAGCGAAAACAAATTGTATTACTTATATAATATTTGCCATTATGTTACGACACACAAACACCAAAGTCCTAAGTAGGAAAAATTCACTATATGCGTATATTGCAACATTGTACGACACAAAATCCAGGATATACTTTAATTGGTTCCATTGATGATAAGTTGGGAATTTCCAAACACAAAACGAGGTTAAATTTATGTGGTTTTGATAAAATACTTTTTCACTGATTTATTGATTGATACTACTTGATGATTTCACAAGAGCTTTCGATATTCATTTAAAATTTAGAAAATTTGTATTATTAGAAAAACGATAACAAGTGTGTGTATATATACCCTTAAAAAACCATCCATATATTTTGATCTTATTTCCTATTTAGCTCCTTAATTATCCAGTAAGGTCGAATAATAATCGCAATTCATGAACTTAAAAATTATATAACCTAAACACTGTCAGTCGAAGTCTATAAAAAAAATACGCGACCAGCAAAATTTTTTGTTTAAAATAAAAATTTAACATTAATTTTTTTTATTTTCATTTACAATAGCTATTAATTATCTGATTTCCCGCCTATTCTCAAGGATAAAGTAAGGAGTGTTCGTCTTCTTTAGGTGTGTATATGTGAATATGATCTGCACGAGATTGTAAAATATTATTAAATAATATTTACAGTATACAAATTCACTTTCAATAGAAATATTTTATTGATCAATAAATAAATAAATAAAATTTGTAATTAATTCAGTAACAAATAACTTCAAATCTTTTTCTTTTCGCAATTTACTTTGCGAAAAATTAAATTATAAAATTTCCAGTAATCGCTTTTTTTTTTTGTCTAAAAACAATTTTGAAACTTCAGTTCTCAAAGGAGATAGGGACCAAAAACAATGTATAATGATTAAAATTTCTTCTACAAACAATTTCCTTGTGAATGAACTTCCTTCACCCAAAAAAGCAATTTCAACGGAAAAATTTATTTCAAATTTAAATCATTTTTTATGATTACCCAGTTGCGTTACGCTTATATTTCGGCAGTCTATTGGACACTAGCTGATCCAAAGTTAGAACCTTTTTTAAACAATATTGTACTAAATTTATCGTTTAATGTTAATGAAATCATGTATCATAAAATTTTTATTAAATTCATATTAAAAACATTTATTTTGACTAAGTAAAATCACGTTTTAAAATTTTTGTCAGACTTTTTTGATTATATAAAAAAAATGTATTATTAAAAAACATTTTTATATTTAAATAAATATTTTTATAACAGACATAATCAAACATTATTTACAAGACCACTCACAAAATGTCAATAACCAAATATATATTTATTACAGCCGGCCTATTATTATTACTCAAGCAAACCGGTTACAGCCAAAAGGTTTTTAACATTTACTTAATTTGGATATATTTCAGTTAGTAGAAAAATTATTATCAAGGCACAGAATAAAAAAAAAAAATATTAATGATCACAACTTTTAGTTTTTCAAGAGTATAATTATATTTTATAATAAAAAAAAATTAATTCAGGTTCTTCGATTCTTCAACATTAAATTATTGCGCATAAATTTTTTTGTGGTGAGCAGAGCAACCTAACGAAGAATACCAATATTACGTATTTATCAATTATTTTCTTAAAGAAATAGACATAAAAAATTTATAAAAGTATTTCGCAACAAGAAAGGTTTGTAAACTCAATTAAGAACTAGAAATTTCAAGGAAGCTCTTTCCTTTCTTTTTATCAAAACATCCTTTCTTTTTATACAAAACACTGAATTTTAATAATTATTACAAAATTCAAAAAACCTACTGCATGTGAGAAGAATAATAATTTGGAAAATTTAACATTTTTATGAACGTGTCTATAATATTTCATCCAAATTGGATAAACTTCTTCTTCGAAAATTACAGGAGGTACGGGGGCGAATAAAAATACAGAAATATAAACACAAGTTCACAATCGTTAAGTTAATACATAGACTTCACTTCGTTCGGGCAAAAAATTAATTGTACCAAAATCAGTTTATTTTTTTAAAAAAACATAAATACGTTTTTTTCGTCATTTTTCCACTATATTTATAAATTTTTGTAGGGAAATTCAAATAAAATCTGAGTGTATGAAAACTTTTTGTATTATTTATCGAAGAACCTGAAATAATTTTCTTGATTCAAACAAATATTGCTGAGATAGAAGTTGATATTTAACTTGATCTTTTGAAACAAAAATCAAGAAAAATGTTTTTGCTATTATAAGCAAATAATGTGTATAATATAATAAATGTACTTTCAAGGTCGTTCACATTAAAATAGCATTGAACTTCCGTACCAGGATTCGTTCGGCCAATAGTAGTCTTAATCAACATCATTAAAATAGAATATCACGATTTTTTTAACAGATATTTGATAAAAGCTGCTGATTAAAACTTTTTATATTTTTCGTGTGTGGTATTTTATTTTTCTGTTATCAGCACGTTGTTTGTAGATAATAATAATTAGAAACATATAACATATTTTCTTTTTGCACCAAACAACATTATAATTATAAAAATATTTACCATTCACAGTGGGTAAAAATTTAGTAATGTAACATCATTGTCGTAACACGAGGTTGTCTTCAAGTTTAATTTCTGTATTCTACTATCCCCGAAATATGAATTATCAAGTTCAACAGTTGCCCAAAAACTTATCAAGTATAATTATTACAGTATCCAAATTTAAAAATTGTTTAAAACTTTAATCTCGACACCTCTACATAGATTCCTGTGAATTTCGAGTTTTTACAAATTTTATGATCTAAGGCAGGGGAGAGTGCCGATTATTTTTCTTCCCCTTTCCAATTACGGGTTTTATTCTATGTTCATTATTATAATTTTTGGAAAAAAATTATATTTTTGAAAATTTTAATTTCATTATTATAGTTTTTTAATTCTAATGAATATGTAAAAAATAAAACCAATTATTAGAATAGAGTAATGACAGCCGTACATAATTGAGAAAGAACCTGTACGATTGAAAAAGACCTCACAAGTGTCAACCATTTGACAATAATCTTTATCATTTATCAGGAACAAAAAATAATTAAAATTCAAACATGAATTTGCATTAAACATGATAACAGAAAATACTGAAATTAATATTTCAGCTGCATGTTATCCATCACATATCTGAAAAATTATTTTACCCAGACATGAACTGAATTTTTTTGGATTACAGGCATATTAACAGTATTATTTTGTCCATATTAACTAAACCAGCTCTGGTTTAGACACTTTTTCACGTCTTCGTAAAACCATTAATAGTTTCATATTGTTTCAAAAAGTCACGAAAACGTGGACTTACAAAACAAAAGAAATGATAAAAAAATTAAGGTTATTTTGACAGTTATTTTTATAAATCCCGCCAAAAAAATAGACCAAATAGTGAAAATAACATTCGAGAACAAACGTTTTCACTACAATAATTACTTTTTTTAAATAATTCTAGAATGTTTACGTTAAAAACACAATGTGCAAACTGTACCTTATTTAAGATTCTAAATACAGGTTATACCCAATAGGGATGAAGGTCAATACACACAGGTAGACATGATGTCGCCGCCATATCGCAAAAAAATGTATGTGTAAAAAATATTAAAAACGGAAAATATTTTAATAATCAAACAACGTGCTTCAACAAATTTTCAACCAGCCTTCAAAGTATTTACACATTTAGTAATCAATTGACAATGAAAAATATGAATGTCGAACTTACCTTAAGATATTGTGAGAATGAAATACTGATTAGTTCCAATTTTTTTAATAGTAATAAAAACACAATATTAACAATTAATAATTCAATGAAAATAAAAACTTAACAATTAACACTTCTAACAAAAAAGCAAAAAAAAAAAAAATCAACACTTAAAAAAACACAATCACATAACACATTTCCCTTTTTGATGTTTTGGTGAATGGATTGTGGTCGAAATTTTTAAATAAATCACAGATGTATTAGGAATTTTAAATTTGAAGTTCACAAAAACTTTGTGAATCTCTACCTTCTTGATTTTGAAAAAAATAATTGTTGCCGGCTCTGGCACCACATTCAATGGTTATTTTTTTGTTTTCTTTCAATTGTTTGTCGTCTCAGCACACAACAAACTAAGAAACGATGTTGAGGCCAGACCAGGTAGTTGCAAAGTAATTCCAATAACTTCTTGAAAAGTAAAAGTAAATGAACTCACTTGGTCTTATGTGAAGTTGTTGTTCCTTTGTCTGTATGTTGTTAAGTAAGTATATATATATGTATATGTATAAGAATGTGTATGAACAGAATACACTCAGGCTAACTCGTTTGCTTGGTTTGAGTGTGTTTATGGAGTCGTTCGTAGTCGTCAGCCCCCGCCTCCTTGATACACAACTACTATATCACTACAAAACCGTTGAACATGTTTTCTTCATTTGTATAATATTTTTTAAGATTCTATAAAATGTTTGTAACATATTGAAGGTAGAATAACAATTGACCTTTTGTTATATTCGACATATATACAATATGTCAGAGTATATTAATTTTAATTTACAGTTTGTAACAATAGAAATTAAAAAAGTTTTAAGACATTAAAAGTGAGGTTAAGTACGTAAATGAGTAAAATCATTTCAGTGAATCAAGTGAAACCATGACCCAACTTTTAAACCATATATTTATGAATGTCAATAATAAAAAATTGTTCGCAAATCAATCCTCAACTGCGAGTCTCTAAACAATTAATACCGTTAAAATATCTGAAATCTTATGTAGAATTCTTTCCCCTTAGAGTAACATCAAATTTTCTTATCAGAAGGTTTTATTTATCATGTGTGACTGGCCTAATAAGAAGTTGGTTTAATTAATATCCGCGAGTGATAATTCTACTCTTAAAATTTTCAGAACTTCCTATATATAAAACTTCTATCTATGTATTTGTGAATACATATTATATTTGAAAACAGCATCAGTTATTATAACGAACAAAACGAAGTCCCGCCAAACCGCCAACTCAATTTATTTGACGCGCACCAAAGTCGAAGTACTATTTAATAAATACATACCAATTGTAAATAAATTCTCATACACTTCAGCTCAAAAATAAATTATTAATAATAATTTTTTATATATTAAAAAATTTTGAGAACAAAGAAATTTTATATATTTTTATTATTATTTAAAATATTGATTATTTATTTATTTATTTTGTATTATGGTTGGCATTTCTGTTATTGAACTACCTTTTTAATAAATTTATGTTGATGTAAAATTATTAATGCGTAAATAAATCATAAAATTTAAATTTAGATGTTACACAAAGCTTCGATCAAATACGTAATACAGATGATAAACGAATATGGTACGGCTAGTTTTATTTTATCATATTTTGGTTGTAGACGCAACAATCATTTGTGAGCATGTTGACAACAAATTTAACAATTATCCCAATCGGATGAATACTATTTAATAAATGCCCTAGAAAAGCAAATAGTTCAAGTTTTTCTCTAGTTGTCTCTTGCATTTAGCCACGAGCCCAAATGATTCGTGGCTTTAAAATATGATTCATGATAAATGGACATAGCATAGGAAAATGAACCCAAAAATGATTTAATTGAATTTAATCAATTGAAACTGAACAAAAAGGTTTTGGGGCATTCAATAACAAGGCTTGAATGATTCTGGAAACACCAGAATGAACCGTAGAAACTTTGAAATTATGGTATTTTAAAGAAAATGTTTGTAAGAGCTTACTTCGATTCCAAAAATAATCTTTTCAGACAAGGGATATTAATATAAAATCAAGCCTCTGTGTGCTTATTTTTAAAGCCCAGTCTAAAAAATTTTATTGTGTTTGTAATAGTTTGTAATATAATTAAAATTGTATGTTATTTTAAAATTTCATCGAAATTAAAAACGAAATATCAGAAAAATATAGTGATTTTTGAGAGTTGGGAAATAAAATGTAAAATACTAGAGACAAATTGTTTTCTGGAAATCTAAATCAATCAATTTGATCATTAAAAAATCAAAATTTATTTAAAGCAATTTTTTTTTTTCAAATAAAAATGCATCCATTCCATTTTTTTGTTAACAAAATGGTGAGTAGACAATGTGATCTTGACAACGTTGGTCGAGTTGTTCAGCTTCTTTTTTTTTGTATTAATATTTCTTTGAATTCTGCGATACCAATTAAAATTCAATGACATCTTAGTTGCAGCAACCAAGTGGAAACGAGTTTAAAATCGTCGAAATAAAATACAAACAATATCCGGTCTAAATCTAGTTTGATATAATTATATCTTGTAAGTCTATGTGAATAGAATGCTTTGCTATATTTTTTTAGTTTTTTTATAAAACAATGTATTTATTTTATGATTCATGAAGTTATTCAATTTTTTTTTTCAAATACTTCTTGCCGAAGAGTAATTTTTTCGTTATAATATGTGAGTAATTAACGATCTTTATTGATTTTGTAAGTTTTTTTTTAAATGATTTGTTTCAAAGCAAACAGATTTAATTCTTTAATTTTTTGTCTTAATCCCTTTTTATTATATTTTTATTTTTACAATATAAAAAGATAAGTAGTTAAAGGTCAATGCTTTTAGCATGTTATAAAAAATTCAGTAAAAAATTTTAATAATTTTTTTATTTTAAGGATATTATTCTTTGTCTTTTATAATATATAATACGGCAAAGTGTTCGACCTTCGACCTGTAAGGTCCACACGACGAACTTCCCAATGAGGAGAATATTAAAATAATTATTTGGTTGCTATTATGAATATGTTGGTATTTTTAGTCTTTTTTTTAGGACTTTTATCTTCAGCAAAAAACGACTGATTTTGCTGAGATGTCATTCAGTTTTAAGTTACGTAAGCATGTTTCAAAAAAACATTTGATATGGGTTTTAAATAAAATATTATTAAAATTGGGATATTAAAAAATTTGCTCTTTGTTGCCAAAAATTCAGTAAATAGATTATATCCATTCTCTATATGTTTCATTGGATGCTGAACCCGATTGTGACACGATTCTCCAATAATTTCTGACACAGATCTCAAAGTAAGAGAATTTATAAAAGTTATAAGTCATCATTTCACAACAAAAGAGGTTTTCAGGCTGGGTACTTTTTTGTATAAAACAGTATAAGACTAATGTAGTGGATAGACTTACCGTAAAATGTAAGCATGGTTTTTGAAAACTGGTTACGTACCTAGAAAATAAAAATACAAAAATTAGTAAACATCATTCAAAAATTGTTCTTTCGAGTATAGACAGATAGCATATCAAGTCTTGTTTGTTGAGTATTTGGAAGATCAGTGACATTATATCAGGAAAATTAGTGTTGCCAGTTAGTTCATCACACCCATCTTAAGCCCCACCCTCAGATGCAAAATTATTCGAAACCTACCCAAAAATCTGCTCTATTTTGGTTTTGATTTCTGTGCTCAAACCATTTAGAAGAAATCGACATTTGAAATGGCAGGGGGATTGGTTAACATTGGCTTAGCACCCCCAATCCAAAATTTATTTGAAATCTATCAAAAAATTTAGTGCTATTTATGTACTAATTAGTTGCCCTATTTCGGATTTTTATGTCCAAACCATTTAGAAGATAGCGACATTTGAAATGGAAACGCGCCAGGTAAACGTAAACCTGTCTAAATTTTTCATAAGTTTCGAATAATTTTGGGATCTGGGAGAGAGGGGGGTTTAAGTTAACATGATTAATACTTGTACAAATATAATACAATACGCATTTTAACTATAAACTACATTTAAATAAAAAAAATTGTCGTCTAGCGTGGAAAACATGTTTAAAAAAAAAGTATTAAATTTACCCAAAAATGATATAAATAAATGTTTTTAAAAACTCTTCTGTTAAATTGTTTAATAATTTGTTTAAAAAAAAAAATAATACCATTTTGATGAAGGTTACATCATTTCGCATATGATGATATAATGGTAGACAGCAGCTGTCTAAAACATGTACAAAAAAAAAAAAAAAACGAAATTGAAAAAAAAAACAACACACAGTTAATTATAAAATTTTTTATAATTCATTTTACACTTCATTAAATTTGAACAGATTAAAAAAAAAAAAATAAAATATAACAAAATTTCCATCGAAAATATTTATTATTAAATGGATAAAAAATCAATAGATGGAAATGTTTTTTCCCAAATTTAGAACATTCGTTTGAATTTTGTTTTATTACTAGTGTCATGATTGCAGAAAAATTTAACTTTTAAAAATTATGTAGTGAGACGGATTGTTTTAAGTCGGATACAAAAAAAGGATTATTCATTTAAATTTGTCACTCATAGAAAGTGGGTTCGCTGATTCTGAATATGATGTCCAAAATGTGTTCCGTTGAATCTGGGAACTAGGAATCAAGAGCAGTTCACCTTAGTTTTAAAAGATGAAAATTGTTACATAGTTTTCTCGAATATGATACGGATTTTATTTTAAGAAGATTTTCTAGTTCCTAAGTGTATCGATTCTTTAAAATGTTCCAAAAATCATCATGGACATAATTTTTAAACCAGATCATTACTCCCCAAAAAGTTTGCACTCCATTAGTAGCAGAGTTTTGTGTGTGGAATAGTTAAATTAATATTGGAATAAAGAACACAAGTATTAAATGATATCGCTTAATTAAGTTTTGTAAATTCAAAGCCTGTATACCTTCTGGCTATATCAGCTTATTAATTAATTAAAAAATTTTTATTTTCAAATATTTAATTATTTTCTTGTTTTCGTAGAAGCAAGGTTATATTGAAAATTGAATTTTATGAATGGGTATTTATTCTCATAAGAACATTATTAAAAATTCATCTACTCATACGACCTGGCTACGGCTTCTCTTGAGTCATGTTACAACAAGTGACGTTAATTAAATATAGTTTTATGTCCATTATTGACAGTATATTTTCAGTATTTTGAAAACGTGTGAATAGTTTTACCTTCAATTCAATATGAACAAATGCTCAATGTCGGCGCCAGATCAAGACCGATAGTCTTTTTTACAGGAGGCAATAAAAGCTTTCTGAAAATCGATGCAAACAATGCAAACAAAATTTCATCTGAAGCTCTCCACCATGAAAGTGTACACTAGATGTACCGTCCTTTATAATATTCCATTCCTGGAAATCAACGAATTGGGTCAATTCAACCCACTTACGATGCTATTTTTCATGCTACACGATTGCATTTGATTCCGGTGTAATCCTAATTGCATATACTTTCTTTTAGGTTAAGTCATACATTCTTAAATTATTTAAAGGGATGGCTTATCGATCCAAATAGGTAAAGTTTTATTTTCAATGGTTTTCTCGATGTAACTAATTTATAAGATGATGTATTTTAGATAAAGCTTAGGCTAGGTGCTAGAGTTTTTTCATTTTCATCAAAACTTGTTGATAGAAAGTACTCTGCACTAACGCCGACGATAAATATTTTATTCTTGTAACTATATTTCTTCTTTATTTATAACGTAAGATAGATTTCAAATCAAAAATAACCAAATAATCAACACCAGCCAACTTATATAACTTGTAAAATCATCATAAATTCAACAATAACAACATCATACTATATCTATTTAAATTTTATTATTATTTAATTTTTTTAATTGAATTTATTTCATCCATTGCCAATCATAATTTTTTGAATAACAAATTATTAGTCACTAAAATGTAATAAAATTTTCCATTTTTTCAATATGAAACATATATCCAATGTATTAATAAACATAAAATAAATATATTTCTAAAACTGGTGTATTGGTATATGTTACCAGATAAAAATTTAATAATAATTTTAATTTAAAATATTAATTAATTTTTGTTATGTTACATAAGAGATAATTCTCTTTAATTCCATACTGGGTGTATCACAAAATGTAATTCAGATTTTTCAACAGTAAATTAACCGAGTCAAAGTTGAATTTCACGTAAAAAATAGAACGTTATGTAGAAAATTGTGATAAGCCAAAATTTCTCAGGATTGCACGAATATACTAAATTTAATTCTGTCCAGACTTAGAATTAATATAAAGAGTCTGATATTTATAAATTATGAAGGTTAAAATTCATTATTTTTAACTGTGCCATAATCAGTGTTTGAGTTTCTCAGAAATTAAATAATCAAAATCAAACTTTTTAATATAAAAAATTATTTTTTGCTAATCATAAGATATATTTTTTATGTTTTGAATAGATCTTTAAGTTTTATTCTAGAACATTTGGTCTTGACAAGTTGAAAGCTATAAAATCTATGTGAGTGATATAAAATTGGACAATGTTCGAGACGGGAGCTCACAGATTGTTGTTTTATTGAATAATTAAATTTTGTATCACTCAGTGTAGACACAACATTGGATATTAATAAATAATATTAAATTACATTATTATATGATTTAACTTCCATTTAAAAATAATATAACTAGTGATATAGTTAGGTATATTTGATTTTCAACAGTTGGTACCTATTTGTGTAAAAAATAAATAATAATTTATTCATTGGACAAAGCTATTTATTATATAACATTGTGATTGCTAACTTAATTTATTATTGAATATATAATAATCAACAATTACTTGTTGGAAGATGCTTAAATTAATTAAAAAATGGCAAATAATGTACGCATTTTTGATTATGATGGAACAATCGAGAAAGTGGCCTTATATATTATTTATAATCTAAGTATTCCACATATCAAAGCATGGTTTATTACTTCACAGGTTAAAATATGATTCTAATCAACGGACTAATTAAATATTAAAGATAGTTTTTAACAACGGTTAAATTAAAAATTTTTTAAAAATATAACAAAAATTATTAAACAAACAAGTTTTATTTTTTGATAAACAAATAACTTTTTTCTAAAATATTTGTTGATAAAATTTATTAACCAAAATTTCAGGACAAAGTCAATATATCATAAATATTTTATATCTATATATCATCATATTTTCTATATTTTATTAATAACAATAATTACAAAATATTGAAATTCAAGTATGCTTGTAAGTTGTTATCTTCATTGATTAAATTTATTATATAATAAATAATATATACATTTGAGATGCAATTATTATTAATTTGATAAATAAAACCAATCAAATTTAATTATAAAAAAATTAAACTAAAAAATATTATTACTAGGTTTTAAATTTAATAAAAACAAAATATATTATAAATTTAAGTATGAAATGAAATATAATACTTATTAAAATTTGAATATTAAACAATAAATGTGATAAGGAATTATTGCATTTTAAGTGCCATGACTTCTTGAAACAAAAGAGTCGATTGTTCATAATTAATAATTTATTTATTGTTTATTTTAACAACATAATAAATACCAGAGCATGTAGACTTCGTTCAAATGTATTAGACAGTGGCTATCGAAAACTGTAAATTTATTTTCTTATTTAATGGCCTGAAAGTCTTGTCAATTTTAACATGCCTACAGTATTTATTATCTGATACTGAGAATTTTTTTAATAGCTTATAGTTTATTATAGCTACAAAATTTTGAATTGTCGTGGGTTGATTTAATTGGCTTATTTGTTTTGTATCGTATACTTAAAAAAAATTTATTAATTAATAAAATGCTGCAAGAATCATAGTTTAAAATATCATTCCATATTACAACCATTTATGGTTTCTCTTCTTTCTGGTCTTTTTTAAGATAAGATTTTAAGGAAAAAAAATTGTTATAAAAGATTTCCTCAGCAATGTCAAGTTTCTTTACTAAAATAAAACATCTAGGCCAGGGTCGATAATTTTTGAAACCAAATAAATTATAGTAGAAATCCATTGAAAACTATAGAGAATATAACAAAAATGAAATGAAAAATTATTTATGGGCGATCTGCGGTCGGGAAATTGAAGGGGGTGAGTTTTTAACGGTAAAATACGGTATAGAGTCGATTTCATGATGGAAAAAATTTGTAGATAATAAAAAGATCTACAACTTTGCCGTTTAAATTTTTTCCACCTGACTTGTTGTTTTGCCGGAAATCGAAATAAACCGTGTTTACCCTTAAACACTCACCCCCTTCCCAATTTTTAAACTCCGATCGCCCGTAAATATATTTTTCCTTTTATTATTGTTATATTACCTTCCGTTTCTAATGGGTTTCATCCTACTATAATTTTTGTTTTCACTTTTTACCATTTTTAAAGGCTTCTACCATGGTCTAAAAAGAAAATTTTTTATAAACTATATTATCTTCTAGTCGTTCCCTGTGAAATAATGTGAAACTAATACTAAAACTGTACAAAATAGTTAATTTTTCGTCTGAAAAATATAATAAATATGAATGAAAAAGTGAATGGATAAATATTCCATTAAAATTTAAGTAAATTTTCCTAATAAGTAATACTTTCGTATCTCTGGTGGATACAAAAATAATTGATCTCTTGGGATATGAAATATAAACGAGCTTATAATCAGCCTGTTATCCTCAATCATTATACTCTTTAAAAAATTTTATTTCTTTACTTAAATTTTTTCGTTTTTAAAAATTCATTTATTTTTTTTTAATAAATCGTTTATGAGATAAGGAATAACTTTTCATATTTGAAACTCTTTGAACGTCATGTAAAAAATCAAAATATTATTTGGTTTTAAATATTTAAACGTTTAATATATATTAGAAAATTTGAAAACGGGAAACAGCTTTTTAAACTTTTGAGTAGATTTGTGTCAAATTTAGATTTGAGTTTTTTTAAACACACAATTTAATTAATAAAGTCAATTTTTCAGATCATTTCAAAGAATTCATTGCAAAAATAAAGAATGGAATTTGGAAAAATTCCACAAAAACCAATGAAAATCTTTTTGCATCGATGTATTAAAAATTAATGTAATTCTATTTCAGAATCGAACGGGAATAATATCTATGATTGTGGTCGTTCCATCAGAATAAAATAAATTAAATCATGACTCAACAAATAATTATCGTTGTGATAATTTGTTTTGGCGACAAATATTGGTTCGTTCTAAAATTTGTATCTTGCTTTGATCTGAACGGTGATTAAAGACAGTCCTGGAAAAAAGATTAATAATTAAATATAAATTAACTATTTTATTGAGTTAGTCACACAATGTTTATAATATTGCAAAATCAAAATGATACATTTATTGCTATAGGCGATAGGTTTTTGATAATTTTAAAATTATTATTTTTTCAATTTGTATGTAAAATCAAATGAAAATTTAATCGATTAATGTAAATATTTGCAAATATTAATATGATAAAAAAAATAATTTTACTTAAACATTTTTACTCATTTTCTTAATTCATAGTGTCTGCTTGTCCGTTGTAAAAAATAAAATTTTAATTATTTTGGATAACAGTTTATTCCTCAATCATTAGTTTTTCAAATGTCAGAATCTTACGTTTTCTTTTACTGTATATCTACAAATCCAACCACCTTAATGACGCTGACAATTTAAATCTATATTAAAGGCTTAAGGCTTAAATTTTAAGTTTACAAATTATAATTTATAATCCAATCGAATGGAAACATCTTCACTCTAATATTTCTAAAGATATGTGTATGAAAATGTCCTTCTTCCTTCGAAAAATTAGAACAGATAAACAAACAATAAATAAATCAATCATTGAGTAAAAAAAGAAAAACTAAATAGAAGTTAATAAATAAATAAAGATTACACAATTTTCATATAACATTTAATAATAAAAACCTTATTTATTTTTAATAACAATTTAATGTTACTTTTTTTTTTTATATATTTAAGTAATATTACTTACTAGTATTATGCATTACAGTATGCCAGTCTGTCAATAACTTTAAATTGACTGACTGACTTATACTGGTGAGTGTTCTTGATCTACAAATTAATGAAACTGCAACGAAGAATTGAAAAATAAATAAACAATAGAAAAAGTGAGATAGTTATAGATGTATTATTATGTTCAATGTAATTACAGTGAAAACTGATTATAGTCTCACACTTCAAAAATAGTCAAAGTGATTTCATATTTGGAAAAAAGAGTCTTGAAAAACTGAAAATTAAATATTCTTTGGGAGAATAAGAACATCGAATGGTAATTAAATGTCTTTTAGAGTCTAAAAAGTAAAATCATTAAAAATAGGATACTTAATTTGCAAGAAAACGAAGTTCGTGGAAAATTGATGGTAAAATGAAACAATTTAAGGAAAAGTTTTAAAAAAAACGTTTGATAAATATTGATTTTGGCAATAATAATTAATACTTGGCAATACTAAAGTTCAAGTGACTGCAGCCGCTTTACGCATCGAAAGGTGGCGGCTGTTTTAGGTAAGTCTTAGATGCATCACCTATCTACACTAAAATTTACTCCATTTCATCTGATTTGATTAATAGAAGTACCATAGTAAACTTAATAATTTGTTGAAAAAAATTTGATGGATTTAAAAATTTATTGTTCATTTCTGTGTTTTTTTATTCAATTTTTTCACATATTTTTATATTTTATCTCAATAGCAACCGAGCAATCGTGAAAGTTATCAAACTCGTCATTGTATCTTTTTTTAAAATTAAATAGTGGATATTATTTATTTTATATCAAGATTAAATTAAATTTTTATCTAGTGATTATCTAATCTTTTTAGCCAACTAATTACCCAAAAATTATCCCTAACATGTTGCTAAAATGGTATTACATAGTGAGCCAATAGCTGACCAGTGTCACTATTATAACAATGGTGAGTTGTTACCACGATTTATTAGGTATGGTCAGGGATGATGTTTAAGTTCTACTTGGGAGTATTTGTAATTTAAATAGTGACATCTTGAAGTATCAATATTTCTTCAAAAATTAGCCATAGTATAATGGTTTATGTTGCTAAAAGCCAAGGTAAAATCATCAGTTGGATATAGAGTATACTCAGATTATTCAATATGTTACGAGAAAGATGAAATAACACCTCCAGAAAACAAGTGATATCAAAGAAAAAAACTATAAAAAATGATATTATTGCCAATTGTTTTTACTGTAGAATAAATATAGATAAAGACAATTGTTTCTAACTAAGTTAGAAAAAGATATATGGTGAATTTAGACTGGCACCTGGAGATCAATTAACCGCAAAAGATAATATAAAATATGTGTTGATTTCTCTTAATATATGATACATTCAAGGATAATAATTTCTTAACATAGAGAGGATGTGACAAATCCTACATTATAGTTACGTGTTTTTTATGGTTGTACTAAAAAATTTTTTATACGGAAATGATGTTACCATTGTAAACATACTGTGGTTTTTTTTTTTTATAGCCATCAGTATAATAAAAACGAAAAATTAGAACAACGAACAATTAAAATTATTTATTTTTCAATGATAAAATTTTATATTAAATGCAAATAATAACGCAAAGACATGTAGAATCTAGGCCACAACATTCAATATTAAGTAGTCGAGAAAAATAGGAGACTCCTACAAAAATAGCAGATCTATTCAGTTTGGGAAGCTTTTGGAGACTGGTTTATGTGGTTAGATTACTAGAAAAGACTAATTTTTCGAAGATTATTTTGCAACTCATTCTTGAAAACGATGTTTTTCATACAATATCTGCGGATAAACTTCATAATGACGCCATTGTACCGTATCATTGTTAGTATCTTATTCAGATGTTAGGACTTTCATAATTTGCTTATTAAATTAAAAATATCAGTTCCCTGTTCGTGAAGTAAAGGCGTAAAGTACGAATAATCAACTCATTTTTGCATACTAACATTATTTCTCTTAAATTTTGAAATGAAAGTGTATATAAGTACCATGGAAATCGATAGGACCTCTCATCGTAGAAAGACCCTTATGTATAGTCACCATAGAGATGAACATGTATGACGTCATTTATGCAAATCTTCAATGTTTAATTAATAATAACGTCCATATTTTGGCTATTTTAAAAAAAATAACTTCAAATTCATGTTCGTGAAGTAAAGACGCTTCAATTGAAGTGATAAATTTTCCAAATTTTTGAATTTTGTTATGCTAGTGACTTTAGTTTCAAGTTTTGATAAGTAAAATAGCAAATTCAGCATCAGTCAACTATCCAATTATTATGTTACGTTTGATAATAAACGTGCCAATCAGCAATCCTGTAAAATATGCTAGATCAACTTTTACAACGTATAAATTTCGTTACTCTATACCTAAGAGATCAATTAACCACCGATAACCAAGAAATACCACACAACATAATAAACTTACGTACATACAAAAAAACATATAAACAAAAATAAGAAACAGTGAAGTAATTTAACAAACATTTATTATTCCCAATAAGTAGTATAATTGTTGTTCAAGTGAAAGCTGTTTATTATGGTATATTATAAAATAGACCTCTTTGTCTTTCATATCATATTCATTATGTAGTTCTTATGTGTGTGCGTGTGTGTGACACATGTAAGTACTAGGATTGCCATTATCCAATCAATATACTAAAGAAACGAGTAAATGCTAATTATTCTTCTTATTCTATATAATGTCTTAAATAAGGAAGTATATTAGAGTTTACGAGAAATCCCAAATTAGTTCACGGGTACTAGCTTATTGTTTTCTGAGCACTTTTTCTCGATTGATCTATATATTAATACGTGAATCGACAACTGCGTATCATTTTTTACGAAAATTGGGCAGACGGAGGAGTATGGAATTTGGCATATAGTTTATATGGAGAAGGACTGGATAATGCTAATATATTTTTTTAATTATACATAAAAATACATTAAATCAATAAAAAAAATTATCACACACACTGTGACACACACATATATTAGAGGTGTGGCTTATATTACACACACTACCATATTTTGTTAATAAATAAAGGCAGTAATTTAAAATTAATTAATTTTCATTGTGACTATAAAGTTTTGGACTGAGAAAGTTATGAACTTTTGATACCTCATAACGCATGAAATTTGAAAAATGGGAAAATTCTTTACTATTGAGTGTCAATCCTAATATTCATACACATATATTATGTTTACTTTTTTTACTTTATGTCAAAAGCATTTTTACGTAAAGATATTGAAATCAAGCTAGAAAAATATAAAACTATCTTTAAAAAGTTGAGGTTTTACGATTTAAACATGTAAACATATAGTTTCCAAAATCTATGAAAGTTTAAATTTATAAATTTTTAGATAGCCCGTAGTTGAAAACATTATATAACATTAATCCAGAAACTCGAAAAATATGAGCCGTCCAAATATAATTTCCCTAGGATTTTTGATCAGATTTTCTATTAGTTCCAAGTTTTGGATTGTACGGCCGGGAAGCTTATTTATTTAATAAGAATGGCAAGCATTTGTAGCATAATTGACAACGATTTATCTTTAAGTATTATAATTGTGAATATGTTGATTTATACTAACAATACTTAATATATTATTGTATTAAATAATGACAAATAAAGACTATACGTTGTAATTATACAATTATTGTGAAAAGGAAGAGAACTGGATCTATTGAAATAATATCATCAATTAAATCATAGAATCTACAATAATGAGTGATACACTATTTACTTCAAACGCGATCTTGTTCATAATGAAACCAGAACCTTAAACTTATACAAATTGTTAGTCCAGCGAATAAGAATTAGGAAAATTTACGGTTTCAATCAAATATAAAAAGGATTAAATAGATTGTTAACACAACATAGTAAACTAGACAGCAAAGTGTTTCGTTTTTTTTACGGGATAATAATCTGAATCGGAAAAGAAACGACTCTAAAAATAGAGCTCGATGTAATTTATTGAGTTGAAATATTTCACTCGAAACGTAAGGGAAAAATTGTGAACTTAGTTATTCGGTTATTGCGTTGAATTAAAAGGGGTAATAGGCAAATAAACTAGGTTTTTTAATTACTTGAAGCGTCTTTACTTCACGAACACGGGATTGAAGTTATTTTTTTTAAATCTTTAAAATATGGACGATCAAAAAAAATGTGTTATCATTACATCGAAATTATCTCTATACAGATTACATGTCAATTTTCTTTTTCAAAATAAAGTATATGATGACAGCTTAGAACTTTTTCAGTTTTAAAATAATTTGAATTTAATTTTCGTACAAACGCAAATGGAGTTAATTCTATCACCACCCTTACCAAAATTCAGTGCCTTCAATATTTTCTAGACTTACAAACTTTAGACTAAATTTAAAGGGTATAAAAAATGTAATCAATATCGAAATTTATAAATACCAAAGTAATTGAATGAAATTACTTGTAAATGTTACAAATAAACAACAAAATTAAATCATCTTTATGCATTTTTTTTTATTCATCATATTATGATTTATTATAATTATTTATTACATAAACACTTTTTTTTTTAAAAGATAAATGATGTACAAATGCATATCTATCTAATACTAAGTAATTACTAATTACTTGTATAAGTAACGTTAAGTAGTTGATATTTATATTTTAATAATACAACCAACTACTATAAAGGTATTACATGAAATAATTATGTTTAGGTTATGCAAGGTATTACCTATACAAACTGTTTAGATATAATAATCATTTGCAAACAGCTTACTTACACTACAACCTTCACTTTTAAAACTACATCATAGTGGGTTATTATATACTGACTGACTGCAATAGGTGTATTTAATAAGTAAGCCAAAACATACTATACTACGATAAGATAATTTATTGTATCATTCATTCTGTGCGGTTGGTTTCTTAGCTAAAACTAAGTACTAGCTATAATAAAAGTGAATTTGATTATAGTGTGCAAAAGAAATTAAAAGTAACAAAATTTTTAATTTCTATTTCTATAAACTAGTTGTTAATTTAATTGAAATTAAATAAAATTATTTATTATACTTTTATGTGTTATACACGTTGTAAAACAAGTGAAGATAACAACTAACAGAGTAAATTGCTCAAATACTCTCAGATCTCAGATCAATTCTATATTTTTGGTTAATACATTGAAAAATATTATATATACTGTACCGTATTGCATATTATAACCTTCAAACAACCAATTAAATTGTAGAATAGAAATGTTCACGTGAAACTTTTGCTTACAATCAGTGGACTAACGAAAACGATTCAACTATAGAATTGTTGATAATTATAAGAATTGCTGCAAATTGCGTCCATCCATAAATAATTATATATTAGTGACGTTTTATTTCAAGGAACGTTTTATTTCATAATAAATGTGTTAATGAGCAGACTTTGAGCTTTATTACTGCGAATGTCAATAGAATATATGTTTCAAAAAACTATCTCAAACAGGTCAATATGCTCCTTTTTAGCCCTACCATTAATGCTCTCTTTTTTTTCGAATCAGCTATCGTGATAGTCAAATATTCAAATTTGGTTAGTATCTTGTATATTTTAATTTTATCCTTAAATATTTCACATATATGCCAGGAAATATAAATTTGCACTTAAAATGCTGTTGGGTTGTAATAAAATTAATTTATTACCTTCTTGTTTTATGTAATTTACGTTTGATTAATTATATTTTTAATAAGCAAATATAAACCAAAATATTTAAATTAGTTAAACAAAAATAATCAGTATAGAAATTAATAATTACTTATCTGGGTTAAAAGTATTAATTTCTTAAATATTATGTAGAAATAAGAAATAATAAAATAGGACCACATTCTCAATTACAGCTTACAGACTGTGTATATGCAGTTAAATAAGTTATGTAATAAGAAATTATGAAAAACAATTTTATAATCTACAACATCTTCAATGAGTGCATTCAAAAAGTAGAGATCATAGACATAGGTTAACATACATTAAAAAAATATGGTGTGAAAGTCTCACAGTACCTCTGTAGAAATGTTGACTTGATTGACGCATTTCACATGAAGTTTCATGTGAACATTTGTATTCTAGAACTTGATTGGTAGTTTGAATATATTCATTTATAAATAATTGTTCACTATTATTTATAGTATGTGTTTTTAAAAACAGGTTAATTTGATAAACTTTTATAATACTATGTAATTTGATCAATATGCTTTAAAATACATATAAAAACATTTTTAAGCCAGCAGGTTTTGCCTAAGAACGTTGTTGTGAATGTTGAATGTTTTAGCAGCTTTAAAATAAATTTTTAAGAAGAATTTCATAAAATATCTTATATAACTTTTAATAATAATGGAAATGAAGTAAAGATAATCAAAAAATTTAAATCAAGTAACTTAGATTCGAAGAAAATCAAATTCTGGACAAAATTAATATCAGCTTGTTAGGTGTTTAAACAAATGATTTAATTTATTTACGGGATTTTTATCATTTCGAATTCATAATTTAGCTGTGATAAATTTTTGATTTTCTGTTGCATTATGTGTATAGAGGTATAAATAAAAATTAAACAATAATAATAAACTCGTCTTAGTTTTATTATTTTTTATTTAGCTCTGATAAACGTTTGATTTTCTGTTGCATTATGTGTATAGAGGTATAAATAAAAATTAAATAATAATAATAAACTCGTCTTAGTTTTATTATTTTTTATTTAGCTCTGATAAACGTTTGATTTTCTGTTGCATTATGTGTATAGAGGTATAAATAAAAACTAAATAATAATAATAAACTCGTCTTAGTTTTATTATTTTTTTAATCTTTGTAAACTAAAAAATTATAAAATAAAATTACTTTCTACTGTAATTAACATTATACGTACACAATACGCAGTACATATCTCAAATCTATCTCATTGAAAAAAACTCAATGAAACCTGCGTAAGTTAAACGAATTCCTTATAAGAGTTTGGCTAACTATTTAAAAAAGTTCTGTAAATAAGTTAATGGTCTAATATCTGGGTGGAATAATTCAATAATTTGTAAAATCTGAAGAAGAGATCTAAAGTCATTTCTTAAAGATCAAAATTCGAGACTATTTTAGAGTAATTTTCCCAAAGCCGGAAATGTAATCACTTTATTCTTATTATTCCAATTTTATTTGTTTTTAAAGAGGCTTGGTGTTGTATATTGTCTTGGCTTTAACATATTAAAGTTGCTATATATATTTTGACTCAAGCATTAATCGGAAGCTGTTATTTTACCTTAATCTTGCCTATTTAGTTTTAATCTTGCATACTCGATTTTGATTTTGGTATTAACCTTGCCTGAGTATAGATAATCTTGATCTTGGTCTTGTTTTTAGCAATCACTACTGGGTACTGAATATATTATATATTATTTGACTGGGCTGTCGTTGAAGTACAACCTTAAATAAAATTACTATTAAAAGTAATTTGTTTTAAAACGTTTTAATAAAAATTCCAAAAAACCGATATTCATCTAACAATTCTAAAAAAAAAAATAATAATAATAAAAAACTGAGAACATTTTTGGTTGAGTAAATTTCAAGTTTAAAAACACAGAAAAATATCTATTGCTTGGTTTATTCTCAACTATACAAATGAATGAGCTCTGCTGCTATGCCAGAATGCCATTGTGTAACCAAATTTTTTTTTTAACATAATTTATTTTACATTAATAATTTATAATTCACGGCGAATTAAACATACGAAAAAAAAATAAAAATTAAGATTTAAAAATTTTATTATTACGAATAAATAAAAATTTTTATATTGTTTTTGTTATCTTCATCATAAATCGAATAAAATTTGTTAATTTTGTTATTTATCAATAATAAATTACTATTTTTTGATGTTTTCAATGAATAAATTCAACTATTTTATTTATAAATAATAATTAAATGAATTAATATCTTTAGAATTTGTGAAATCATGTCATGGTTTATAAAAGTATCGCGCCATGTTATTCAATTTGCTGTGAATTTTAATTAATAGTTCTTTGCAAAATTTTGTTTGTTTACGATTTGAAATTATAAAGTTTCTATTATAAAATCATTTAAAATGGAATGAATAAGTATATAAATTTTAAGGGTCATGCAATAATTACACAAGTTTGGATAGGTCCGTAGTTTTTGAGAACTACTCTTACCTTTTTTCGTAGGATAAATCAATACTTCGATATTTTAAATTCTTATTCTGATAATCATTCACATAAATTAGTGTTATTAAAATAAAAAAATTGACATTTAGTATTTTTGGAATTTTAACGAACGTTTTGTTAATTGTTCGTTGAAGAAAATCGGATCACAGCGATCAAATAAATTTTCTACCCTTTGAACCTTTATTAATGTGGTACACTTCCACTACAGTCCAGTCAAAAAGTATTTGCTTGGTACGGCCGCTAAACGAATGTAAGATTTATGTTGTACTGTAGTACAACAAATATTGTTAATTAATGAATATAGTACCCGTAAAAAAAAGATTTAATTAAATACAAGTGAATATAACAACTAACAGAGTATATGGTTCAGTATCTAGGTTTGAACTACTTTTAATGATAAACATTCATAATATACTCTAAATATGCAGTCCATATAATTATAAACACATATATAATAATAATAATAATATGTATTCCAGTTATATATGTGCTTATTAGTTAAATTTGAGGTTAAATTGTGTTCGAATTTAAACAGTTCACGAAAAAATGTTTCAAACTAAATTTTTCTCAAACTTAGTGCACTCATTGAAGAAATTTGAATCAAAGATTTTATAAGTTAATCCATTTTTATCACCATTTGTAAAATGTAATATTTTTTTCTAATAATATTTACATTAGACGTAAGTACTTTGATTTATCAATATAACATTAATATCCGTTTTTAAATCCGCAACAAAAATGGATTAAAATTACGGAAATCCGGCACAACACTATATCGTGTAAACACAATATATTTTACCATAGTACAGCATATATTTTGGGAAATTATGTGAAGGTTTTGTATTTTACATATCCTAAAGTTATTATTGTTTTATAAAAAAAAAAAATTTATTCTAAATTTCAAAGCATTTATAATTGAAAAATAACAATCCAATTCATGATGAAAAACAAATATGATCTAGAAAATTTATATATTATTAATAAAGTGATTTGCATAAAAATACATGCTTTTGTAAAGAAATCCGGTTTCAATAATACCGGAAACAAAATTACCTAAACGTTCAATGTTTACCTGAAAACGAACATCACAAACATAGAGATATGAACCAAATAGAACAAATGGGTCAGTAGACAAAACAACTCAAAAAAATTAACACCAGAATATATAAATATTATTATAGTCCATTTATAAATTTGTATCAATAAAGAAGTTTTATGAATAGTTTATTTTTATGTAATATTAGCTAAAATAAAATTAAATTCATGTTATACCTTCCTGATTAAAAAGTTAATCATCTATCATTGATGAAAATTTCAGCAAATAGAAAGTAAAAAATTTCAGGTTACTAATTTGTGTTTACACCTGAACGTTAAACAGTAGAGGCCATTGTTCTAAATTCTATATCTGAATATTTGTATTAATAAATATTTATTTTATTTAAATTATATTGTCGATTAATCACAATTTATTATTTCCAAAATCTACAATCCGATATATTCTTTGAATTATATTTTATTACAAACAAATTTACCTGAGTTAAATATTTATATTTTTTAAGAATTATTTTAGAAGTTTCGCAAAAAATTACAATTTTTATTTAATTATTTAAAGTCTCTTTTCAATTACGAAGGTCATACAGTGACTACAGTGGATATATATTGGTTTACTACAGTGGTTTTGTTTAAACCCAGGCGAGATGATCATTACAATAATCTGAATTCTGTAGTTATTTCTGAATGAACTATACAACATATGGGTCAGTAGACACAAAACCAAATAAAAAAAATTATGATAAAATTAAATAATATTCTTTAAATATTATGTATTTGATTGCGTGTAAAAAACATATCATGTTACAATTTTTAAGTATTCATATAACTTATTTGAAATGTATTCTCTATGCTAAAAATGTAATCGTTCTTAAAATTTAGCATTTCCGTCCGCTTTTATATACATAAAATGTGAAGAATTATGTAAATATTTCATGTTTTTTTTTTAAATAATTTACTTGAATGTTTGTCTGTCTACCAACCAACCTATTTGACTCACATAAAGCACGTGGTACATAAATTTTATTATGCAAAAATCTATTATGCACCTTTTTACAAATTATTATGATTGGTGTATAATTTTTTCTGTTTTGTTTGATTGAAAATAGATAATGGTTGGCAAAAAATATAAATTTTAAGAATTGCTTCAAGGTATTTTATAGTTTACAGATAATTATTATCGGTTAGAAATTGGTACATATAGAAATTTAAGTGAATATATAAAACTTCACAGGTATTTGTTTTCTTGCAATCTTTATCAGATTGAAAGTTTTGACACAGTTCTTATGATATATGTTACAGAGATAGCAAGAGACGTCCTTGTAAGTTTGAATGATTAAAAGAAAAAAAAAAATATTTAAATAATTATTTCTTTTCGACTTCAAAAATTTAAATTTGAGCCCAGAAGCACCCATTTAATTCAATATGTTTAGCATTATTAACCCACCACCAAATTGATTATTGTAACTTTTTTGCATGTCTGCATATTGCAAGTTATATGATAATTACTAGTTTTATTCTAGGTTAATGTGGAGTGGATTTTATTGTTGAGTATTCAGATTTAAGTACTTTCCATTAGTCATGTGGAAATAGGCAAGGCGTTAACATATTTACCGATAAAGAGGGACTCTTATTTTCCTTCGTCAATTTTCAGCCATGGTTATTACTAGAAACACGGGGTAACCGGATCTTTGTTTCAAAATTGGTTTTCATTTCCAATTAAGCAGCTTACATTTTTTTTATAGTTCAGAATAGGGCACACTGTTAAACACAGTTCTCACATTCCCCAATTCTATTTAAATTTATTAAAATTTTAGTGTTTTATTAACAATGTTTTCTCAAAATCAAAATTAATAGATACCATAAATCAATATGTAGGTACACTTTTGCCAAATTTCACTGAAATCGTTCTTGAACGAAACTGGAACGGACATACCAAATTTTCCATCCAGTTTTGTACGAATTTTAACTTTTTTTAATTGTAATATTTGTTGGATAAATAACCAATGATATTTTCCATCAAAAACTATCGTGTGTACATAATTTTATAAATTATTTTATCATTAAAAATATATTACAAATTTTATGTAATATCAAAAAGTACACTTTTTGATATATTGAATTTTTTGAATAATTATCTTATGCAAGTCAGGTCAATTTGTCTAAAAAAAAAATATCTCTAAATAAATTTTTGAGGAAATGAATTATATGTTTAATAAAATTATTGAATACTTCTTATATAATAAATATAATATATCAATGTAATAAAACCATGTAATTTATCATTATTTTGTCGAACAATTATTCACTATGTGTATTGTTTGAAAAGAAAACAAATGTATATTTAAGAACAAAATATTGTGTGAAATATACACACAACAAAAAAAGTTTTAATTTCTATATTAAAAAAAAAAAAAAAAAATTACTTTCATATTTATTTGTGTGTGATTCAAATAATTGTGAATAGATAGATGATTTTTTTAAGAGTTTTATAAAATAAATAAATTAATACAGTCAAACCTGAATAAATGCGATAACAAAATATCAAAACCGTAATTACAAAGATAACAGAAAAGAATCACGTCATTTTTCTACGAAAATATTCTTTATATATGATATTCGAATGACAAATTATATACAGGGTACATATCTACACTGACAAATTGTTTTCTTTGGTTTCTATGCCTACCAAATATTACTTTATCAATCAAATATAGGTACATGACTGAACGTAGGAAATTTCTCTAAATTTATTGAAATGAACAACTTTTGAGAAATGAAAAAATATCAAAATAAATTGAAATAAATAAATAAACTATTTATATTGAAAATTAAAAATAATTACTAATTTAATTTCTTCGATCATTGCAATTTCAAATAAAAAACAGTTGTGATAAGGAATTTTATGTTAGCATGAAAATATAAGAATTAAAACAAAAAACGTGGATCGCATGATTATCTGATTATGCATGATGATGAGAGCGCATGATTATCATTTTATCAGTATTGATAGATATTTTTAAAATTATGTATTTCACGTGTTTCCTTTTAAATCTTATAAATATTTTCATGAATATAAAAAATACTTCAACACAAATTTTAATGATAATTTTTAAGAGTCCAGGGAATTTGTATGGTGTTTGAAATCATTATGAGGTGGATATCAATTATTTTGTACTTTATAGATCATTTGATCAACACATTAAACGTTGCGTCCCTCCTGAAAGTAATCAACGCACCTAAAGAAGTTTTCACTTCAAAAATTATACTTCACAAATAAAACTGAGCTAACAGATTCTTATTTCAACATGCAGATTTGACTGTATCATAAAATTCTTCTTGCTGTTCTCTTTTATAAATGAAATTACACTTACACTCTATACAATCAAATAGTACGTCTACGTTGATGATGATGATGAAAGTGAAATTTTTATTTTAAATTAATAATTATATGTTATATTCATTATTAGGTATATTACGACCTTACTTAACACACAAATAAAATAACTATAAAGTGCAGGTATGTATGTAAGATGGTGATATACATTTACTCATACGGTTATGTAGTGACTTCATTAAATTTGCAAAAATTAATTTCTATTTTATTTTGTAAATTATCTGAACATTATGAAAATTTATTTACATATTAATAAGGATTTAAAATGTTAAAAATTATGGTAAACTTTGATTGATGCTCTAGTGATTTCTAATAATATCTAAAAAGCATAAAGAATCATTTTACTAACTCTATTCCATATGTAGTAATCATGAAGAACATTTTTTACAACCAATCTCCTCTCCCAAGGCAACGCCACCCAAGATTTATACTCCTTAGAATTAATTCGTATTTATTAACATCATAATAATAATAATAATACAAGTCAACTTAAAAAAACTATAGCATCTAGCCTAAGCTTTTGATATAATACATCATCTTAAAAATTAGTTACATCTAGATACATTGTTTATAATACTGAGAATCCATAGAGCACACAAATTTTTGCCTTTATACTAACATATTAAATCTGGCGCATCCTGGCTTAGAGCTCACAAGTTTATTGTAGTCAGAACCACACACTATTTTTTTCAATTCAATCAGAATGGATAGACGTCAAAAATATAATATTTGCATTAAAATACATTCTATGGACTTTGTGGTAATAAAGATAGCAATGTGGGTTCAAGAGACAAGTATTCTTATAATGGACTTCATAAGCCGCAATTAATTATCGATGGCAGAAATTATAGGAGTTATAGTTCATATCGAAAAATCTCATCGATAACACTTTGTATTTTAACCAATGAATGATCGATCGAAGCGGATTTGAAAATCAGTGCCAGTCATAAAATAAAAATATACTTGTATTGAAAAAATTTGGTAGCTGAATCTAGTAGTTTTACAGAAATTTTTTCAAATTTCTGGAAAAATTAAAAAAATTGAAAATGCTGTATATTTTGCTTCAAATCGCTATATCAAGGTAATACTTTTGGTCAAAATACATCTTATTGCAAAAGTCTCATCCATTAATGCTTTATGTTTTTATCTTAGAATAAGCAATTGAAACGGATCGTCGGTTGGTCATCAATTCTAAAAAGATCCTTTTTTGATCAATAATTTAAAGTGTTTTTAAGTTTAATTGTATGTTTGTATTTGGTACAGCATTCTAATAAAAGTAAAAAGATTTTTATATTCATCAGTATCCTCATTAGTTAATAATTGCTTGTTGTTTCTTTCTTTGATTATGTAACTATATTTTATAATGAATAATGTTACACTAATTACATGATTTTATAGGTACATTCTGTGTGTGTGTGTGTGTACCATTGTTCCCATTTTTCATCAAATATCTTATACTATAAGCTTAATAATTATCATCATCATCAATTTAATAATAATCATATGTTTATTGTTTATAAAAATTTATATTTTAACACTTTTTTATGCGTGCCATTTTACAAATATTTATGTAATTTTTGTATATTCTGAATATCGATATCATTAATTTTGTATATTCTGAAATAGCTTCAATGGTAGAAATTGAAGAATTTAGTTTTGTTATCTATGATTAAAAAAGGTGAAATTTATTTTATAATATTAATAACAACGTAAAAATTAAAACCAATCAAGTCCTAGTCGGACTCGCGTACGAAGGGTTCCGTGCTATTATCTATAAAAACCTCCACCCCTTGATAATTTTTATATAATTCTGTTTTTAGCGGCAATAGAAATACATCATATGTGAAAATTTCAACTGCTTTACTCTCACGGTTCATGAGATACAGCCTGGTGACAGACGTATAGTTAGGCAGGCGGGTAGACAGGCAGGCAGACTGGCAGCGGTGTCTTAGTTATAGAATCTCGTTTTATCCTTTGGATACGGAACCCTAAGAACTACTTACGAATGCTATTGAAATTCAAAATTGCAACTATCTCGGATTCACCTACTACAAAAACGAAGAATATTCAATTCATCAGTATATTTTCATACGCAGAAAAATATAAAATATACTCTCATTTGTAGCGGTAAAAAATATTGAAGGTAAGAACAAAATTTGAGTATGGGTAACAATTGGCTCTGTTAGTTGTTATTTTGACTGTTTTTTTTTTTTAAACTGATAATTTGTATCAATATTATAATAATCATAGATAATTAAAATGTGTTTATAAAATTAAATTTTTAATTATCCACGATGTGTTTTTCAACAATAACTCATAACATTGTACAAAAAAAGCATGTTTTTTACCTCGGTATACAAAGTACATTTTTTTAAATTAATTTGATAAAATTTTAAATTTATATGAATATTATGGAAGTTAATTTAAAAATAGAGGTCTTGAGGTGGTTCTATAAACATTTTTTTTTAAATTTATAATTAAAAACTAAAGTACACGATTGACACGATTTTTATTTTAAACAAAACCTGATAAACATAAAGTGATATTAAATTATTTATTAACTATCGCAATAAAAAATTTATAGATGGTTCGATATTGTTTGTATCCATCATATTATTATTAATATTATTTTATGTTATTCAAATATAAATAAAAATATTGAAGCCGGAAGTAAAAATAATAATTAATAATTACCTTGCAATGTTTTTAACAATGTAAATATTATCTACTATATTGATTGGTGTAATACACAATGTACTAAAATATTATTGAACACACATTTATAATGTCGTTTCATTACTTCAAAATACAAAGTATTTTAAACATCCTTGATTAACCACTTGCAAATATTTTTTATTATAAATACCCTTAACAAATTAGGATTAAAATGCCGTCAAAATTCTAAAGTACCGTCAAAATTTTGAAAGGGGCTAGCTACAAGAAAGCATTTATCTATTCTGTTTATTAAAAATTTATTTTTTAAGTTTTTCCATGTGGGATGCAAATTTGAATATTATTAATGTTTCTTTTTAATATCCAATATGTTTGCATTCAATTGGGGATTTGCATGATACTGGATTTGCTATAAAAAAAATTAATTGATTTAAAAACAAAGAAGTTATAAGTTATCACAGATTATTTTTCCATCTCACTCTTATAAATGATGTTTTACATGTAATTTATATGGACATATACAAAATTACGACATAATGCATGTATTTCCTTCCTTGTTTTGTAACGAATTTTGAATGTTCATGTCATTTGATCATGGATTCACTCGAAAAGACGTTTCAGTTGCAGTAATAAAAATAACAAATCCAGTATCATGCAAATCCTCAATTCTGCTGTAAAAAAGGCTTAAATGAAATGTGGATCATGACTTGCTTGCTCGGTGATAATACCCAGCCCGTATTCATAAATATTAAATATGTTGAAAATAAAATATGTAAAATGGAATGTACAAAAATATATTTATGCATTGTGTAAACATAAGTACATTATTTATTCAAAATGTATTAAAAACAATAAACAATAAATTGTTTATAAATAATTAATAAAACTATTACTGGTACACGTTATGGTTGTAAATCAATTATTAGTAAGCTCAAAACACATCAATTCAAGATACATGATGTTGGTCAAAATAATTTAGTTATAGTTTTTTCTTTTTTTTTGATGAATTGGTGTACCGTAAGTGTAATGTTGTTTAGTGTGGTTTTATTATATTTGAATAGCAGTGTACATTTAATAATTTTTAATATTTGTTTCATATTATATTAAATTATATTCATTATATTAGGTTAATTACTTTTTTTAATTAAAAAAAATGTATATTAAAAATTTTTTTATAACTATTTTGGGTTGTTTATAAAACAGCCCCCTCTGGATTTATTTATGTTTCATCATAAAATTAATTTTTTTTCTTCACATTTTATTTGATATTATAAACCAAATTTTTGTTTGTTAAGTTAGGTTTAGTACCAGTGGAGAAAAATTGTACAATTTTATTTATGGCATTTAGATGAATCACACATATGTGGCCACACAACTCAGAACAAATAGGACACTTTCGGTAGTCAAAATAAAGCATGAAATTTGACAAAAATTAAAATATTTGTACAAATATTGTTAAATATTTTAAAATTGAAAAATAAAATCACACGATTAAATTATTATCGTAAAATTAAATTACGATGTTTTTATCTTTGTATCACGTGACCTAAAATACTAGGCTACCATGGTTTGACGTCATTTCGGTAAAAATTATTAGTTGTATTTGTCAGTTCAGTTTAAACGGTTATCTTAATTTATCAAAATATTTTTCAAAGTGTCAGGTTATGATTTATTTTCAATATATTATACTGATTAAAATACATGTCGTTTTTTAACAGTAGTATTATTTTTTATCAAAGATTAAAATAAATAAATCGACACTAAACATAATTACATTTTTATAAAAGTATATTTATAAAAGGACTAATAAATTTTTCACAAATGAAACTTTTCTGAATATAAACACAAAGGTTTGAAGTCGATACAAAAATTTAAAAATAAATTCATAATATTTTATTCCATAAACAAAATATAATTAATAATGAGGATTCTCTTATGACCATAAGCAGAGTAATGAGCAAAACGATGGATCAAACTCACATATAAAGGCAATAACTGTTCGTTATAAAATTCTATATAAAGTATTTTACGTGACATTAAAATTTTTTTTTACATTTTATCTGAACTAGTCAATTCACATTTATGTACAAGGTGATTTGTTTTAATTGAGCGTAATAGATATTTTTTCATTTTTTTTCTGAAATTTCTAGAAATATCCGTTATACTGTCAGGATGGAATTTAGCGGTCAGTCAATTCTGTTTCGTATGTGCATTTTTTAATGTTAAATTTTTGTTACACAATTACTCGAGATAATACAATTTACCTGAATTTTTTATAGTACGGTAGGAGTTCTTGCAGAAACGCGACTGTTACGATTTTAGCAAAATCGGTCAATTGGATCCCATCGACGATTCATGAACCAATTTTTAAACCATAAGAGATAAAAGAAAAGTGCCAAAATAAAAAAAATATTTGTTTTTTGAAAACAAATAACTTTTGTTTGCAACTTTTTATCGTAAGGTATTTAGCTTGGTCACATAGATGATAAATTACTGCAGTTGAAGTGTCTTTATTTCAAACTAGACTCAATATCAGAGAAAATTCGAAAATTAATTTAAAATTGATACAGAAAGTAATCAGTTATAAGCTTTTAAAGATTATTTTCGATCTGTTTCTTGCAAAAAGAATTTCAAGGTTGATTCTACGATAAGCGGTTATTTTCTATGAAAAAATTGCACACCAAAATTTTTTAAATTAAAATAATTAAAACTGAAAATCTTTCATCATGTGTATCAGCTTAATTTAATGATTTACTACACACTGAATACGAATTATTATAAGTATGTACTTATTGCAATAATTTTCAGAAAATTTGGTGTGCATAGCCTTGCATTGACGTGTATGGCATGTGATTATGTGACACCATAAATCATGCTATATATTTTCTATGTTAAGTACCCATATATACATGCATGAACAACATACTTAGTCCATAAAAATTGCTTGTACTGCAAGTATGCAAGTATAATATAATAATTACAGATATATATATACATATATATTTGTTATATGACTCTACATACGTATATAATATACAAAATAAAAACTAATATGAATACGTGCTTATTGCCATCTTTAGATAAAATTTATATCGTATTTGTAAGCGCCCACGTATTTTTACAATTTTATTTTAACCAATAATATTTATTATTGTAATTATTATTATTATTACCCCTATTTGTCTTTGTATATTTTATTCACATATAGTATTAGAATATTTTATAATACATTTTTTATTGAAAATTGTTTGAAATCATTTATGAGTAATTTATATCCAGTTACAGTAAATAATTTATTTAAAATAAGTTTCGGGCAATATGACGATTTGTTAAGTTATTTATAAATTTCAAACAGTTTTATTTTAACAATATTCAGGCAAATATCAATGTTAATAATAAAAAATTAAAATTAAATATCTATTTTTACATTTTAATGTAAATATCTATTTTTACATTTTATTTTAATTTCAATGTAGAACTTCGAATAATAAAACCGAATATCTACTTTTAGTGAAAGGCGTACAAATTTTCTCGAATATTCTGTTATACCACAACAACCATAGTTAAATTCAATATTGAATTTAATTTTAATCATACGATGATGAAATTATAAAAAAAAAGCTATACCAACATATTTACAAAAGTATCTATCATGATTTGTAGGTAAAGAGTATTATTAACTCACTAACTTAATCCGAAAGCTATTCCAATAACGTGGTACAAAGTACAAGAGTGTTACAAAAAATTGCACCTGTAGACTTGTTGTTGACTGATACTGAATTTGTGAAAATGTAAAACTAGACTCAATACCATAACAACATTTGAAAATGAAATTAACATTGATTCAAAAACAAAGAAGTTAGAAGCTATCTTTTTTGTTTAATTAGGAATTTTAAATGTCTATAATCTTGTTTATTTTTAAAGATTTTTAAACAATAACTTCTGATCCATGTATGAGAAGTAAATACCCTGAAATAATTTAAAAAAATTGTTGTCAAAAGCCTCTTTCTCAAAATATGTGTACTAAATGGCTAATTTAAGCCTTAAATGAGACTAGGCATTAAATGATGAGTTCGTTGTAAATCTTATAAATTGAAGTAAAATTCCGCCCTGGATAATTTTCACTCTTTTAGTGAAATCTATATCCAAATAGAAGTGGTTTTGGTGTTTCCAAACCAATATCCTTGTTTAAACTTCACAAACGATGAAAAAAATTTGATCCCTTATTTCAAAAAATGCTCTCACTTATAATTCAACCTTTTACTTTATATACCTCTGTTCTTTATTATACCACTTTAAGAGGAATTAAACTCAGCAAATCCTCATTTTATTGCTCATTTGCTTTTTCACTTTATTGTAGTAATTTTGCAATACATAGTGGAAAATATTTCTATTTCATTTAAGGGAAACTGTACTTTTCTATTCAAATGAACGAAGAAACGATGTAAGTCAAGTAATTTTAATTTGTTTAGGTAGATTTAATTTAATTGATCAATATTGTACTTTCCAGGTAATCGTATTTATGTATAATATATTTAGAATAAATATATCAGAGTATCAATTTATTGCTTACTTTTATTATAAAAATGTAATATCGTTTGTTAGTCTATACCTACCATATAAAAGCACAGGAACATTTTTAAAGCACAGCAAGCAATCGCTGATGCTGTTGTATAAAATCACTTTTGGGAATCAATTTTATATCATCTACAACATATTTGTGACAATTTTAAATTATATCTCGTATATGCATACAGTTTTTTCAACAAAAGTGTTTTTATTCATTTTATTATATTTTCAAAACAGAATTTTCCGACGTATATATTTTCATTTAATTTTTTTTCCTCTCTATTACAGAAGTAAAAAAATTCAATTAACTTTCAAATTGACAAAAAAAAAACAGAGAACATTTTTTTAAACATGAAAAACACAACAGCCATCTGAGCAAAGATCTGTCTCAAAGAAAAAATAATTTTTTATATCAGTTGAAATAATTCAGTAAAAAATATAAAAAATACAAACTAGACAGAGATAAAATATACACTATTGAATATTAGTTAAGAAAGATACATAATATGCTTTGTTTGTACGTCATTTTCTGTGCGCTGAATATACAAAGAATGAAAAAAAAGAGTATTATTTTATAGGTGAATAGTCGGCAGGAAAAAAAATCATGAACGCGGCTGTAATGAGTTGAACGAAAGTTGAATATAGTATATACAATCCACAGATGTTTAAATCAATGTTAGATTGCTAAATAGGAATGCGTCAAAGGAATTACAGAATAGCACGAAGTAATTTGTCAAAAAACCAGTCCAATTAATTTCGGAACCAATAGGAAGATTGTAATATTTTATACTTAGTTTACTTCTGCCCACGTAGGCTACAACCAATAAGCAGAAGCGTAATCGAAATACATTTATTATATTTTAAGTTAACATATGTTGAAGGCCCTCATGCTTTAAATTGATAAACAAGATTCTATTCAATGATCCCAGATATTCACGATTAATGTGGAATAAATATAACAAGCAGACCACTTGTCGTTATCCATTTAAATCGAAATTTATTCTAATTTCGTTTGAAAATGGAATTTGATATGTATTTTTATATTAAATCATTGAATGACTATCATTGTTTAGTTAGGATTTTTGAGCGTCTATATTTTGGTTATTTTTTAAGTTTGAACAATAACTTCAGTCCCTTGTCCGTGGAAAAAGGAACTCCTTAACAATTATAATAACATTTTCTTGTATTTTATATATAATGGACTGGAAGTTCTATGTTCTTATGGTCTTTTTGAACACGTACAGATAATTTAAAGCAAATTGGTTTTAAGCGTTTTCATGGATCAGCGATTTCATGCCTATTATTTATTATAAATAAAAATAAAAGTCCTTCGATCCAATTTTACAATTGTTATTTGCTAGTAATTGATAAATTACTTTTATAAAATGTTTTAATTTATAACTATAAAAATCATTATAATTGCCTTAGATTGAATTCCACAACTGTGTGTTGCAATTCCTTAACTACGAATCAATTTTAAATAAAAAATTTTTGTGCTTCAAAAAATAAGCACCCACTTTGCGATGAATATAAATCTGTGGAAATCACATTTTTCCATCGTTAGAAGTTTAGAGAGTATAATATCATCCGTACTCCGCCTATTACTGCATTCGATTGCTGTTTGAATTTTTTTTTTCATTTCTTTTCATATGAAATAGAAAATGTCTGAAAAAAAAACATTTGAGAGAATCAAATCCCAAACTTAATTCAACTTTTGTATGTGCGCTTGAAAACAAACAGTGA
The DNA here is from genome assembly GCA_020423425.1 of Chrysopa pallens. Classification (NCBI taxonomy): domain Eukaryota; kingdom Metazoa; phylum Arthropoda; class Insecta; order Neuroptera; family Chrysopidae; genus Chrysopa; species Chrysopa pallens. The sequence goes on along the minus strand of CM035594.1, from coordinate 57,927,124 downwards.
AAGAAGTTTTTTAACCTCTATATACGAAGTACTTACTTATTAATAATAAGCATGATACACGTATGATAATGGCCAAGTATACATTGCATATTATTATACCAGGAGGTACGGTGTATCATTTAACATCGATTTTCAACTCAATAGCTTCAATTAAATGTCATTTTTGGCAATTATTCAATAATTTTTGTTTGACATTTGCTTTACAATTTACATGCAAACAATTGAACAAATAATTATATTTTCTAGAATGTGAATGTTTTATTGCAAATTTTAGATACTCGTGGCATATCAATCGATTAAGAAGTCCCTTCCACGTATTATGCAAGGCACGGATATAGCGAGTTGCAGTATATACGTTATCTGTATGTAGAGGATATGTGGCGTTTACATCATATCATTTTTTTTGTATTTGTTATAAATATATATATATATATATATATATATATATATATATATATATATATATATATATATATATATATATATATATATATATAAATATATATATAACCAAACCATACAGTCGTAGTTTTGTTTGTGGCATTGATCACCTCATATGAAGTGTAATAACCACACACAACCAACAACATCCATTGAAAATATAACACGCGAAATTGGTTTCTTCTTCTTTTTATTTTTTTGTAGATAAATTTTTCACAATCGGATATAAAATACAAATCAGGTTATTTGTGTGAAATTGAATTTTAAAAGAGAGAAGAAATATGAAAAGAATTAGCACAAATAAATGGATTTGATATTTGTGGTAAATGAAAACATTTGATTATTTTGGAAAATAAATTAGCCGTGGAAAACAAATTAGATAAATTAATCTATCTACAGAATATGAATAGATGAACTCTTTCATTTTAATCTACCTGCTATATTTGCCGGGTTAACTTTTTCATAGATTTCATAGATTTTGTCAAATAAAATGTGAGAATTATCAGCTATTTTTGCTTCTTCCACAATTGGCTACACCGCAGTTTGAAAGTCTATAAAGACATTTATTTCTGTATTTACGATTTACATATGTGATATAATTTGATCTTCATTCAGATTTGATTGCAGAGGAATCTTTGTAATCACTAATCATCACCTGTCCGCTTTTCTTTCAGATTGTAATTTTGATTCAATACTTTTAATTTATCTAATGATTTTATTCATTTTAATTTCGAAGTGGAAAATCTATGTAACGAGAAAATCTGAAACGCGTAAATATTTAATTATGCACTGTAACTGTAATTCAAATTTCAAGTTTCAACTCCAAAGAAGAAAAACTGTCATACAAAGTTCCCAAAATCGATCTTAACGGATGCGTGCATTTTAACATAAACATATGTTCCAAATTTTACATTTCTAATCTTAGCAAGTTTGTCTGTGGGGTCATAATCAGTCAATTATATAATTAATATATACAATAGATTGATTCTAACATTGTTTATGTAAATATCATACAACCACAAAGAAATCCCGCGAAAAACAATATTTAATTTTAAATTTAATAAGAATTTTTAGACATATGATTTATTGTGTTTAATACATAATTAAAACGAATATTAGAATTAATGAAAAGCATTTTCAAAAAGCATGCATTATTTACTTTATTACTTTTACTTATGCTGTGAAACATGTTTTTAAATGTTTTTTCGTAAATTAGTTATTAAATTATCCATTATGTATAATCACTTTTAAATTAAGGTTTTTTAACGATGATTTTATAATTATACTAGCAACTGTTTACTACTTAAGAAAAAAAAGGTTTGGTTGTTCGTCATGATTTCCATACCAGGCTATTTATTTTCTTACATTATTTGTATAACACAAAAAATCATCGTCAACGACATATTCTTCTAATCATATATATAATGTATAAAAAGGACTTTTTCTGTCATCTTTAAACGTTGTTTAAGCCTTCATAGTGGGTTACATAAATCCTTATTTTTTCTGTTAGCACCATCGTATTAATAAAAAAGGAACAGATAAATTATATGAAATACAATTTCATAAATTATTTAAAATCTCATCAAAAAAATGTTATTTTAAGAATAATAATACATCATTCTTGCTTTAAAGTAAAAGAAAGCTTTGGTGAAAAGTGTTCATTCGACATCATATCTCCATAAAATAGGAAGTAATATCTAAAGAACAACAACATTCATTCAATAATAGAAGTAGTCGTACCAGTTTGAAAATTTAAGATTTAAGAAAATGATGGTAGCAGTGATTTGATTTGGGAAACATTACCATCCCCAAACACATACACAAACTTACTCAAAACTTTTATGACAAACTCCGAAAAACTTTATGAAATGATTTCAAACTGAATGCCAACTGATAAGAGAATGGCTTGGTATGTATATTCTTTCTAGTACGTACAGAAAATTCGTAATATATTGCAGGACGCGATTAAAATAAAGAAACCATTTGAAGGAAAAAATAAAATTACCAGTATATTTACAACACCATCAGCATGTAGGACTATTACAGGTTTCCGTAAGTCGTTTTCCAGAAATAAACTTATCATACTTACCATAAAAAGTAAAGGAAGGCTTGTCGAAAATTTGATACATACCTAGAAACAAAAAAAATCAAATTAGATAATATATTCATTTTGAATTGAATTAAATAATAAAAGGTTTCATGATACGAAAATATATGTCAATATTAAAAATTTGGTATTCATAAATTTATTATTTTACATTTACATAAATATATATGATTATTTCCCCTGATAACACCGAAGAACTACCGTAAAAGGCAAGATAAAAAATATATTAGGAACGTATCATAAAGTTACAGAAAAAATGATTATCTAAAGGGCCCTGTACATGGTGAAAATTATTTGTTTGAAAACAAAAGTGCAAACATTCAAATCAATAGATCAAATTAATTTGTTAAGTTTGCTGTACACGTTCAATTTATTTGTCAAATTTGTGGAGTGTGCAAACTTGTTTGACGTGTTTGTCAAACAATGTTGTCATTCATCACAGTTGTGTTCTCCATGGTTTTAAGGCGATAACTGAAATCTTATTTGACAAACACCGTGATTATCAATCACTTTCAAAAAATTTGACAAACAAATTTGTCCAACAAAAATTTGACAAATAATCTGGCCGTGTACAGGGGCACTTAAAAATTGAAAATTTTGATCAGTACACAAAATATCAGTATTTACACAGCTCAAAAATCTTAAAACTCTCATTATTTGAAAGAATATAGAGACTAAGAAACATAGTAATATTATCTATCTTTCTTTCTATATTCTATAATCATAGAACTTATGCCATCATTCTCTTCTCTCTTTGTTCGCATTCACCATTCACGTTAACCGATGTTATTCCTGGAATCATACAGCAGCCAGCAGCCACCAATGTATATTCTTTTATTTGTACGTTTTTGGTATTTGATGCCTGCAGTATAGACAGTCAGTACCTAAACAAAATATTTCACAAGAAATTCAAGAAACTTAAAAGGAAATAAATTATGAATAATTATTACAAAATTCTCTTCGACACGATTTATTTATGTATTCAAATATCTATATTCTTCTTATTCAATGTTATACATTCATTTAAAAACAATGTAGAAATGTGAGTTATTTTTTACAGAGTGATTCAGTGTGAGGAGTATTACCACTATAAGTAAAATTAACAGCACAATTTTCACTATTCATCATTAAGGTAAATACCAGAATAGTTCCCTTAAAAGATGGATGTAGATGCGATCTTTTTTTGACACATTCATGTACAAAATGAATATTAAAATGAATAAAAATTATTATTACTTTAATATTATTCTGATAATTTTGTTTCTAGAGATATATTAGAAGTTAAATAGTTTGTATAACCATCTTGTTAAATCCAGGTATCTTTGTTTGTCACGTTTTCACCTTGATAAGGTAAGTTGATGGTCGCGAAGCACGTAGCGATTCGAGATCATTGCATATATAGGGAATGTGTAATTTCACCTGGAGTCACCAGATTTTTTCCCAATTATGTACCGATTTATTTTGAGCTTAGTAAACAGAGGGTGTGTATGATAAACATTCGTAGGATCGCCTTGAAAATGATAGTGCTTGAATAAAAAAATTCTAACTAAACCGAGAGCCTTTGGCATAAGAGGACAACGCGCAAACGCCACTCCGCTCCCCATTGATAATGACTCTTTACTTTTATCTTAATGATGTGCACATCGTCTATGCATATACCATTCGAGGTAGACTGATGTATTTCACCAAACTTTCACAGCTATTCAAAAATATTTTTGTCGCGATGACGGTAATCGAGCCTATAACCCAGCAATAGTTTGTAGTTGTAGAAAGCTTAACAAATTGAAATATTTATTATAAATAGGTATATACTATATTCTAAAAATTACCTAGAGATAATAATACGTCGCGTTAAGATTTTTGGCTTTTATTTCAAATGAAATTCGCAAATCTAAACCACAAATATAGTTTAAGAATTTGGCTACAATAAATTATGTACTTGACTCATACATTATACTCACAATTATACTACTTTTGAATTAGGAATGCATTCTCAAATTCATTGAACATCTGATCGCTATAGATCCATTTTTCGAGCTAAACATTGGTCTACAAAATCAATATACTAAATTAAATTTACAATATAATGCGACCCATATTTTTTTTTAACACTCAATATATATTCGCAACAAAAATAAAATAATATTTAAATTATTAATTTATTAATCAATTATGTATGAATTCTACATAATTCTTGTACATTTCCTTTCATTTTTTTTAGTCCATTGTATATTACTTTGTGTTTTATTAATTATTTTTGTTTTCCAAATAATATCTCTATTGATAAGAAAACTTTCGTTTTTGTATTTAAACAAGTGAAAATTTATATTTAAAACAGAAAATTTATTATATTATAATAAAAGAGAATCTGACAATGTTGACGGAAAATCTAAATGTAAAATGACATTATGGGAATTCATTCAAATATAAATTTTATTTAAATTAATATAATATTGTTTTATATTTAAAGCTATAATACATACCACGTTGAATACGTGTTGTATAGCTCAAAAATTGGTAGCTAGGACACTCTATTCTTTAAATTTGCTTCATTAAATAATAACTGTAGATAAATCTACTTAGATAAGACAAATCCTGTTTAGAAATAAATTTCGATTTTTGTCCCAATTTCATAAATCTGAAGTCATGCTGAATTTTTAGGGATGATAAGCACTTTTGAAAATTCTACAAATTGATTTGTTTGCTTTTTCGGAAATTTTCGAATACACCCACAAGCTGTAAATGGACGCTGAAATGTTCGGCTTTTTTATTATTGTAATGGAAAAATCATTCAATATTTTTTTTGATCGATACACAGCAATACGAATGTCCGTTGATCAACAATCCAAAAATGGCAGTCTATGTCATGCAGAGTACATCAAGTTTTATCAGGTATCACACAAAATTTTTTTATAATTATTATTGAACCTTTCCATTACAAAACTATTTCCATTTAAAGAGGAAAAAGTTGTAATACAAACCGTAAAAAATTTTTTGCTTGTAATTGTTAATATTACTCACAACTGCCAACATTAAAATGTTTGATATATACAAAACAAATATATATTATGACGTGTTTATGGTATAATAATTTCATGTTATATCAATTATTATAATTATTATTATTATCATCTATATCTTATCTTATTATTTTATTCAACTGTAAATTTCTTCAATCATTTCATGTGATCGAATGAATACCTACGTCTCTATCTGTATCTTTGGTTCTGTTCTGTTCTTTTGTGATTTAAATCAATTTCATGAATTTGATAGATTTTATTCTAATACACTTATTTACAAATACAGTGTTATTTACGTAACCATGTTTAGCCAAACAAACACTGTTTAAGATAAATAAAAGTGTTACGTAATTTATATAATGTTTCTTCAATTTTTAAAATACATTACAACAAAAGGTGATATTAAAAAATAAAGTTTGATCGATCAGTTTTTGTTGTTTTGCTCATGGAATTATGTAACTAAATTATTGTTAACTCGTCTTATTATTTCGGTATTGTTTCCTCATGTTTGGAAAGAATGGATTATTTACTATGATTTCATCATTAATTTTAAATAAAATTTAAAAATTTAATTAATGCGATGTTATTTATAAATGCACTTGAAGAAATGTTTATATGGCTAATTTATGCCTCCATATCAGAAATTTGTCTTTGGTGATCGGTTGAGATCGGTAATTACGTTACATCAGTGGGGAGGAGGAAATTTTTTTTATTAAGTTCTCACTTGAAGTATGTTACAAATCGTATTAGCATCATTTCCATCGAAACCAAAATATAAATTTAAAATTCAAAATAAAAATTATTTATCTCTTCTCACAAGCAATATGTTGAGCTGTAAATTAAATATAGTGTGTATTGCACCTGAGTGAAAAACCGGGGAAATGTTTTTTTAAACATTGTATGTGAGTGTATCTGCTAGTAATAGTATAATTTGTTTGCAATGAAATAAATTTTTGAACATAATTATAATTATTATTATAATTATTATTAATTATATTTATAACTTCATTTTTGTAGCATATTAAAATAATCAATAATAGAGAAACACAGGTTTTCCCCTATTATTCATTATCATGCTCAAAGGGAGGCAATTTTCATTGATAACAACTTTTCGAGGAGAGATTATTGTCAAACAATTTATTACAATTTTTTTTTTCATTTTTTTTAAACATAAATAATTAAATAAAAATACAACTTTTGAAAAGCGTAAAAAACTTTTATATACTTTTTTTTAATACAATTTCAACAAAAATATATACATAATTAAAAACAATCAGTAATACGATTTTATAATTATTATTTTTTTGTTTTTCTTAATTCTTTCGTTGACATAATTGTAAGAAGGACATTGCAGAAAGATGTTTTTGTCAACTTTTTTCTATTTGTTACCTCTATGTATTGATGTTGGATAATCCAGCATAGAATACCAATGCTACCAAATTATCAAATTTTTACCAATGTTATCAAATAATCCAATCTTTACGGAATTATTTTAGTCTTTTATGTGAATGATCTTGAATGGTAAGATGGGGTTATGAAACAATTTGTTACAAAAAATGTTGATGTAAAAGAAAATATTATTTTGGTCCTTCCTAAACTAATACATAATTTAGAAATTACCTTTAGTTTTTCGTAAATAATCCTATCTTGAATTTTTTCAATTTATACTAATTATTTTTACTTTCCCTTACTAAACTATTAAAAGGAAGTATTGTTATCCTGTCAAAATTTCGAAATCGAGTTTTCAATGGAAATTGGTGGTCCGAATTATCCGTGTAATTTTCTAGATTTTTACGTTTTCCTCGAAAATGGCTACAACGTTTTTCTTCGAATATAGTACGTTTACAGATCATTTTAAGCTCTTCATCTTGAAACAATTCTCTTGGATCATTTAAATAAGGGAGACAAATCAAATTTAACATATTTAGCTGCATATATAATAAATACGTTACATACTAAGGATATTAAGTAAAAGGAAAAGTCCTGTTACGCGTGGTATGATGTTGACTTGTTAATAGAAGATATTCTTTTTTAAATCAAGCTATTATAATTTTTAACATTTTTCTGTATACAACTAATTTTGATTTTTCAGAATTTTAATAAGGTCGTTAAACCTTTCATTCATAATTATCAATTTTGTGTCATTCTTTAAGTATTTAGTTTTTCAGAATCAAGCCAAAACATAAATGCCAATAAAACCGGTTTTATAGCTTAAAATAGCACATGAACTTTAAAATAAAAAATCCCACTTTATATTAACCATCCAGTTTTAGAAAGTAATTGAAATGAATGTCTAATTGAAATATAACTTTAGGATTTTTTTAATAGTTAATATTAAAGTTTGACAATGTACTTTAATTAAAAGCAGATTTGAGAGGAAAAACATACTTTTCAAATAATATTTTGTAAAATTGCAGACACTGTAATCAAAACAAAATTGTTCCTGAAATCCTTAGAACATAGCTCTTTGGGACTTCTTTATCGATTTAGCGCACTTGTAATAAATTATTCATTTTCTATATAATATTATTATTTGTTCAATTTCTTTGAATGTAAATTGAATAACAAATAGTGTAATTAGAAGTCTTCCTAGAAGCTTGAAGCGGTATCGTGCAGTATCTTAGTGTATAAGATACATAAAACAAACTTTATTCCAGTAGACACTTTTATCTCATTCGTTGAAACCTTTTATTTTATAAAATTCTAATACCACTTTCCTCGAAGTTGATTGCCTCTGATAATTAAAACACTTTATTATGGTTTGCAATCAATTCAGAGCTAGAAGTAAACGCAGCTAGCGATTGAAAAAGGAACTGCAGCTCTAACAATCTAAGTATATTTAAAATTGAATAAGAACCATTCTCAGAATGTTCTTAAAGAAAATTAATAAAGAGGTTCAAATCGATAATTTTCCTTTTACATAGAGGTTATATGAGTGTTACATACAAAATTTTTTATTTCTCCAGTACAATCTTTATAAATTTTATTTGTAAAAAGACGAAAGAATAAAATATTGACTTTTCTTTTTCTTTTTTGAAGTATACACATCACTTGGTTTTCATCTTTTTTCATTCTTGTAAACGACACACACAAAAAAAAAAGAAGAAATATCACTTTACCCTTGACTAAATCTTCTACAATGTGATATCATCGTATCTTTTGTTCCACTCCACTCACTTAACATAGGTTATACCTACTGTTGTATGATGATGGTGTTGTGTTCTATATGTATGTATATAGTAAAAAAAAGTTGTTGTAGGCTCTTCTTCAGGAATAAGTACCCTGGTAGTAGGTTATTTGCTGATATATATTTATATACTGTATTGTTAAGTGTGTTATTAAATGGGTAGGTGAAAATAAAAATATTTATCTAATACAAAAATATTAATTATAAGAAACAAAGACAAAAATGATTAAAAAAAATGAAATTCGATTTAATGACAGATATTTCAACAAGTGACAATTATTTGTGATATAACCCAGATGTTTTTTTTTTCTGTAACTTAGTAACGTTTCTTCAGAATTTTATATAATTTGCTGGACACCGTTTATCACAGTCAGGAAATTTGCTTTTTACTATTTGCTGTATAACCTTATTGGGCCATGATGGACTTTATAGTAACAAATGTTCAACAATTATTTTTCCTCTTGGCCAAAACCAATAAAAATAAAAATATGTGATGGCCTTTATTTTCTTACAAATAAGATTAGTATGGTACTGTCGGTGAAGTCTAATGCATGGAGCTACGAGCTATAACAAATTTTGTTGGAAAAATATTATTATCTCAACAAAAACTGCTACGGCCTTGCATATACTCGTAACCTTACGCCAATAAAAATATCATTATCAACATTTTTTTTACCTAGTTAATAGATTATCCTGTTGTGTCCAATTCACCCTTCTTACACTCGACATATACATAATATGTCAGAGTATACAATTTTTAGTCTAAAGTTTGTAACGATAGACCGCACAAACAAATATTTGGTATAGGTGTTCATAGAGTCCCCTAAGTTGTCCAATTCCGTATGTCCGCCTGCCCGCCTGCCTGTCACCATAATAACTCAAAAACGAAAAGATCTAGCGAGTTGAAATTTTCGTGACGTATTTTACATGTAAAGAGTTTAATTTCGTGAATGAGCAAAATCGAGTCAATGGGTACAGAACGTTACTTTTGAAACATAAATAAAGAAGACAAATTATTGAATGCAGCTTATGAATGATAATGATTAAAAATAGTTCAAACATTGATACTAAATTATATGTTAAGTATCTAAACAATTAACTCTGTTAGTTGCGATATTAACTTGGGACTAGTCATTTTATTTTAGATATCGAAACAAACTAAAATTGTGTCAACAACGTAATGTCGTAAGAGTTTCTTAAATTTTTAATACATAATAATAATATCAATTAAAATATTTAAACTTTTATTTGTTAATAAATAATCAAACAATCAATGTTTATTTTAAATAATATGATCAAAATTTTAACATTGGTGTAATTACAATTATTATTTACACTATTATGGTAAAAAATTTATGAATAACTACACAATTGCTAATTAAAATTTGTAATCTACGTAAATAATTAATTTTGGCGGATCTGATAAGGTAATTTATTATTTATTATTCATTTTTCATATAACAATATTTATTAATGACTGTCTATAAATAAAAACCTATTGAAGATTAATTTCGAATTATTTTCAAAAGAACATTTAGACTGCCCAACAACAATGCAAAATAATAACAGCAACCAAATTTGGAAAACAATTATCATCTGTCCCGTTAAAAAATTATAGGGATTTGAAAAAAATTTCCAAATATCTCAAGAAAACTGATATAACTTTTGAGGAAAGCCAAATTAAACCAAGTTTAAATTCAAACTTAAAATAAATAAATGAAAAAGTAATTTCTGGTAAATTATTTTACATTCGTAATAAATTATGGTGTAATTTCGGTATATCATAAAATTATTTATTGTTAAAATAATCAATATAATACGAATATTGATTGTTTTGGTAAATTGATTATAAATAGTCACATAGCAATGTTATCGTTCATATAAAAATAAGCAAATATTTTTAATGTATAGTCAAGGTATGTGTGACTAATTATAAATGATATTAATAGCGATCCAAGATAATTGTTAATAAAATTATTATTTTAAGACGCACCACTTTTTTTGTTTCTTAAAAGTTTTGACGTTTGTATAATTAAGATTTTGATATTTTAATATAAAGTTCCTACGATGAATGGAGGTTACCGAAATTGGTAGCGAGTGCGAATAAAACTTTATTAGCATTTGTATAAAAGAGTTTTTTTAAGAATTTTTATAACATTAGACAATTGTTTATACAATTTTCCTCGAGTGTTCAATTTCGTTGACCTATATATATTCATGATTTTAAGATAATCACATACGATAAACAAAGCATAGAAACCTCCTTAAGTGAGAAAATTAAAAGGTTTTGTATCCACATTCTTCTAGAAAAAAAAACTAATTTTTTGAAATTCTAAATGTAAAATAAACATAACTAACCTCATTTTTTATCGATGTTCAAAAACAGATAGACTTTTGTGGTTTGTTGATAAACATAGGCTTTAATTAATTAATATTTAAATAAACATTTTATGACTCATTATTCATTATCACTCGCTTTTGTTATGCGTAGATTCATTGCGGTCATATTGTGCGTTCAAATTTAAAGTAATTGTGTAATGAAAAAAAAAAATACACATAAACAATTAAACGACTGGGTATCTCTTTGGTTCATTTTGAACCACTCAACGTCTTATGTTCAATGTCTTAGCCCTGTCAATAAATTTACCAATTATCCATTATGATCAATCGAGAGATTTGCAAAAAATTTCAAAATTAAAACTCAGATCTCTTTGATTCATCGACGTATTTTTTCTTTTACTGTAGAAAAAAGTTTCACATACTTTTAGTTTTAAGCGATTATATTATTCACTAGCTGTTACCCACCCGGTTTGCAGAACAGCTTAAACTTTCTACACGTCTTCGACTAATTCTCTTACAGAATGTTTATGCAAAATTTAAAGCAATTAGACCAAGAAATCACATTGTACAATAAAAATATTACCCCTATTTATACCCCTTTATGGGTAGAATTTCGGAAAATCCTTTTTTATTGAATGCCTACATAATACAATGAACACAACCTCCAAACTTCAGATCTCTTCGATTATCTGTTAAGAATGTGCGTTGATCCCCGCCAGTCAGTCATTCAGAACAGTATAGATGCATTTGCGTAGTGAACCAAATCAAATACGAACGTTTTAAGCATATTTTTATCATCAGTGTTAATAGACTAAGAGCTAAGGAACGCCCGACCTACGTCATAAAATAAAGGCTGAATTTGATTTTTTGTATGAGTATTCAATAGTGTATGTTTATGTGCAATAAGATTACAGCCTTGATTAGGAAGGAAGGGGTTATAAGAAGTTAGAAAAAAGTCTCAAATAAAAATTGCATACTAAAAAATTTAACATATAAATGATTCTTTCTGTTTTTTTTAACTTTCAATTATTTTGATATTTTCAATACATATTATTTTGATGTATTCAATATATTTTTCAATTCACATTACCAATCACAAACGTTATTAGATCAATTCTCAAGTAATGGTCATTTTTAATTGAAAGATTGAATTCACAAGAATTTTCTTTCAAGTATTTATCTATATTTTGTTATTGTGAGATCATCAAATGTGAACACATTCTTTTAGAACACCCGTATAAATAAAATAAAATGTTTGAATGCATGAATTCAGAACATTAACTAGAATAATATTTATAAATATATTGAATAAGTACTGTAAATAATAAAAAAATCTCTCCCACGTTGTTATGATGCTTATGTATGATGTGTTTAATGTCGTCAAGTATATCCTCATTTACATAAATTTATGTTGTCTTCCATTTATCTATCTAATTTAACTGTACAATATTATTTCAGATGTTTTAATGTCAACACTTGAAGTCAAATAAATGGATTTATATTTTGTATTCATTCAAAGAATTCAGTGCTGTGAGTCTATACATTATTTTCAAGTTTCTATCTATTTTGACATGATTCATGTCGTTATCTCACGATAACAATGGACTTTACGTCAAAAACCGTCAGAAATATTTGAGGTCTAAATGATAGATCTTTAAACTTCTAATAAATCAAAAAAAACATGTATGCAGTAAGCATCCCAGCAAACATCTAAGTCAGAAAGACTTCAAAAATAAGTCTTTATGAAGGCTTCTTTAAGATTCCTCAATTATGAACGTCGTGATGACTTCTTCTTCATAGTCATAATTAAGAACTCTTTAAGAGTAGTCTTTGCAAAGTCAGAATTTTTAGAAGTATTTTTTCTGATTTTCGATGGAAATCAAGATAAAGTGTTTAGATAGGTAGTGTTATTTATTCTTCAAAAAATCTTCGTCTTAATTTAAAAAAAATTGGTGTATCTTCGATAATTTTTTTAATTTATTTAAAAAAATATTTTATTTATTTTCGTAGTCTAAGAAACGAATTTATTTTATTAGTCATAAAAAAGAACTCTTAAAGCATTCTTATTTATGAAGTCTAAAGGCTTCTAATAATTGGCGCATTTGACGTCTTAAAGGATTAATGACTTCTTATCTTATAAATTTAAATATGATGTCTCTTGAATGCGGAAATAAATCATTTAAAAATATTTTTAAATAAATTTGACATACTATTTATACGAGCAATTCCATAATTATTTAATTTCTGTAATAATTTTAATACTAAAAAGTGTAAATTAGATACAAATTTGTGTAATTATTTATTGATATATGGCTTACTACAAATTAACGCTCAAATCGATTAATTGTAGTTTTTACCTATTATCGATATAATGGTCTTCCACAAAGTTAAGCTCAACACAATATTTCACACTGATTATTATAATAGGGTTATTTGACCATGTTATTTACAATATATTAAGTATATGTATCATAAAATTTTATAACAATTGTTCTTATTTTTGAAACAATGTTAAACGTTTCAAAACCGTTCCACAATTGATTTAGAATAAATGAATCATACTTTGTTAAGTATATTATAGTAGAACTTCATCAAAAATGATTTTAAATTTACATGTTTCCAACAAATTGGAAAAGTAATAGGGCAGGTCCTTAGATTAAACACTAAACAAAATTTTTTTAAGAAACGCAGTAGTCGTTTGAAAAATTGCCAGATTTTCGTGACATATTCTAGATAGAAAAAGTGTGTTTAAGTTCGTAAAGGAGTAAAATCGGATTACTGAGTCCAAAGAACAAATGACCCACAAACAATACAATTTAGAAGAAAAATTAAATTAAATTAAATACGTGTTATTATTATATGTTTTTATAACTGTCTGAACTGTAAATTTAGAATATTTTATGAATGCTAATCAACAAAAATAGTTACCTATATGTCAAGTATCACTATTAGTTGTTATTTTCATTCATTACTCAGGTTTAACTGTACTTACATTTATATTATAAATAATATATTGATGAAAATAAACTATCGACTTATATTTTATTTTGAAAAATATATAAATCAAATATTTTTATAATATTATATTTTGAATTATGTTATTTTAAAAATCCAGAACCGTTTCATATCACATTGATTTGCAATCAAATCAATCTTGATTTTGTTTGTTTTCTTCTAAAATGTTGTGTATTGTTTTTAAAATTAAATTTTAAATTTATAAAAATAGGTTAGTAATATTTATTAAGAATATAATTTTGTAGCGTGTGTCTGTGTAAAAACATTTATACAAAGTATTTAAATTATAAACAAAAATATTTTAAATAATTAAAATAATTTCATTTCAGATTATATTTGAATATATTAACTAATGTATATGCTAAAAGTGCAATCGGATTTATAAAAAATTACACCATCTTTAATAATTTGAAGAAATAAAGTCGATAAGTTGTTTCTGATGCAAATTAACTTGATCTTTTATTAATCTCCAAATATTTTCTATGTTGTATTAAAATTCGTACAGATAAGTTTGATGTTTATATAGGAAAAGAAATGGATTGCCAATAGCGAAATGCAATTTAGTAATTGGTAAGAAAAAAAACTTTTAATGTTGGTAGACAGTTTTTAACTCATTTGAGAATAAAGTTATCTGTTTTATTTTAAAAACGAGCTTAAATGTGCTTGTTTAGGTGTAAGGAACTATGGTCTCAATTATCTACATCTAAAATTGGCCGACACCCTATTTTTATCATTTTCAGGCCACTTTTTCAATTTGTTATCAAATAGTTTCAACTTTACACATACTTCATACGTACAGTTAGAATCATTTTTTTTGAGCTGAATTGTATACATATTAATACTAATAATAATAAACAAATATTTACATTTTAATAATTATTCTTGACAGAAACATATTTAATTTAACATACAAACGTTGTATTTGATGAACGTTAATGACAAAAACTGACATAAAGAGCCATACAAATTCTAAATATGGGCGTACCCTTACCAAAATTTCTTTGTTCTCAGGACTTTAAAACAATGAGTACATAAAGTCATTCATTGAGTGAAACAGCAACCTTCATCCGTATATCGTTAACACAATATAAACTATACTTTCTTTGTACGCAGTAAACTCTAAAGTATGCTATTTTTACAAATTTTAAAGTAATATCGATTTTTGCACAAATCTTTAAAAATATTATTATTGAAAATTTATGGTTCTATTTACAACATCAAGTTACACCCTAAAATAATAAGAACTCATTCTACTGCACTTCAGATTAACTGCGCCTTTCAAATCATTAAACAAATTATTTGTAAGTTAAATAAATACTGCATAAATTTTCAATAAATTGCAACATTAAAATATCGATAATTATGTGACAGTTTTCATGTACCTCCTCGAGTTTTCTTGCGTGGATATACAGATCAAATTAAAAAGATGGCATTTAGCAACCCAGAAAACCAGAAAGCAGAACACTTCCTCTTTTGTATATGGAGGCAAACATCCTTGCCTCATACTTGAAGAAATGTTGTTTAATAAAAAGTGTTCATACATATCGGAAATTAAAAAATATCATCAATAGAAATAGTTTTCGATATAATTCAATTCAAACGAAAAAAAAAATAATTTTCCAATTTTTTAAATGAACAATAAAAAATAAAATAAAATACAGTACAAGCAATAATATAATTTTTATTTTAACTCAAAATGGCATGTGCTTCATTAAACGGTCGTTGAAAATTTATTGATAACACGAATTTATGATTGGTGATAATAATATTTTGATTGTTATTTAACACTTGCTGCACGCATCGTTAGAGGAAATTTTTTTTAAATTTTCAATAGCTATATACCATCCAAGTTATTAATTGGAAAAATCGTTACAATTTACACATTAACAGTAATATACAAGTATACGGATACAAAAATTTTAATTTCACACATATGATGAAATAGTATTAGTATAATTTAATATTATATGCATGACAAAACAAAACGTGATGGAAATGACTTTCAAACTCCAGACCAATAATTACCTACCTAATTAAAAGTAAAATTTTGTACTTTTTTTAAGTGATATTTTCATTCCTTTCAAAAAACCATTGTTTTCCATTTTAAATGAGAATTAGTAGTTTCTAATAGGAAAAACACTTTTTCTTATTAATTTAAATCCGATTATAATATGATTTTTAAGACTTACTTGTTAAGAAGCACACTCTTTGAATACTACATTTTGATACTAAAAATGTAGAGATTATATCGTAAAAATGGATATAATCTCTGTAACAAGGAGTTTTTGATTAATATTGTTAATCAAAAACTCCTTGTTATAAAGAATTTATCTATTTTTACCTTATAATATCTACCTTTATATTATCAAATTGTATTATTCAAAGAGTGTGCTTCATACCACGAAAGTTAATCACTGTTATACTGAAATTTTAATTTTAAAATCAAATCATGTATATCTTTGTTTCACACAGAGATATAGTTTTTTACGGAGATATTTCTCTGTAAATAGTAAACAAATTTTCTGTAACAGGTGAAAGGGCAAATTTGAGTAATTCGGATTATACCTAATGTTTAAAAATAATTTATTTCCTCTTTCCATGTGAATATAATACATTTTGAGTAGAAAGTTAAAACATAAAAAATTTTAATAGAATTTTTAAACATTATTATTTCAATGTATGCATAATAATAAAAAATCGTCATGCAGGTGTTTCGTCAACTAAGCGAATACCAGTCTCTAATAATCAACGTAGATACGACAAGTGATTCATATGATTACATATCTTAGTCTCCTTTACATACGGTCCATTTATGTTGGAAATACCAAGACCAAAAATAATTGGAAGATTTTAAAAGAAATTTGCTGTATAATTGTTATCTTTACTGTTAAAACAATAGCTGATTTTTCTTGTATAAGATATTCGCTTAAAAAAACAATACGATAAATTCTTATTTCAGTTAAATCGTTAAATATATTTAATAGATGACGAACGCCAACGATGTGTATTCTTTTTAATTTAAAGATTTTTATTTACTTTTTCAAATGTTAAAGAAGAATGATAAAAAAAACCTTGACATATTTTATGTCCCGCATTGAACCAAAAACATTTATTAAATATATAATTACAGAGTAATATTGAATCTAAAAAACCACTAAAACCACACCACACAATGAATAAATATTTTGTTACTACATTGAGCGAACGAACGAGCGCATAGCACAGCATTTATAATACAAATTATATTTATTTAATTCTATCCTTCATAATAAGTTTGCATAATGTTTAATTAATGGTTAAATAAATATCATTTTTGCAATTATACGCCACTGTTTTGTTCTTTATCAATAATTGTATGTTTTTTTATTTTTATTTTAATTTTTTTATTTGAATACGATAACGAATGAAAGAAACACTTGATTATAAATGAATGAATGAATGCATTTTTATATAAATAAAATAAAAAAATTATTATAGTTTAAACAAAAAATTATATTGTATAAAAAAATCATACAACTGCTATCATCAGAAAACATTAAAATCTTATAAATACTCCAAAAAAACGAAAAAGACAAATAAAGATAGTAAAAAATTTTGTGTAAAATCAACAGAATTTAAATGTTAGAAACGATCTAATCAAAATTTATGTATTAACACAAAAAAATTTGTAGAAATTTTAATAGAAATATTGTATTTTCAAATTTTCTGTTGAAAATTTTTGTAATGATTACTTAATAAACTCGGTGTTAAAATATTTACCAAAGCATTTGCCAACAAACTATCAACAAAAATCAGCCGCCAAAAGATTTGGTTTTAAATGTTATTATAATTTGTTTAGTATTAAAAAAATTTTAAGCCAATTTTTATTGAAACAAGAAATGTAGTTTTGGAAATTCTATATATACAACTACTTCAATAAACCACATTAAACCTAATCCAATATTGAAATTTTTCAATTAAACTCTTCAATATCGTATAGAATATATGACCCAGATTTTGTAAAATTTAAATGATAAATACCTCCATAGCATGCTATATTGAAATAAAAATTTATTGAAAAATTTTGTTTTATAAGAAAATCCTCTTAAAAAAATTATGTCGAAAAATTAATTTTTTATATAAATAAAAAATCCACGGCACGATATTAAATTTCTTATAAGGATATCCCGTCAAATTATCTTATAATCGGCCCTTGAAAAGGAAATTTTATTTAGGATTCCTTGTCTTGGTACCTGTATGTAT
Organism: Chrysopa pallens; assembly: GCA_020423425.1. Taxonomy (NCBI): domain Eukaryota; kingdom Metazoa; phylum Arthropoda; class Insecta; order Neuroptera; family Chrysopidae; genus Chrysopa; species Chrysopa pallens. The sequence continues at coordinate 57,908,772 of CM035594.1, read as the reverse complement.
GGAATGTTTAAAATAAAATTTGAACCTCAGTGTTCCATTCAGCTTAAAATGATATTACGTATGTAAATCGAATAACAATACAATATCAAGACATAATAGAACAGAAAATTAATATCGTAGCGATGTAAAATTTAATTATTTAAGGTTTCTTTCGATTCTAACATATTTTGATAAATACGCTTTTTATTTTTAACTTAAAAATTCAAGAAAACTCTCTTTTATTACCATAAATTCTTATGGATGAAAAATAAAAATGTAACAAAATTGTTTTAATCGATAACAAAGCAACATTCGAATGAAATTAGGCAATATTTGGTGTACAGTAAAAATTCTTCTAGAGCAAACACTGCAATAAAATTCTTTATAGGAATTATTCACACATTTAAATGGCATAACATACCATATCATATAATAAATTTTTGTAATCAATATGAAATGAAACCAATACCAAAAATATTTCTATTATAAAAATATCAATAAAACAAATAACGGTAGTACATTCCATAACAAATTCAAATTTCTTTATAGTTTTTTTTTTTAAAACAATATATGTTTTTGGTTTCATTTGTAGTGATCCATTAAAACATTGATAAGAAAACAATTCAAGTAATGAGTTTTTGTTATCAATTTTTATAATATAAGAATTCATTCAAAATACAGCTATTGTACTAATATATACACGGTGGGTAACTAAATAATATACAAATGTATCGCATCACAAGAAACTCAAGCACTGCATTATAGCGCGAGTCTAAGAATAATATAGTTTTTGAATATGATTCATAGATGAATAACTCATACATCAATATGTTAATACGTGAAGCAAAAAACTTTGTACCTCTATTTACGAAATTGGGAGGACGGAGTTATTTTTCTGAACTCTATGACGTCACAAAAACTAAAAAAATTAGTTTTGCCTTTTAACGGTCAATTTTAACCCAATTTTGGCAAACAAAGTATGTAATCCTACTAAATTTAGGTCACACTTTTCAAATTTTTAGTAAAATTTAATATATCTATAATAAATTACAAGATAGTATGTGTCTGGTGGTGCTATTTCATATAAGGGTTAAAGAAAGCGAACTTACTATAATAAAAATGAAAAGTACGACCCAAAATTAGTGGCTTTCAAAAAAAAGTTCACTCAAATTGGCCAACATTTGGCCAAGATATCGAAAAAATTATTTTTCTGAACTCTATGACGTCACAAAAACTAAAAAAATTAGTTTTGCCTTTTAACGGTCAATTTTAACCCAATTTTGGCAAACAAAGTATGTAATCCTACTAAATTTAGGTCACACTTTTCAAATTTTTAGTTAAATTTACCATATCTATAATAAATTACAAGATAGTATGTGTCTGGTCGTGTTATTTCATATAAGGGTTAAAGAAAGCGAACTCACTATAATAAAAATGAAAAGTATGACCCAAAATTAGTGGGTTTCAAAAAAAAGTTCACTCAAATTGGCCAAAATTTAGCCAAGATATCGAAAAAATTATTTTTCTGAACTCTATGACGTCACAAAAACTAAAAAAATTAGTTTTGCCTTTTAACGGTCAATTTTAACCCAATTTTGGCAAACAAAGTATGTAATCCTACTAAATTTAGGTCACACTTTTCAAATTTTTAGTAAAATTTAACATATCTATAATAAATTACAAGATAGTATGTGTCTGGTCACGTTATTTCATATAAGGGTTAAAGTAAGCGAACTCACAATAATAAAAATGAAAAGTACGACCCAAAGTTAGTGGGTTTCAAAAAAAAGTTCACTCAAATTGGCCAAAATTTGGCCAAGATATCGAAAAAATTATTTTTCTGAACTCTATGACGTCACAAAAACTAAAAAAATTAGTTTTGCCTTTTAACGGTCAATTTTAACCCAATTTTGGCAAACAAAGTATGTAATCCTACTAAATTTAGGTCACACTTTTCAAATTTTTAGTTAAATTTACCATATCTATAATAAATTACAAGATAGTATGTGTCTGGTCGTGTTATTTCATATAAGGGTTAAAGTAAGCGAACTCACAATAATAAAAATGAAAAGTACGACCCAAAGTTAGTGGGTTTCAAAAAAAAGTTCACTCAAATTGGCCAAAATTTGGCCAAGATATCGAAAAAATTATTTTTCTGAACTCTATGACGTCACAAAAACTAAAAAAATTAGTTTTGCCTTTTAACGGTCAATTTTAACCCAATTTTGGCAAACAAAGTATGTAATCCTACTAAATTTAGGTCACACTTTTCAAATTTTTAGTAAAATTTAACATATCTATATTAAATTACAAGATAGTATGTGTCTGGTCACGTTATTTCATATAAGGGTTAAAGAAAGCGAACTTACTATAATAAAAATGAAAAGTATGACCCAAAATTAGTGGGTTTCAAAAAAAAGTTCACTCAAATTGGCCAAAATTTAGCCAAGATATCGAAAAAATTATTTTTCTGAACTCTATGACGTCACAAAAACTAAAAAAATTAGTTTTGCCTTTTAACGGTCAATTTTAACCCAATTTTGGCAAACAAAGTATGTAATCCTACTAAATTTAGGTCACACTTTTCAAATTTTTAGTAAAATTTAACATATCTATAATAAATTACAAGATAGTATGTGTCTGGTCACGTTATTTCATATAAGGGTTAAAGTAAGCGAACTCACAATAATTAAAATGAAAAGTACGACCCAAAGTTAGTGGGTTTCAAAAAAAAGTTCACTCAAATTGGCCAAAATTTAGCCAAGATATCGAAAAAATTATTTTTCTGAACTCTATGACGTCACAAAAACTAAAAAAATTAGTTTTGCCTTTTAACGGTCAATTTTAACCCAATTTTGGCAAACAAAGTATGTAATCCTACTAAATTTAGGTCACACTTTTCAAATTTTTAGTAAAATTTAACATATCTATAATAAATTACAAGATAGTATGTGTCTGGTCACGTTATTTCATATAAGGGTTAAAGTAAGCGAACTCACAATAATAAAAATGAAAAGTACGACCCAAAGTTAGTGGGTTTCAAAAAAAAGTTCACTCAAATTGGCCAAAATTTGCCCAAGATATCGAAAAAATTATTTTTCTGAACTCTATGACGTCACAAAGTCTTTTTAGTTTCTTTTCTGAAACAATTAAATTTTGTTTGAAATACTTTTTCGTTCAATGTAGGAGTTATCCAGAATTTTAGTTCAAATTTGGCTAATAAACACATATAAAAAGTAAAAAAAATACGTATTATAATATATATGTATACATATATGATTGTATATGCTAGATGTTTTTAGTATTTTATGAATGCTAATAAAAAATACTCTAAACAATAAAATTCTATCATTGTCGAGTATCTAAACAATGAAATCTGTTAGTTGTTATCTGCACTTGTTTTAAAATCTAATATTTCATGTTAAATGAGTTGAATTTGACCTTCATGCTTTTCAAATATTCCGTTTATTTTTGAAGGCTCAACCAGTACATGTCCATATTATTTGATAAAGAAACAAGGAAAAAATGAAACATAATAATATTATGATACGAATTTAATTATTTTTCTAATATTCATAAAACTTTAGTTAATTTCTTAGTATCACGAGTGACATATATTTATTTATTTTCTTGTTTAATAAAGAAATTTCCTTGTTTATCTAATTTAAACCAGTTATTTTTAAATCAATAAAAATATTATATTATAACAAATTTCTCATAAAATTTATTATAGCTTTAAATTAATTGCTATTGTTAATTTCTTATGAAAAATGGCTCAAAAGTTCACGGATCTTTTTTTGAACAAGAATCTTTTTCAATGTAGAATTTATATTAATTATTTTTCAGAATTTATTTTGACTTCGTTGGTCATAGTAAAATTTTTGATGAATTAATTTAAACTTCTTTTGTGTGGTTATTAAGAAAAGTATCGTTTGATTTGTTTCATCAAAGTCAAAATTTTAGGGTAGTTTATGCATAAGTATTTTTTTAACTTTATAACCGGCATGTTCAAGCTGGAAGTTCTAGTACTGGAGTTTTGTAAATTTCAATTTGTAACATATCTTTACGCTTTCAGGTCAGCAGATCCTAAATCTAGGTCACTAGAACCCGAATTTTTATCAAAACAAATTCATTTTCTTATAATGACAAATTTTTTAGTTTTTTTAACTATTTTTAAATAAATAAAACAACATAACCTAATTAATTTTCTTTCTGAGTTTAATGAATCATAAAAATGAAACATATTTAAAAAAAAAAAAGCGAAATACACGTTTAACTTTATCACATGTATTAAACTTTATGGTAATTAGTGGATTAGATTAACTTAAGTAAAAATTATTATTTAAATTTTCATATCAACAAATACAATAAAAAAAATCATATTCATTAAGTTTTTACATAAGTAATAATATCGTTTAAGAGCGTAGCCTTCTTTGCATATAAATCATAATAAAAAATAAAACGTGGCGGAAATACGAAAAAAGGTCTTATCAATAACTTTCTGATAAATGTAATTTGTATTCATTTACAATGATTACAAAGATCTATTTTTGATACTGGAAATTACTTTTTTAATAATTATTATCTAAGATTTCGTATTTCAATCTTACTGTAAATTAATTTTACAAACATAATTTTAATGTTTTAATATAGCAATCAGGGCAGTCTTTAAACTATTGGAGGCTTTGGACACATAAAGAAAACGCGATCCCTATAAAACTGACACAGTACGCGCAGATTTTTTTGTTCCTCAATTAAATTTTGTATTTATTTTATTTTACTTGGTATAAAAAATGTGAGTAATGGATGAAATAAATGATGAATTACAAACATAACATAAAACACGTTTTTTATAAATTTTTTATGTTGCACACTTTCTCATCTAAATTGGTGAATATAAACTTGACGATTTACGCTTTGCTTCGTTTGCTGAATTCAAATGGCGCGAGTCACTACCGTAACTCTTGTAGAATGGCACACAAAAATCATACACGTAATTACATGTCGAAAGAATGTTGTCTTACTTCGATATCATTATTTGTTCTCGAGATAATGTAATGAATCGATGGAAAACAAACATGCTTATAAAAATCTCTTAAAATTTGGAATTCAAAAACTACCCGCTACTTCTTTCTACAGGGGAAATTCAATGATCACTTGATATTATTTCTCAAAGCTTAATAACATCGAAAAATAGTTTATTTCGATTTTGAGAGTGAAAACAATAACTTCCAATCAAAAAGTTTACTATATAATGTATTTAGTTCGTTGCATACAATTTTTTTTTATTCTTCGTTTTAATATTAATCAATACTTGATTACAGAATGTTTTATTACACGCTCGTTCGATTTTTTATTACACTGCAGGAAAGCATATATTAATCTTATTATGTATGCTGTTCTGTAGCATAATTATTCTAATTACATCTTGTTATGATGTAACATACCTTTAACGCGAGAACATTGCATATTGAAAAATTAGAAAAAGAAAATTATATGAACTATTGTTTTTCATTTTGTTTTTATTCAATTTTATTATAGTCTGATCGAAAAGTGAAATAAACAGTTATTTAAAAAATTGGAGTGAAAAATCTAAAACATTTTTTTAACAATAGTACTTGGAGTTTTCATTTATTTAATATTTTTTGTTTTGTTAATAACTAATAAAATTAATAATTTTTTTCAACTCTTTTATTATGATTTTATGTCCTTTTTTAAGTAGAAAAGTTAATTACACGATTGTTTAAAGTTTTATGTTCATTTTTATATTAACTACGTTAAAAAATAATAAAAATATGTGTTTCAACGTTAAGCTACTCTTAATAGTATTCACATTACAACATTTTTTTTCAGTTTTTTAATTTTCACAATTGCAATTTTTTTTGCAGAAAATAAAAACGTATTTGAAACATTTTCTTCCGCGTTAAATGAACTATTTCCCTTCACGACTAGGTCATTATAATACATGGGATCTATGTATAAAAAATTAACATTTATAGCTTTTCTTAATCACTTTCTGTTTAATAATGCTCTGTAGGTAAGAATTATGCACCATGCAGATAAATCATTTCCATAACTCTAATTATAAAGCGATAATTTGGGAATCCCAGCTAACATTGATCCAATATTAAAGGATCTTATCAATAAAATAAAAAATAACAATCAGTCTAAATGTTATTAAATTTGATATACAATAATATTTAATGCAAACGGAGGGTATGTCGAAAATTTCTAAGGGAAAAACCAAAATTTAAATTTATATTTAGAAATGTTTTTTCGTCTAGCCTTCCGTTTTCATGTTAATATTGGGCATACCAAATTTCAAATCATTTGGAATTTGCGCGAAAATTAACAGATTTATTACAAAAAAAAGTGTACTTCTAACAACTGTGTATAATCTTACTTAAGTGAGTTTCGAACCATATAGAGGAGTCAGCTACCATTCATCTATGTAAACTAAATAACAAATTTTATTTACACACTTCAAAATATTTACTAATTCAACATTATATTTCTGTATATATAATAATTATTATCCCCTTTTAATTTTCTCATTGTATTCTCTCCTTATATAAATATATAATGTCACATGTTTCACTTTAATATGTGATAAAACGTACATATTATTTGAATGCGTGGGAACCTCGTTCATATATTATTGATTCATTATTATTGTTATCTAATAATGGTTTTAGAAAATGAATTGTATATTTTATATTTCATATTTAATTGTTAATTTTAAAGTCATAAAATAGATGATTATATTCTTCTGTGTTGCTATGTTTTAAAATTGTCCTCCTGTCTTATTTGTTCCCATTGTTCCCATGATTTATAAAAGGGCGTTAATAATAGCTTAGGATGTATATATATTATTGGAATACACATAATTACTACAATTATCCGTGTTTTGATTTTATTCTTGTTAAATTATGAAAAAGAAAATGTAAAATTTTCTCCATAATAATTTTTTTAATATTAGTGTTTTGATTTTAAAATTTTTCAGATTTATAAAAGATAATTGCTTTACCTTCTGGAAGCAAGAAAAATTTTCCCATAGTAGTTGGGAGTGTTTCAAGATAATTATAAATGAAAATACAGTAGAGTAATTAACAAACACGAATTTGTTTTAGTTTTGAAATATCTCCTATCCAAAACGATAGGACCAGTTTTTTTAGCGTGTTTTTTCTTTCTGCAAGTTGTTTTATATTGTCAGAATAAGAACAAGGAATTATTTTCTGATTTGGACTTTTAAATAAAAAGCTAAAAATTTAATGTGTCAAATATGATGGGAAATTTTGAGAAAAATTAGGATTTAAGATTAACAAAGGCTTCATAATATTTGCATGCCATAGTGTTATTTTCTTACTCGGCTTAAGGCGTATGTATGTATGTAAATTCCAGTCCATCGAAGAACAGATATATATTTAACTAGAACCTAGTAAACTATATGAAAATGGTCACGGAAAAGAATACATCGAAAACAATATTTTCGTAATCTAGCTTGAAAGGAGACCTGTAGAGGCTTATTTAATGTCATAATTTTAGCTTCTTACTTCGAACATTAGTCATATCGATTTACTAGCATAATCACTTCTCATTTTCGTTTTGGTAATTTATTTTTTTGAAAATTTCGATTACCAGTGCAGTTTTTTTGCTGTTAAAAAGTAAAGTATTGCAATTTGCCGAATTGTAAAATTTCTATCTCCAACGTGAATTATAAATCATATGAGGCAATAATTATTCCTTATTGTTTAGGATTTCGTACCTAGGTAAAATGGGACCCTACTACTAAGACACCACAGCCTACCTGTCTGCCAGCCGGTCTGTTTGTCTGTGTGTTCGTCTGTTACACGGATGTTTCTCATGAACCGTGATAGCCAATTGAAATTTTAAACGATGAATTTCTATTGCCGCTATAACAACAAAGAAAATAGTACGGAACCCTTCATGCGTGAGTCCTGTTTATTTATAATACCGACATCAATATAAATATATACATATAAAGACAAAAGAAGATGTGAAATAAAGTTAAATTACTTCAGGAATCTCATATTTGAAAGAGTTTCTGTAAACTCTTTTCATTTATCTTGTGTGCTTAAAAACATAAAAAGTTTGTTTATATAATTTGAAAGTCTATTAAAAAATTGGGGTACTTTAACTAAGTTTAAGACAAAAATGATTAGAAAATACCAAATAAATTTAATTTTTATTCACATCGAATAAAAAGATAACCACACACAATTTTTAATTAATTTAATATAACCTACAAATAATAAAAAGTTTATTCATCCATGTACAACACAAAATAGTAAGAAGTAGTATAGCACTTCATAATATAAATAGAGGACAAAACGTATGGCATGTGCTTATTGCAATACAAACATATCGAATAATAGTTTTTTTTTTCCATACATATATTTTTCTACTTAGTAGTGAATGATAGGTTACAATATAGACTGCATATTACAGATTGTCTCACCGTTAATGAACACAAAATCCAAAAAAAAAGAATACTAAAAATGAGCATGCATATATTTATTTTTATGAAATTCCAGAGCCAAAGTTTTGTGTCTAAGACCAAAATTGGAATTTCAATAGGCCAACTCTTTCCCAATGAAGTTTTAAAGTAAAGATCTCAGAGTATACCACTGTGAAATGTAAGTATAATGTTGGTAATAAAACACCAGTTCTCGTTCTTTAAAATTCATTTTTAACGGTTTTGTTTATGTAAAATGTAATAACTTGTTAAGGACAATCTCTCCTTACTAAATTGGTACTTGCGTGGTCGAAAGTTCGATTTTTTTATGTAGTAATTTTGTAAAAAATCGAAATTATTCCATTGAAACTATACCAGATATGTCGTGGTCACCGCTAAACACTTCTTTCTGAAAGATCTCCAGGAGATCTTCTGCTGGAGTACACCAGAACAATATTTTTATAAATCGTAAGTGCCATTATAAACTAAGATTTCGAATAACAAATACGTATTTCGACTAGAAAGTCGATATCATTAGTTAGTCGTAGTAATCCTCGCTGCTAATTTGGTTAAAAAAATTTCAAAAATGGATATCCATTAGTTCCATTAGAATTTAAAGGAATCCCTTTTATATAAACAGGATGTTTAATGACAAAAAAAAACGATGATGAGCCAATCTGTATATCTCCACCCCACACAAAATTGTACTTAATATTTATTAACAAAAGGTTTTTATTATAATTTACATACATATAAATAAAAGTTCAAAATGGTCTTACTCTAACACAATGTAATTTTATTACAGTTAGAATGAAATGAACAATGTTTTACACACAGAAAACAGATTATAAATACATATAAAAATAGTTTTATGAGACATATGGCATATGAGTCATAATCATATGCATATAAATATCTGTATCTCTTGCTTACACGTTGAGAATTATATGCCTTTTAAACACTATTCATTCTTGTGTTATTATAAACTACTGATCCATGAAGCACATGCCGAAATGTGCGCGTGTTTAAATAGTTTGCTTTCAATAATGGCAATTATTATAAAATTGTATTTAAAGCCAACCAACTATTATATCAATTGAATTTAAATACAAATATTTCAAAATTAAACATCATTTACAAAACAGTTCACAAGAATATTATATACTTAAGTAGGACTTAAGTCCATGATCGATAGAAAATTATTCGGAAAAGATACTTCTGATAAGCCACTGATTGTGCCTGAATCTTGTTTATTTTTATAGACGAATTACACCTCCATTATCTTTATAAAAGATAATATCACGTATTTTATATTATTAAAACTACCTATTATGGAAAATAACAAGATAAACACTACATACTTTGAATTGCCCAATTGAGCATTTCAGCTAGTATCTATCGTTGATTAAAAAAAATAGATAAAAATAGTGTCAAACAATAGTTGCTAATTAAAAAAGGAATGTCTGTAATTTTGTGCCTCTTTGAAAATTCATTTTCTTCCATTCTCCCATTTTATTTAGGTAGTCTAAAATTGTCTCGGCAAGCTCAAGTATTCCAGTCTAGTGACCTTTCATATCTTAGCCGTTATATAGATATTTTTTGGATACTGTTTATACTATTATTTTAAGAGCAACATTCTCGAAAAAACCTATTAAAAAATGAATAAATGCTATTAAAAAAAGTTGTGAACTAGTTATTTTATTGATTTCATAATTATATTGTACCATTGCAATGCGCTTGAAACAGTATTGCCCACAGATGTATAATAGTTTTCAATACATCAGTGCAGTCGCATACCAGACTTTCTATAATAATATTTTATAGTATTGACATTTTATAATGTGTGTTACAATGTTTGAAAAAAAAAAAAAAACTTTTTTATGATTTACACATTACGGAAAGAAACAATACATATAATTTAATATTTAGAAAACTTTCATAATATGAAACATGTAGTACCTTCTATACTCTTTTATAACAACAAGTTAAAGTTTATGTCGGAGTAAATTTGACTTACATTTTAAAACTATGGAACATGCCATTTTACTTTTTGTGAATAATAACAATATTTTACTAACAAGCCATGATAATTATAACTCTTACTAATCAAATCAATACCTTTCTGAAATTTTGGTTATGGATCTCAAGTGGAGATTTTTGGATTTACTCGAGTGTGTCAGATTAAGATATGCTGGATACCTTACTCTTTGTTGAGTAGCTCTACCAAATCTTAACTGGCTATATAGTGCCGACCTTATAGGGTAGCCGATTAAGATATGTTTCAAAGTAATAAACATACCATATCTTAATCTGATGCGCTCGATAAAATCAAGCTAATGTTTTGATCAGGATACAAAGTTTGAAGAAAATTTTTAACAAAAACGTCAAAACCTGAAGATTACCGGAATAAAGTGGCCCACTCGTTAGTCCGATTTTACCAACAACTTCGCGGTTCAACGAGAAGTAATATGAGGATAAAATACCAAGTATGGTAAGTTTTGGATAAATAACTTCAAATATACTTTTAATCAGTTCAATTTCAAAACATGAATTTTCGTTGAAAACTCTAAATCAAAATTTTGACACGATTACAATACTTTCGTTTAGTATTAAGAAAATTAAGTCTAGTTTAATTTTGCTATTTTGCTCTAAATTTTCTAATATTTTTAGATATTATTTTTTCTACATGTCCCAATTTTAAGTTTCTTCAATAGCAGATTCTAAAAATCAAAATTCTAAGGTATGTATATTTTTTGCTGAGCATATTTCTTTTACAATTAGACTTTTACAATAGCAAAGTAAGGAGCTGCTTTTATGTATGCCAACCTTTATCTTATACCTATCAAATTTAAAATATATGATTTCGATTTTCGATGTGAAAACAATATGTTTGCATTTAAAAATTATTATATATGTGAAAAGGGATAAAATACATTTTATTGATATTTTATGAAATTGCACGCTATCATATAAAACTAAAAGTTTTTCTTCAATTTATTTTATTTTAATTTTTAGTTTTTATACTGAAGAAAAACTTTTTGTATTATTATTAATCGGTCGAATAATAATAATTTTATGTTAAATTGTTTAAAATTACTTTATAATGCGATGGTAGTTGTGAAATAAATAACATATATATTTTTACTAACTGTGTTTGTAAAATTGTTGAAAAATTTATTTTTGAATTTGAAGGGGAAAATGAAATTTTAATTTATATTTAAAATATTCAATTAGATATTAATTTAAGAAAACGGTATAGGTTAAAAATGGGTACGATTTAAAGGTTTAGGTGCGACCAGCATGTTCTACACGGTGAACTTCTCAATGAGGTGAATAAAAATAATAATTTTGTTTATTTTTTTATTTTTTTGCAGTTTTTGTATCTATAACTTGTGTTAAAATCTTGCTCTGAACCTTGAAATATCAATAATCTCTCAGTTAATTAACTGAATTTTTTTCTGTTGAAAAACAACAATGTATTTAGCATATTTTGCAAATAGGAAATGATTATTTAATAAAAAATAAAATTTATAGCTTCTTACACCGGTGATTGAAATTTCTAATAAATTTTTTTATTAAAAAAAATTTTTTTTTTTCATTTGAACAAAATTTATGATGGTGATAAATATCTAAAAATAGTCCAAATTTATTGGAAATAAAATTTTTTAATTTCAATCAATCATATGTATTGCCAAATTATTTTGGACACGTTTAGACCACGTATTGAAAGCATGTAAAAATTAAAACTAATTAAAATTTAGAAAATTTATAATAAAATCAAAATTAGAAAATTTATAACAAAATACACATTGGAAAGACTTTTTTGTATATATAAAATATACTAGGACAACATTCTTATACTAGGACATCATATTTTATATTGTTTAAAGTGTGTTGCATTTTTAATTTTCTTTATTTAGATAAAAAGATTTTAAGCTGAATAAATTTTTATAGTGTATTTTATAATTTTCATTCAGCACGAAAGACTTAAGTCATTGTATTCTATTTTTGCCAAGGAAACCTTTACTAAAAAGTGAGTAAAGAAATCGAATTTAGAAATAATGGTTGTGTAATCAATAAAACATGCGTAATGAATATATTTTATAATATAGTTACCTAAAATAATGTTTGTAATAAGCACCTGATGCTACTATCCTTAATGACAACCCCATTTTACCCTACAGTCATTCACTGCAGTATTATATTAAAACTGTGCTGGATATAATTGTTAGTATAAAATATGCAAGCTAATTAAATTGCTACAAACCGGAAATTTTATCATGAAGCCTTTTAAAACAGCTAGTTCTATGTGACACGGTAGGCATCTAATACTGAGTGACCCAGAAATTATGATTCTTAATTAATAAATTTAATATGCAATTGATAAGCAATTATGATGTATATTCATAATACATTTAATTTAACTTGTAGTTATGGAGAGGATAAAACTGGCCTAATAGAAAAACGATAATTAGTATAACAAAGATAAATCAATGGTAACCAAGAAAAATCAAAAATTTAGACATTGTTTTATTTGTTCATTCTAGTTTTGAGCAGAAAATAACTCAATGGAAGCTCTCATATCAAGTTTTATTGTTCTGTTTATTCTTAAGTTAATTAACACTGGCAGTATATTGTGAACTCAGCGAATATTGTATAAATAGACTAGCTAAAGTATTTGGAAGAGTTAAGGGGAACTGTAAAAAGAGTGCCGTTTCAATTTTAATTTACGTTTTTGAAGAAAGTATATATAACTGTGCTGCGAATAACAGGCAATTCATAGCATCTTTTATTAAATAATTATTAAGTTTGTTTATTTACTACACACTTTTTTAATTACCCTTGAAAAATTATGTAAAAATTAAGGATAACAATCCCAGAATAACAATTCCATACAAAAGATATTTTCACTGTGCCGAAAATCGTTTCATACACGCGATTTTTTCATATACGCTTCGATTGAATAGCAAATAATTAAGTGAAAAAGTCCCCTTTCCTTAGAAAATGAAAATTGTAATTGTCGGTATGTTGGGTGAAGGAAACTCCTGATGATAAAGGAGAATCAATGTTTTATTAAATACGGATTTTAGAACTAAAATATTTATTTGTTGGCATTTGATTGAAAAAATTGATGTAGATAATAAAATTTGTTTAGACTCATGTCAAAATTTTTAATTAAATATTGATGAAATTTTTGAAAAATTAGAAAAAAATATTTAATTTAGGTAATAAATCTTACATGCTTTTATTCAATGGCTGGTATGTAATTTTTCTTGATATATGACATTCTGGCGCCGTCTCAACAGAATATTATTAAAATGTGATCAAAACCAGTTAGTTAATCAATTATTATTTAATATTTACAATGTTTCTTAAAATAACGGACAGAAATAATAAAATTTGAAAATTTAACTTTTGTGTATGATTTTTGTCGTAAATTATTTTTTATAGTGAATTCAACCCTTTCTTGGTATATTCGGAAAACTAAACGGAGTTAAAAGATCATTCAAAACTAAAGGCAATTCAAGATAAACTAATATCAACATTCAACGTTAATTTATAAACTAGGCAAACAATAAACTAGGTGATCGGGAAAGTTCCCCACTTTATAAATATCTGATTTATAAATTACCGATACGCACAGATACAGGACTGAAAAATAACCTGAATGTTTTCACTTAACAGTTAACATTTCGTGAATCGTTTAACCAAAGTCAGTAATAAAATGCATAATCAAGTTTCACTATCGATAAGAACAAAAATCGAACCAGAATATTGATAATAAAATAAAGTGAACTTAATACCATAGAAAGTATTCACAGTTTCATAAATTTTAAATAGATGGTAGTATGAATTAATTTACATATGTATTTATACAACATTTATTAAATTTAATTTTTATAAGCTATCAATCAAGCACTTTATTAATATTATTACTTTAGCATTAATTACACTTGAATATAAAATAAATGAAATATAAAATTAAAATAGAATGTTTTTTTTGTTTTATTAATAAATATAAATTTTAATGTGTTGAATAAAGGCGCGGTTCAGTGAAGGCGACCAAGCGTAGTGACAAGCGTTTCTTCCAGTCTATAATCGAAAAGATCAATAGTCAAATATTATAGTATATTATTTTCAAAAATTACTTATTTTTATATTCTACTATTTATTTAAATCTTATCAGAGCGGATTTTTCAGATTAAAACTATTATTACATAGATAAAACAAGAGAATACATTATTTACCGTTTTTTCAATTTAAAAAAAAACATGTTGGCCCAGCATCCAAATATTTATTTAACAACAATGCTATGAATTTTGCACAAATTTGTATCATACAACAATATTTCTTACTTACTCTTATGGACACTAAATCATAATTTTTTATCGAAACATATATAGTGATTTTTTATAATTCATAGGATAATCGTTATTATTATACGCTGTTAAAACGCTTGTCCCTATTATAGGCTGCGGCTTAAGTTAGTAAAGTAGTTATCTAAGGTATTATAGCTGAATCATAGCAACGTGTGGCCAGGTTAAAAGTTTATAAAAATAAACGCCTGGTACATTTAAAACAAATTTTTAACTTATAACAAATTAATTACAAATAATATATGCTGACTGCATGCCTATAATTCTATACTGCATCATAAAAACAAATAAATGTATTAAATTGAAATAAAATGCAATACAAAAATTTAATTAATTATTTTGTGATTATACAACTTCTACGTACAAATAATATGTAATGAATAATTTAATTGTATATATTTTTTGAAATTAACTTTTTATATTCATTTATTCATTTTGATTTATTTTAAATAAATATATTACACATCATTATTATTGGATTTGTGGTAATACAGAGAATTTCATTGAAAATGAATAGAATGAATGATTTAAATAATTTAAAATCAAATGTTTAAGAAAATTAATTTAACGTTTTTGGGAAAACTAAATCATGTAAATAACAAGGAATGTCCTGTCAAATTTGGAGGTCGTTCTTGTTCTTAATTTGCGTACAAAACATTGTTAGAGTTACTGTTTTAAGACAGGTGATTATATAGAATTATAAATGGACTTGCCACTAACTCACTACACTTTATAGACAACCAGAAATGAGAGTTTAAAAAATACACTTATCAAACAATAGAAAAATATTTCTACCGATTTTCAGAACAGTCTCGTTTTTCGTTTTTGAGATAAGTAAATATTTATTACTTACAGAAAAAAGGTAGAAGTAAATCTACGGTACAGTAGAACTACATCCTATAATAAATAATTTCGTGCTATAATTGGGCCTTGACTTATGTTTTGAATTAATTAAATTTATGTATTATGTTAAATATTAATTATTATTAAATGTTTAATATTAATTGTTTATAAACAAATTTGTAATAAAAAAATTCGAAAGAATACGCTAGTTTTCTATTCAATATGTATGTAGTTTTTTCACACACTACCTTTCCTCTCTTTATCCCATGTTTTTTCTGCCACATTCTTCACATCGTTAATACGAAAGATTCGTCTCATCTTGCTCGATATTTAAAGAGTGATGACTTAAAAATTTAAAAATTTCAACTACCTATAAAAAATTATATCGACGTTATTTTGTTGCTAAGTTAGTTATTATTATTCAACTCTGGTGAAAGAAATTAAGGTTTCGTTTCTTAAAATTTTTTCCCCACATTTATTTGGGGCTGAAACCAACAAATTGTTTGTTAAACTCGAAATATTATAGATTTATTAATTCAATGAAATGATTGACTGTGTAATAAAAAAAAAAAAGTATAAAACCGTTTTTGCTAATAATTTTTTGAATATATAAATTTTGTTTCTCAATATTTATCGTTCATCAATTAATGTTTAGTATGAATTTTATATAATAAACCCACAAGCATTTGGCTCTTATATGCAAATTGAAAGTAATCTATACAAAATAATCTTATTTTCTAATTTTTATCAAAAAAATTACAGTTTGTTTCTATTTGACCTTGCATATTAATAAGCATTCATAACAATAAAAGATTTTTTAATCGATTGTATAAATTAATTTCTATTTTATACAAATATTAATCAAAAAATTAATTAATTTATTTTTATATATAGTTTAATTAATTAGACTACGTAGGTTTGTTTTTAAAATAGATAAGAAAAAATTAATCAAGACAAGAGGACTAATAAAAAAAAAGTCCGTCGTACAAATTAATGTTGCATTTTAGTTTGATCTTCTCATGAGCCACAACTTCGTACGAATCAGGTTCATAATATGTAAGGTTCATAAAAATTCGTTAATTACTTTACAGGTCGATGATGTTGTAAATTATCGTAAATAAATGAATTATGTTAAATTTTCATGTAAGCGATTGTTTATTTGAGTGTTTATTATGATGCTATGTAAGATTCGATTTTCTAAATGATCGAACTTTTTTGAATAATCGAGAAAATTAGGAAACAAATTTCGTTTTTTTGAAAAGGATCTTGAAACGAACTTCGTTTATTAGATAAGATAATTTCAAAAATTATATCAATTCAACACTTGGTGACGTAATATCTCGATTTCAAGCAATATCTCAGAAAGTATGTAGTTACTTGTGAAACAAGTAGAATTTTTGTGTTTTCTAAACTTTTTTTCCTAGATTTTAAGGTTTCTGGTAAAATTACAAAAAAAAAAAAAAAAAAAAACAAAAAAACAAAAATTGCATAAAGATTATAGAAATTCCAACAGCACCACAACATACGTTCCTTTTCCTTCACGTTTTCCTGGTGCCGAAAGACGTTTTTGAGATAAAATTTCTTGATCACAAAATTCTATACAAACTTTTCGGTATATAAAATTCATTTGAAACGTGATGATTTGTAACAAAATATTAGATTCATAAAAATTCTGCGCTATAATAAATCTTTGTACTAGGAAGTTCAAACTTACACTACGGAATGCTAAAATATACTTTACATTTTAATTGAAAGTTATTTTATGATGTTTATCAAGTTTACTTTCATTTAAAAAATACAAAACATAAATATGATTATTATTAGTTGGCCAAAATTAAAAGTATAAGTATATTTATAAAATAAAGAACCGTAGTATGTATGCGAAGAACAATATTGTAACCGAAAACGAAAGTGGTTATACCAGTTAACTGTGTAAGTAAGTAGTATAAGTAATTTATGTTTGCAAGTAAAATGTATTTACACTTAAGTATACCTAAGTAATAATACATCGTTTATCATGCACAAATAACTAAAGCATACATGATGGATATTATTGGTAATACTAATAACTTTCTGTTAAAGAAGATTTTAAGGTTCATTATTATGACTAGTCAAGCAAGCAGAGCAATTTAAAATTGAATTTAAATATGCTCAAAATTAGGTACTTTTTAAGTGGTATTTACGTACTGCAAAATTAACACAGCTGCCGTATTGCAAAATTAACTCACACTGGCAGAGAAATTTTGAAATGAAAACTATATTAATATAATGTAAGTACTAAAATTAGTGCTTTTATGGATTGATTCATGTTGGACGGAACTTTTTTTGGCAACTTTGGTTAAATTGATTTATTGAAGTTACACCATAAAAACACCTAAAAATATCCAATTCTGGTACTTACATTATACAATAAAGCTATTTTTCATCACTTCAAATTAAGCGTCCTTACTTCATCAATATGAATTTGAAGGTATAAAAAAATATTAAAAAATAGCCAAAAAAAGAACATCAAAGCTGTCATTCTACGATAAGACGTCTTATACATATCGAAAACAACTTATAACCTATTCTTTTTTGAATCAATTTAAATTTAATTATCGAATTTAGTCTGGTATTGAACCTAGTTTCATATTTTGATGGGTAAAATAGTAATTTTTATCTTCCCTATTAGTAATTTTTCAGATTTTCAGAATGAGTACACAAACTTACTACCAGAAATTGAATATTATCCATAAAGGTAATAATAGGTAGGTAAGTAGCTAATTGTAAGTATGATATGACTTTTAATACCAGCATAATATATAAATAATTTTATTATCTACATAGTTATGCATAAACCGTTACTTTATTTTGATATATTGTTACATTTAAATATAATAACTAGTTTTATCTATCTTTATATTGCGATCCAATAATAAATGATAGAACGATATCATGTTGTTAAGTCGTTTTTATTCAAATAGTCCCGGAGCCCATAAGCATATCATATCATTGATAAATATACTTCTAAAAATTTATATATATATATAAATTTTTAGAAGTATATTTATCAATGATATGATATGCAAGCCATATGGCTTAATTATGAAAAGTTTACGAAAATACAACTCTTTCCCTGTACGAAAATTAATAAAAGTCGACCGTTTACTTTTTTGGAGCTCGAAAAATTATAAATTGCCACAAAAACTTTTAAGGTTGTTCTTACAGAAAAATCGTTACAAAAATTAAAAAAAAAACCATTTTTGTTATATTACACAATTTTCTAATTGACAACAAATAATTGCTATTTAAATTTCGTGAAGTTCATAATCATATCACCTTTAGTGCAACTTTTTCTTTTTTGCAAGAACAGTATTATCAAAAAATAAATCAAATTTATTTAGAAAGTGCAAGAAATAATTTTTAGACACTATTGGTTATTAATTTAACATATTTAAATATTATAAATAAAATGAAAATCAAAACAAGACAACTGCACACATAAATGAATTAACAATAATTTTTTTCTTTCCTATTGAACGTAATACGCACAAATGAACTTTTTTTGTTTCTATATTTGGCAAGATTTAAATATTTAAACCTTTATTGTACTGAGTTATTATAACTACCTGAGTATCGTTTTTAGTGTAGTGTTTTACACCCATTGAGATTTCTGTATTTCCGTAATAGTTAAGATTTCCGTATTCATATTCGTATTCGCGGGTCTCTATTGTTTCCGGGATATTCCAAATATATATATATATATATATATATATATATATTATATATATATATATATATATATATATATATATATATAAATATATATATATATATATATATATATATATATGTATATATATATAATATATATATATATATATATATATATATATATATATATATATATATATATATATATATATATATATATATATATATATATATATATATATATATATCGCACAGTTCAAACAAAAACCGTTCTGTTTTTGAATTAACCACGATTTGGTAACAAGACTTTTGAAAATCATTCGATACTGTTTTTAAAAATAATTAATTATATTTATTTGATATATTTTAATGTAATGAATGGAATCGATTGAAGTTTATCAAAATGATACATCGGTATTTAACAGAAAAAAACGTGATATGTGATAAAGACAAAATAATAATAATAATAATAAAATAAACTTTTGTCATTTGGTTAACGAATTTTTCTACTTCGTATATTTTATAAATAATACAATTCGTTATATCTTATCTGCTGTCAAATATTATATATTTAAAAAAAATAAATATATATCGCGGCATCATTGTTTTAAATTTTCAATTTGAATGACAATTGTAATAACCAGTATGGCGTAAAATATTTGATTTAAAAATAAAATTTGATTAGGCAAGAAATATTGAATAAAAAATAATCAAATAATGAATCAAAATCTGGAATTCTTGTTTTTTATGCTGTATAAATATGAAATATGTTGCTACAAAAATTTCTGTATAGACGTTCATAAAATAATGTAGTTAATCCATTTTCGTCGGTTAAAAAAATTAATACAGTATGTGTTTTGAAACGTGATGTTATGTATTGGCAGCTAGATATGATGTCTTCAATATTGTGTATTAGTAATGTTAAATATCATATTTGATGACATCATACCTAGCTTCCCATCCATCACATCAATGTTTCCAAACACATAAATAAAATAAGTAAAAATAGACTAATTTAAGAAAAAATATCTGTCCAGAAAAATTCAATATTTTTATTTAATTAAAAAAAAACTACTAACATTTATTATTTTTGCGATCTTAGAAAATCGCCTACGAAAATTTATTTCATCAAAAAGAAATACATTACTTTGATCTATGAATGGACAAATATCATTTATTAAAAGAGATTTTGGTATGTAGAATATTTTACAAATTCATTTTGTAACTTTTTTTTTTCATGTTAATATCAAACAAATAAAAATTTGTATCGAAAATGAATATACAAATTTTCAACGTTATTCATAATCAGTGAAACAGATATTTATACTTAGCTCATGCATAAAATATAAGTAAATAAACGAGAAACATGCTTTTTCGATTTTTAGTATTACAAAAATAAATAAAAAAATGTACTAAAAAGCAATGAATATTTTATAAGCTATGTGGAATAAATTCTTTTTATACAATATATTCGAGTGATTATTTACAATAGCAGATAGGTATTAAAATAGAAAATATGGGAAACTCGTTGGAAAATTAACAGTATTTACTTGTATTCATATTATTCAAGTTTAGGGTCCTTGTCTTTTAGATATGAAAAGAAAAACTTGAAATATTACAAAAACAAGAGTTCTATTTTCGAACTGTAAGGTCTTTACGATTATTTGCCGTTTTTTAATTTTTTTAACCTGAAAAAAAACAGCGATACCGACTTTACTGATTCAGCAAAATCGATTTACTCTATCAGTTATATAGTTTTAAGTTATCTAATTACGCTTCGAATGAAAGTGATTTCACGATGATATCATGATTTGTTCTCGAGACAATTGACATGCAAATTTGCATACATAAATACTACACACACAAAGTAAAGTCATGTATTCAGTGCACATTAAAAAACAATACATAAAAAGATTATTAGCCAGATTAGGGATCATCGTAATTAGAAAAATATGGCCTGCTGAAAGATTTTCAGATTTCGTCCCATAGTGCTATAGTGTAGACATCTGAAAAATGTTATAACGTTGAGGAAAATAATATTGTATTGGATACTGTATAGCGAATTTCTTTTTTTTTCAATACAAGGAATTATTTGACTTTTGACACACGATGTCAAATTCTTGTACTTACTTCATGTTGATGTTTACTTTAAAACATCAAGGGGCACTGGATACACAAGAATATCATGCAAAATATTATTTGTTGAACATGCTCATAAAATTTATCATTTAATTTAGAATGTCATTCTCTCACGATTGTTTTACAAATACCTTATTATAAATGCATGATGAAGATGGGTATGCTCAAAGAAACTGAGGCAACTTGAATTAAAACCTATTAAAACTTTTAATTTAATATTGTTAATGAAAAAATATTATAAATATATAAAATTCACACCGAAATGTGTGCGATACAAAGCCACGCCATAAATTTCATTCTCTTAGAAATAGTACTTTATATAGAATATTTGTCAATTACAATATATAATAAGTGTAAATTAGCTATATATTCGGTGAATCTCAAAAGTTTGTGAAAAAGCGTTTTAAACAAAGTTGTTTATTTTTAACACTTTTTGTTTTCAAACTTATCTCCTAGGGTATAAAGTTGGTTTCATGTCCAAAATCTACAGTTCAAGATCAAGTACTTTAAAATTTGAAATCATGAATACATATACAATAAAATTCTGTCATTAGATGTTTAAGAGTCGTTCATTTATTTATGAATCTGCAGACGGTTGTATTAGAGTTAGAATACCAACTTGTTGTTTTATTGAAACAAGAGCATATATGTAATGTTTAAATTATATTTTATTAATTAAAATGTGACAATTTATTTTCTTTTAATTAAAATTGTAAATCTATTTGTCTTTTTAAGTATTCATGTACATTACGGGAGTACTTCAATGAGTTACCGTTGCATTGATATTTCAGTATTTTAAATTATCCATCCCGTTATGAGTATTTCATATTTTCGTCATTCATTTTTCTTTCTAGTTATCAGTATTGGGCATATTTTCAATTTTTATACTCGAGATAAAATTGGATAACTTATATATTTGAATATGAAAATTTATAAATGTAGACTAAAAAAATATTTCATTGATTAATAAATGTTTTTTAATGTATTTCAATTTCAAAGTTATTATAAATATTTATAAGACAGAATAATTCATAATATGAAAATATATTTTAATATTGAGTGTACCCTTAAAAATTGGTGGTTACATTAAAAAAGACATTATCTTGTGTATTCAATAAACACGTTGGCTAGGATGGATAACCATGCTCATAGTCATTCAGAAGTCAAGAGATGCACTGTGCGTTATATTAACTAGCTGCTGATTATTTCAATATTTATTTTTTTGAAAAACCGAGAGCACCTCCATAATTCCTACATATACTATCCGAATCATTAATCTTACGAAATAAAACATAAATTTGCATTTGAATTTTAGAAAAACATCACATTTCTTGCCGCAAATTTATGATAAAGATCAGGTAGCAAGCATTTATTTGATAAATTCTAAGATTCTCAAATCTATGATCAAAAAACATTTGCCCAGCCTGTATATTTAATTCCATTTATTTATAATTAATTTATTCCATTTTTCTACTATTAATTCAATTAATTCATACAAATTTAAAGAAACGTTTATAAATTTTAATTCATAAAATTAATATTAAATAATAATACTCACCCAAAAATTTAAATGAACTTTTTACGGATATATTCGTAAGTTTAAACTAGATGTATGCTGCTTACCTGTAACAAAAATGAATAAATAAGATTTTCTTATATTAATATACTAATAAATTATATATTCCATTAATTAAATATAAATATAATCAAAGGAATTTAAGAGGTATTATATCCTGAAACTTGTTTCGTCCTAACAGTTCAAAAAAATTTATGGATTCTACCAAAATAAGAACATTGATTTTTAGACCAATGATTCAATTTTCGAAGTATAAATTATGATGTTTAGCATTTGAGAATGTAAAGTATTAAGCTTCGAAAGTTTTTAGTTGCTGCAACAGTCTATTTAAGAATCACAAATCACAAATTTAGTGTAACAACAATATTATCATATTTGGATATATATTTTGAATTACTTTAAAGGACACTATTAATTTTTATATTCGTCAGACAAATTTTATATGATATTGGAAACAAAAAAACAAATTGGATAAAAAAAAAATTGGATGTATACAAAAAAAAATTTAAAAATGAGATAAATAGTTTCACGTTATAATGACTTGAACTGTCGTTTTTATGGGTCAACACGTTTTGATATAATCATGAATTTCGACGAGAATCTTCAGACATATTATTTTTCTTATTAAATATATAATTTTATGAGTCTTGAAAAAAAAAATAATAAGAATAAATATTAAACATATATATATACAGTGAAACCTGTTGATAATGAATATACATTCAGTTTTTAAGAGACCTTGGAATAAATATATGAATATAATTCGATATAGAAATTTCAAATGCGTCGTCATAAATAGACATGCAATGCCATAAAATAACGCATGAGATCTTGCAATCATTCAAAACTACACATTGGTCAAGTAGCAAAAAAATTTTGGTGAACAGTCTTAGCCAATAGTCACCACATCACTCTTCAATCAGAAACATATAAAATAATATTTAGCTGTTTTCCGAAATATAGTAGTTTAGTAGTTAAAATTTTTCTGAATATTCTTAATTTAAGTACGAACGCGTTTTCTCTTTATCTTATGTGAATATTTTCAAAGAATTTTATCTATAATTGTGAAAATATTATTTTCCATTCAATTTTGTTTATAAAAGAACCATCTAAATTGTAGAGATTTGTAACAAATAAAGCACTCAATTTATAATAATTCACTTCGATGAAATGGTTCAATAAATTTAATTTTCTTTTTTGTATTTCGACTTATCTTTCTTAATTATATATTATAGAAAGAAGCTATACATTAAATACAATATCATTTAAGAATTCAATAAAAGAATATTGAAAAATGACGATTGCAAAAATCAAATATTAAACAAAAGAATTGAATCGTAAGAATTCAAAAATAAAAATTTGATACCTTATAATACATTCGTATACGTATTATTTATTACGTACTTTTTATTAACAATTCACAGATCTATAACTGGTATACTAGCCAGTTATAGATCATTATATTTGGACAAATATCTTAGTGGAATTTCCAAAACGATTTCTATTTAATATTGAGAGTATTGATAAAATGAATGATATTTTTAAATTTGCATTATCATAGCGTTTCGTTTCCCTGTATTTGTACGGGACGAGTAATTATTCTCTAACTAGTAAAATACCAAACTGTTTCATTTTGTATCTGTTTTTGATTTAGATACTTTTCTGAATTCACATTTATTAATTCTTATTAAAATACTATTGTTTCGCTGCAATCGCTGTAAGATTGTAAACAAATATATTTTATTATTATTATTACTTTGCAATACCGGTTTTCGTTTTTGCGGTCATCTTCAGCATCATGCAATCATACCATAAAAAATCAAATCTGTCTTTTAAAATTTAAAGTAAATAAATTTTATAATAAAAAAACGTATTTCAATTTCACAAATCTGTTTCACGAATTCTCTCAAGATTTTAAATTATGCTTTATAAAATCGATCTTATATTTGTTACACAATATATTTATAGAAACAAAAATTTATTACTTCATTAATCAATCTGTAGTATACAGAATTATTTTTATATTTATAATCATATAAAAAAAAAAAAAATTAATACAATCCATAATGATATTTTATAAAAAAAAAGTATTCAAGAAAAATATGGTTTTCGTCATTATACACAACAACACACACACACAAGAACATATTATAATCAATGAAAAATAGTTTTTGTGCGTGTTTTGTTCCAAAGTGGAGAAAACACAAGAATAAAGTAAAATATATATATATATATATATATATATATATATATATAGAAAGATTGAAAAAATATAATACAAAAATGATTTATTTACACGCAATTTTGTTTGCAATTAATAAAATAATACGAAAAAAAAAGAAGTCTTTTAATAATAATTTATCATTGGTTTTGTTGTTCATGAAAATATTATTAGTTGCCTTATCTATTTTATTTAGAAGATAATCTTTTATTAATAATGAAAATCAATCTAGTGAAATGAAGCTCTATCCTATCTTGTGTAAAAAACTGGGCAGCTTGTTAACAACTAAAGAGTAAAGGCCGTTCTAAATTGGTGGTTGGTTTATCGCATAGTCGTAAGCAAGTGCACTACAAGCAATTTTTGACATTTATGCCCATAAATAGTAAAATGCACTTGCATATAACTAGCCGACAAATCACTATCCAACTATGTATAACGAGCTTTAGATGGAAGACGAATGTAAGACGAAGTTTTCATAATGTTCAACTTCGAAAAAACCCTCTTGATGGATGAACTTTGAACGAAATCAATTTTTGACGTTTTCACTTTTTCTCAAATTTATAAAAACTTAAATTCTTTCTCGTTTTAGGTCTGACTTAAATTTGATTTAAGAATGTGTGTATTTATATTAATTGTATAAATACTCGACAAATGGTTGAGCATCCATGTTTGAACTATTTTTAAGCATTAGCATTTATAAAATAATAAAATAATTTACAATTTTATATTTATAAGTTTCTTTTGAGCTGAAATTATGACGAATCTTAACATACTTTTTAGGTGTAGCCAGCTCGCTTTCTCTTTTCGTAATTGAGATATCTTTATTAGACATGGACAGCTGGAAATGGAATAATATGGTGCCTTAAATATTAATAAGCGTTATAAACTTTATATTAAAATGAATTTACTCTATACATGTCGAGTATAAAAATTAATAAATTAAAATACAAAAAAATATTACAAAAAACATATAACAATTGATATAATCTAATCTCTTGATTATGTAACATCACACTAGAAAACTGAAATAGTTTAGAGAAAGTTACAAGATTAATGATATTATACTGTATCTGAATCAATTCTAGGTAGTAATATACATTCTCTGTAAGTCACCCATCAAATCACATACAAAATGTGTCTGCATGTGTGTACAATGCCAACTATTTAGTGTGCATTGTGTTACTTTTAGTAGAAACAAATTACTTTTGATTAAGAAACTTTTAGAATTGTTATTATCACTATAACAATTCTGAATGTTATAATGTAGTATATATATACACATAGATATAATACTCAAATGCTACATAAATGAATTTAACCTTACAAAATTATATAATACACAATGTAGTAACATCATGCAGCAATAGCATTCATTACAAACAAGAAAGTGCAATGTTTTATTATTCTGATGAATACAATTCGTATGTCAAAAGGTTGATTAAACAAAATAATTCGATGATGGTACTGTTATATACAGAAAATTTGTAACAATCTTAAAAAATTTTTCAAATGGGAAGTAAATGCAATGATTTTTTGGTTTTCGAATTTGGACATATACTTACATTTCAAGGTCACTAGAATCCAAATCGATTATCTCGAGTACAACAAATAATATCGTGGTACCATGATCATTCAACGTATAATCATGTAATTTAAACTGAAAGTGTTTTCAGAAAAATCGGTTCAGCCGTCTTTTATTGAGAAAAAAACATCTAAAAACAAGTGAAGAAAACAACTTACAGAGTTAATTGTTAAGATACTCGACATGTGATTGAATTTCATCGTTTGGACTAGTTTTAATTAGCATTCATAAACTACTATAAATGCCAAGTCTATACAGTTATCATCCTCACTGGGAAGTTGTAGAACCTGCAGGTCGCTCCTAGACAACTTGATTCGTATTATATTTCCAAGTTTATCACTGAAGTAGTGTATAAAAAAATAGTAATAGCTTTAAGCTGAAGAATGACAAGTTTAAAGAATATCCTTGAAAACTAAGATACAAATATCATCAAAACAATTGTCTTTATCATTTATTTCCTATTATCAATTATTTGGAACTTATATATACAAATACAAAAAAGCGTCACAGAAAATAATTTAGAATTTGTTAGGTTAGAGTTGTTTAGTTGAAAGTCATTGTTAGAATGACTATAATACTTAACGTTATATACTATTTTATATTGTCTTCTTCATCAACCATCGAATACTAACAAACCGACTCACTAACTCAGTGAATACTTTATATATATTGGTGGGTAATTGATTTTGACATGACATTCTTTTGTTCATATAGCCTTGTAATTAGGTTTTAGATTTATTTTTATATATATATATATATATATATTGTTGAATCCATTATTTTATAGTGAAGAATGTTTTTGTTGCTGTTAGTTAGATGAACAAAATGATGTACTGTGTAAATTGAAAGAAGAAAGCCTTTCTTTTTATTTTTTTTATTACTCCTTCGTTTTAATATTATTTAATAGAAAGAACAAAAATGTCATGATAAAAACGCCACACAACTTCAATACTAGTAGTCCGTTTGCGTATCTTGATTGCATTGGTGGTATAATAAAACATTAATTTTTGCTATTTCAAAATCGATTGGAATAAACCCCGGATAGATGACTTGGTATTTTAGATTTTTACTAACTAGTAAATGGGTAGAGGGTTCAAAAAAAACAGTTTTCCCTCATCAGTAAAAAATTAATGCAGTAAAAATATATCATCAGAGGTGAAAAATTGATGCAGTATAAAATTAGAGATAAAACACTATTATTTATTATATTATTTTGCACAGATTTATAGAAAGCAAGAAAATGAAAACCGATTTTTATATGTTGAAATTACAAAGCGGACAAGAAGAAACCTCAGAAAGAAGAGTAAATTGTCAACATATTTAATAAAATTAATTATTGTTTATTCACAGCTGTTAGAAGCATAAAATTTTCCAGCACAAATAACTTCAAAAACACTTTTATGAAATTTGTTACTCACAATATTGATAACAAAACTTAGTGCTTGTTGAAGAGTTTTTGTTAAAATTGAAAGATATACAGTGTATATTACATGTTATTTAAGTCAACAGCTATTTAGAAGCACATTCCTTTATAATATCGCCTTAAACAAAGATTTCCAAAAAAAGTATGGTTTTAAATAAAATAATATGATGTACTGCCTATTTCGTAAACGTATTTCAATTTGAGCCACGAGGTGAACAAAAAGTATATGTTATTCAAAGCAAAATATTTGAAGACTTTGAAATTCAAATTTCCTATTGCATATATATTTCCTATATATAGAAGTCGTATTACATACTGTATTTAAGTCTATAGATAGAAGTAAAAACTGTTACATCAAATTAATTAAGTATAATATATTGTCCACTTGATTGAATAAATTTGTTACTTTTTTGCTTTTATGTGATAATAAAAGTGAAGGAGTTTTATATTCATCTTGTTATTCGTTCTACGAAATTCTTCAATCTTTAAACTAGATACTGAATTAATTTGCACATCGCTTTTATCTAATAAAATTTTATGTTTTTCCTACGTTTTAGCAAATATTGAGTAAATATATCTCAAAATGGCTATCATAAATGTATTCAAAAAAGATAAAAATTAAAGATAATTATTAATTGAAATTTATCTATTTACAATTTATATCAAATAAATTTGTAGAAACATTTCAATCAGTGTAAAAAACATCTAGGGCCCATATAGTTTTGGTCTTTTTGATCGGTAAAATAAATATAGAAATCAGTATTATTCTAAATACCATGGAAATATTAAAATAAATGAATAAACATATAAAATATGATTAGCAATGTAACAATAAGTGAAAAAAAGAAGTTATATGATAGATATAATAATTTTCTTTAGTTAAATGAACAAGAAAATTACAACTGTCAAAAGTAATTATTCGTAGAATTAATTAAGATTTGAGTAGGGTGAAAGAATGATCAGAATAGCATCTGAAAGAATCTAATGGATGTAAAGAAAAAAAGACCAAAATATAAGTAGCATTCAAATAGCGGGTGGGTTACACTAATGAAAATGCAGAGTGGAGTTTCTCAAATACCACCTAAAATTGCCAGGTCTGATTTCCTTGGTCTTGCATACTCAGTCATATTCTTAGTCTTGTTCTTGTTTATATAGTCTTGGTCTTGCATATTTGATCTGATCCTTACGTTTGTTTTATTCACATCTATAATCATGATCATTATGAAGATTATTAAAAGTTTAAATTATAAATAACTCACAAGCAACGCTGCCAAGTCATAAGTGTGTAATAAGTGAAACCCCTATTACTGTAACTGTACCCCTGATTAAGGAGACAACTAACGCGTTGACTCAATGTGCTACAGACACTTATGTCTTGTTGCCTGTAGCATGTGTGTTCTTCTATCGCACCTCTCGTTTGTTTGTTATGATTTTGGACTGAGCGCTATTTTTATAGTTGCCTGTTACTGTATAACTATGTGAATGTTGCTATACTCGTATACAAATACATCCTAATATATTTTAATATAACACATACAAAGCATTCGTTCGACTTTGACTCATTTATTTATCGGAAGCTAAGTATGAACATCACTATTCATGTGATTTGCAATGTATTCTATGAGACAGGATATAACGTGACAACATTCAGTGTTGAATTGATGGTCTCAATGATTTCGATTCTTGTATTCGAAAATTTTTGGTAGGCCATTCTGTGAAAAATGCACACATAAGTACCAGCTGATGTTTGTAAATACGGATAGATTGAGAATTCAATACAATTCGTTTGAGTAATATAAAATATATTCGATGAATCTTTGAATTATATAGACTCTTCAATATGAAATAAATTTAGAAATAAATATATATAGTATCATTCAAGTGAACGAAACATTACAAGTTGACGTTGATTAGAATCATTTAACCATAACATAAGAGTTAAAATATTATATTGATTTGAACCTGCATATTCTCAAGTGCAACAACTATTTCACACTTCAGTCTGATAATATGATGGTGGTTTATAGATGTTGGTTGATAAGTGTTTGAGGGGAAACAAATTATGCACATATAATCATCATTAAACATCAAATTCCTCTACATCGAATTTTCGGATATGAATAATAAGAAAATAAATAATTTAATTGAAAATAAATTTTTATTTCACTATTTGCAAAACGATGAAAAAAACATGCATTCATGAAAATTTTGAATTTGTTGAAAATCGTGATGTTTTTCTACAAAAATTTTTTTTGTAATTATTATTTTCGAATTTAATATTTTAATCGATTTCGTGACAAACAATAGAAAATGCGATCCAACCAAAAATAACTAATATTTGTATGGTTACTATAAAATAAATTTATATAAATGATTAATAATATACACATTATATTATGTAAATTATTATTACATTTTAATAAACACTTGCAAAATTATAATAATAGTAACCATTTATTAATAACTGGTCAAATAATACAAATAACTTTATTCATTAATAAGTATGTATGAAAATAAATGTAAATTGTTATTCAAATTTCGAATTAATATTATGTAAAATATTGTTGCGATATAAATTGTTGTAAAGTTGTATCTAATATTGAGACGAAAAATGAGACTTCTATAATAAACACAATTTCTAGCGTAATATATACATTGTATTTTTGCTATTTTCGCGAACAAATTACTCAAAAAATAACCATCAGAATATTATGAAATTTGGAATGCACAATCTTGACATGAAAACGAAGAACTCGAAAAGTAAAATCAATCACATTTAGGACTGATTTTTTCGAAAACTTTACGGAAATTAAATAACAATTGAAAAATTATTTCTTGAACAATTTTTGCATTATTTGTGTCGGTAAATACGATGTTTAGAAAAAATCAAAAATTAACGCATGTTTTATAAATTTTTTAAGTTGACAGCATATAACTTTGAAAATTGCTTACGCTGCATCAATTAATTAGAATTCTGCTAAAGATATATCAATTCATCCAAATTTTTAAAAGCTACATTTTTTGTAGCTTGGTAATACTCATTTTCTATAAAATTACATTATTTCTTGACAATTATTCTAAAGCATAATGACATTAATATTATTTGATTTAAACATTTGTTTTATTTATTTTTCAAACAAATAATATTTCATTAAACATTTATGTCAAGAAGGATTCGCATTTATATTTTTAATCCCAAGGATTTCATTCATTCTACGACATTTTAACGAACAATATTTTCATCATAATTTCTTTTGTTCGCACAACGTTTCTGTGTATTTATTGTTAACCGAAAAATACACAATAATAAAGTTTTAAATAGACAGATTTTAAAATATAAATTTTATTCATGTGTTTCAGGCATTTCATCATTTTCAGGCACCTCATATTGTAAGTCAAAATATAATAACTGGATATTTGACAAAACTTATGTTATTTCTTCAATTTCTATTTTTTTCAGATTTTCTTTACGGATAGACAACTAAAGGTATTTTATAAAATCAGCAAATTATAGAATTTGTAAAATCCCAATTAGATAAAATAAGTGATACATTGTTTTCAAGAAAAATATTGAAAATAATCCTTGAAGCTTTTAAATTCTTCGTTTTTGTTGCAGGTTTGTTAATGTATTAAACCTAGTTTGCCATATGAAATATATCAAATTTTATATCCTTTAAATACCCAATTATGAATGGCGGAATTATTATTGTTTTGAATTTATTTCTGAAACAAGAATGTATTCCTTTTTAGCCTCTTCTTTTAATATCACTTAGTGAACACTTCTAAGATCGTTGATTTTGTTCATCAAACTGCTTTTGAACATTTTATGGACTTTTTTCGGTAAGTTAATTTGTGCCTTTTTATGAATCTTGGAATGTTATGACTATAACTCTACCTGCAGCTCTCAATTAAAAAAAAAAATTGATAAATTTGAAAAAAAATTTTTTTATAACTTTTTTAACATTAATATTGCTGTTTATTTCATCTTTCCGCGATTCTAGGATTTTAAAACAAAATTACGATTTAAGGAGTCAGAAAATAGTATCTTTTAATAGAGTCACTAAGTACGCTTTTTTTTTTATTTACCTTGCCTAATAACGAGTTAAATTGTTCAGGTAATCACATATTAGTATATCTATGACAGTTGATACAAGTTTTAATGGAAAATTATCTGTCATTTTATTGTAAAATTCCTGGAAAGGATGCGATGCCTACGACATATATAAACCAGTACAGTTTTTTGGTTACAGATATTTTCTATGCTTAATAAAATATTAAAATATCCTTTATTCAAAAGACAAATAAATTATCTTTCTGTTTTTCTTATTATATTACAGAATAAATATTTAAATGGGAATATAGTCGTTAAATTTTTTTAAAGGATAATCAGTACATTTCAAAAATATTATGTATATTGTATGAAGATATTCTGAGATTTGAGATTGAAAAATTTTACCTATAGAATATTCCATTTTAATAAGTATGAGTAAAACAGAAAATTAAATCTTAATCAACTACCAAATTCTAAAAATTAAATATTGAGAAACTACTGATTGAGAAAGGCTAGTTAGATACAAAAGTGTTTGCAGTTTGAAACTTAATTGATTGATTATTTTTAATATCTCTTAGACCGGTATATAGAATATACTTTTGTTAAATTTCAAATAATTCACTATTTCTTGAACAAGAAAATGGCAACAAATTACAATTTGATGAATGTGAATTATTTGAGAATCAATTTGAAATTAAAACTAAACGTTAAATATTAAAAAGGATATTTACCTCAAAATAAAACTATAAAATAGAAAAGGATATTACAAAAAAACAAAAACGGAAATCGAACTATTGAATTGTTGATGATTGCTCCAATATAGATAGGTATTCTGATATATATATTTATATATATATATATATATATATTTATATATATATATATATGTAATGTCCTATCTTATTGGTAAATTAAAGAAGATAAATTAAGTTTGAATAGTATTGTGAGTGGTGTAGTAAGGTGGTTGAATTTATGAGATATTTTCATGTTCGTTTATCTTCGGACAAAAACGTTAATAACAAAATACAAAGTGATAGATAGACAGATAGACAATTGTAGTGGAAGCGAGTATACCGCCTTTATGATATTTAAGAATGTTTTGACACAATTGGATATGGGGTTTCCATTCTAGCAGCTATTTCCAATTCAGAGCCTTTTATTGAGTTAGAAGAATGGCAAAATTTTGTTTGAAAATAATTGATTATTGAATACATACCAAATGGGTTATGAAGAGATATCAATA
Source organism: Chrysopa pallens (assembly GCA_020423425.1). Taxonomy (NCBI): domain Eukaryota; kingdom Metazoa; phylum Arthropoda; class Insecta; order Neuroptera; family Chrysopidae; genus Chrysopa; species Chrysopa pallens. The sequence goes on along the minus strand of CM035594.1, from coordinate 57,875,169 downwards.
ATATAAAATGGTAATCGCAAAAAATCCGGTATTTATCGAATCAATTTTGATTAGTTTCAATAAACTATCCTAACTTACGATTTTCTTGTAACTAAAAAACTTACAGGTAACTATCCTAACATCTGTGCACTTGGCTTACAGATTCTTCAGCGTTTCAATGTCAAAATTTGTTATGATGTGAAGATTACAATAAAGTGAAAATATTGCATAGAAATAATGAAATATACCCAAAAGGAAAAGCTTCAAAACTGGTTGTCAAAAACTGTAAAGTATAATAACTAAAAAATAGCCTCTGCGGGTCACAGAATATACTTTTACTAATATTTCATTATTTTTTTCGGTTTTTTATTTTCTTTCGAGATAGCATTCATAAAAATTTTCGTAGAATACATTATTATTTCTTATTTGCGTCCACTAATATAATAGACAAACAGACTTATAAGATTGTCATATAATATATTTTAGTTGATGTCATCTTATAGTTTAGTGTCAACTAAAATTAGCTTTGGATTTAAGAAAACTGAATGAGAACGGAATTTCTTAATTAAATTTTATTGATATATATCCATAACCATATATAACTCAATAGCTGTCTACCATAGCTAAGCAATAGTACGACTACTTGCTTCTTGTATAATACTCAATTATATTGACACCAATATTTCATTAAATTTTTATTAAAAAATTCTCTATTCTCCAAACAATTATTTATTGTATTAAAAAATAAAACTTTTTAATTTATCGTTATTTAATTATGACGCAAATCGTGCTTGATAAGTATTATGGGAATCAGACCAATACTTGCTACATTAAATTATTGAATTAATCTAAATATTTCAATTACATAATAATTACCGTAAATATTTAAATTTAATTTGCGCAGAAGGTAAGTTTACAATTTTATAATTACTAAAAGCAAATAATTAGCTCTTAATAATTAATTATTTTTCTGATGAACTGATTGTTTAAAAATTGATACCAGAGGAGTACCGGAGATACCGATTGTATTTGCGTTCAATAGTTATTTGGCGTATTGAAAGAAGCTGTCGATTTAAAATAGAATTTAATGAGAATATTATTTATTTTAGTATATTAATCAGGCTGAAATGGTATAAATCAATAAAATAAAACAAGATAAAAAACAACATATTTAAGTTGTTCAATTGAGTATGGTATTAAAATACTAGAAGGCAATAGCGAAAAGGACATTATTTATATTTAGCGTAGCTTAACGTTACAAAAACTGTGCTTTATTTTATTTTATTACAGTTTTATTTTTTTTTTAGTATAAAAAATTATACGTTTTTATAGAAAACATCTTTTTACAATTACATCAAATTACTTCCATTGAAGCGTTACAGATACAAATCAGATATGTAGTGGCATCAGGTAATATAAGCTGATATTGATCAAGATAAGCTTAAGGCGACAAAATTACTAAATTTATATCATCTTCGGATACAACAAAGCAAAATTAATCATCAATTTTATTTAACTGATAGTTTAATTTGTCATTCTATCGTAACAATATGATACGATATCAATATCTATGAATGTTGAGTAAATACAGATTACCTTTTATCAGTCAAGGTAACCACTATATAAGAAAAGACTCAGTGCAAAGACTTATTCTTAATCAGGGTCGCAAACTATCTTAAGTTCTTTACTTTTTACTTCGCATCTTCCACGACACTGCTTCTTATGACATTCACGATCTGGATCTTTTCCATTGTCTTTGGGGTTTCCATAGCAATATCTGTTCTTACAATACACTGTGATGCAATGTTATCGTGATTTTGTACACTTTGATTGAAAAGTTTACCTCCTACAAAGTATGGGACGGAAGTAAGTCCATTTACAAGCTAGAAATAAATAACAGCTACAACTGTATCTGCTAAAATTTAACTGCCCTGATCCGATACTAAGTTATATACGTACCAAATAGATATGAATGGATAACGTTTATAACAACACTTAGCTAGTAAAAAAAAAAATGGTCTTTCACGTACCGTAAAGAGTACACCGGTCAAATTCTGTTGTACGTGATTTGATTTTTTTTTTTTTTTATATTTATGTGATGACTGTCAATGTTGTATCAATACTTTTACTTTACAATAAAACAGACATTGTACATCTGGGCTTGAAAACGGTATCTACACAAAACTATGTTTTATCCATCTATAAAAAGAAGCAAAATGAGTAGTATCGACATTTTTCATGTGACCTTTCTGTCAAAACAATTTTTTAAAAGGTTTCAATTTAAAACACTTTTTTTTTTTGTATTTATTTATATTCACTATTTTGTTGTTGTTGTTGTTTACGATTCTACTCCTTTTTTTGTTACCTGTATCTATTTTATAGTATTAAAAATTAAAACATGTTTCAGGAAAGAAGCATTTTTATTGATGTACACTTCATAAGAAAATACATGTTGGTAAGCATATATTTAAATACCACAATTCACTCATCAGATCATTTTTTTTTTACTTTTAAAACGTGTATTGTACTAATTTTAACTTAGAAGGAGGCCAAAGGTCATAACATGGCTAATTTCCATGAAAGTTGTATACTCTAGCCCCATTAAAAATTTGTAGCCAATTTGAGATTACACCTTTAGCGATTAAAAAATTGTATAGATACTCTTTTTTATTGCATATTTTATTATGTAAGCTAAAGAAATATAAATCAAACTCGAGGGATTGCGTTTTTTCAGAACTGTAGCTTACTTTAGAACATGTAGCCTTCTTGGATGGCTAAAGTTATTTTTCCCAAAATATGGATAGTATAATTTTTGCCGGTAGAAACAGAAAATCAAAGCGATTCTAAATTTTTGAAACATACTGTTATTATCAAATTTTTAACTTTCGTTGTAACTTCGAATTCAATAAAAAAAAAGTGAAGAAAAGAATTAACAGTGTTAATTGTCAAGATACTCGACAAAAATTGTTTGTTTTGAAGAAACAAACATTTTTGTTTTTGAATTAATCTGTTTTTAAGATATCGCGTTCTCACTCTGATAGAAATATCTTCAAAACAAAAACTGAAACATACTGTAAAATAACATTATTTTAATAATAATAATAATAATTCAGATTAGTTCATGTCAAATAAAAATGGTTAGAAGCAATACGTATTGTGTTGTTAATAATATCATTTTTCATTATGGCTAGAAATTCATTTCTTGAAGAAATTTACTGAAGTGATTGTGTTAAACCTTTTTTTCCACATTTATAAGGAATGCCTGTTCAATCAACAAGGAAGTACACGACTGATAAAAATGACCCATAAAAGTAAAACGTCAAAACTTTTCTATTAAATGAGTTTTTGACACTTATCTCAAACGAAAAAGCCTTGGATATTGTATTCTCTATTTCATATTTATTAATTTTGTTTTCTTCTTTTTTGCTAAAAGTTTTTCTATTTTCATAAATTGATAAATTTTTCAATATACCGATAATATATTTGAAAAATCTTTTGATACATATTTTCAATAATTTTATATATTTCTTTTTATAATCCTTTGTGTAGCGTCAAAGAGATTATTCGAATAATCTTGGAATTAATAAAAAAATTCAAATAAAATAAAGAATTGAGAAAATGCATTGAAAATTAGACTAGAAATACAAACGAAGAACGATGTATAATTATGACACTGTGCAACATTGTTTTGCGGGAGTTTCATCCAAAAGTTGAGCTGTCTTTCTCAAAATAGCTGTTAAAAATGCTATTTCGTATAAAGGGCCTTTTGCACGGTCAAATTTGTTTGTCAAACTTCATGTTTTCATCAAACAAAAGTGCATACGATCAAATGTGTTTGTCAAATTTTTGGAAAGTACGCAAGCATGTTTGATTTATTTGTTAAACAATGTTGTCATTCATCGCCAGTTATGTTCTCCATGGTTTGAACGCGATAACTGAAATCTTATTTGGCAAACATCGTGTAACATTATCATCCAGGTTTGTCAAATACACCGTCAATCAAAATTTCCATCAAATACGTCAAACATTTACAATATTTGATAAACACATGAAAAAAGTTTGCATATTTTCAATAAATTTGACAAACACATTTGTCAATCTAAAATTTGACCGTATACAGGACAGACACTTAAGAGGTGTGTTTTCAAATCATAATAATTTTAGAAAATAAAAGAAAAAAGATATTGGAACATTTTTAATTAATTTAATTTGAATTCTTTAAATGAAAATCATTGTTTTCTTAATTTATTTGATATTATATTTTGAAAGTAACTCTTGAAATTGATGATTTAAACATATTTCAATGCATATAAAATAATGCAAATGTTGCACAATTGTTTTTATTCGATCAATAACAGCAACAATTTCCAATCAATGAACAAAACATAACAAACAAACAGTAAAAATTTATATGCACTTAGAACAAACAATTTGATTGACAGTAACATTTATTTCTATATATCACAAACGTATAAATGTAAAGTAATATACTTAGTCATTGAAACGTGAATATTTTGTGATTTATAATACAAACTATAAAGTATGTATACTTCATTTTATAAGATTCAATCAGAAATTTTATAGTTTTTGACATATAAATCGTTTGTATCCAACATATGTGTCTTTTTTCTTCAAATTTTATATTCTATTTGACAGGGTATTAAAAAATTATGTTCCATTATATTATAGCAAAATATTGAATCGCCATATTTAGACTGTAAAACTATTAAATGTTAAGCATTTTGACAGAATTCATCATTTAATCTGTAATCAATTCACAAAGTCTGTTTAAAATTCATAAATATACTGAATTTGTTAGGGCCAAGATAAAAAGGAGGACCACAAAATTTGGTCGAAATTAATATAATGAGGGGCTATAATTTATAATTATTTTCGTTATATGGATTATGGAATCAAAAAAGTCTGGAGGCACTGATCTAGACAGAGATAATACCGTTATAAGCAACCTTGAATTAACTAACCAAAATATCCCAAAAATATGGCAGAGCACAATCAAAGCATGAAATAAGAAAAACCCGGGCTGGATTTGTACTTACTTTTAAATCTAACTTTATCTAAACTGGCTTTTCTTTTTATAGTATTCCAGTTATTGGTCTTTTGAATTACCTGGTATTTTTTTTGGATATTTTTATTTATAGAACTGTCCCTAAAACTCTATTGAAGTAAATAGTATGATATATATGTGAAATATGTACACACCGAGTATTATATAAAATATATAAAATGTCGGATAGATAAATCAATTCGGTATTATATCAAACATTACAACACTATTACGACCACCAACTAGTAGTGTCATCTATCATCATGCAATCATATTATTTATAGATAGCAATAAATAGGATTACATAAAAAGCTTACATGGAAATATGAATATACAAAAAAATAAGGCAAAATAAATTAGAGTAAATTTTAAATATTGTTATTTTCGAAATGCATATTTGTGTATAAATTAAGTGAACGAGAGAAACGGGTACATATCCTTGATTTAAAAGAAAAATATTATTTCACTGCTTTATCATAAAAGTTTAAATTTTCCCGATTATTTAAGGTTTTATCATATTTATCATATTTTATTTATGATTAGAAAATTACTTACATATAAAAACTTTCAATTATTTTAATATTTTTTATCTTTTTAATCACAATTTTATGTCTTTAACTTCGCTCAGTAAATCTTTTTAGATTTGTACAAAACCAGTGTTTTTTGCTTTAATCGGTAATATCTCACCTCAAACAAAAACAATAAAAAAGCAAACCTTGTTAAAATTTGCGATAAGACTTAGAAATGCCTAATCCAAATTTTAAACATTTGATGCAACATTTACTTTGTACTAAAGACAATTGATTTATGTTAAAATTCTGTGAAATATTGAAAGTTTGTTAAAATTCCCGGATATTTCCAGAATGAATTTCATTTCCAGATAATCCCAATTTTTCCTGACTTGTGTCAATATAACAAAATGATTTTTATCTTTCGAAATTCAACACCTAAGAATTAAATATTTCACCTTTAATCTCCAGACGACAAAATACTTTATATTTAGCCTTATGTTAGCCTTAAGAGAATATATAGGTGAGAGTGTCCGACAGTGACAAACGTTCTTCGGCTAAGTCCGTAGATTATTATAGTGTAATGATAGATTCGTTAAAATTAAATGAAAAATTAGTGAATAAAACAGCTAATGATAATTTGATTACTATAAATTTTTTGGATATTCATTTTTGACAACCCTGTGTAATATTTAATGGTAAGTTATTACCCATCATCCTTATCAATGTTTTTATATACCATGAATTGATAGAAAAAAAAGCATTTGCAAACCAACATTTTAAGGTTTTCCACGAGAATAAATACACTTTAAAGAATTTAAAATAAGCTTCTTATATTTCATAATAATAATAATAATAATGATAATAATAATAGGATCGTATTTATAAGTATCATTTATCTCCTTTTTATAAAAATTTATATACCTACACTTGTGATTTTTTTAGTCCACTATTTCATACGAAGTGTTGCGTGTTATCATTTAATTGTTTTTAAAGGGAATTTTTGGTATTTGATAATTAATATCGAAACATAAAACAACATCTTGTAAATAGAAATTGTAAAATATTTGAAACAGTTTTGAAAAAATGTCTTGAAATTTTTAGAAAAATGAAGTCCGATCAAATGAAAGTTTGTCTAAAAGGAAAACGAATTTTTAAAAATATGCACTGAAAAGAATATATAAATTTAGATGAAATTCTTCTATCAATAATATATACCATAAAATGTTTTTCTTGGGAACATTTTCCAAAATGTTGTGCAAGTTTTGTATCCCAATATCTCTAGTTATAATAGAAAGTTAGTTTTGGGCAAAGAACACTCAGTTACTCAAGATTTTCCAATTGACCTATTAAATACTCGAATTGGATGAATTGGAGATTGTTAACAGCCCAACGCACACTAATCACTAATTGTGTGTGATCAATAGTATCTGGTCTGTTTGGAAAATGCCACAATTGTTTAGATTTTAAGATTTATATTTATCATATTTATTCCCTAGTATAGAATAAACACTGATTTTGTCAAGAGTTGCCTAATTTCAGTGATCCGTTCAGAACGGTATTCTCATTTTGTAATCATGACAACGCTATTTTATTCATTTTCTTTGAAGAAGAAATTCGTTAAAATATAAACACAAAATCTGAAAATTTAATCATTAATTTATGATGGATGTTAAAAACACTTAATAATTTGAATAATAAAGATTGTTTTCGTCCATAGAGAAAAAAATCTACATCTAATTAGCATATTTCATAAAATAACAACATAATACAAATTAAAATTCTATACCATTAAGAAATTTATACAAATATTTTAATTTTAGAAAAATAAATTTAAATACACACACACAAAAAAAAATGATTTAAATATAGAACACATATTTTTGTTGGAAAAAAAGTTTAAAACAAAAAATAACGTAAAAAAAAGTGTGTTAAAAATGTTACAACTGTCATTTATTTATTATCTTGCACCATTTTGTTTTAAAACAAAATATCGTACAAACTTATAGGCGGGCGAATGTAACATGAGCTTTATTTTTTACCTTCATCTGAAACAAAATATAATTTGATATTTATTTAGGTGAAAAATTATGTATATATTATAATAGTTTGATGAATAAATACTACCAAGAAAATGAGATAGAAATATTGTTTGAACCATCATAATCTTAGAAAAAACGAAATTATATTAATTCTCTCGTATTTGATAGTTTTTGGATTTACTGAAGTTTTGCAGCCTTGTGTCTTCCCAATGGCACAAAACAATGAAAGTACGTGACCATCTTCGAATGTAAAAATAAAACAACTTAAAAAATTTTATTATTGTCATGCACTACGCAATTTTTTTCAATTTAAGTAAAATTTTAAAAAATTTAGGATTTATGTTCAAAATTATAAATCTTAAATAAATTTGGGTTATAATATTTGAAATGAATGTTGCAAAAATACGATTGGTATTATTATGCCACACGAATTCAAATAGAAAATTTATGATGATTACAAATAACCAAATTAACAGCGAAAACTTTTAAGCTTTGTTCAGATTAATCAAGTAGTTTAGAACTAAATATTTAATACATGAGAAAAAATAATTCACACTTATAATTTTATAATTAAGTCAAGTAACAAGTCATTTATTAAGGCTATAAAAACAGTTACAGTCATGTAATATAATTTCATATCACAAAACTGTTTATATTATATGACCTGTGACTGGAACAGCAATTAACAATTAAAGGATTCCCTCATTTGCTTGTTGTTATATGTTTGTGATACATTAACTGGTGGAAGTACTACGTACTCACAAAAAATAGAATTGTACTAAACTACTTGACAAACCAACTTTATTATACTCTTGACTAAAATGTTCCTGTTCACACACGTCAAGTAACTAAACTAGATACTACTTGACTAAATGTGAACAAATTACACTTTTTAGGAACGATCTGAAATTCAAAATAAACAGTAAACTTTTAAAGAAATATAATTTTCTGAAATTAAAATCATTCAAGTACTTTTATGCTCAGTTTGTAGAAGATTGAAACGAACATAGGTATATAAAAAAGTTGAAAGTGTTTATCAGTTACGCAGATGTTTTCATCGGTAATATCAATAAACAACAACGGAAAAAAGCAACACAAAAACGTTTTAATTACATTCTGAAAGCCACCATTATAATAAGCTCGAAGTAATAGGAGAAAACGTGAACTTGATCCTTTTTTTAAATATATGTTATATCTCTCTAGATTTACTGTAAATTTACAAACCTATATCTTTCTTGTATGTTTTAAAACCATGCCTTAAAAAGATACTCTTTTTTTTAAAATAAAAATGTATTTGATAAAACTAATTACTTGACATATTTATAACTAGGGATTTTAATTACAGACGTGGCGAGTATGACTTTTAAAGTTTCATATCAATAACATTCTGAATAATTAAATAATTGAATTTTTATGTTTTGTTTTGTTTTTTTTAATTAGAAGCTAAACGTATATATTGTCACACAAAGCCATTTTGTCAGTAAAAACTTTTAAGTGACTGACGTACGTCCAAGATTTTCGAAATGGAAAAAATAAATGCTGTTTATTATTGTACGTAAAAAGGAGAAGGTTCAATTAAAGACATTTAAAAATTGGGCAATTTCCCTATTGAAGTTTTACTTTAACATAGACCTGAATTTGTTTTTCAATAATCTTTTAAAATGAGCAAAACATGGACGTTTCGATTAAACGAAGAGTTGGAACACATAGTGAACCTATATAAAATTAGAAAAAGGGCATAATGTTTAAAAATCTTATTAATGAATCGTTTAATCTTATGGCTGAGTTTCGTTATTATATTGAGAATAAATTCAATATCAGTCAGATACTCTATTTTTATTCCTCTTTTTTGATTTTAATTGACATGGAATAAAACATGAAAGCGGATTGTATAAATAACTGAATATTTCCCGAAGCACTAGTTTCGATTTTTGAGGTAAATATAAAGTAACTCTTTATTAGAATTTGAATAAATGTAAGTTGTTTGTGTTTGTAACAAAAATTATGGTTTTTGTAATTAGATTTGTAGTTTTAATTTAGCATCAAAATGAATCAATGTTTTTTTTGTATACATAAACGATTAATAGTTTTATTGTTTAAATAATAAGCTTTATTAATTAAATAAATGTTTATGCTAATTATATGCTATTTAAATGCAATGTTTTGTGTACCTTTTTTTTCTAGAAAAGCTGTGATTTATTCTTGTAAATTATGCTTAAATTCTTGATCATAAAAAGTAGAAACACATTCACCTAAAATTCTTAAGAATGAAATATAACTTATAATAAAATTTGTTGTTACCATTGATTTATTTAAAAATTTAATGTCTATGTTTAAACGTTAATTATTTTCAATGGAATTATTCATTGAAAGCGTTAATTAGAAAATATTTTTTATTTTGTTGAATGTTTCATGAAATTATAAAAAATGTTCTGGTTTCGGTTAAAAATGTTTAGTTGCAAGGTCTTGCGATGAAATGTTACTGATGATGACTACTTTGTAGTCGAAATACGTGGTAATTTCGTTAATAGAATGAAAATAATCTAATAATCTAGCAGTTCATGTAATAAAGAGAGTACCCAATATCCTTACCTTCGTCTGTATCACGTTCATAAATTGTGTAGTGACTATACTGAAGACCCCCTTGAAATGGCACTCTCCAAAAATTGTTTCACAGTGAATTTTAATTTCTCGTTTATACCCAATATTATTTTTTTGAACAATACCCGCCGATAAATTTTTTTCTTTAGTGTTTTCATCTCACGATTATAAAAATTGCGAAAAATTTAAAAGAATAAACCATGTTTAATATCAGATTCTAAGTGTAGGAAAAGGCATGGAGAAAAAAGATAGCTATCTAACATATAAAATCCCATATTCTTCACTGTAACTTTTATCAGTCGAAATAGAAAACTGTACTGCATTTTCATGTTTTGGTAAACTTCGAAGTATAAATTCTGAAATAATTCGGCTCGTTTTATATCAACAAAACAATTTTCCTACTATGTAATTGCAACAAAAGAAAACATAAAGTTTGAAGAGTTCACTAAAACAAAGTATACCAATTGCCTGAGATCAATTGACAATCCAACACAACTGATGCCAGTCCAACACTACTGATACAACCTTAAATTCATATAAAAATAATTTAATTAAAAACAAAAAGAAACATTATGGAATGTGTTACAGCAAATAGAATATATATAAATTTAATAAAAAATTATTGAATATAACAAGATAAAAAAAAAAGCATTTCTAGAAATACTAAACAGATACTAGTAACGAATATACATAGCTATTACAGAGTTGGTACAAACATTGCATGTTTATTTCAAATATACTTAGAGTCATAGAAAGAAAGAAGACTGTCCTATTGTTGTTACACATGCACAATAACATAAATAAAAAAATACTCTAACATACAATTCAAATTGATAATATTCCTGTTTCTTTTCTTGTGCTATAATTATCATAAGAAAATAACTACAAACTTAACTCGAAATATAAAAATAAAATTGTATACGTATTATTAAAAATATCAGGATCATATTTATTTTTTGTATTAGCTACTATTTGAAACTACACACCAGTTCTTTTCCTTGGATTTTCAACTTGTATTTGAGGCTTAATTGTCCCGAAAAAAGTTTTGCACATGAAATCTCTAACAATTGCAGATGAATGCAACGCTAGAATAACGGGAAGAAGGGGTCAATATTTAAGTGGAATGATCTGACAGCTCAATCGAAATTAATAAGTAGTTGATAATTTGAATGTGTTACAAAACAAAATACTTTTTGAATGCAGATGGTGTTTTGAGTGTGACAGATACATTGAGCTTAAATGATTACTTAATTATATGTACAGAGTAATTAACATAATTTTAGTTCAAATTCTTGTCCACTTAAAGCAAATCGATGGTCTTCTACGAACGATGGTATTTTATGTTTCCAGAAAAATATTGAGCATCCTCATAAAACGTTCTTTCAACGGATATCGTAAATATACCGGCAGACCAACATATGATAAATAAGGATATAAAAATAAATGACACTTTTGTGTAATAGTAATTAATTTATCCTTGAGGACATTTATGTTGATCGCATGATACAACTCATTTGCGATACTAGTACAGCATAACTTGCCGTTATTTCTGGGTTTCAACCTTCATGTTTACATAAAAAATGTTTTCAACATGTATAAATAAATAACACATTAGCTTCGTTGTAGTAATTTACAAATGTGTTTTAATAAACTTTACATATTCTATGAAAAATTGAATTTCCAACATCCATTTTTAATAATATATAAACTACTCATTATACAGATATTTACGGACATTTAGAGTGAAAATCGATTTCTCTATGTTACTTCTTAAATTGTTTTTTTTATAGATAAATCAATACAAATATGTGTTTTAATAAAACTGATTAAAGAGATCACGTAAAATAAAAATATAAACTATAGTATTACCATAGAAACCATCTTTCAAAAAAATAAAGAATGAAGAAAATTGATTTTATTTGATTACTATAAATCAGGACCAACACGTAACGTAATTAATGATCTCAAGCGATCTCCAAAGTTAAGCAACATCAGACACAGTCAAGACTTGAATGGATAACCACATTGGAATTGTTGTGTGCTGCTGTTAGAATATACCCACTGTAGTCACTGTATGACCTTTAGTAGTGGAAAAGTGACTTAAAAAAATAAATAAATAAATATTACTATAAATCATACATTGCACTTACGACATTTAGAGTGCAAAATGTTTTTATATTTGACCAATACGGTATAAACACACATCAAATTAGTATTCTTAGTATTAATATATAGATTATAAGTATTGTTTTTTTATTTTTTAAAACTTATATTTTCTCAAGATATATATCTCCATTGTCTCTATTCAACTTTGTATACTTATATTATTCGAACCAAAAAGGATAATTTAACTTTATAGATTTTATATTATAAAAGGTGTATTTTACGCTTAAATAAATTTATTATACATTTATCGATTTTAACTTTAAAATTCAATGTTTTGTTTTGTACAAACTACACAAATGTCTTGTATGTGTATTCAAATGGAAAAATACAATCTTTTTAATTTAATTAAAATCGTTCAACACATAAATAGGAATTGTAAAATTGATATATCATAGATGTGTATTGAGAGTGATTGGTGGGAAATTGGTGATTAGAATATTCTAATTTACTTACCGATGTTTACGAGTTAATAATAAATTTAACGCTTCTCATTCTGCATATGTTATAATTGGTAATTTGTATAAAATATTAGCTTACCTTCAATTTCTAGATAAATTTATGCTCTACAACTTTTGTGATCATTTCATACCATTTTGAACAAAACAAACAAAATATTTTATATATAAAATAAAAACTATTTTCATGATGTCTCACTATGTTCAGAACTTCTATAAATGGTTTGTAAAATTAAATATTTTCTTAAGTCACATTTAAAGAGAACTATATTTTCAAATGTCATTTGAACAAAGAAAACGGGAAATCCATAAAAAACCGGTATTTGTTAAATCCCATTTTACTAATGTTTAAAAACTTTTTCTTATATATATAACTTTTGTACCAACTGAGAAAAAAAATTATAATTCGTTTCTTGATATTGATATCCACTGTCCATAAACTGAATTCGTACTCGAGGAAAATGAAAATTATCAATACTTTGAAGACTATTATGCCAAAGACAAGTTCCGGATAACAGTTTTTTGACGTAAAAAAACTTGACAAAAATTTGACGAGTAACATTTTCAAATTTTTCTAAGAAATGGGTTTATCTAAGCAAATATTAGCTTCACAACAAAGAATTTTATTCACCTCAGAGTATATTATTTTAAGCTTTATAATTTGTAACGCTAGAAAATATTGATCGCACTATCAAAATTTATATTTAATATAGGTAATCATAGAATCACCTAATAAGCCCATTTTTGTTTAACGTTTCACCTGTCCGCCGTTATCAACTTAACAAAAAAAAAAAAAATAAGTGAACTGAAATTTGGATAGTTAGTGTATTCCAGACCTATACAACGATTTCGTGAATGAGGAAAATTTGACTATTTGATCCAATGGATCTTATTTGATAAAATAATTAACTTATTTTTATTATATTTGACCTATATTTTATAAATTTAATAGCATAGAAGGCATAATTTTATTTGTTTGGTTGGGCTAAATTTTTCCGATAACAACATTTCAATACACACGATATACATGAGGGTACATGCGGTAATTTTATATATCATTCGAACATGCAATTGAAAAAAAAAAGTTGAATTTATCCTTAGAATGAACTATGTGGTATTATTCAGTGGTGCAGGTATACTTTTAGGAGGCTTCATATACAATACGCCAATAATGAGAATTGAACTTACATATGAGGAATATATTCACTTAAATAGGTATATGTCCGAAGCGCCTTCGCCAAAGCTGTTCTAATTATGATATACGATGTTAAAATTACGGTGTTAGAATTGAAAAAGTAAGGAAACTAGTTCTTAAATTATGTTAAGAACTAGTTTGAAAACCATATAAGCTCTCATAGATTATTTCCCACCTTTTTCTTGAACAAAATCATTTAATCTTTACATACATCCCCCCTCCCCCCTTTGTGTAATCATGATCTTTAAATGTTAATGCTTTGCTTATTTCTACAGAATTAAAAAAAAAATAGCTTCAGTTCCTGGTTCGTGAGGTAAAGATTGAAGTAATAAATGTAACTATATTTTATTTAGTATGCTCTGTAGCCTTAATGATTTGAAGGATTTCAATATATTCATCGTTAGATTTGCATTAGCTGCAGTCCAATTACGGGCTAAACTATTGCTAAGAAAATTTTCACACAAAAATCACATAAATATGCATCCAGGCCAAATGTAAAGAAACGTTAAAAATTTATTATGAAATTTTCCAAATATTACCCATATATTTTGCTCAAGGTTACATAAAGGTTATAGTTGATTTGTAGAATCTAAAATTTTGATTTGATACGATGTTTACAGAAAGAACCCACTCAAATATGATATTATCTGATATGATCATGATAAGAGATTATAACAATATGAATATTATAACAATGTATTAATGGTACCTATCTATCTACGAGTAGATGGTATATATTTTATAAATATACAATAACTATATACATATATACATATAGGATACACGATTGAAATGATGAAAGAGAATAGATTCCAATTTAAGTGACTATTCAATATTCATGTTCAAGTGAGATAGAAACGTATTGGTACGATGTTCAAGAATACATATACAAGTATAACATTTTGATATTTCAGTAATGAATTCCTTGCAGATATTCATTCCCCTTATTCACGTAAAATATATACGTTTGTGAATATACTTTGTCTTGTCAAATGTGTTCGTTACAACTAGAAAACTTAAAATAACGTCTTAGGATCGTTCTATATAGTCAGTTGTTGTTTGTTGGAGAGTCGTACGCATGCGCATTGCAAGTTTTTTTAACATTTAAGTCCATATACGTCGAAAAATGATTGCAATGCACTTGCATTCGACTATAAGGCTAAGTAAAGCTGAATTTAAATATAGAGTTACAATGTAAGTATATATAATTTCATATTTTGGTGATGCAGTGACGGATTTATATCAAGCGCCGCCCCAGGCACATTTACCAATCCCAGCCTAAATTAATCAATTGAAATTTTTATTTATGGAATTTTAAACAAAATTAATTTATAATTTTTTCAATTGCCTTCCTCCAAATTTTTGCATAAAAAACTTAATTTTCACAGCTTTAAAGTTACTGAATTAATGAATTATGAACATACAAATTAAACGTTACATCGACAAATTAAAGAGTAAATTTAATATTTAAATTGTTTTATAAATTTTTTATTGATTTGATAAGAACAATTTTTTTCAGAAATTTCACCACTCCTAGATTTTTAGTATTCTGAATATTTTAAAGCAGTTAAAATCATGGCAACCTAGACGAGGGCCACGTGGGCCTAAGCGTTAATCCAAATGATCTAAAGTATATAATAAAGTATCTCATTCGTTTTACAAGAACGAGATGGAAAATTCATTTTAGAGCTTACAGCTTCTATTGAAATGGTATTGCGTCAAGTCTCACATTTTGAAAAAAGCAAATCCATTGGCAGGAATTGAAATTATGATTAAAATTATTTTTAAAAAATTAAATCTCGGAGATTGTTTAAATTATTTAGAAACTACTTATCTAATCGTAAAACTAGTGATCTTATTGAAATTTTCAAGTGTTTAATACAAACACACACTCAAAAGTAAAGTCTACTTTTCTCAAACATACACACAAAAGTTTGGTCTCAATTTCTTTAGGATTCCATGCTGGAGTATGACACCTAAGAATAGAAGTGTGTGCCATTCGCTAGTAATGCGTAAATATTAATTTAAAAAAAAGCTGACATTAGATCGTCAACTTTCGCTCTAAATGTCTCAATTTATTGACAACATATAATTTTATTATATCAAAATAATGTAAATGTCAAATAAACTCAAACAAATTATAATGTAATAAAATTTTGTTGAATCCACAATTTGTATTTATTTTAAGTAAAGTAAAACATTATTACTAGCCCATATTATTACAATGTAACACTTATATTAAAACCAACAAAAACCACTATGATCTATCGTCATGTAGAGTAAGTACACTGATTAGATAACAAACGTTTATATTCTCCATCGTGTTATTATTATTCCATCCTTTTGTTGTTGGAATGCTAATGATAAATGAGAAAGATCATTATTATTGAAACAGAGAGATATGGGAAAATTATCATGCAGTAAAGTAGAACACAGGAGCAGGCATCACAGCTCATGATAAATTATGATATAAATTTCAGGTAGCTTTTGTACGTATAAACCATAATAATAAATTCAATATAATACCATGAAGCAAATATTCACATAGATAAAGAAAAGAAAATTGTTATTGGCTAAAAAGAACTCCAGAACAGTTGAACCGAGAAAAGAAATCCCAAGAAGTAGAACTCTTAATATTAATTTTCCATTCAAATTAACTAATGAAAATTGGTACGTTGCACTTTGACTTCAGCTTTACAAAATTATTCAAATAGGGTAAATTATATTACTCTTATTGGTCTTTGTTTTAAGCCTAAAAGATCAAGGAATATTTATCTAATTTACGTGATTTTCCAGAAACTGAAAATAAACAAGTGTGACAATGGTGAATAAAATCCGAAAAAAATACCAGTTTGATTGATACATTGTGGAAGGAATGCATCTGCTTACAATTAACATTGACACATATACAGTTTTTTTTTTTAAATATGTACAGGTGAAGATCTTCCCTTATAATTGTTTAGCTATGTGTATTTTTACCATATAACAAAATACTTCTTGTATGCGAGAAATCTTTACAATATAAAGTATTTAATGTATATAAAGTGTATAAGTCTGGAGATGTAGTATGGTTCTTTGATCAGATCTTAAAATCTTCCATTAACTAATTGAGGAATATTAACTTAACCCACTAAAGTTAACATAAATCCTTAAAGTGTTACAACAACCACTAAATCTTCAGACTTTCATTTAAGTAATTAGTCAACGTATATAATTATTTAAATGCACAAAATGTGTTAACCAAAAATAAATAAACACAGAAACTCTAAATAATGTTCAAAATTTGGGTTTTAAAAGTATCACTTTTTATTTTATTTCATGTCGATGAACAAACGGATGCATAAAAATATTCAATTTTTAATTATAAGTAATAATTGTGATTCCATAAAATATTCACTTCCTAACTGTCCAAAATATTGATTTTAATAGCGTTAATTTTTATTGAAAATCGTGGGAGAATCATTTTGGTGTTTTCAAATATGATTTACTTGTCTCCTGCTTTTTTCCATTCATATTAACCCAAAATATAAAAGAGAGAGTGTGAATTCTTATAGGATTTTCAGAAGTAAAAATTTTAACATGATGAATAAAAAACTATATTTAGCACATCCAAAAGTTACCTAATAGACACAGAGACAACCTCAATATTACGAGTTATGATACGTTGCAGTATTTTCAACATTCTATATCTACCTTTGTAATGTTTCGTTTCTAACTACAAAATCGATAATTCAATTATCGAATACATAAAGAAAATTTATATTTACATTAAATTAATTTACGTATGTAATATGATACCAACACATTAGTTATACTTATTATAATGTTAGTGCTTTTTATAAAAAATGAACCAACTAAAAACAACTTAATAGAAATAAATTGTTCTTAGAAATTGTTCATGAAGAACAATTTTGTATTGTTCTAATCATAATATTTACATTATGTTTTAAAAAACAATTTACAATGGATAAAATTGTATATTATAGTACATGTAATCTAATTTAACGGAATATCCTCTGTGTGGCTTGTTCTGTCCACAGACTTCAAGAACCAAAAATTGAAAAAGCATCTTTCTTATGGTTTGAGGTATATGCAATTAATTTTGCAGTGAGTAAAGAAAGTATGATAATCAGTAAGTCGGTATTTGGCATTTTCAAAAGAAATATCCATTTTATCCTTTGTCTTAGTGAGAGTTCTGTTTATCTACAAGGCAATGATCAACCAAAATTTCGTCAATTTACAAACCTGAATTTGAAAAATATAATGTTTGTTTTTTTTACTTACTTTTTTATTCAATTTCAATATCAATTTGCCAAGCTGCTTGTATTCTTCATTAATAAAAGTGATCTATGCATAAAATATTACAATCTACCTATTCATTCCAAAATAACTGGGCTGGCCATTTCTCCCGTGTGACCATGCCCCCCAGGCTTACCCCATATAAAATTTAGCTCTATCTGTCAGGCCGGGGCCGTTCACGATATATTATAACTATTGTATACTTGTAAACTTCTATAGCAATTGTAAAAAATTCAACGTTTTATTTTCTCAACGGGGCTAATACGATGATTTAAAATATACAAAAGTTATGTTGAATCTATAAGACCATATAATATCAAAGTTTCTATATGTAAATATTCAAGCTCTATTGTATCAAAATTGTAAACTTTAGTTTTGTGACACATCATTTATTCAACAGTTTTATGATATTAATACAAGTGAGTTTGAAACATAACATTGTAATAAGGCACTGAACGTTGAACGTATGTTGTTATATCCCTTATTAACTTTATAAAAGTTTGTTTAATTATTTATAAATTTTAACAATATTTTGGAACAAGGCAAAAGTATATTTATTATATATGCATATACCATTTACGAATTGATTATACGAATAATATTGTTTTAAGTTGAAAAGATTAACATGGTTTGTGAAAAACTTTGTTACATGAAACTGAACTTTATGAAATAACATAACTGATATGTTTAACCTATATATGTTACATTTAAATCATATATATTTATAATTATTTTGGATTAGTTTTTTAAGAAAAACCCTCTGAAAGGAGAAAAATTCGAGGTGGCCGGAGATCGAGGGTATATTCGATAATTTATATATTGACCTAAATATCATTATCGATCGTTTGCTTAATTTTATGCACTTATGAAATAAGTAGAAATAATTAGAATTATGAAATAATTAACTTTACATTAATCACTATAAATTTTATTAAATAATGGGTGTAAAAAAACCATTGTTCCACTTAAAATCCATATTTTGACTTAACCCACCAAGCGATTCCGGACATATAGCTCATTTTTAGTATGACAAAACCATATTCATTCATATTGTAATTAAAAATTTAGTAAATAAATAAAATAAATATACAAAGTATAATTTTTTTTATATTGTTTAAATAAATAATTAGAATAAGAATGAGTAGTTTAAAAGTAAACAATACGTATACATAAAATAAATTAATATATTTAAGTTTTAAAAATTTAAATGTAAACTGTTATTTTTATAGATCAAATAAAAAACTCCACTATCCTTATTTTTCCATTAAATATTTTTCTATTGACTTATATAATATAGATCTTACAAAAGGCAATGACTTTATTTATTTATTTGTTTCATAAATAGTAAACTTAGTGTATGCATGTTTTGTTTATTTAAAAACAATGTTAATTACTTCAAGTGTTTGAGTTCTTCCAATTGTACGAGTAATTATAAGTCACGATACTATGAATAAGATATGTAAACTATCACTTTTGAACCAAAAATTTTGAGTATTTAGTTCAAGAACTTAATTTGTTTAGAAACTATTAACGTTGTTTTTAAACAAAAGTTATTCTGTAGGTAAAAAAAATCCTTAAAATTAACCTCAATACGATAAATAAATATCAATACCTGCTTGAGTTAATATAAATAAATCAAAAAAATTAAACAAATCAATCTCATAGTACTATCAACCGAAAGTCAAATATAATTCGACAAATTTAAATAAAAAATGAATCGAAGGAAAAGAAGAAAAAATAATGCTTTTTCATTATTAAAAATTGACAAAAGAAAAATTTTAAATTTATTCGCCAATGAATAAAAAATGTTCAACAAATTTCCCGTTAAAATAAATTAATCTATACTCTCTAAATTCACGTTGTGCGAATAGTCCAGGTAGAATTGAAACCAATGCGAGTAACATAAAAAGGAAAAATTTCATTCGTCATGGCGGTTGCCCTATAGACTAAAATAGTTTAATGGTTTACTCGCAAGTGAATAGGTATTTACATTTGGCCATTTATAGCCACGGCTCCATCTAGTGGACTTATAAAGAATAATGTACTATAGGGATACAAATATGAACATCACGGGGAGGTTAAAAAACAAAATATCTCAATGGGAAAATTGATTCCTTTGTGTATCAATTATCCAAAGTTAAATACTGATATAATTGTAAGCTGTACTCAGCACATTTGCTCTGATTTGCATATTTTTATCCAGTACCGAGCTCACTGGGCGGCAGTTATATATTGAACTGTTTTTTTTCCCAATAATTAATCAATTTTCTTAGGAAGAATTTACACTGAATTCTCAGGCTAACAGAGCCCAGTTTATAGACAGCTTTAAAACAGATTGTAAAATGTCTTTCACATAATGAATGTTTTTTTTATATTCAATAATAAATTATACAGTTCAATTTTATCGCCATTATAGCCAAACAACCTTTTGCCTACATTAAGAAAATGCACGTATATTATGAAATAACATATAACGTAATTATACACTTGGAAAGTTTACTAAAAACATTTTGTAATTTATCATAAGTTAAGTGTCGAAAACGGTGACGATAATATAATACACTTCATATTTTTTTTTTTTATGAAAAAAGCGTATTACGTTTATTTCATGACATTAATAGAATGTCATTAAATGATTATCGTTTTTTCTCTTTTATTATCACACAAGCAATGCGCCATGCCATTATTGTATTCTTTCACAGCGTTAAGAGGATTTTCCATTAGAAGTTAAAAACGTTGTTTTAACTTTTTTTTTTTATGATTAAAAAATAGCAAGTGAATACAAATAATATTATTTAACGAAAGCAAAAAAAAAATGGCGTTGAAAGATAAGTGTTTCTTTTTTGTGGGTGTATTTATTTGGGATGACAATGTTTTAAATTGTTCTCTCTGCACTGATGTGCTGCTATGTGTTAATATTTAACTAACACTTTTCCATTTGGGTTAAACATCTATCTTTTATATTATTGGTTGATATATTGGGATTTATTGTAATTTTTCTTAATTTTAAACTAAAACAGTCCTTTTGATGCCTTTTTAACTGTTAGAAGTACGTACGTTTAACTACTGACTTGATTTTGATAAGTGGGCAGTAAATCGTAAAAAAATCAGAGGTTTAAAAAATATGTTTGTTGAAATATGCTGTGATGGATTTGATATCAACAGCTCAATTAGTACATTAAAAAATATGTTTTCACCTAATCCCAAATATTTTTAATGAAAATATAAAAGAAAAGTTATTTAATAAAAGAGCTTAGAGCTTAAAAGAATTTAAAACCAAGAACAGAAATGTGCTCTTACAAGTATAACGCAAGAAAGTAATATTGTCCGAAATTAGATAAAGTGTTGTTCAGTGGATAGCCGTGGTCGCATGTGAACTTCCCGAAAGAGTTGATTATACTAAACGATACATCTAATTTTAGAAGCATTAGGTGGCATCACTTGGTGGCAACACTTTATCTATACGTTATTTTTTCGTTCTTTTAAGAGCAAATTTCTATAGTAAGGCTTTATTCCATTAAAATTACTTTTTTACACATAGTATTTACATACTGTGTTTGGAGAAAACAACACTTGCTAGCGCTGAGAATCGAGCTAAAAAATCGTCGGCCAGAATTCGTTTGCTTACTTCAATAGTTATTTATCATTGGTAATTTGCTTAGCGATTGGTAATTTGCTTTTTCTTCCATTCATTCCGTTCATATAGCAAAACTGTATGTCATGTCATGTCAAATTGTACATCTTTTCTGAGCTAAATTTCTTAACAATATATTTTGTTATTTGATTAAAATAATAGTTCCCTCAAAGAAAATTTCAAAATTTAATAACCAGCCAGAAGCAGGAGAATGAAGAATGTAAAGTATAATAGACCTGAATGTTCTTAAACGTGAACCGGGTTCGATTTCAACGGTAAAGATCTCATGTTGAATAAATGGTACTTCATTTAGAATTGAATAAAATGGGCACTTGATGAGTTATAAAATCAAGTAGATCACACCGTACATAATGAGAACAGAGAAAAATGTTTGTGAAGAGAAAGATTTGGATTATATTATTGTTATTCATTCACTTGTTCAAAAAAACATTTACGTATATTTCTTTTTAGAGAAGGATTTTCACTGTCAAAATAATATTATCAAAGGCAGTTTTTAGTTGAGTTGAGAGTACCTATATATAAAACACAGTTAAGTAAAAATAAAACCATCTATTGAAATGTTTTTTTGGTTGCCTATATTTAATGGATAGACGTTGGTTATATTATATAGGATGTTCCGTAACGTAATATCTATCCAACAAAAGAGCATTCTTAGTGGCACTCTACAAATTCAAGAACACATAAATTTATTTTGATAATGTACATTCAAGCGTAATGAGGGGTCCCACAACATTCAACACACGCCTCGAAGTTTAAGTGATTGATCAAGTAATTTTATCAAGTAACAAGTAATTTTATAATATACTTTCATATCACAAAACTGTTGTTATTGTGACGGTAACAACTATTAAATGTCAAACAGATTCATTAATTTGTTTATTGGTATATGTTTGTCAGACAAGAATGGCGGTGGTACAAATTGCATACAAAAAATAGAATTGTACTAAGCTACTTTACTAAACCACTTTACTAAACACTTAACTAAAATTTTGCTGTCTACACACTAAATTAACTAAGCTACTTGGCTAATTTCTTTGGTCTCAAGTCTTATTCATGCTTTCAATCTACAAAAAAAATATAGACAGATACAATGATTAATTACATAAATCTAAATTCAATATTATCGTTGGAAAATAATGATTATTAATCTTAAATAGGTTTTAGGAGGAGGATCAAATCGGAGCCACTGTCCCAGGTGGTAGCTTATAGGGAGCTTCAGGCGCGCCAGTTTTAGGTTTCTTCCCCAATTATCTATGAAGAATAACTTTAAATAATACAAGTGTATTAAGATTTCTTTATTTAGAAATAATATTTGAGGATCAATATCAGTTTGATAATCAGCCTGTATATTTGATACATGGGTCGGTTACTTTATACATTCCTACGTATAAATAGAAATTCTATATAGACGAAATTTTCATTTTTAAAGATTATAATTTTAATCAAAATTCACGGTCTGAAAAATAATATCAAAGTTTTTATATTTTGTGTGTGATGAATATAATATTTTATATGTATTTATGCAATATTTACAGTTGAAATCATTTTTTGACAAACGATTTCATATTATTTTTAAACAATTACAATTTTATTGAATAGGTAGGTATCTTTTTATAAACATATCTATGGTTATTTTATTTATAAGACCAGACGAATTTCATTTATTTTAGATTAAACTCAATGATTGAGTGAGATATCAGTTAACAAAATTTTCATTTTACCTCTATGGTATCAAAGTTGGGTTACGGATTCTTTGGATACAATCAACTGATTTAACTCATTCAAAACCTTAAGATCATTTTGAATGTCTAGAATACGTCACCAAAATTTCAGCTTGGTATATATTTTCGTTTTTGATTTATTTTAATGACGGCGGGCAGATGGATATGCGGGGGTGGAATTAGGTGATTCTACGAAAACTATATACCAAAAGTTTGTTTGCGGCTTCAACATTTTCTTGCGTTATTTTAGATGCCTAAAATTATTATTATACTTAAACAAAATAAAAAAACAGTGGAGCAGTTGAATTGTTTAATTTCACAATTGTAGTAAAAAAGCTTCATCAACTACATGAACATTTACAATTACAAAAACAATTCATTTAAAAAATCAATGTAACACAAACTACACAAAATGAATACATTAATATTACGTCTACTTTTTCTTTTTAATTTCTTTTCTACACCAAATGACATTTTATATTATTCGTGACGGATTATGAAAAGAAAAGAATACAAAAAAAAAAAAACACACACAAAAGCGACGACGATGTATAAAAAAACTAGGGCATTGTGAAGTTAAGGAAAAACGAGCAAAAAAATAAACTAGAGGAACGTACAAGAATTCTAGTCACAACCATACAGTGTGGTAAATGTATCTCATATAGAGTTTTGTCATCATATGTAAATGAGTATATGTGTGAATTTGTATACTAGAACTCAAAAAAATTGAACCAATTATTGGATTCTATCTTTCTATTGCCTTTCTCAAGTTTGTATGAGGCATTTCTTTCACCAAGTGTTGGGATAGTTTTGTCCGAATATCTCCAATTTTGATGAAGATAGAGGGTTCATTTCAGTCTAAGAACATTCAGTGACTCAAGACCTTTCATTTCAGATATTGGATGAATTGCATATTGTTGAGAGCATAACAGACACTAATCTTTATTGTGTGATTCGAATGATTAATAATATCATGCCTGTTTGAGATTATACTAAATCTCTCTTCAGGTCAAGAGAGAGGTTAGTTTCACAGTTAGCGGATAGATAGCATCATGTGGCAAGTTTTAACCATTTTATATTGAAAATAACACGGGTCCACTAGTAAATATCTAAAAAATTTCGATATTTGAACATTTTTCTCATTGTATTGCATTGCGGGTAGAATAAGTAATTATTTTCTGCAACATTTGATTACGAAAAAAACGAAAGCAAAAAAGTCTTTTAGTATGTCATGGGGAAAAGATTTGATATGATTTCTTACTTACTGAATGTTCTCTACCTCTCTATAAAAACGTATTTTGATTCTAATTACTTGGGACGTAAAGATATATCGAAATTAGGGATTCAAATAATCGGCCCCATGACAAAAACTTCAAACCACTGGGAAATTATTTATTAAAGATACGGTGCAATCACTTTGGATCGTTTAGCAGACCCATCAGAAATATTGTAATATAATATGATATTTTAAATTATTATTGAATTGATCCAAAATTTCATGAACATAAATGTACGAATATTTTGTTGAACCATCATCGTCTTCAATCGACCTCTTTATAATAATACATATATGTGTGAGATTCTCTAAATGTGGTAAGTATCTCGTCATCATCTGGATACGACAAGAACATCACTATGTACAATGTAGTAGAACATAGTAACCCACCAAACCCAATATATATATAGATAGATGTAGCCTAGCAAATGTAAATACTAAAAACATTTTGTATAGTTTCATTATTATATGTGAAGTTTTAGTGAGACTATTCTCTTCTCTTGTGCTTCTTCTACATCCATTGTATAGTCTTCTTGTATGATGTTACTGTGAGGAATATATACTAGTCTTTATTTGCCAGAAAAAGTAATAATAGTTTGTTTAAAAATGAAGGAGCAGCATCGATTATTTGCATAATTCTATACGAGTGAAAACTGCAATACGAATGATTTATAATTTTATGGATATTAGAATATGCTAGGTCTCGTGATATCAGATGTTCTGAAATTGGATGAAACAATGATGATCTGAAATAATATGAAACAAATAGATTCTTGGGTATTTTTATAGATCAAAATTTGAAATGCGTACAACATGAAATGAAATTTGTAATAAAATAAATAAATAAATTATATTAGCGCAGACTATTTATAATTTATAATTTTTCTTTTTTATCACAAGAATCACCTAAGGCATATTTAAATGAATGAGATATACGAATCAATTTATACTGGATAAAAAAAAGCAACAAAAAATTTAATTGGTTAGCTCTATGAGTTTACTGTCTAAACCGTGTATAGTGTTACAACAAGTATCACTCCAAAAAAAATTTTTTGTTAACTATCGAAAAATCCCTTCTCAACATACAAGAAAATTCAAACATCTTGTTGAAGAACAAACGAATGTAGTTGCAATAGAAGAAAGTGTAGTATTGTATTTGCTGGCTCTTCTACATATATACTGTCAACATCTTTAAATTATTCTGAAGTACACTATTTTAAAACCAGTGATAATCAACACTAGTATTTTAATTATTCATTATTCCAAACGTATGTTCCAATTTAAAGTGAAGTGATTTGTTCGATTGAAATTTATCGATTTATACAAATAATAACATTTTGTATTTTACATAAAATCTCCAACGGTAATATGTTTTAGAAAGTACGAAACAAGAAAATATTATTATCCGAAATTGGATAAAGTGATGTTCAGAAGATAGCCGTGGTCGCACACATACATACATTCATAGACAAATAAAAGCATAACCCATATTTTTGGCTTGTCCGTAGTCGAGAAGAAATATGAAATTGAGAAAGACAAAATAAGCAGTACAAATTTTAAAAGCGCATTGTTAACATTGAAGTTTTGGAGAAAAAATAAAGATAGCCTAAGTAAAATTCGTTGATTGTAACTTTATATTAAAGTTCTTCTTTTTATAACTACATTGAATATGGAAATGGTCTAATCAAAGCTTACAAAAAACTTCAGCATTGAAAATTGAATAACAGTTATTCATTATTTTTATATGAAATACTTAGCACGCCGTTTTACTATTTTATCGCCAATTTCATTATGTAAATAATTACAATTCGGAATTTGTCTTATATACATAGTAATAATATTTTAATTGAATTAAGTGCACAATGAAAATTCGGAATTTTTTATTATGAACATAATAAAAATTGTGATTAAATAGTAAAACAGTGTGCCATAAAATACCGAAAGAAATTTAGATGTGCATGATTCCTGATAAACTTCAAAAATTATTCAAAAAACATAATAAGTTCATCCTAGCAATGGTAAATAACTCAATCATATATTTTGTAAATAATTAGAACGTCAAATACAATAAATACAACACACAATTGAAGGTTGAGCCATGCACATTAGACTTCCCTTATAATTGGTTAATTTTGATTGAATTAAATATTCTTTGATCAATTATGTTAGTGTTTAGAATATCTGGTATAGCATTAGAGTTCATGAACTAATTTACATATCGACCAGGCTATAAAATCATAATTATAACGAGTCAAATAACTGTAAAGTACAATGTTCTAATTCCTTTAAAACATTCATAAAAATTTACGATGACATATTTGATTGTTTAATAAAAACACTTGAACCACATTACTAATTCAAATGCAATAAAATATCATTACATACAAATTATTATTCTATTAAATATCCTCTGTCTATCCTCTCAAATCAGTTTAATCACAAATCTAGTGATTGAAAAATAGTGAAATAATTATTTACAGTAAGTAAATTGACATTTTACAGAACTCAAAACATTCTGAAAATTTAGTCTGAAAGTAAACATTTAAAATTGCTTATAATAGACTATTATAAAAAGGCTACCTAGCGAATTTTTTAGTCAATAGGAACATAAAACGATATATTTAGAAAAGGTTTAGTACCGAGCCCCTTATTTGAGAACTGAGCTGCCGTAGAAATATATAAAACCCTGGTCGATACAAAAATTCAATGGAAATATTTAATACTATGATATGAATTGTTAATACTTGAATGGTTATCCTTATTAGATGTATGAAGAAATCATTTTTATATCCCGTCCCCCCAAAACGGTTCTATCCACTCCGTTTTTAACGTGTTTTCTGTGTGATAATAAAATATAAAGAGATATAAAAAAAAAACAACACAAATTAAATGCAAATGATAAACGAAGATTAATGGATAAAATAATAAGTAAAATATTTAAATATATTTTTCATAAATATATCATCAGCATCACTTAAGAGTTAAAGTTAGGTACATTAAATCATCAAGCAAATTTAAATTATAAATTTTATATTTAAATGAACAAAATAAAATAACAAAACAAAAAAAAAAAAACCAATACCAGTGGCTTACTTTTTACAAGAAGTAATTCCGAGTATGTAAATTACTGCGTCAAACATATTTGAAATTATTTATTCTGTTCTTGAGAATCATTAAAATTTATTTTACTGTTTGTAATATTGAAATTTGGTATTTTAATTAATCCAGTTTTTATGTTTCATTCAAATTGTGAATTTTATAAATAAATATTGAATATACTGCCAAAAATGAACACAGAACTTCCTCGAATTACAGTGTATTAAGAGTGGAAACAACAACCGCGTCTCTTGTTCCTAGACGTTTTGGTAATCTGTCCCATATTTAGAATATTGCATCACTTGAAGGCAAAGATGTCTTCTAGCACAAGGTGACAATAATATTTTTATTATGTTGTTGGTGGAGCCGGTTACGTCGTTCTTATCCAAGCGATGACTGACCTATCAACCGCCCCTTTATTTTTTTTTTTGCCGCTGTCTGGATTTGAACCCGCAACCACGAATTAAAATGGGTATAGGTGCTAGTGCCTTTACTCACTTGTCCACTGAACCGAGTTTTTCGAGATATAATTCAATTTGGCCAGAATGGCTTAAAAATCAGAGGTTTCTTTCAAGTGGTTTACCTTCGGAACGGTAATTTTTTCTTACCTTTCGTAAATGGGAACATCCTAAAAATCTCTACTATTGAGTACTTAATTTTAGAAAAATCCTTTCAGTAGTGTTGTACATTCATTTGAATGATACTCAGAAACCGTCAGGTGATTCCCAAATCGATTCGATTATACACTATATTCAAAAAGGAATAATTTGCATCCGATATCTGAAGATATAACTTAGACGTAGTATCCAATGAAAATATTTTAAGTGACTTTAAAAATTTTACAATTTATTTTTAAATACGAAACATTAAAGAGTATAAAAAAGATTAAAAAATATGTCCCCTTTTGTGAAAAAGCAGTCTTATAATGAAATTAAACAAAGTATAATGAACAATTAAACAATTATATTCCTTTTGCCTATGTTTTTTAAATCTTTGTATTCTCCATTTTGGTTTTACTTTGGTAAAACAAAAAATGACGACAAAATGAAAATGTTATAAAATATAAAAACAAATAAAATATTTATATTTATTTTGTTTTTTTTTTTTTTTTGTTATGCGTTATACTTTTTCTCGGTGAGATAATATTTTGTTTATATATTTTATGTATATTTGTTTAAAAAAAGAAACACAAGATATATGTTCTGAATTATTATAAAAGATAAAACAATTGTTTTGTTGAGGTATAAATAATATTGAGAGTAGATTACCATAAAGAAGACGACACAATGACGTAACGACCAAATATTTTTGTTTCTTCAAAAATATTTTATTATAATATGGCATTGTTTAGATATACATACTTTAATACCATAAACAATGGTTACATTGAATGTTTACTGTTTGCCAACTTTTCTTACCGTGTAAAAATTTTCTTTGTTAATAAACTCCTGATCAACTTTTAGATTTTATACTCGACATATACCTATAATTGTTTAGTTATTATACTCGACATATATTATATTTGTACCCGGAAAACTTTTTTGTTTATGGACCGGTCAAAGATTCAGTATAAATAGAAAGTGAACCTATAATACTTAAAAAAACCTGGGTTTCGTTTAAATCTATACTAAATCTTAAAAAACTAAAAAGAAAAGAATAATTTTAAATTAAAAACTTCTACAAATAATTTCCTTGGGATCAATAATCTTTCGAGGTCCGCGTTGAATTAATTTTTAAGCTAAACTTATGATTGGGCACTGTGGTCAGAAAAGTAATTTGTGAAAACTAATTGCTCACAAAGACATTATTTATAGTTTTTAATTTTAAAATTAATTTTTATTTTCTAGTTAATGTCTGTGAAGGTGGTTCTAATTTTGAAAAATTTTTATTTGTCGGTTTTTTGGAGTAAAATAAAGCATTGAAATTTTTTTTCTCTCATTCTGTTATTGGATACTTGATCTATTTATTATTCTAGGATCATTTCACGTATCTTTCATTTTCCAACAGTAAACATTTATTGCAAATATAACAAAAAAACTTTTGTATATAATAAATGAACCATACAATTTTTTCCATTATATTTTAAACTATCAAAAAAAAAAAACGAAAAGAATGACATTTTCAATGTGAGTTTTTTCTCTAAATCTTTTTTCATTTTTTGAATATGATAAGTTCCTACCTTTTTATAATACATACGAAATAAATTATATATTTTGATAACACAAGAGAAAAAATAAATAAAAAAAATATTGTATTTGAATGAAAACTTTGACGATATCACGTCAAATCCCATATTTAATTCGTTATATACTTATTTTTAGATCATATTCTAATGAATATTTTAAGGTAAAGTTATAAACAAGTTTTTTTTTTTTTGTAAATAAAACATCAAAAATTGACATAAATATCCTGTCTTTTGAAAAGTTTATTCTAAACATCTATTTGTGGATAAACATAATTAAAATTTTCTTAGGTTCAAAAACCTATGAAAATATACTGGTGATTTGAAATGCTCATAAAATTTGACCATTAATTGATTGTTAATAATCAATTACATAGTATTTGAATTCATTAAACCAACCATATGTTACTTTGAAAAAAAAAATCGACATTAAATCGACTATTGAGATGTAAAATAAAACGTCTATTCAAGTAATAAAAGTTAAGTTTAAGATAATAATTTTATTCTTTGTAAATAAGTTGTAAATATTTTGTTTATCGTTATTTTGAATATAAAATTATATTAGACACGTAAATATTTGTGCCATACATATTTTAAAATAGCCCAAAATCTATTGCCTAGAGGCTACTGGTTTACTAATTTCTAATTTATTACTTGTTCTTATAACCTCATACATGAAAAGAATTTATAAATTCAAAGAAAATGTTCATACATATATTACGAAAATTAGGTTTAAATAAACGAGAATTACATTTCAAGAATGCAATCACTAAATTTAATCGCAAGTTCTAGTTTGTCTAAAAAAATGGCAAAAATTTGTGTTTGAATTTATACTTTATAGGTATATTCAATTGCTTTATAGGCATAAACAATTGCACTGACAATATATTTTTTACCATATTCTAAGCTAAAAATTACTTTTGAAAAGTAATTGGTCGCAAGAGTAAAAACTTAAAAAAAATATTAAATTAAAAATTTTTATTTTATTTTTTGGTCCATGGTTTATTATTTTATATTTTCATTTGAGTGATATGGTATTACTTAAAAATTAATTTTGTTTAATCTTTTACACTAAAAATCTAGGAGCGAATATATATAGACAAATTATAAAAGAACGGATGCTTAAATTCTGGAATTCTTAAACGGTAGAAGCTGTTTCCTGCGTTTATGAAGAAAACCAAGATGAATTAATAATTTTCAAATAAAAAGCTCAAAGTTTCCGTCGTTAATGGTATTGTAATCACACCTATTAATTACAAAAACTCTTCTATCTATACATGGATAACCTAGTTTTATAAACTTTGCACTAATTAAAATTCTAACATTTTAATTTCTGAAAATTAAAAAAACTTTAAACCAACATATATAAAAATTATTATAGGCTGTGACCAACAAAGTCCATTATAACAATTATAAATGTTTTGTATCTAACTGGTTGCTCTCAATAATCCAGCATCCATTAACACATGTGACAAATATTAAATTTTATATATTTTATATAATTAATATAATTATTTATTATATTTTATGTCATAAAATGTAATGATTTGGTTATGAAATATTATTTGTTTATTTTAAATGAAATGAATACATCTTTTCATATTTTATGGCCAATGCATAGGTACAAAATGGCCTAAAATTTATATAGCCCACAGAGCCAAATATTATAAATATGGATTCATGGTTGAATCTAAATTGCAGATAAAGTTTTAATATAAATTATAATTTTTTCTGTAAGAATAATGAATTATTGAAAAATATTAGCCATAAAATGTAAAATTTATTTAGTTTAGTTCTGTAGGTGTACCTAATTATTTATTACTTTGGAAGTATTTATTTTTTTCATTGCACAAAAATTTAACTTTTTCATCAAAGAACTTGTAATACATTTTTTATCTAGTTCCTTTTACAGGATTATCTAACAAATATTAAATTAATAACATATTAATGTGAAAAAATAACCAATAATATTTCAAATGATTGGTCTTGAATCACTAAATGTTCATAGACCAAAACGGATTTTCTGTGTTCATTACAACAGAATATTGTAATATCTTACTTTGAGTGGAGAAAATTTCATAAAGAGTTGAAAGTCAAGTTTATTAACGCGCCTTGCTCTCCTCCATCTCAACCAATCTGTGTGTTAAATAGCTCAAATGAACTGACTTCTAACTGCTACTGACTGTTCTTAGATGAAACTATCACAAAACTTGGAGAATGAAACGCCCAATAAGAGATGCATATTATATAATTTGGCCTAAGAACACTCAATACATATCATTGTAGCTATTAAACACCCAAATTTGATAAGTTCTAAATTGTTGATATCACAATACACAATCGTCATCTTTTTTTGAATGATTATTAGTATTAGGTCTGTTTGAAAAATATCTCAGTTGTTTAGAATTTTAGATTCAAATTTAGGCTACTAAATTATTATCAACAATGAATACTGCGGAAAAGCACACAGGCCCATCTAGAGGAAGTATGAATTATTTATTTAAGACACACTATCCAAATATATACACATCCATTGTAACGAAAAACTGCGGTTACGACGAAGAGTGTGAGAACTGTAGAATACTATTTATATACCTAATATAATTAAAATAATATTTTCCATGAATGGTATTACGAAATATTTAATAGATGTATGAAGTCAGTAATGTGACTGGGTGAGTGGGGAGTGAATTTGCAAAAATGAATTAAATTTGTAAAATGATAACAAGGAAAATTTGTATATTTTAGTTAAAAATATTTTGTTTTAAAATATTTACCAGAATAAATAAATTGCTTTATGAAATATCAACAATAACATAGACCAAATAATTTTGGTACCTTCAAGCTACGCAATATTATTTTATAAATCACAAATTTAGCGTATTTCAAATTTACTTTTATAATTTTGGTATTTCCCAGAATATATATTTCGTTAGTGGAAATCTCTTTTTGCGTTATATTCGATACATTGTATGATGTTGGTAAGCAATTCGTGGAAACATTTTATGTAAGTGGAAATGGAAAGCGAGAATGGGGTTTGTTTAAAGTCAGCGCATTGCAAGAAGACACCAAATTAAATGTTAAAATTTGTAAGCATGAATAATATATTAATTTTTATACTCGAGATATGTAGAATAACTCAGAGTATATTAGTTTTAGTCATAAGTTTGTAATGATAGCAAAAACAAAAATGCATTTTTTTTTGTAAATAAGTCTGTCTGTCGTCAAGGTAGAGAAGAAAAATGAAAAGAAATGGGGAGCTGAAATTTTGACAGTGTGTTCAAGGTCTAATATTTAATATCAAAATTGTTAATGAGCAAAATCATTGGGTTCAATGGTTCCATGATCAAATTTTTGAACCATAAAAGATGTTTGGTTTTTAACACAAACAACTTTTCTGGAAATAGTTTTTCATAAAATCTTGGGATTCGCAATAATTTTAGCTAATAAACACATATTATAATTCTAATGCATATAATTACTATACATGTATTTATAACTATATAGACTGGATACTTATGATTGCTGATAATTAAAAATACTTCAAATATTGATTATCAACTATATTAACGAGTATATTAACAATTAACTCTGTTAAATTCAATTAAACTTATAAAATAGATTTTTTTTTTTAAATTATACTAAAAAGAAGATAAGCTAATAAATTTTTTATTTCTTTTAAGAATTTACATTCAATTTCTTGTCTAATCCATAGTCTATGGTTTATGAGAATGAAGATAAAAAATTTATATTTTTATAAAATTGGTCGAACCATTACAAAACAAATAGATTCAATCATAGATGAAGTAGTAATTAAAATGTCACACACAATGCTTTTATTTTAAGTTCATTATAAATATATAAAAATATTTATTTAATAATTTTTATTTGTGATTATATAATCTAATTTTAATGAACGTTTCTGCTAAGAACATTTGTGTATTTACAACTATTTACGCCATTATGTTACTGACATGATAATTACTTACAGGACTGTAGTATATTTGTTTATTTAAACATTACATAATATCATAAAATGCTATTAATGATAGCTCCAATTGAAAAATTCCATATTAAAACATATAGAAAATATATGAAAACTAGACATTAAATTGAAGTAAAACTAAATACTTTGAACATTATATTTAATCTCAAATTGAAGTAGATATAGAATTTTTTTAAATGAAATAAGAAGTCTTTAATATTTTAACGTCGTTGCAGAAAAAGTGAAAATAACATTTAGTTGTAGTTATTGTATACTTGTGAACCGTAGCTTGAAACATATTCTAGTGGTACACAAAGTGTCATATCCACC
The DNA here is from genome assembly GCA_020423425.1 of Chrysopa pallens. Taxonomy (NCBI): domain Eukaryota; kingdom Metazoa; phylum Arthropoda; class Insecta; order Neuroptera; family Chrysopidae; genus Chrysopa; species Chrysopa pallens. Next base: position 57,840,613 of record CM035594.1, on the reverse strand, counting down.
ACAGAAGTTTGGCTATGTATAGATCTACACATGTAGGGGTAAGTATCATCATATCCAAAGATCACGTGATGATAAAATGATAAAAAAGATAAAACTGAATATTATTATTATTATTTGTTACGTAAAAATTGGTGCAATGCATTTATTTTCTGGTGCAACATCATATAATACACCAAATATTATTGCATGAACAAAAATTTTTCGTGTATGTGGAAAAAAATGTACCTTTACATTTTGTAAAATAATATGTTTCAATATCACGTATAGAATGATCTATTTGGTTTATTAAAAAACATGAGAAAATCTATACGAAATTTTCTCCTATTTTATTACATATACTACATTATTTATTACAATGCATTGACTTAATACATATTAAAAAGCCTTGAAATTATAACCCAATTTTATTTATAAACAGGAACACAATACTTTCGATACCTGGATAATTATATTTCAAGTATTTTTCTCGACATGAGATCTTTAAAAAAAAGAGAAAAGCCAACGCTTTAATTAGTTGTTGTATTGGTGAACTAAATCTAACAACGTTGTAACAAACACGATCACACATTGCTTATCTGTGCGCATAGTACTTCAGTCAGTACACATGGCTATTTACATTGTTTACATGCAACGTAAAGGCGAGATTTTTTATAATACTATTTTCAGTAATGAAAACGCGAAATATAAATGTTCAAAAATAAGACTATAAACTATGAATTCCTATCCTTTATGTGTTAAATATTGACAACTTTCAATATTTATAGAGACGTTAAGTACTTTTAGAAATTTTTTAACTTTATATAACGGAAATCTACCTCTCTGCAAAATTTAATGCAAAACTATTTTTATAACTTATGTCACTATAAATAACTTAAGTTAAAATCTAAATATTTTATTATTTCTTATAATTGTATCACAAAAGTGAAGTTTTTATATGTATTAGTAAATATCTTTCTTTCCTGATTTTAATAAAATAAAAATTGCATGTTTTCCTTCTGAAAATGCCGGCCAATTTTTGTTATTTCGCTTACCGAAGTGTTTATTCAAATACGAATAATTCTGTATACCCAGTACTTTAAAATATATGTATAATAGTATGTGATACTTATATAAACAAAGTAATTTTAGGTTTTCATTTTTTGGATTTGTGCCAAATAAAAATATGGTATGTAAAGTTTTTGGTTATAACTAGAATGAATATAGGAACGTAATACCTACCTTACAAGCACTATAGCAGAGTAGCAATTGTTATAGTTATATAGTTAACTAACTTTACCTGAATGTAGAGTTATGGATATCGTTAGCACTCACTATACTTATTACATTGAATATACATATTATTATATACAAATGTAGTAATAGGAGAAATTCGTTAAGGTGGACTAGCTGATTGCTTTGGGCAAATTTTACCATTTTACCCGAGAAATGAACGCAATAAATATGGAGGAAAAAAATCAATCCTCGACAAAAAACGTCCTATCTGTTATCAAATAAATACCTAATGACACTCGAAAATAAATGTCTGCTGTACCAGGACAAATAATAAAGAAAAATGGGGAAATTATTGCTTTTAAAGAAAGTATAGAAATTCAGCTAACAATTTAGGAACATAAGACATTTTTACCTGTGTTTGACACCGGAAAAATGCATTTTTGCTAAAATAATAAACGTCACAATAAAAAATGACAACTTTTTGAATGTGTGCCATGTACTGGCTCTAATTAAAAAATGCTTTTTAAATTTTATAATGCCTTCACATTCCTATTCTTGTGTACCAATTAATAATAAATATAAATAGTTTTATTAGTTTTAATTGAATATTGTAAGCTTTATTAGAAGACAATTTGGTTTATATTTGAATTAATATGAAGCTAAAATTTAGAATTAATCTAGAGTAAAACATTTTTATCTAAACGTTCACAACATGTTAGACCAATTTACCTGCAACACTTAAAATTATGGACAAATATTAAAAGTATAAAGAAGCTTAACGACCTTCCTTTAAGAGCGATGCTTTTATATTTAAAACAACTAGCGTATACGTATAGTAGTATATGCCTGTGTATTTACAATACACACTTATAAAGAATTATTAGCTAGTATTACTATTTTTAAAATACATTTTTTTTTTTTTGCTTTTGTTTTGTTCTTGTTTATATACAACTTATATAATGTGAAAACTATAACATGGAAATAATGAATATAGAAGATGAAAAAAATGAATAATATTACAAAAATAATTTCGGGTAAATAATTAGTATAGCATGGCCCTAAAATTATTGCATTGTTGACCAAACTATTTTCAATTTTAAAATGAACTACATGTTTCGTTATATTGGTTATAAGGTTTCGTTTATTATTGCGAATATTGTATAAGAAATTTGGATTCAGAAACATATTGTGTGAACACTTGATAATACTAAAATTAACAAATATTGAAGTGTATCTGAAAATTTAGATGTCATTGGTAAATGTAAACTTTTGCGCAGAATCGAATTTCACATCAAATTCCACAGAAGAAGCAATCGTTAAGCCAGCGTAGTAAGAATCCACTTATAATTCATTGGAAGTTCAGAGGAGTAGAAATCAAATTAATTATTTGCACTTCTTTTTATTAATTGTCCAAAATCTAGGATAATTACTCATAGTTTTCAATAGCCGCTAGCAGGATGTCTGATGTTTAAGCGTAAACGATCTAGCAGGAAGCGGCTATTGGTGCTGTTATCAGCCAAAATCAACAGGAACCAGCGACTAGTAAACAAGTGTGCCTGGCATATATATTTATTGATCGTTACATACATCACAATAACTTGTATTATTACTTTGAACAAAGGATATTTAGAACATGAGATATTTCAGTTATACTTAATGAAACATATGAAAGAATGAATACTTTTTTCCGTGTTTATAAAAATAAAATGTAATATTTCATTAAATAAATTTTGTGTGATTTGAGAGAGAAACGAAAAATTCTTTTATCAAAAAATGTGTACATGCTTTCATAATTTTTTGTCACTGTGGTAAATATTTTTACAAATAAACAAACAAAATTTAAAAAAAAAAAAAGATTTGTAGGTGGAAATTAAGAGCCATTAAATGGTTCAACAGTTTATCATTTGTTTATTTTGGGTAACAAAAAAATTGAAATAATTGGAAAAAACTAAAACCCAGAAAGTGTGTTATAGTAGACTTACATTTCAACCATGATCAAATTTAAAAAAGGTCTAGATACAAAGCCAGCAGTTGCGGATATCCACTTAATATAATCTGAAATTTTATGTGTTTTGTTATATGTACATAAATTGTTTAAAAAAAATGCCTTATGTCTGAAAAAATGCCTTATGTCGGATTTCCAGGTGTTTATAGGATTTACCAGACACTTAATCTAGAGATTATCAGGTTTATTAAGTTTTTACCAAAAATTGGTCGGACGATTTTCTTTAAACTTAGTATGTTCCTAGAAAGTTTTAAGTAATTCCTAGAAAGCTTTTATTTAAAATATTTTCTGCAAATATTCAATTAAAGAAGAAAATTCATTTCATTATACATAAAACCGCAAATAATTTAATAAATATTCCAGTAAATGATATTAATTTTTGTAAAAAATCGTAAGAGGGATTTATCATTTAATGAGGATATATTTTCTTATTTTAATTTGATGCATGAAAATATCAAAATATGTACGTATTGTTTGCTTATTAAAATTGAAAATATATTGTGTTATTTCGAATATTTATTTTGACAAATTATTAATCTTAGGAAAATTCTGTAAACATTTGACAACGAACCTTTTACGTAGTATATCATCTTCATACATGTCAACTGTATTTCATAAATGTATTTCATATACTACACAGTGAAAATACCTAGATGATAACTCGTACATTTTTATAGGTCACAAAGTCAGGACATTACTAATGACTATACAAAAAAAAAAAAAAACTAACCCCTTATATTTTTAACTAAATGTTAACAGTTTTATACATTTTTTTTGTGGTATCCTTTTAGGGTATTTTTTTGTAAGTACATGTTTTTTAGTCAGTACATTTTGTTTATACTAAAATTATGTATACACATCATATGCATAGTGTTGTCACTAACGCAACTACCTATCTGATTTACAAACATTATTTTGGATCAAAAAAATTGCCCGAAACGAAAAATATGCTTTACGAAAGTGAAAATACTAAAAAAATAAAACTTCAGCTATAAAAAAGCAACCGTTTGGAAAATAACAAAATATTTTTTTTATTGGCGTGTTTCATATTTAATAAATATTAAAATATAATTTTTATTCTAAACTAAATAGCACATCCGGTACATAAACCAGAATGCATAAATAAAAATAGAATATGAGTTATGTACACTATGCTAATCCATTACCATGGAGTCAAAGCTACAAAAAAGTAACACCGAAAAAACCAAAAGACTGGTAAGCATCTAAACATGCCTTCGGTGAAATATTCACAAATTTATAGTTTTAATCATTCAAAATGATCATAATGGATTCAAATTAAATTGATCGATTATTCTTCTAACGTCTTAGCGAGCAATCTTTTTGTGTAATCAGTGCCAAAACTTTACGCCTTTTTTTACCTTTAACACTTGGACCATAGGATTTGACTCCAGAGAAGCTATCGACTGGAGTCGTTGGTTTTTTACTTTCAAATGGGGAAGATATAATGGAGAAAATTTTTTAACATTAGTATAACGACATAACTCCAAGTATGAAAGGGAGTAAATTTGAAGGAAATTATTTTTAAATAGAACAAACGAAAAAATATCTGAATTTTCCGATTTTTCTTCCTAATAAACTGTATTCAAAATCAAACAGAAAAATCACTTTTTCAAAAATCAGGATCACGAAGCAAAACAATATACAAAGTGAAGCTGAGTAGACACCGATATCATCCTAGATTTTTGTGTAATGAATCCTAATTTTGAGGGCCAAAAGATATTTTTTGAATATTCATTTTATGATTTAAAATAAGAGAGATTTTTTTTGGAATCCATGTTCATACCAAATGGTCTTTGCTGAGTAAAATCTCTACACGTTACATAAAAATATTCACAATATTCAATTTATTCAACATGTATTGTAGAATGTCATACAAAATTTTTGTAAACAGTAGCATCATGAGCTGTAACGAGCGTACAGTATAGGAATATTTATGTACATAAATACAAACAAACCCACCTACCTATATGTGTAAAATAGAGTGACGTGAAAAATTTTTGATAAAATACCCCAAAGAGACTTCCAGCTGGCATGCAAAGAATGATATACCACCAGCTTTACCACCTATGTTATACTCACGTAAACAAAATAAATATCATTTAACCGATTTCAAAAAAGAAAGGAGTTTATAGTGCTTAAAAAAATAACAAATCACGATGCTATCCTTGTAACGTATTTTCTATCATTGCGAGGACTATCATGGTACACGTTTTACGACCACAAATCGAAAATACAAAATACACTTTTGATTTTAATATTCGGAAAAGCCAAAATATTGTATAAACTTATGTAATAAAATGATTTTTTTTCAGAATCTAAATGTTTAAATAATTTTACCTTATTACATTATTGGATTTGTTATATGCGTACCTGAAACAAAATAAATTTAAATTTAATTACGCTTTTAGAGTTATTAATGCTGTAAAAAATAGTATTAAAACTTACTGCGACGCTGTATGTTTAGCCCTTCTTAGCTCTCTCAAATATTTTAACCCATATATTTGCTTGAATATGCAGACTACGAAGCGCTAACAATATACTATCTTGCCAAAAAATTACATTAAAATTTAACCTTTTTTATTCCTGTTAAAACACAGCCTGTCATTTTAGTGACGTAATATCGGTAACAAAATTGATAACAAAACATAACCTTATACTTTCAAATATTTTTATACAAATTAAGATAACTTTTTAGACAGAATTGATAAATATAACTAGTATTTTAGATCACGTGATATAAATTTAAAAAAATCGAATTTTTATTTTAAGATAATAAAATAATCACGTGATTTTATCACTCTTATTTAGAATATTCCTACATAAATTTAATTTTTGTCAAGTTTCAAACTTTATTTTTCACTACCGAAAGTACCCTATTGATTTTTGCAGAAAATGTTTCTGCAACCATATGCGACTGAATATATTTATTCTTTATACAACACTAGGATTCTTCAACGCCATTTAAAACTGATTATGAATTTTATTAAAAAGTTGCATACCACCGCTACACGTATCAAAAAACATAAACACAGGTATGAATTAACGGGTAGGGTTTTGAGTGTTTTGTTATTGAGTGACAACTTGGGTGTATTAAATTATAAACAAAAATGTTATTGCTTGCCTTGTGCTTCTCATACTCTCACTACATTTACTAAAAATGTTGATTTTGTTAACAAATTTCTTAGTTAATTTACATACAAAGCTACTGACAAAAATAATTATTATAGTTCATTTATTTAGTACCTCTACGTAGAGAATGTTGATATGAAAAATTTAATGAATTTTAGGGAATTTGGATAATAATAATAAACAATCAGTTAAGCATGAATCATATACTAAACTCTTGGGGTTTAGTATAATTATTTATTTGTGTGAATAAAGTTTCTGAAAAGTTTTTAGACAAATAAAACTTCAAAGTTTATTTTATTTATGATATTGTCAATTTTTGAAATGTTTATTCATTCATCAAGAATAAACTTGATGCTACATATACATGATGTAGCTAGTTGCGTCAGCTTAATGAATATCATAAAACGCACCAGATCGGATAAACTTATTGCTTATTTGGGAAAGATATTATTAATTCAGTAGAAAGATAAATCGTAAAATTTATTTTATAATCCAAGCTCAAAGAAGCACCTCTTTGAATTGGACGAATGGTAGATAAAATACCAAAAACGCTCCAAAAAATTTGTAGTTTAAATAAATTATTGATTATTTCATTTTTTAAAATTATACAGAATCTCTCTTCGCCTATAAGCATATTTGAATAAAAATAGTTTTATTTGTTTATATTCTGCATATTTATGAATTGCAAAACTTTGTAATTATGCTAAAGGTAATAAATAATAAAAGGTAGGTACAAGAGGAAATTAAGCCTTTGTGTTCTAAACATTCTTCAATGAAGAATTCAAAGGCTTAGTTAATAAGGAATAAGTACCGAATATCACATGCAGAAGCAAATTAAGAAAACGTTAAGTTCCAAAAATTTTTCAAATAACTACAACTTTAATTAAATAACTATTTAAATAATGTAATTAAAAATAATTTCTAAGGAAAAACTGTTTATTTATAGGCAATAATGCAATTAAAAATAATTTCTCTAATAATTTGTGTCTATGTTATTTCATAGAATATTCAAGTTATAAGTTATACAAATCCAACCATAGACACAAATTATTTAAGAAGTTTAGTTTAGTAAAATATGAAATCATTATAATGAAATTAGGCGCTTGAATAACATAGTAGACATATTTTCTTCGAGTTGTAGAATATAACTTGGAGTGTTATGGTATAATGATAAGAAACTTGTTGTATTTTATCATAATTTTATTGTCATTAAAACTTTTGTTTTCTTGACCGTAGTCATTATTTATTTTTTGAGTTTTATTAAATAAGAAAACGACTATGTGAATTTAATTTAATTCTTAATAACGCATCTACACAACCACTATTTTCGATTTGTCTGCTAGAACGAATTTGTTTCAAAGATAGTTAAAGTTTTATAAAGATGGTCGTTATTGAGGTTAAATGATTTTAATTTTTTAGAAGAAATTTATGAAATGGTTTTGATTCAAGTCCAAAGTCGTTGCACTAATTAGCACTAAAAATAATTGTGGTTGAAAAAACCGATTACTGATTATCGATGATTACCGATGACTTTTCCTCGTAAGAAAAAATAGACAACAAAATGAGATATCATAGTTCAGAATTTGCGCCATACTTTAAATTTTTGTAATGGCAGAAAATCAGCTCAAGGGTTTGACGACTTTATTTAAGTTTGTATTACTTTTACAAATTTTTTCTGTTTAATTTCAAAGAATGTATCTTTCAGTCTGCCAGTATCTTTCAAAATTGAACCTTTTCAATGACTTTCAATTACATTGAAACCAATTTCCTAAAAATCGGATGAATGTAATTTTTGAATTGCAACAATACTTCAGCCTGATTCATTAACCTGTTAAAATTATTTTGGGCTAAAATGAGTTTTTTTACAGACTATAAATTTTATGGTATGATCTAACGTTTAGTATAAGATATTCACTTATAATGAGTGATTAATGCTATGTACGAAAACTCACTATTATTGTTCGATCATCCACGTGTTAGTATGCTCGAGTTAAACTATTTCGTGTTTTAGCCAAATATTTAAGAAAATAAACAATTAATAAAAATAATATTATTTCCGTGTGATTGATTATGTTGTTTGATCTGTTAATTTAATTCTTAAGACTAATGTTTTTAACCAAATTTTCAATTATCAATCAATATTAAGGACTTGGCAGTTTTACGCATTATATTATTTTATTGAGCGAAATAGGAAACCGCCTAACCCTCGATATTTACATTATTTTTCTGAATTTTGCAAGATGAGTATAAAATATGGTACTAGTTATACTTTGAAAATGTTAAGCAACATTCAGCAAACCGACGAATTTTATTCATTTTGTCAATCTTTGTAATCATCAATTTGCAAACAATTGTTTACTATAATAACATAAGCAAAATATACTAAAAGACCTATTAATTTTCGAAATTCAATAATGCCTAATATTCAACTAATGTATCTCCAAATAGAACATTTACAAAATATAAATTAATTGAATCGTTTCTTCTGCCTGATAATAGGGACACTTATAACGGACCATACTGTACTCGTATACATTACCAATATAGTAATATAAGAGATAAGGTAAGAAATATTACAATGATAGTACTAACTTCCTGTATAGAAGATTGAAATCCATTTTGTTTATATAAAAATCATATAAACGTTGTAGAATGTGGGTAAGTAAATACATTGCATATGGATAAGCCACCCACGACAATGACAATATTAAAATGCGTAGATATATATTATGTGTTTACAAATTTGCGTATACACATTTATATTATTTAAGAAAATGTGTGTGAAAATCGCAATGCAGAGACATCATACTATATTTGTATAAATTGGTACTGATATACCGGGTGCTTAATAAAATATTCAACAATTTTAATGATTCATCTCTTTGACATAAATATTGCCTTCATATCGATTCGGTTTTGTCTTATATACTTTTCTGAGAATAAACTCACTTAATAACAAACATTTTATTTGAAAACGGTATATCATCCCCTATTTCATTCGAAAAATTGAAATATTTGGGACAAAACGTATCATTTCGGGACAAAGCTTCGAGGAGAGTACGTCAGATTAAATCCATAAACAAGTCTCCTGCCGATACTACCTTATGGTACGTCAAGTTTGGCTATGTGCAGAGGTAACAAACGAAGAAAATGCCAGAGGGTTATAAAAAGAAGTATCGTAAATATTAATTGCCAGTATACATGGCGTAAGCCAACTTAGTTAAAGAGAAAACAGCTAAACTTGAAATCTTCTATATTGTACTGGCTTTTGGGACAATATTCTAAGTTATAATTAGACAAATGCTTGTGGATAAAAGAGTAGTTATAAAACCGGTGTGGACATGTTCTTACCATGGTGTGTTAGGCATTCAACTATGAGGAATCGCAAGTGAATTAATATAGAAATACTCCAAATATTTCAATCAAAAAAGCTACGAATAATATGTGAATCACGGTGGTATGTTCGTAATGGTGATAATCACAGTAGCCTGGAAGTGCCTACAGTGCGTGAATAAATTTCGCATTTCAGTGACACATACTTGTGACGCGAGGTGATAAATCTTTTAAACAACAGAGATAGTGTAAACAGAGTAAACAGGCAAAATATTGTAGATTTAAAATTTAGATTTATTTAAACAGTTCTTACTTATAGATTAATGACTTCTAGTTATAGATGAAGTAAAGAACATGTGCTTTTAGTATTATATCACTAAGATGACTGCTAGTTGGTAGATCATCGTTTAAACCCGCAAATTCGTTATTTTATCTATGTGTAGTTCTTCTAAGAACTCATAATGGACACTAGGCATAAAAAACGAAAAATTTGATCTTAAAAAATAGAGGTGCACCTTATAGCGACATATTTTCTTACCCTACACAACAATAGACAGAGACAAATAAAATATACTTTCTCTGTCTTATTTATATGTAGTGTTTATATATGTTTTAACATCATTACATTATTATCATTATATATTATCAGTTATAGTAAGTGTATATAATATGAACTCGTTTGATACTGATTAGTGTGAACCTTTTTGTAACATATATTTTATCAAACTAGATGTAATATTTTAATTAATGTTAAGGAAAATGGTGAAATAAGTGTGTAACCTATAGTCTAGTTTCCACATTCAAAACGTGTCAATTAATGATAATGCCTATTGGAAACATGTAACAACAGTTAAATCAAAGTGAAATTTTCATTTTAGCATTTAGTATTCGAATAATTATATGAATGATTTATAATTTTGGAAATGAGATGTTATCTGAAAATTGTATGCATAATGCGAATGTTCAGAAGCAGAAAAAATTTTGCATTGAAATAACACTCCTGAAACTGAAATTATATTAAATTATCAAACTATCCCAAATTTCTAGGACTTATTTATTTGTGTTAATTTAAATGAAAGCTGTTATAAATTTTTCCTTGTGACCAATTACCTTTCGAATTCGGTGCCAATCTTATCGTTAAAAAATTGATTGGATGGAGTTCACAAGGAGTTCACAAAAATTTTTAATAATTTTTTACATTTAAGTCCATTTTGTGAAGGCGGTTTTTTTTCTTAATTTATATTTTCTTTATGATTTTTCTGAAGTATTTATTTGATAAGTAAAATAAGTATTTTTTTTTTTTGGCAATTAAAATTTATTATTATTTAATTTATTAATAAATAATGGGACGTATAATTAATTGACCTTTTATCAGAAAGACGAATAAATATAAAAAAATTCTGAGGTAGATTTTCTTGTCAGAATTTTAAATAAGGCGAGCCATTGGTGACATTCTAATTTATTTTATTTCACATAATCACTAATTAACACGATTTGATCATGAAAACTTGACTAGGGTAGGCAGTATGATATGACGGTATTTGGAAATGGAAAATATTTCTTCTACTTTATGATTGCTGTTCATCATCTTAACCTATTATTTTCACATGACATATTTAATTATCATATATGGGTTATATGAAAACGTATAACGTTAGGTGTTTCATTAATAATAATGATTTTATAAAGAAAATTGGATTTATTAATGAAAGTGAAATACTGAGTATATTGGATTAAATAATAAGAAACAAACAAACGATATTACAGCAAGAATACAGCTTATTGATTGTATATCATGTATCATTTAGGGTCGCACATTTGGATGAGCTATTTCATTAAAATATCATAATTAATATTTTTCGACTGCCTTTAGTTATTGGAAATATTTATCATCATTACTTAAGGTATTTTTTCTTCTCATTTGTCTTGAGCCAATTTTATTTAACTGAAAATAAGTTAATTATTAGTATTTAAAAAAAAAAATTGATTTTGAGTAATTTTTGTTTCAAAGTAGTCTTGATTAATTGTGTTCTTTGCTATGATTAAGTTTTATAATTTTACATATACGCATACGTATCCGCAATGCCTTCTAAACGATAATATATGTAGAGACAAGTGTTTTTAAAATAAGATAAAGTGATGTTCGGAGGATTATCATGGTTGCATGCCACCTGGTCGCCACATTTTCTTTCTAACATTCGTCACATTAATTTCATTCTTATAATATTGACACCCTATGCATCTAAATCAGTTAAGTTGTTTTAACCGCTGCCGAACAGAAGTGCATACATACATATACTTCTAAAATCGTAAATTTTCATTCATTTGCTTTGCCATAGTCGGGAATAAAATAGTCAAAATAGTACCTACCTCTAAAGTAAAATGCTTATTATTATAATTTGTATATAAATTAAGCTGATTACAAAGTGAAGAAAAATATTTATCTACCCCCTGAAGGCACCGTTTATTAAAAAATAATTTCTGAGTATAAAAGTATAATTTTTTGACATCGAGTGACAGTTCTTTTCATAAAAAATTTAAATAAACGGAAACATTAAAAAATTACGATATTTAGTAAAACGATTTTCTGTTAAAGAAATTATTCAAAAATAAAGAGCTTACATTCAATAATATAACGCAATCATTTAATTAACGTCACCAGTTAAAAGTAATGAAAATGTTATAATGAAAAATATAAAATATTCATACAATTTTCTTTAAGTTAATTTAAGAAGAATATATATATACATTGGCAGCAAAATAACAGCCCTAATATAATGATATTAAAAAGAATATATTGAATGATAAAATAATTTCATACATTCTTTTCACGTATTTCGATCAGAATGTATAATAATTTTCTGTATGACATTAAAAGAATCCACTCTCTGATACTACACAACAGCGTAAACATACTTTTTTACACAACTTTTTTTTATCTTTTGCAAACATAAAAAAATATAGTAACCAAGCAACGCTGCCAATCTCACTGAATCTTAATAGTCATGTAAAATTCATGGTTACTCTCGGTCAAATACATTGAACCAGTACGAAAGCTTATAATGTTTAAATAATTTTCAATTGCAATTATTTCAATTGACAAGTTTGGAGGGGCTAAACGATTGATATAAAAAAAATTAGGTAAACATAGGGAGGGTGCAATAAAAAAAAAGTTGCCATTTTACTCATCAAAAAGTGAAACTACGTTCAATTTCAAACAAAATTCAAAGTTAAATTATAATTGCTACTAAGTGTGGCCTTTTAATACCGCAAATCAAAGATCTTTTCCAGAATAAATAAATAATTAGAATGATATTAAACTTTATATATGTGCAACACTACCTTTGGAGACAAAAAGTACAAATAGCACAAATATGGATTTGCGACAACATTATCGATTTAAGATAGCAATAAACTCCAAGATGTAGCAGAAGGGGAAGTTGTAGTTGGCATAGCAGTAGAATTGGCAAGTAGGCCTTTTATACATACCTATTTTTTTCACCAAACACATTTCAAAAATCAATTGGTGTGACGACAACGAAGTCGAACTTGTAAATTCGGCTAAATACTACACATATTACAATACTATCAACAATAAATTAAAGTGCCTTGAAGTTGGTTGACTTTTTCTGAATGTATGTGTATCAAGACATCATACGAATAAAATATGGCATATATATTTTAATATCTAATGAACATCATCAGAGAGTGCTTGAATGTTATGTAATAATAAACGATCATATTATATTATTATTAACCTTCTGTGTGATAAAATTATTTTTATTTCATATTCTTTTACATTATAGAGTCAGTCACAAGTCACTTATATATGTTATCGGCAATCGGCATCAAAAAACTCTGATGTAAAATAGGTAACCAGGGCTCACAATTTCATAAAAAATTTATTATTAAAATTTACAAACTCTAGAACTAAAAACGCTCTATTTTACCGTAAACAAGATAAAACAACTTAAAACAGAAAAAGATAATTGTGGAATGGATAATGCAAATTGGAAGCGTTATATTGAAAAGTAAACACCCTCGTGTAAATTTCCTTTGAGTTTTAATTATATAGTGAATTAGTTTTTGCAGCGAATACTGTTCAATGCATGCATTATTATATTAGAATATTGTGGTATTGTATATTGCGATGCAGTATTCAATATCATAGAATTCCTAAATTATACACTTTAACGGTAACATCTACATAGATACACGACGTGGTCTTCGTCGTCTTATTCGGTATATGAATTTTATCAGAATGATAATATCAGTAGAAAAAATCGTGACTTGATTTTTATATGTTTTATTAAATCAAATATTTAAGTACTAAATATGATACACACAAAAAAAAAAAAGAATCTTTATAAGTATAACAAAACAGAAAAAATTGAGTATATGAATAAAGCACGGAAGGAATTCTAAAATATTATTTGAATACAAAAGTATAAAGCATGGAACGCAATCTATATATAAATTAAATTTTTCTTTTATAGTTTTTAAAATTTGGATCAAGAATCCATTGGAACCAATGTTCCCATTTTGCTAATACACGAACATACATCTCACTTATGGTTGGGTGTACTGGAAAATATATGTTATTATTTTTAGTTTGAAATTTATTTTATAGTTTTAAAAAAACTCATGAAACATGATTTGTTCATTTGGAAAAAGAAAATTACAATTGTTATGAATAATTTAATATTAAAAATATTAATAACGAAAACTGAAAGTAATAGAACATTAGCTTGACAATCGATTTTTTCCAAATAGAAAATAAAAATGCTTCTGCTTTTGCTTTGCGATATTAAAGCCATCCGAATCCTATTTGATCTTATTGTATAAATAAATTCTAAGAACAATGTATAACAACATATTGAAACCCACACAACTTCAAAACAAAGCTCTCATTTCTGAAATGATGCGTTCGTATTGTTTTGATTTGTTTATACACCTGGCTTATGTAGGTAGATGTTCATCTTTCAAGGTAGGTAATAAATAAAGGTAAAACGAAATAAATTATTTCCTAGAATAATACATAGAGCACTGATATAAATAATAAAATATACTTGAATAAATATTAATAAATATAAACATTATCAAATAACGAAAATTTCATGTATCAGTAATAGGCCAGTAGTCAGTCAATGAACAATATTCCATTGAGCTTAATTTTAGGAATTATATTATATTTTAATTTAATATAACGATCTGATATATAATTCGTTACAGATCTGATCCGCCAGATATCACCAGCTTACAAAGAAAGTCTTTCTTTCTAAATCTCGGTAGTTGTATACCTGGAACTAAAAATACAATAAGCATCATAAACTTCCTGGGTTGTTATTTATATAAACACAAACAACTTAAAGAATTTTAACAAGTTTTGATGTATTAACACATTATATTAATATTACAGAAGTAGAAATAACATTTACTTAATAGATAAGCATATATTAGTATATAATTTTAAAGATAGTAGGAGCTGAAAACATTACAAATTTTCCGGGAATCGAACACGATACCGTTCGACTAGAAATTGGAAGATCACGAGTTCGATTCCTCAGCAGATGTGTGGTGTTTTCAATTCTTTCTCTTTTTCCACAATCGCTTTTTGTTTGAGTAATTTTTACTATGTAGTTTATTTACAAGTTTTCTTTGAGGATAATGAATAGTTCACTATTGTGTTCTCAATTACATGCGACTTGTGGTAATCGAGCATCTGCCTATAAGATAATAATAATTCTGCCTATAAAAATTAGTCGGATTGACTATTAACATTTGACTATTAACAATCAGTAATAATAGTTACAATCTAATTAATCTGTAGCATTGCTGATAATTTTCAACAAGATTTTTTGATTAAATGCTACTCATTAAGTATGGCACCGTCCATAATTTGCTTGTACTTTTAAAAAGAAGTTATAACGAAGAATAACTTTTTGAAAGAATTAAAGTCAAACTGACTGTAGTATAACCTCATCAACATATTACATTAAAAAGAAAATATTAATGTTTACAAGTAAATTCAATGAATTGAAAAACGTTGAAATTAAAACTTTTGAAATACATTTTTTCAAGTATGTCATTAATTTTATAAATATATATATATATATATATACTTTTTTTTAATAACAAAAATAAATATTTACAAATAAACTACCAAGAAATAAGACATGATTTACAACATACTTGATATTATTACGTTATACGTGTAGAAGATGCATCTTGTTAAAAATGCATTTATTAGAAAGTTTAAAACAGTAACAAACATACTTACTGACTGTGTAAATTTAAGGACGTTCCCAACACAATCAGTACTTCTAAAACCTTCTAGAAAATTTAAATACACGTACATGTTTGCTCTATATATAAAAAGTTGTTTTTCATTCCTTGCTGCACTATTTTTTGTAAAATTGTCTGTAAACGATTGCATATTTAACACGTGATTCATATTCTGGCCGATTTTGAAGCCAACGTTTAATTAGATAACTAAACCTTAAAAAAAATAACTTTAAAAAAATTTAAAATCAGTAATTAAAGCGGTACTTGTTTAATTATAAACATGAAAAAAAGTTAGCTACGTTTGGGGATTGTTCGTTTTTTCGTGACCTAGCGAATAAAAGGTAACCGAAAAATGGCGCAATCAAATTACTTTTTCAATTCTGCGCTTTTAAAAGCAATGGAAGGAACTCATTGAATCCTTTTTCAATTGTAGTTATCATAACCTCCATTGGGGTATTGTCACAATCAGTTGAGTAGGAATCACCCTTGGAAACGTTCTAAACTCAGTATACAGCCCTAAATAATAATATGCATTTAAGCAAAACATGATGTAAGACGCTGATTCTATTTCATGTCTTTGAGACTATTACCTACAAAAAATCAATAAAGGAAAAAAAATTAACAAAATTAAAAATTTTACTTACTTAAATAATTAGAATTTTATAAAATATTTTTCATTAAAAAAATTATCTGTAATAGAAATTTCATAAGCTAAATTATTATTTTATCTTTAGAAACGTCCATTAAACTACATGAATTTTTCTTTGAATCAAAACATAAGAAGGATGATAAATTACAATTGTTTAAAATCTTTGTTGAAATACAAAATCGATTTTGTTACTTATATAATGTTTCATCATCTTTTAACTTCATATATTGTAATTAATTTAACATTTACTTTCAATAGCATTCAATTATTTACTAGTAAATATTTTATATTATGTGTGAGCTATTGATGAGATAATTGAACAAATTTAAAGACTCCGAAATTGTGGGCGGTTTGAGTGAACTTCTTTCTGTAGGACTGAACATTTTTTCATCAATAAAATATAGTATACAGAAACCATGCTCTGGCAAGATTTATCTACACCGATTAAATTAATTTCATTGAATGAAATGATACATAGAATTAAGTTTGGGATATTTATGCAACTAAAATGTGCAAATTTCTCATTTGAAAATTGCTTATTAAACAAATCTTCTAAAAAGTTTTTCAGGATTTTATTTGGAAAATTCATTAATAACAGTGCATTTCTCAAAAGGTCAACATTGAATAATTAACTTCTTTTTTTTTATCTACTAAGTAGCGATTAAAATCCTTCAAAATTTGTATGCCTTTCTAACATTAAACTATTTTCTCACTCTTTTTACTTTTAAAGACTTTCATATTACTAATTCATAATAAAAGTTTATTGAAACAAATATAATTTATAAAATATAATGGTTCACGATCGATGTGATTTGGAAATACTCTGTAATTATATTTTAAACAAGATGAAAAAACTTTTAATCATTTCTATTGTTTACTGTTATATCGTGATTCAGAGAACTGAATAATAATAATATAGCAAATAAAAGAAGGACATCATTAAATATAGCCTTTTATATAGCGTAGTCGCTTTTCAAAATGCAACCCTCAGAAAGATAAACGAATCAACTAATATAAGTGCGACCCACAAGTTCAACAACAAGTCAACAAGAAAACAGCTAAAACAATTTTGATGACTGTAATCATTCATTCATTTTTAGACTACGGAATTACGCGTGGAATAAAAGTGGTACCACGATATACATATTTGTTGATGAGACGAAAAATTTCGTATGCTTATACATACACACACGTACAAACATCATAGACATCTCTCTAAAAAGGTAAGGCTTGGGTTCTAGTGACCTTGAAACATAGATATATGTTAAAATTTTGGATTCACAAAAACAACCCCATTTATTTCAAGATTGTTCGTGATTTCCGACAGTTTTCTCAAATAATTAATGTTTTAGACTTACTATAACGAAGGCACCAAGTTCTTCACTTTTTTAGTATTGATGGACTCTAATATTTTATTTCTGAAAAATTTAGCTTTCGCTTTGTCAAAGTCCAAATAATTTTTAATTAAGCCAAAATATTTGTTGTTCACGACATTAATAAAATTTATGAACGAAATTTATTCATAAGTATTAAACTATGAGATGAATCCTATGATAAGTCAAGCAACAAAAATCGACACTCGTGGGAACGTCCCAGCATAACTAGGCCTACTTGTGCATATCATTCATGAATTTTTAAAGCTCAATGAAATGCCCTAGAATATTTGCTTACATAAATTTTTGAACTTTTTAGTACGATTTTTGAAGTTTTCAAAATATTTTTTAATGAAAAACTTTTATGTGAAGATATCAGTATGAAATACTGGTAAAATAATAGGAATTTATATGTGCCATAACACTTAAAAAAGCCAAAGTTTTAATTAACTTACGAGGCAATTCCTGAAGGCACTGTTTAAAAATACATATATTCGACCAACTTTTCAATTTGTATTTTATTTTAAAGTCTAACTGTTTGTTTAAGAACTTTTCCCAGTAATATTTAATACGTATTCAACGTCGTAATACAACGAATATTATTTTTGCATATACATAATATTTCGAAACAAATAGGTATAGTTTAAGATATAATAGCAGTTAAAAATACGCCAAAAAACATTATTATTTTTTTACACTATAAAATCAAATTTTCTACAAATAATAAATATGCTTTAATTTTAAAAATAGCCACCATAAAATGAATTGGTAAAATAAACAAAACCTGTTTTCAATAATCTGTAATTTTCATTAATGAAATAATTATTAATAATTTTTTGTTAAGACATTTTTATCTGTTTAAATTTTGACGTTGAGGTTTCACTAGTATTGAATTTGCGAATGTTCGTACGTATAATATTCGTTTTAGAAACATGAACTCCAAAGTATGGGGCGGCACGTTACCTTCGGAATATTGATCACTGATTAACATGGTTTCTGATTTGCATTTGACACTTAATATGTACTTTAAACTAGAAGATTTAACTAATCTCTTCTTTTAGTTTTATAATATTATTTACTTTTTGTTTATTTTTTACAATTGATATGGACCAGAAAAGGACACAAATAAATCGGATATCAAAACTGAAAGCTACTTCTGAATAGAACTTAAGAAAAAATCAATATTGGATGGGAAATATCAATGAAGAAGGAGTTTTTTGTGACTTTATGATTTAGACTTCAAAATTTATCAAATAGTCTAGATATGAGGCTCTTAAAAAAAATTATGAAAATTCGAGAACAATGTTATATTGCTTAGAATCATATTCTAAGACAGATATCTCGAACTAAAACAGTTTCCAACAATATTTCGGAAATAAGGCATCCAAATAATAACGATTACTTCAATCATAAATCACAAAAAATTAACTTTTTGTTTTTGAGACTTATGCTAATCAATTTATTTTAAGTTTATATGACAGTTTTTATACTGCGATTGAAGCTTAACCTATAAAATTTCAAAACAGATATGATATACATATATATATACACATGTGTTCTGTCAAAAATTAAATCATAAAACATAAGTTTATGAATTATTTACTAACAAATTTGACATTTTCCGTTACCAAAAAGGAAAATTTAAATGTCCCTAAATAAACATAAATAAAATGTATGTAGGTACATATGGTTGGTACACATATATGATACTACAGTCAAGTAAATATACAAGGAAAAACATTTTTTTTTTTTTTTTACCTTTTTTACGTTTCCACAGAAATATGGGATGAGTAAGCCACAAAGCCATTCTGAAACAAAAAAAATAAAATACATTAAATTAATTAAAACATTTCATAAAGATTATTTAACATATTTTCAAGTTTGGTAAGTGAAAATTTTCATTTTTCTTTTAATATATTCCATTTACAATGACAAATTGGAATCCAGAAATTATTTCCAGAAGTTTTTTATTTCTTCTTTTTTATCAAAAGTTTTACAAGTTTTTGCTTCAATGTTTTTATGTATTTATAAAGAAAAAAATTATGATTGCTCAAAATTTCGATTGTAAATGGAAATCTATATTATAAGATCAGAGTAAATCTAGTCGGATAATATAAAAACCAATTGCTTCAATGGATTGGTATAATGCAAAACTGTACCTCGGATGAGGTATGTTACAAAACAACTTCACTCAGTTTGACGGATTAATATAAGAGGTGGTAAAAAAGGCTTATAAAGGACTGCTTGCCGCCCCCGAAAATATTCATAGAAATCACAAAGGACCAAAAGAGCCTACCCGAATTTTACATTAACAGTGATCCAATTTGAGTTTCCTTTTAATCGAAAATAAATAAATTAGAATTAAAACACAATATCTAATAAATTTATAAAACACAATATCTAATAATATCTTCAATGCTTCCAATTTTCTCGAACTTGCGCACAATGTTGTGAATTGTTCGCTTTTCAGTATGACGATTAAATTGGTCATAATCTTCTCGAAATGGTCTACACATTATTATTAGTTCTGGTATATATTATAATATCTGTAGAAAAACTGTACAGCTGAGAGTAATTATGATACATATCATAACAGCTTTTTCAAACTAAAATTTTATAGTTGAAACAAACAATAGTTAGTGCTCACAGCTATCTAATTTATAGGGTAACAAACATGTTATTAGTTATTGAAAGAATAATTATTTTGAAGGAATGCAAATTTTTATTTTCTAATATCAGGTGATTTCCCAAAATACATTTCAAAGAAAACACACAAAAAATAATAATTTGAATTTTATAATTCACAGAAAATAAAAGGTTATTTAATTAAATTTTTTTCTCTTTGAAAAAAAAAAATACAATTAAACGCAAAGAAAAAAAAATAGTCTTGTTTCTAACAGGAACTCAGTGAGAAAAATAAATAACCACAAAGTTTATAATAAAAATGAGTAAATTTTCCATGATGTAACCCTGCGTTTAATACACTCAATATAGAGTGGGGCATACGTTAATATTTATTGGGAAAAACAGTTGGAACCGATTTTTTTGACGATTGCAAGAGAATCATTGTATAATGTTTAACGCTTAGAAAAAGGTAAAATGTCTGTTTTGAAAATAGAAATACATTGTGAAAATAGAAATTTTACCTTTAGTCTTAAATTGTTATTAATATCATCAATTTTTATAATATTGCCGCATATAATCGCCTGTCTAAAGACATAATAAATTTAAGGAATTACGATTTAAAAATTCGGATTTTGAAGATAATTTTTCCTGATGAATACGAACTTATTGTCTCATCTAATATAAGATACAACGATATATACCCATAATATTATCTCAATAAAAAAAAAAACGAAAGTCCTTGAATTATTAATACAGTTCAATAATTTGTGTTTCCATCAAATTGAACAAAAACAAATTACAAATAAATTTAATTATGTAAAAGAATTTGTTAAGCTAAGGTAAGGTCAGTGGTACGATATCAATTTAATATTATAAATACTATAATGGCTATAACCAGTATTTTGTTTATCAAATTTATAATGAGATTTTATTTTGGCTATGGAGTGACCAATAGAAATAATAATATTATACACAAGTTTTTGGTATGTAGGTTAATTTACTAAATTTGGAAATGAAATGAAGCTTTATAGTCTTTTATTGCTATATATAAATAGCACATTCTTTTACAAGCTGTATCCTCGGAGCGGGGTAAGATGTTTGTAAAATGGGAACATCCTGAACACTTTCATTAGAGTTAACTCAAAATTTATAAATGCTTGTTTCATAGTTTTGAAGTTATGTGCGTTGGTCAGATAGACCGACAGACTGGCGGGCACAAAATGAATGTTGTTATCGAAAATGCCGATATATATGAAAAATTTGGTGTTAATGCACGTTACATCTACTTTCTATGAATTGAATTCTAAAATACGTGAATTGCGAGCAATATATTAACTAAAACTTAGTGTTCAAATTAGTGAAATTATGTATTTTTTAACCTTAATTAAATTTAACTGATGAATTTTATCAAAAAATTGATTTATAGTATTTTTTTAATTCTACGAAATATTTACGATTGTTTAAAAAACCATAAAAAAACCGACAAAAAGTTCAAATTTTTTTCTTTGCTGTTTATAGGTTTTCTAGGATAATTGAAGTCTAAAATTTTCAAAAATAACATTTATTCTACGATCGGTCGACTAGTTTTCGAGATAATGCATGAAATGCATCCGATAAATCGGCCACTGAATCGGATTTCTAGCGATATCTCAAAAACTACACATCCAATCTTTGAATAGATATTATTTTTGAAATCTGCGGGTCAAAATTACCCTTAAAACATGTATTTCATTCAAATTGAGTACAAAAAAAAATTTTCGATTTTCTCGATTTTTTCAAAGGGGTACCCCTTAAAAAAATGGCGAAAATTCGAAAAAAAATTTTCTTTCCGATTTCTAAAAAAAACATGTTTACAAGTGTAGTTTGACCCGTAGATTTCAAAAATAACATCTATAAACCGATGGGATGTGTAGTTTTTGAGATATCACTAAAATTCCGATTTAGAGGCCGATTTAGCGAATGTATTTCATGCAATATCTCAAAAACTAGTCGACCGATTGTAGAATAAATGTTATTTTTGAATTTTTTAGATCTTAATTATCCTAGAAAACGCATAAACAGCGGGAAAAAAAATTTGAACTTTTCGACGGGTTTTTAAGAGTTCTTATACAACGCCTAGGAATGCTTTGTACTATATAGAATAAAACCCACTGTAGTCACTGTATGACCTTAGTATTTTAAAAGTCACTTAAAAAACCGAAAGTTTTCGGTAATTTATCGTATCAAATCGTGACAATCAATACGTAATCGATTATTAAAATAGTATTTTTCACATAATTTATATTTACCAATAAACAAAATGAAAACACATCTATTGATCGTAATATGAGTTTAAGCTTGTATGCTAAAATTACATTAGCTTAAACGAATAATTTATAAACGGAAACTCAGTGAGTCTTTTCAATAGTCCGTAAAAAGATTTTTAGGAAAATTAACGCAAAGCATGTACAGATTAAATGATTTAAGATTCCGGTATAAAGTATTCAGTTTAGAAAACAATTGGATCTACATAAAAATTATTTTAGCATTTGTTAGAAAATAAGTTTAATACTAAATAAGATTCGTAAAAATTACTAAACGAAAAAACTTTCTGAAAATAAACTGAGATCTCAATGTTTGAAATTCATAGGAATATAATAAGAACCATCTTATCGGATTATTAAATTTAATTTTTTTTTTTTAAATTAAGCATTCCACACAGTCATACATTACAAGTTCTTAACACAAATAATAAAAATACCAGAGACAAAAATAACTGAAAAAAAAAGTAATGGCTCATTATTTCAATTAATTAGTTAGTTGAGTGAAGAATAACGTAAGCTAAAAGCATTAAAATTAATACTGATTAATCCTAATTATTATATATAGTGGTGGTTAGTTTAATTTTACAATCTATATTAAAAATAATATACTAACTATAAAATATTCACAGGATTTAATTAATCAAGAAAAGAACAGCCAGCCACTCTGTTTTGTTGATTTATATTATAAAATGAATAACATCTCTCTTTATTACTTACAAAAAAAAAGTCAGATCATTGAACTGAATGACGATAAAAATAATAATAATAATACAACTTAAGTTGATTATTTTGTTTGTTACATAACCTTGAAATTAAATAATGACTTTTGAAAAAGAACAATATTGTGTTTACGCCGCACAACATCTATGTGTTACGAGTTGGTTCAAACAAAAAAATCATCAATAAAAATTTGTTTCGGTGTCCTGGGATTACCATCACCCGACAAAAAATATTCATTATAAAAACATTCCATTTATATGTTTGTAATAATCAAAATCAATTTTACATCAAAATTATTATTGTGAATTTGATTACAGTTAATTCTTTAAATTTCAGTAAATGTGAATGTAGTGAATATAATTCTAAACAAGTGAAGATAACAACTAATAGAGTTAATAGTTAAAATACTCGACATTTGAAATACTATGAATATCCAGTCTATACAGTTTTATTTAGATATATATGTATAATAAATAATATGTGCATATGTGGAATATAAAATTATGTGTTAATTTTTTACATGTATAGAGGTAAAAAAAAATTATGGCAGATAGCTTGAACCCTTAAGTAGTCACATGGACATTTCATTGCAATGATGCACCACGTGATACATGTGTTATTTAATTATTTATGCGTCATTGTGTTATCATACTTTATGTGTATTATTAGTATATGCGTAGTTCGGTTTAAGGTTATTCGCTAAGATTAAAGTGAAATCAACCAATCAATTTATCTATATTCATGTTATATTTTTAATCGTTCTAAGCAAATAATATTATTTATTTTACTTGTTACATAACTGTACAATTACGCAAAGGTTAATAAATGATTCAAAAGGTATTGTTTTGTTACAGCGTAAATTAGCTTATATAAAACATTTAAGTTATTTACAGATTGAAAACTGAAAAAAATAAATAAATAAATTTCTCAAGGAGGTTTTTTTTCTATAAAATTTAGGATGAGTACGACTTTCGAGTAAACCAGAATCTTGAATATAGAAGCTTCAGCGAAAAAATAAGAATATACTTATATAACAATCAAGTTGATTTGATTGAGCCAATTAATTTGATAGCATTGTGTCGATAATCAATTGGTCAATCTTATAATCAGCTTTGTATAAATTCACCAGAATTAAGAATTCCTTCTTCTGTGTTTCGTAGAAGGCTTATAACAATGGATTAGTTGGTATCAGTGAAAGCCACCTGGGTATCTTTGCGCGTATGGATTGGGCGTATCCATACTCCTTTGTCAGTTACTTTAGGGCTACCAAAAGCCATGAGGGTTAAGCCGAAAGAAAGGAATTTCAAGTAAAAATCTCTTAGACATATCTATGTGTTCTGTCTCAGCTAGAACTTCATTTCACAAATAAGTGATTGAGTATCCTGTTGATATATTTTTGTAAGAATATAAATATTTATATTTAAATCTGTTTTCTAAACGCATATGTTTCACACATACAACAAAATCTAATTTAAATATAAGTATTAGAAAAATTATGTTTTATGTAAATATTTATAAAAGTTTACGATTCTTTTTAAAGTTCTTTCACTATCGAAATCGTTAATATGATAATTTTGTTTGTGTTGTGTGAAATATTAAAAGTTATTTTTGTTAATTCAAAAACGAATTTAATGCGGTTGATTTTCCAGTTAGAAATATGTGTGAATAGTAAAAAGTATATTGAAAAAAATACTTATCGCTTTCAACGTATAATTACGAAATAAAAACTGAATAGAAAATTATGAGAAATATTTGTAATTAAAATAATAATTACGTACGAAGCTGGTATGAAATTTCGCATTAAAAGCTAACCATTTTCGAATTATAACGGGGTATAATATTCAGGCTAGCCCATGTCATATTTTTTTATAAAAATTTAAGAATATATTTTAGCGAAAAAATGATAATTGAACCGAATTTGGACGAAATTAATAAAATTAAGTGATATGATTTAAAAATATTTTCTTCATAAGGCTTGTCATCACAGATTTTTATATGAATATAGTACGTCCTTAAATACTTCAGATAGAATTACGAGTATGATAATTTCGTTTCGAAAATGCTGAAAGCTTTATCATTTTTTAATTGAAAACAGTTGATTGTCTTTGAAAAATAGAAATAAGGCAAATCCAAATACAAATATATTCTTTAAATGATGAATAAGAAAATCATATAAAATGAAACTTGTGTTCTAAGTAGTTTTCTACGATAATGAAAATTGTGTTTCCATAGTTCTTATGGGTCAGTCGTCTAGTATATAGTAAAATGACCCCACCATGGAGATTTTCATGTCATCATAGACAATGACCACTATAGATAACGGCCATTTCGAGGGACTATCCAAACATTAACCACAAGATCATACATTTTAACTAACCAAGATCGCAATAATGTGTAAAATTAAATATCCAAATAAATGATTATTAAGATTAATTATTAGTGAATTGTAATCCTTTTAATAAAACAAACTTGTACGTTCGTACGTACGATAATGATGATTGAGTGATGATGATTTGTGTGGTTGTATCGTATTATGTTCATGGAATAATTTATGTGATCCTAATAAGAATAATTAATTATTAATGTATTAACTAAGGTGACAGACAGACAGACAGACAGACACACAGATATAGAGTAGTAGATCTATCTAATAATATATAAACAACAAATATACGTATTAATTTACATACAATTTCACCAGAAATGCGTAATAATGATATACAACGATCATTAATAATTGACATTATAATAATGGCTATATTATAATCACCATTTCATGTACTGTATAATTATTATTGAGATATACTATTACTATTTGAAATTCGTTTCCAAACATGATATAATACCAGTAATAGTATCAAGACTCTAAAGCTGCTTTATCAGACTAAAGAAAATTAAAAGCTTATTTATTGTAAATAAAAAATGTAAAAGAAATCAATGCTTGCCTAAGTGTTATTTTTTAAATTAATCTCATAATCACTTAAATAAATGAATTTTTGTGCTTTAAACATCAAATTGTATTTTTTTCAGCACAACACAAATTTTGTTGTAATTTTAAAAACATTATAAAATAAGGAGAATCATAATTCATAAATATCTAGGAAAAAAAAAAGAATATAATCTGTTGGGAATTATTTTTAATGGGTACAGATAATGGAAAGGAGATAAAGGCGGAAGGATATATTAATGATGCCATATTTAAAACACAATAAATAAATTTACATACAAAAATATTATTTTTGGTATGAGTATTATAAATGTAAAATAATTTATCAGTTTATGGGTATTTTTGAATTTTTTAATAAAATAATTTTTTGTTTGTCTTACAATTCAATTGCTAATGCGAAAAAATTAAAAAAATAGTTGTGAACAGGTCCTTCAGCGATGAGGCCAATAGCTTTCAGATTAAGAAAATTCTGTTTTCATTGAAAAATTATACATGGGTCTGTATTAGCCTCGAAGAAATTATTATGAATTAAAATGAATTTCAAATCAGTATGTTGGAAATGTTTAGTTGTGTAGATACAAGTGATAATTTTCGAAATATAATAAGCGTTTTAAATCATTAAAATAATTAGCATACTTTTTTTTTAAAATAGTGTTATAAAATATAATATCATAGACATTATAAAACATGAAATTTACAAATAAAGAAATAAGATAAGTAGAGAATTATGTGGACTAATAAAAAAATAACGAATTTCCTGAAAAAGTACACACAAATTGTTAAAAAGCATATGTACTTAGTTACGTACCTACAACTGGATAAGTAAGCAGACAAATAACAAAATGGATAAATAAAATACATAAAGAAAACAGGCATATAAGCTCCATATATCCTCTGTATAGAAATATCTTTAGAGATTTTAAGCAAAATAAGGAAGGTGGACCGATTATTGAATATATGATTGAAACAAGATATTAAACAGTTGTTCTTTTTACATTATTAAAAATTACCACTACAATTGGGAAGATGCAATAATACAAATTTGCTTTTTCACCCATCAAAATGTGTAACTCGACTCAATACCAAACAAAATTCGAAAATTTAATGAAAATTGATTGAAAAAGGAATAAGTTATAAGCTCTTAAAGATGTTTTCCCATCTCTTTTTTACAAAAAAAAGTTTTATGGGTGATTTAACGATAAGCATTCATTTCCTATGGAAAAATCGCACAATTTAATTTTTGAATATTAATGTAATTAACATAATTAAATTTTTTTTTCTTATTTGTGCATACTAACATTATTTATCTTTAATTTTGTAGGAAAGTGTATAAAAGTGCCATGAGATGTAGTTTTAAACCTCCCCCTCACCCCTCTTACATAGTTGCTAGCTTATTAAGAAACATTTTTTATACTATTGAGACAAATTATCTCTTACTTTGATCGCAATAATCCAAGTAAATGGGGATCATGAATATAAAATTTTAACATCGTTTGGAGTCAAAATGTACGAAAATTCGCTAAAAAAAATGGGAAATTTGAATTGAATATAACTATGAAATAGCAACATTAATCCATTTTTTCACTCGAGTTTGTATTCAGTTTAAAAAGATTTGTAAGAATTTTATACACAGAGGTAAAGAAAAAAATACGTGATTAAATAAAAAGCACAAAACAATTTACTTTAGATTTAAATATTTAATGTTGTGATCGTAATCAGTTAATGGCTAGAATGTGATTTTATTTTTTTTAGTCCGTAGCTAAGTAAAATAAATATAAAAAAAAAAAACATCCGCCCGTCTACATGATTTGAGTATTTATATTTATAATTCTATAGTATATTTCCTTCCTATTGTCTTGATATGTTTTTTCAGAGCAAGTAAACCATGAAATCACATAATATTCGCAAAAAGAAAATTTCAACGTAACAACAAATTATATTTATTAGTTATAAACCTACTGAACCGTAGCAAAAACAGGATCGTTTGACCTGTGATTATTTATATACACGTATATATGTATGTAATTATGTATATACGTATTTATGTCGAGTCCCGGTACAGCGGTCGAAATTCGACCATAATCACTCAAAAGTCAATCACTACCTTTTAAAAAAAACAGTATATTTAAGCAAAAGAGTATATATGCATATGTTTGGTAGTGTGTGTAATATAAGCCACATCTCTTATATATTTGTGTGTCATAGTGTGTGTCATGTTTTTTTATTGATTTAATTTATTTTTTACAAATAATTCAAAAAAAAAATGCTCCAGTCATGTTCTATATAAACTATAAGAGTGCAAAATTTCATATTCCTTCGTACGCCCAATTATTTTCGTATAAAGGGATACAAAGTTTTAACTTCACGAAATAACACAAATAGAAAAATAAAATTGGATACTGGATGGATTCTGCTCCAATTTTTAGCGCACGATTGATTTTTTCAGTTTGATTTTCATTATGTATATGTTTAGAAGTTAGTGCTCTCAAGTGAATTATGAATTGTGTGTTTGTTATTTTCAAGTGTGTAAATAGATTTTCAAAACTTAATGAATTGTACCATAATTGAAATCTGACGTTAGCACAAAATAACACAAAAAGAATTGTTATTTGTATCTATGTTTGTGATGTGAATTTGTGTGTATGTACGAAGACATAGATAAAATAGTCATGGTCCAAA
The DNA here is from genome assembly GCA_020423425.1 of Chrysopa pallens. Classification (NCBI taxonomy): domain Eukaryota; kingdom Metazoa; phylum Arthropoda; class Insecta; order Neuroptera; family Chrysopidae; genus Chrysopa; species Chrysopa pallens. The sequence continues at coordinate 57,811,332 of CM035594.1, read as the reverse complement.
AAACACGAAGAAACAAATGTAATTAATAAAAACACACACAAAAATCGATCAAGGGAGTTAAATATAATTAGGTTTGAATGTTACAGTGTTATATTTACTGACATACAACTATAGAGAACTTAAAAAGTTCTGTTAACGACTATGTATTTCTACATTTTATGGGGAATGTTCCCTTCAATGTCAAATCCAAAAGTTAATAGACCAGATATCGGAATAGAATAATTTTTGATCTTGTTCCTATGGCCGACATCTTTGATATAAACGGGGCTTTTCAAAAATTTGAAATGTTCAGATAAAATTCCAGTTATTTTTGGTCTTTATCCTGAATTATTTCAATACTTGTTTGTGCTCATTTTTTGGGTTAAATCTTATGCTTATGCCTCTATCACAAAGTCAAATGAAAACTTAAGAAACGGAACGCTTATAATAGATTTTAAACAAATTTGTAGAGAGGACTTTTGTTTGTTAATTTGTAAGCAGCTGATAACCAGAATTAATATATATAATATTTTTATACAAAGCACTAGACAACGAATGAGCATGACCTACGTAATAAACCTATAGAGAATAATAATAAAATCCATAGAAAACATATATTGTAGTGTTGGTTCACATATATAAAACTATACACATTCATTTGGTGCGTTGCTCCCACCTAATTCTTTCCTATAAAAGGTAAACGCACGATAATTTATTAGAAGTCAAGGTTGACCTTCATTTCAATAGAGTGGCTTTACATATTGTATACACACATACCACACACTGGCATTACAATACTTCTATTATTATAATTATTATGCTACATTTTATTTAAGATTTTTCACCTCTATACACAATGGGTAAGCTACTATTAGAGGAAAAGGAATTTTCCTATTAAGAACGCTTTTTTCGGCGTTTTTAGCAAATTCTATAATGACACGCTAAGTTCTTCTGTTTATCTGATCCGAGGAATTGCATTTATACCAAGTCATCATAATAGGACCAACAACCCTAAAATGTTTGAATTCTCGTTCAAAAAATTACTAAATGTTTTGTATGTATAAATAATACGAATAAATTTAAAAACTGCTGGACCACTTTGAAAAATTTTTTCACCATTGAGAAGCTACACTATCCCCGGGTGACATGGGCTACTTTTTAACCCTGTATTTCCACGGAAACGCGAACTACGCGGTTGAAACCGCGTGACGCCCGCTAGTCTTCTATATATTTTATTGTTTTCCCCATATCAAAAAATACAATTTGTATACAAAAGTAACGTGAGTGTTTCACATTGTTTTGTTACCTTAAAATGACTTTTTTTTTTTTTAATTTACTTAATAAAAAAATTTGTTATGTGTTAATTTACCATTAAGTATATGTATGAGTTATTACCTACTGAAATAGTCAGCCGGTAATACAGGAATATAATTTATTATGTTTTTATTTTATTAGGTAAAATTTATTTCAGTTTCTTTAATGCTATCTACCTCTGTGTGAAAATATAATTTTTAAATTTATATTTTAATTTTTTATTGCTATTTAATTATATTTAGATATAACATAGTTTTAAAAGCATTATTTTATAATAACAGAGATCCTTTTTGTATTTTGCCGCAGTAAGAAAATAAAAAAATGAATGAAATGATATAATTTTATTACTTTCAATTTTATTTTAGCGGTCAGTGGTTGGAATTCTTAATAATTGTATTTCTTATCGTTTCATATCTTTATTCATTTAGATATATCGCTGACTTAATTAAAGTGTACAAGAAAAATAATACTTTATAATGAATAATACCTTTCATAAGTAAAGGAACTTTTGGAATTAAAGACAATTAATTTTATGGAACACAATTTTATAATATTACATAAAGATCATAAAAAGTTCGTTTAGCTTAAAATGAATAAAGAGAGACAACCTACGATTTCTATTATTAATTATTATACAAAGAATTCCATAAAAAATAAAATTAAAAAAAAAAAAAAAACATTAAAAAAAATTTTAAACATTATTCATAAAAACAAAAAGAATCATATTTATAACAAAATGTATTTTTTCAATTTTTTTCTGTGATCAGCTTGGCTGACTAATCCGCTGATTATCCGGCCGACTTATCACTTAGTCGGCTAATCGACTAAAGTCCGGTACAACTCTTATAAAAGTATTTATGAATACATTTAAATCTTTGTCGATATAATCATATAGCAAAAGATTTGGAAACAAAAACGAATTTCAAAATTTTCGACTCGATGAAAAATATAAAAAAATTGCTTAGCATGTTTTAAATTATTCAAAATATCTTAAAATTAAAAAAAATAATTATTATACAATTTATCATATATATTTTACTATAAATAAATAATTGTTTCAAATAATTAATTGTCATTTAATTAATAATTAATAACGTGTTTTTTTATCACACTAATTATTATATTGAAAATAATACCAAATGAATGAATGAATAATTAATATATTAATTAAAAAAACATTTAACCTACAAAAAGATAAAAAATATACGGTCATTTATTTTAACGATGAAAAATAATACAATAGATTTCATTTTTTTTTTTAATTGTCCAATAATTAAAAATAATGCTACCGTATCGAGCTAATATTTTTACAATTTAGTCATAGAAGGTATATTTGTATTACCTATATAGGATTCCTCATGAATTCATTAATAAATATTATTTATTATACTTTGAATAATAAAGTTATACATTACAAATATAAACAAAATTATATTGATATGCATATAAATTTAAATTACGCGCGATACCAGTTAATAATATATATTGCGGTTATTACGGCTAACTACTATGTGTACAATGCATATAGTGGCGTAGATAAATGATTCCTGAGAGTGTAAAGTACACAGGTGAAAAAGAACTAAAAGCGATATGTGGACTTGATTATTAAAAAATAAAATTATATTAAAACACACGAAATTACACAAATTTACGATCAGATGACTATTTGCAATCTGTCAAATTATTGGTCTGCTGACATAATTTGAGACGATATCTCACAAACTATACGTTAAGTCATTTTCTAAATGTGTTAAAATTACTTGATAAACGAAGTTTTATCAAATTCGGACATGCATATTTTTTCTCGATTTTTTCAAATAATTTTATTTATTAAAAATTACATATTTGGTAAAAATTTAATATTTCAACCCATTATGTAGTGAGCCAAGTGGTAATTCTTATAGCTGACTACTTTATCATAAGGTACTAATTATTATTCAAGTCAAATAATACTGCAAAGTGATATAAAAAGTCACAATCACATTTCAATCAATAAACAATCCCATTTTAAGGACATTAAAAAAAAATTATATCTATTGATTGAATTGAAAAGTTAAGATACGTCTCCATATCTTGACACTGATTATCCGTATCCTTGGATATCCATTTTTAATGATCCGGCTCACCCATACTAAGTATTTGTATATCTTTATTTGAAGATCTGTAATCCTGACACAACTAGTTTTAAGTGGAAAAAGCTAGGATTATTACTTTTTCTAAATATTTCAACATAAAATTGGGTTTCCAAAAATAAAGAAGCGAAACAATTACCTGACACCATTCCTTGAACACATTCTATAATATGCAACTGTTAAATAATACATACATAAACATTGAACACAAAACAATATGTTTAATACCCAAATGTGTACCATAAATGTCAAAATTGTTGATTTGTAGTTTGGTTATATTTTTGGAATTACAAATCTGTAACATATAGCACCACATACACACACACACACATAATCACCACACATTCCTATTTTATACAATGCATACCTCCGCCAAAAACCTAATGGATGGCGGACTTCTCTGTAGGTATATATATAATACTACATATAACATATTTGGAATAATGAAAATTTATTTTGTAACAATAATAATTCCAACCATATTTATATAAATAATTTTATTTATTATTCACAGAAACAAAAAAACAAAAAAATAAAAGGATTAAAAAATATTAAATTTGCCATAACTAATTAATTTGATTCATATTTTGATTTTAAAATAAAATTAAATGTATGCATGTGAAATGAAATAGAAGTTTGTACAGGGTTTACTGGCTGGTAAAAATGAAAACCACCTAGTATGACATTAAAATACAATTTTCCATTTATATTTATAAAACAACAATATAACAGCTAACAAAGTTAATTGTTTAGATACTTCACATATGATTGAATTTCATTATTCGGACTATTTTTAATTCGCATTCATAAAATATTATAAATATCCAGTCTATATAATTATATATTATAATAATATAAATTGTAATTACCTATATGTGTTCATTTACTAGATTTGAGCTAAAATTGTGGAGAAAAAATGTTTCTAACAAAAGTTTCTTGTTTTAAACAAAAATAATAATTTTTTGTATTTGTATCTTTTATAGTTCAAAAGTTAGGTCAACACAAGCTTAAATTCACTTTTTATGTTTAGAATATGTAACCAAAATTTCAGCTCGTTCTTTCTGTTTGTTTTTGAGTTATTGAGATGACGGTCTTCATTTCATGGCCTTCCGTTCATCTTATGGACGGACAGTCGGAAATGAACTAATTAGGTGTTTCTATGAACACCTATATATAAATTTTTGGCTCCACGTCTATGGCCAATAAAGCTACATATACGATTATAATGGGACAAGAACAGTTGAAGGACTATAATGAATATTGAAAAGGACAAAAATATTGAGTGTTTCTTTTACATTTTCACACAATTACAAACGAAAAGTGGTTTTGGCAAATGTACTGTTTCATTAATATCCGAAATTTTTTAGGTACTTTCAAGCACCTAAATGCACCTAATGTTCACATTAGCTACGAGCTATGATGAAGTCTCCCGCTTCATATCATGCTTTTCTTGTAGATATTTTTGCAGTTCCATTCTAAGGGCATTTGGATAAAAATACGTTATGTTTAGCATATCGAAAGCTTTTGTATAGTCTGGAATGAAATATGCATAAAACAAAAATAATTATTGCTATTTTTCTTTATCCCAACAAGTAAAAAAAACAGAACAGAAATATTCCTCCACAAAAATTATATACATTGTCTAAACAATGGATCTGTCTGTCTAAATGCCGACTATAGATATCCCTGTCGCTATTGTTAGACAGACATATAGTCATCATATATAATCGATCGCGAGACGAACCATTTATTTCACTTTATAAACGTATGACCATTTATTAAAGGTAAAAGAAACATAGACTTGCTTGCTGCTTGGCAATGACTTCTCTGTTTAAAATATCTGACCCGTGACATCCATGTGAAAGAATGTATGCAATCATCTTTTGTTTTTTATTTTTATGTATTTCATTTTACTACATGGCTGAGTCGTCCTCCCTATAATAATATTTTATTGTAGTAACTTATACTATAATTATATGAATTCCCAAACGTTAATAATAATTTTAAAACTATTTTGTCTTCAGAAATTCATTTCAATTATTTGATTAAGCTAGTTTTAATATTAAGATAAGATTTAAGAAATACTTAAATTTTTACTTTACATCTAGGACCAAAAAATATATTGACTAGACTCTGAACAGGTATTCAAAATATAACAAATTTCCGGGTTTTATTGTAGTTAAACATGTGAATCCGTAGTCCCTTAATGATAGTACCTATAAGGTTATACAGCAATATAATTTAAAACATTTAATAGAAGCCAAAGAATCAAGGTCAATACGCTTGAAATTTATTAAATAGAAAACACAAATTCAATAGCTTTTTTTTATTAGATAATGCTTATGCATTTAAACTGAATAATCATTTCCATAATGTACCACGACATTTGTATGTAAGTACATAGAAGCACAATATTCAATGTATTAAGTATTTTTTTATCCTCGTTAAACCAGTCACGAGGATAGTAAGTGTAGGGCATTTACTTGTATTCAAACCGAGGCACTGTGAAGCTAGCCAAGGTATATAAATAGTTTTAGTTAATATATTTCTTGCAAACCATTATTCAGCGTTTAGAAAGAAGTTGCTATGTACATTGTTTTTTGACAACTTTAATGCCCGCTCTTTGATAAACGTTAACGAATCAGATTGACTGACAGCAGGCTATTTCTCCGCGCCAGAAATGTATCATATCAAGAAATTAGTCTATATAAAAGGTTTGCATATATAAGGTAAAAAGCTGGATAAGTTAAGGGGTGAATTAATTTTAATAATAAAATTAGCACACAAATTAATTACGCAGAACTGCTAAAATAAATTATGACATATAAAATAGGTTTGTTATTACAAATAATTATACAAATCTAAATAATTCATCTTGGAAATCTATGGAGTTCTAAACTGTTCTAGTTCTTATTCATCATTTTCAAACAATATCTCTGATTAGATTCATTACATAGTCTAGCAAAATTATGTGGGTTTTTAAGCTCTTTAATGGGCAGAAATAATTCCGTCTGTAATCCTTATACATTTATGATTAATAGCTACTTTTAAAATAGTAGAAAAAAGAGATACCTATGCGAATATGAGTACTGTGTCAGTGCTATCTTACTAGACCAGTGTAAATAAAGTATGCATGCATACATATTACATATACACTTTATAAACAACATTAAAAACTCTCATCAGAGTTGCGACCACAATCTCTCTCTGTATATTGAAAATTATAATCGATAATAGGCTTACAATTGAAGTATATATTCACTTACGAGTATTATTTTTAAAAAGTTGCTTTTGAATCGTTTGCTTGTTCGTATTATTATTGGCCGACTTTATTTATGTGTGTATTTGTATTATATGTGAGTTTATATTATAAATACTAGTTTTATTTTGTTGTCTAAGGCCTTAAATAAATTCCATACATTATGTTACTGAGTGCTTTAAGTTTATATACCTACACATGCAACATGGTTGTTACTATTAACCTATTTTTTTAATATGATTACGACATATGTAAAACCTGAAAATCTTATTTAACTGTTTTGGACTAAAAAATTTTAATTAAACCAAATAGGTTTCAGGTTTAAAGAGTTTAAAGGGTTTCGTTTATTTTCGTAACATTTTTTTTTATAAATATGATTGATATTGTTATGAGCAACGAAATTACAAAAATATAAATTAACTATAATTTATTGCCTGATCGTCTTTTTTCATAGAAAACCAGGAAAGTTGCTCATTAGGACGTTGGACACAAATATTATACAGATTGACTGGGAAAGGCACGGCGTTCGGTCGTACGATATGAAGAAAAAGATGTGAATAAAACGTGAAATATTTGTCCAACAAAGTACAAAAGACTTTGACTATGATTTAAACACAGACCAAGAATGAAGGGACATAGAAAACCTTCATTCAAGCCTTAAACTCCACGTATAATATCAAGTTAATAATAATATTATTATGTTATTAATAAAATATAGACTGTTTCCATTCGAATGTAAATTTTTATTTGTCTCAAAAAACAAATCACATGACATTATTTAAAATTTTAACTTAAATTACTTCAAATAAATTTTAAACTATAATTTAAGAAACCCAGTCTTGTAAATGATATGTTGATGGAAGCTCACTTTTAGAATTTCATGTTAAATCTAAAAATCTAAAATTTAAGTCACGGTTGAGAGTATACATAACCACAATGTTAAATACAAACTGAAACACACAGTAATCCTATTACTTTACACGTGTGTTAAGTGCTCGTCGCCAGGATTATTTACTACGTTCAAAACATTATACACTGTGCTTACTCTAAAATAACAAAAATATAAACGCATAGAAATTATCTGATATGCTTGTAAATTATTTCTACCTATCGGAATAATTCAATTGAATTAAATCCAATTTTTTCTGGAGAAAAAATTATCTTTCGAATACAATTTAATGGATAAGACTTTTCCAAGAGCATGTGGTATAATAAACAAGTATGTTGGCGTCGTTTATGATAATTATATTGTATAGCAAAAAAAAACATGTTTTCAATGTTTGAACTGAAATGAACTGTTTTGAGTTTTATATAAATAAAACATTATGATAATATTATACCATGATGACGTCAATTTGTTTAACGAGTATATTCGTTGAATTTACTACTAAGTACGTTAAAAATAGTCGATAACAGTCACGATTTACGTTATTTACATGCAAGAAAATTACTATGAAGTTTTTTTTTTTTCTATTCGTAATCAACTTATTCTTTTTGTTTAAAGATACAATGGCAATTTTATTATGAAGTTGCAGTGGTTCAGTCTATAATATACATTATAAAAGTCAAAACACAATCATTTACCGATAAAACTATAGTTCAATTGCCCCCTATTTTGGGTAGCTTTGGCTAACATAGCTTGAAATACCGGCTTAAACTATATACGAAACGAATTTAGCATGAATTTGTTTTAACACTATCTACAATTGGATATGATTGAAGAATTTTTAGAATTAAATTACGTTAAAAAAATTGAGTTTTATTGGCATGGGGTACATTAATTTTACTCTCGATGTTTAAGAATTTGTATTTACGGAAAAAATTAAGAAATAACAAAAGTTTTTTTCTTGATTTTTAAAATAATATCCATTTATTGATAAGGGCTATAGTTCCGATTCGTAGGTGATTTTCGTTACACTTCATTTTGAAAACCAATTCCTTAAATAGCAAGAAAAGGATAATAAAAATAACCTTGAAAATCAATTTTATTATTTTTCGAGTAATGTGGATCGATCTACTAACACAAACTTAAAATTAAACCTCAGACTAATCTTAAGACTTCATTTTTTCCTATACCATTAATTTTCCATTTTCCATATTAATTTTTGAAGGCGAAATTTACCTTCAATTTATCCACAACATTTTATTGTTTAAGGATAAATTTATGGAATCACTTTGTGTTCAGTTTATTTCCAACTAGTATACGTATTTAGTTACAAATTTTTGTTTCGTGAATAAAAATTTAATATTTTGTATTATGATTAAGGCTATTTTAAAGATTTTTATATAATATAAAATAAAAAAAGGTATCTCGTAATATTGTTGAAAAATTTAAATAGCAAATAAACGTAAAACATACTCCTGATAATAATTTAATTAGAGATAAATTTACATATAAAAAAAAAATAAGATAAAATGTGTGAAAAATTAAATTTTTTTTTTACTTCATAATATTCAAAAGTGATGGTAATATTTCATTTGAATCTGAAGTAGAAAAAGATAGTATATCATACAATCTTCAAACCCATATCTAAATGACAAATGACAAACTGATGAGATGATTTAGCATGAAATGAGATTCATTAAGTCCACCAGTCAAATAATATTCAAAATGTTGCTTGTTGAAAAGAAAAGAAAAAAATTGTATCTATTTTATTAATTTTATTTAAATTTTTATATTGTTTTTCTCATACATTGAACCAACATAATTTCTGTGTCAATTATTATGAAAAATTGTGCATTTATAATTGGTAGAGCAAGTGGCGGATTAGCTTATTCATACTGATGATGACTCCTTTGTCGTCGAAATACGTAGTTATAAAATGCACTTAATCGAAATTTATACAAATAATAATGAAAATAGAATTTGTAACAGTTATAAACTCAGACCATCTGTCTTGAGAGGTAAATAAGAGGTATTCTATGCAACAATAAGTTAAGTTTCAAAGCTTATAAAATCTGGGGTAATTTAGAAACATGCTAGTAAATAGGATTTAAATAATTGATTTAGTTGAAGAATACCATAAATTTCTACAATTTCCAACAAAACAACATTTCAAAACAGACAATCTTATTAACAACAGACAGACAAACTGAGTTTACGCTTTATGTTTTCAAAATAAAATAAAAAATAAGTTTATTTTATAAGAAACGTACAATATTGTAACAGAGTATGAAATCAAGATAAATGTAAGGCGATGAATATTATAAATAAAGCGAAAAAGAAAAAAGGATGAAAGAAGGCTCTAGAATAATATAATTATTATTATACACGTAGGTCGGCTGGGCTGTTTGCCGTACGCACACATACACACATTTCCAGACATATCCATGTAGACCAAATACTATCAGCGAAGATGTTTTGAATATAATTCACAAGATAGTATTGATAATGAAAATGCATTTTATTCTTTGATATATTAAATGATATATGTTGGTTTCCAAGAAAACGTTTTATAAACACAATTTATTTTAGCGTTTGATACTGCCTTTTGTATAAAGTATTTTTATCGAGAGATACAGAAACAAATTTACATATTTACAAAAATGAAAAAGTTGCCTTCGACCAGATGTTGATTGTCAGAAGTCAACACAGCGCAATGATCAAACACATGGTTTTTCTTGTTTTTGTTTTTCATTATTTTCTAAAATACTATAATTTTTAGAAATATAATAGTAAACAAGTTTTTAATACAGGGCCACATCGTTTTCTGATAATCCCATATTGAATAAGAAAACACTCGTATAGTTATAAAACACATTACTACTATCATCAGACTAGAGTATACAGTTTTTAAGGTAATGTTTAATTAAACGTCTGTATGGAAGCACCCCAAAGCAAATAATAACTACAAAAGCAAATAATAACTAATTCAAGTGAAAAAAATGAGTTGTTTTCATCGGAGGATATCCTGCGCCGATGTCATCTGGTTTAATAATACCATTCTCGTTTAAATATCCTTGAAATGAACGTCGTTGTCAGAGCAGTTCTCGTTGTTGAATGAAGCAACAGCAGCAATATTATTACCAACATAGGTACATATAGACACGAAAACAACAACATAAGAAGAATAATAAAGGTGAAAGAAATGTATAAAAAAAAAATTTATAAAAAGTATTAAAAATACAAAAAAAAAAAAAATGAAAATAACCTGCTGCTGTATTTGTTTCGCTTAGAGTTTTTTGTTATTTATAGAAAGGAATTTTCTACGTTCTTATTTTTTCTTCAATCTACATAAATATGTTACATTACGTAATGTATCTTGATCAAAAAATACCATTTATCATTACGTAATGGAAAAATGATGGAAAATGGAATGAAAAAACTCGATTAAAGCTGTATTTTATGGAAAAAAACCTGGATTAGGTACTACTATTTGGTTTTACCTTAAAAACTGTATTTTGCAACTTATCCATAGTTTTTATAGTCAACGGAATAATACATTGAAATAATGATGATGAATTTTTTGTTTGAATTTTTGCTATCAATGAAAAATGAAAGTTCCGACAGTTCTACAAATTATTCTTATAAGAAAGTGTTAATCGAATATTCATAGAAATTGATTTAGCTTTACTACTAGCTAAAAAGAGAGGCAGGAATGAGAATTGAAAGATATCTGTGCGGAATTTTTAGTTCTGAGATTGCTTGAGTGGTTAAAATATGCTAGAACTTTGGTAACAAGTCGGATAGCCGGTTGTCGCTTAATCGTACGCAATCGCATTGCAATCACTTTTGACTTTTGTTTGTGCTTAATTGACCAAAATGGCTTGCAACACGCTTGTGTACGACTATCCGACTATGAAGAACGACCTTAATTCAATATTTTCCTAAAGCAGTATGTTTATCGTTTAATATCTTATCCAAAGTTTCATTAAATTCTATAACATTCATTCTGATGAAAATTTCTAAAAAATGTTTTTCTAAAATCTACTCAAATCATTTTCCGAGTACATTTATATAAGAGTTTATCACAATAATAATAATTTCATAACCATGAAATGTATTTAAATTGTGAAATACAAACTCAACTCTTATTAGAAATATTATACACATTATAAATACGATTTCTATGAAATATAATACCAATTTCTTAAAATTCACATTACAATAAATTTGAAAACAATTAAATACAAAAGTGTTCGTTTCCATACTACGTTTACTGGTTTTTGTTTTTGGAAACAAAAAACCAAAATTTACATGTAAATAATAAATATATAATGTAATTAAATAAATAAACAATAATAAAAATAAACAACACCAAACAATTATAAACAAAGCATACATTGAAACACAATTAATTTACTTAAAACAAAAAAAAGAAGAAGGTGTTTTTACTTCTACGCTCTTTTGCAGTCCTGTATTGTATAAATAAGTGAGTATTAAGTGTTAGGTTACAAAACAAACCATAGCTGTATAGTGAATGTATTCTTCGGGTTGTATCATTGAGAAGAATGTTTTTGTACCACAAATTAATGTAAGTTTAATCACACGATAGCGATATGGAAATCATTAAGAATTATTTTCGATTTTCTCGGATTGGATATTTGTTTAATATAACCGTCATATCCTAAGCACATGAATTTAATTGTTTTTCTTAAAAGTATATATACAATGAATTAGATTATACTAACTTTAAAGATACAGATAAATTTTAAATGTAGAAAATAAAAATACAAAAATAATTAACCATATATCTTTTTGGGAATTTAAAATTTTAATTCTGAAACTCTACTTAAAATATCATGTCTGATAATAAAAGCAATAATTTTGGTCGTAATGATTTGAAATTATTGGTAGATTAAAAAAAACTAAGATTTACATAATTTGAATACGAGGCACTTTACACTTTTGAATTATCAATACTACACTTGGCCACAAAACTTTAAAAATGAACCCTGACTTTTCCAAGTTTTTCCAGGGCGATTGTTGAAAAATTCACTTACATAATTTAGAAATTTTTAATTATTTTTTAGGTTATTTTCAAAAACCAATAGTAAAATAACAATACTTTTAAAAATGAATTTCGATACGAATAAATTTCCATTGAATTAAATAAAATATTTTAATCTTATTCATATAAATCAAATAAATAACACTTTCTTCATTTTAAATTTATTGATTTTATTGTTCGTTAGCGAAATTCACTCACTTTTAGAAAACAATGAACTTTTTTGGCAAAATTCCCAGACTTTTCTTAGACTTTACGAAAAATTTAAAATTCCCTAACATTTTCAAATTTTCCAGATACGTGGCCTCCATGTACTTACGATCATTACTTCGTTCAACGTTTTATTAATTTAGGTCTAAGATCTGATAAAAAAAAGGTATGTATGCGATACCTTACGAACAAACACATTTAGTGTTGAATATTTTACAAAATAATTAAATGAACAAGGGGCATTACCAGTATGTGGGGGACTCTCACTGTGCCTGTTTTTCAGCATTATATTTTATTAATAATACAAACAACAAAACAAAACGTTTAACACAAAATTGTTACTTGAATTGTTTGATAAGATTTAATATTGTTTTTGAAAACCGTATACATTATATTAAACATAGAATAAGGATGCTATTTGTGATAAGTTTCCTTGCTGTTCGGAAATTTAATTCCAAAAAAAAAATTGTCTTAAATTGAACAATATAAACAAAATTTGAGTAATTTATTTTTCAATAAAATAAAAAATTATTTTTAGTTTTTAAAAAGTTATCTAAAAATATCGTGCACGAATGAGAGACAAAAAATCAAAATTTATTCTCCTAGTATATAAAGCTAAAATTGAAACTCTTTCGATTTATTTAAAATATTGTAGACATAAATAGGTTGTAAAAATAATTAGCTTTGAAAATTGGTACTGCAGAGTTGAAAAACTGTGTAAAATCTTACACAGTAACAATAAACAACTAAGCATATGTCTAAGATAATAAAAATCATACTCTAAAAGGCAATCGTTTCATTTTTAGCGGAAACTGAAATCCTATCCAATGTCCAAATTTGATATCTTTCACCATTTACTGCACAGTTGACATAGTTCAAGAAAATGAATCAATTAAATTAATTTTACATTTCAACTCAAAACAACAATACAGAGAAAGATTAAGTAGAATCAAACGAAGATGAATAATTTTTATTTTGAAAATATAAAGAACAGAAAAATTGTTTGTAATAGTGTGTAAATTTATTTATAAAAAGTTAGTTGTAAATCGTGTTCTTCGGCCAGTCACCAGGTATATTCAACTCTTTCTCTGTGTAGATGCTGTTGTATGTACCTACTTCGTACAGTATAGAAGAGTTGTTCTTGATGCTGCTGATGATGATGGTAAATGCGGTCGGAGTCAAGGCCAGCAACCAACAAGACCAAACCATTTCCATTCGTATCCAGCATTATTATATATTATATAAAACATTGTAAGTTACCAGAAACAACATTGCATACCCTAAAGTACAAGAGGCTCCAAGACGGCCTATCTTTCAATTGAACGCATGGTAGAGAGTGAATCATTGAAGCTATTATTTACATCTTGCTCAATATTGATTTCACTCAGTAATAAAAAGCACCCAATTAAAGATATATCACTCTCTGTTTCTGTTATTTGCCGAAAATATAATCTTTAAGGACTGTAGAAAAATTTTGTACTTAAAAAGTTTTAGTTTAATCATACCTGAAATAAAAAATTAGAAAATTGTTCATGTCTTTAAAATTGAAAAAACTCATGTGTTGCTTTTAAAACAAAAGCTTCAATTTGTGTATTACCATTTATCAAATTACATATTTAATGCGTATTTCACATACAAAAAGCCTATACAGCCAGGCACAACATACAACTTATTATCAAACCTTAGTAATTTAATTTCCTCCAATAATAAACCTTGGAGAAACTATGACACAAAAAAAAATATATGAGTTTCACGACGAAATATTCTTGTAATAATCTGGTTAGTAAACCGTTTTCATACGTCCATATTCATACGAAAGCTGTCAAAATCAGGAAAAATTCCATCCAATATAGCTTAAATCAACATTACCCTTTTTTCTCAGTCAATTTTATTTCAAATTTGTTCTCAAATATTTTCCTGTGAACTAGAATGTATTGTGTATTTCTATTACTATGCCTGTGATTAACGACAATTTAAAGAATTCATTCCTTGAGTGATTTCATTAAATATGTAAATTTTTTGCTGCATAATTCGTATTTTTTTAAATTTTTTCTTGTAACTCTTACACCTTTTTCATATTTTAAATGCTAAGGTAGTTTCTTGATACTTTTCGTAATCAGCAAGTTTGAAAACATAAACAATTAAATTTTTGCTTTGTATGGAAAATTGCCCTGGATTGCAAATTAAAAATTTCGTTCAGTAGTCTTTGTTATAACTCCAAACTTGCAAAAATAATAAACATTTGGTCTCTTCAAAAATCATTCCGTAGCATTGTGTACTTTAACCATATATTATCTTTATTATAAGTTAAATGTGTACCTTATTCAAGATCCAAGAAGAAGAGAATGGTAAAAAGAAGACTTATACCATTAAATTATGTCTAATATATTATTATTGTTCTTAGGATAAATTATATAAAATTGTTCGAACAGGATTATATGATACCCAAACAGCGAACAAAATAGAACAAGTAAGATCGGGTCTGTATTATTTGTAGAAGTTGTAGGCGAAATCGTTTGCTTTAATCGTATTTACGACTTAATCATCTTATGGGATTTATAAAGAACTATGATGTATCACATTCATGAATATCATCTGACCGATGCCATCGTATTATTAAAATAAAATTTTTCATGTGGGCTGTAATTTAATAAGAATAAAACTCATCACCAGGAAAATTACTAACATTAATTATTGTAAGTGAAATCCAATTCAATAAATGTTGTTGGTAAAGGAGGTGCATATGTAAATATTAAGTATATTATATACGATTTAAGAGATCCGGGTTCGATATCCGACAGTTTTGAAATGATTTTACTCCTCTCTACAGGATTTGAAAAGAGGAGAAATGTACGTTTATTTCATGGAAATTTCCAAAACATTAAGTAAATAGTAAATAAAATTAACAGGTAAACTTGTAAGATTTAAAAATAATTTTATAACAATTAATTATTTGCTAGTATATTGTTTGTTTATATACTTAACAATTAATTGCTTGAAATAATTTCCAAACCCTTCCAGTTTTTAATAGAATTTCACATAGAATGTGTTTTCACATAGAATAAATCAAAATATTTTAAAAACATCAATTTTTATATCTGATGCACGTAATCAAAGTGGTGATGAACAAGTTCCACGAAGTAGGCTACTTCATACAGTACACGGACAAAGAGTTGAAAATGATTCTCAGTAATTTGGGCTCGATTTCCGATGGTTGTGTAATTATTTAACTTCTTTGTATATGGTTTTCATAAATTTATTAGTATAGGAAACCATAACATTACTAAAGAAAGGTGCACAGTTTGATTGGAATATGTTTCAAGCCCACACATTAGCGTGAAACTCAAATTTTCCTGTTTTACTGTCTTACTCCACACATTTTTTCACCATAGCCCGTGAAGAATTTTTTTGTTGATAATAAAACGGAGAGATGTTTTCTTTTTATGGATAATGCTCAAAATATGTTTCCAAATAAATACACTGAAAACATTTCAACGGGTTTCTTATCGTTACAACATTGATAGTACAAAATATTGAAATCGTATTAAATGTTGTTGTTTGCTTAACAAATTATTAATTCAGAATCTGTTATTTTCAACCTTAAATATTTTTTCCATGCATATTTTATATTTTGGTTTTGTTTACAAACATTTCGAGTCTTAATAATTTTCCTAAGCTACTTTCAAATATTAGTAGAGTTCATATAGAATTAGTTCCAAAAAATTGATTGTCTTTTATCGGATTTTGTAAGTTAGGCAATATTATTATTCTTCTTCATTATTCAAATATTTTGTGCAAGAATTTTATTATTATTAGTTTTATAATAAATTGGGACGCTATAAAGCAGAATAAAAACAAATAATTATCATGGGTAGTTGACTATTTGCTATTTTACTTATCAAAATTTGTTTAGACACAAAGTTCAATAACAAAATTTGCAAACCAAATTTATGCTGATTTTAAAACGTATATTTATCCTATATAGATTTAATTAAATGTATGTACGATCTTGAATAGTTGATTCTGACGAGTCGACTGTTTTTTATGTTTTAATTCTCTTATTTAGAGAATTAAACTCTTTGTTTAATCAAGATTTTTCAACATTCATATCTTGATTATTTTTAAAGATTAGTCAATAATTCCTTTTTTTTCAATTTTCGTGAAGTAAAAATTCTTGTGGATTACTATCGTTAATCTTTGTTTTAATTTTTTCAATTCAATCTTATAAATTTTGCTATTTAATTGTTTTTTAAGAAATTAAAATGACTTTTCAGTGTTGATTTTATAAAATTTTTATTTCTTAATTTTTTTTTTTTTTTAAATTAATTTTTTACAGAAGAAAATGATTTGCTTATTTTGTAAATTCAACGTTTCATTTGAAAGAATAAATATTTAAAATAATAATTAATATCTACTTTCAAAAAATAGTTTGCCACTAAATTATTGTTTAAATATCCTTTAATGCCTGGTTTGTACAACAAATAGGTTGCTGTTGTAGCGATTTGGCGTTTTTAATTGGTTTGTTATTCGACAAAATTTTAATTTTATAAGACAAATTGAAGTGACAAAATAAAACATTTCAAAAATAACCATAAATTAATAATAAGTGTTCTTTTGTTACAGTTTGAAAATTAGTAAAGTAATTCGATAACTTTACATACAAAACAGCCTTGAATAAAACAAATACAATTTATTAGTTTTGATAAGAAATATGAATTAGTAAACATTTAATACCATTACTGTCAATATAGTCGATAACAAACCGCGAATAAAAGTTTTTATTTTTTTCAAATCCTTGATCAAACAATGAATTATTAAAAAAACTTGTCTAACTTTCACATTAAAACTTCATGTAAGAAAATAATTCCATTCATTAAAAAAAAAAAAATGAAAACTGTTAAAAATAAATAAATCTGAAAAATATTATTCTTATTTGTTTACAAAAAAATAATATTTCCCATCGATCAAATTAAATTAGCTTGGGAAGTTTTCTGACTTAGATAACAATCTGATGACTAAGCTTTCACTCACTATAACATTACACGAACTAAAACTTCAAACCTCACATATAAAAAACAAGATGGTACATTAAAATGTAACGCTTTTCAGATAATTTCCTTTCAAAATATTCAGATATGACTTTTACATTATTGATCGGCTGTTTTGATAACTTCGGCTGTTTTTGGTATTTAAAATACCAAAGAGGAAATGTAACAGAAATTTGTATAAGCTTAAATTAAAAAAATAAAATTTTACCTACTATATACTTTCAAATTTTTTCGACATTATAATTATTGGTATTTTCAATAATTACTGCGTACTTGCTTTAAAAATTTCAAACCATTTCATTTCTTTTTGAAAATTGGAGATCAAAAGATTGTAATAATAATTGATACAATTTATCAGAATTATTTTTGAATATAGTCATCAAGCATCAAGGTTTAGAGAATTTCATCTATTATGACTACCAAGTCCATATGCAATGTAAGCCTTATCCCTTAATAACAGATTTTAAAACTAAAACATGGCAGATAGATATGGTTATACATACTAAACCAGACCTTAAATACTCCTGCCATGAGAAAACATCCAGGAACAAGTATATTATCTAACGTTTTTGTCAGTCTTATATCAGAATCAGTTTATCAGACATCATCTAGTACACACGAACCGTTGAGATCTTTTCAGTTACCGTCTACCGAAAGCGCAAAATAGTATAGCTCATATTTCCGTTGCTACTTTCTCATATCAAACAGTTTTTTTGGTGCACCACCCTGTAAGCATACGTAAGCAAATCTTGCTGTTCCATTTAGTACGTTTTATTAATGACACACTAAAAAGCTAAGTCACAACAACGACAACCACTCTAACAACATCGAACGGACAACCATCATCGAACGATATTCACGTATATATCCTCTGCATTCAACATGTGGTAGGTAATCTATCTGACTTGCGTAAACATTTTCCACTTTGTACATTTTCCAAAGCATATAAATACATATACGTATGCCTGAATGTATGTACGTGCGTCAACCAACAATAACACCATTTTCAGCACCATCCCATTATAAATTATTTACACCCCCTTGTAATAGCGTAGATGTCTTATTTCCTTTTATATGCCTGTACCGTGTATTTTACGATCAATGTTTTTGTGCCCCTTGTGCATCAAGTCAAATTTTTACCACAGACAATTGTAATAGTTTCAACTACTCTTATGGGCAGCTGTAGTACAAGTATTACTAGTTAACCTGATAATGATATGAAGAGGTGCACTAATAATTAGTGATACGTAACCTACATGGCAACATTAAGAACCTTCCGAGGGATCGTTAGTCCCTGCTACAAGAGGAGTCTTGTTATCCTACCTAGCTCAATGTGCTGTTTAAAATTAACTTGATTCCACTGAAAATCCTGATCAGAAACGATACACCAATAGTTTATATATTCACATACATTTGTAACATTCTTATTAAAATATTATTGACTACTAAAACTCTATTCTATAAATTTGTCAAAAATTATAATGAAAACACAAGAATAAGAAAAATTATTTGTTAAAAATTGTTCAGAAAAATGTTGAGAAAAAATTCTGGGAAAGAATTATTAATAAAGGTAAGCAACACACATTTTCGATTGAAAACTTGCAGAAATATAAAATTCATTCAAATACCCCCTACTTAAAATTCTAAAAATATAAAATAAACAAAAAAACAACAGATACAGACATATACATTTAAAAGGAATACTAAGACTTTGTTTTAACTTCTATCAGTTTTAAACAGTGACGAATACCTGACTGTGCAAAGATGTAAATAGAAATTATAAAAATATGTATATATCGTTGAATTTCAAATGAATTTGGAACAGGAAAATTGGTTAGCTAGAACTATAAAATTCTATATTATTAGAAATTAAAATTTGTTCTTATTTGAACCACAAAGTACAGTTTTCTAGCATAATTTTGACAAATATATTTTAGACAGATTTTCTAAAAAATAGTTCATAGATTCAGTTACATAAATTTGTATAATCTCTGTATAATCTATATAACTATTATATATTGGTCGAAAACAGTTTCAACAAACAACACGAACTTTATATCGGCCTATGATGATGATGCCACCCAAGTAAGTGAATGAATATACACATCACATCATTTATTCTCCTTCAACATCGACCTCGTTTTCTTAGATGTTCAAACAATGTCCACCACACACACACAAAACAACCCATCAATTTTATTACATTTTCTATTTATCATTCGAAGAATCGACCTTATTGTATATTTGATGTTGTACGATATTATTATGTATGCTAGGCGGGTCACACTGAATTGTCAACAATAGACTTTTACACTACACAGAGATTAAACAAGAATGATTTTAATATAAAACATTCGTAAACGTTACGTTCCCAATGTAAATGGTTATTTATTCGATAGTGACGAAAAACGTTAATTATAATTCATTTTATCCAATTATTCCATAGCCATCTTTAAAAGTTTGTCGGAAACGGCAAATGAAGTATTGTCCGAAGTAGTTAGTCACTGTAATTACACTACACGCTGTAGGTAGAGGCAGTATTACCGGCTCATTGGCCAAGTAAGTAAAAGCACGGATACATTCACCCATTAGACGGCAGCAGGTTCGAAATCAGGCAGCTGCAATTTCCTCAATTATAATTTAAAAAAAGGTAGACAAGGTACTTTTGTCTTCAGGTGATGGAGTGTTCGAAAAGAGAGTACAGAAGCGGTTGCAGTTCCTCTCTTAATTTTCTCTAAGAGGCCGTTTTCAATGAATTATTCGATTTAATAAACACCGCTTTGTTTGAGAACTCATGATATGTTTTTGAACTTGGGTGGTGAGCTGATAGCAAGGAAGTTAATTTTCATATATATCAATATTGACCAAAAAAACGAGAATTTTTTGTCAATGAATACGCATTTTAAAAGGATTTCTACACAATTATACTTTAGGTCGAATTAAATAAGTAGAACACTATGTTAACTAAGAATAGATTTGATCATGTTTGATAAACATGAATAATTTAAAATCACTCGAGACTAGAATAATCAAATAAAAGGTAGTAGGTATGTACACAAAATAAATATTAACCTGACCAAATGTTACATTGTTTGACTAACATAAAGTATCCTTTTTTGAATTATTATGAATATCATGGATACAAAGAAGCTTTTTAAGTGGAAAATTTAATTCAAACCTTTGTTAGAATATTTTATTTTCTAACCCATATTTTAATTTTCAATGTTAACAATTTAACACAATTATATACGGTACAATCATTATATTGTGTATACCTATACCTACATTGGAATTCAATGTGTTCATGAGGAAGAATCGATAAATTTTACATTTATTAGAAAATATTTTCATCATTCATATGTTTATTTGGAAATTATGACGTTTAATAAATCATTTATATACGAAAATTTAAAAGTGGTAAGTGATAATTGGTATCGCATTGTTTCTTTAAAATCTGTTATTTGATGGGGTCAGTATTTTTATATTTGAATAATGGATGTAAAGTTGAATATCCGCGTTTTGCTTTCCTCCATCTCAACAATTTTGAGCCTTAAAACACTGAGTGTACTTAGACCAAAACGAACTTCCTATCTTTATTAGAACTGGGATACACAGCAGCTATCACAACACTAAAGAAACGGCCTATAAGAAATTCAAATGTAGTTTATCCTAAGAACACTCTGTGGCTCAATACCCAATTAAACAATCAAATTATGCGAGTTGGAGATTTTTGAGAGCACACTCATCGTCCGTTTTTGTATGATTTGAATGATTAATAGCATCAGGTCTGTTTGGAAAATGTCACAATTGTTTAGAATTTTAGATTAAAATTTCAGCTTTTAAATTATTATCAACAATTAACGCTGTGGCTATTTTTGATAACCTCATCTTGAACGTAAACCTATTTTTGAAAATAGTTTTCGTATTTTTTACGCATTTGATAATAAAATATCTTATCAATCTCTCTCAGAACGTAATTTAACACGTAGACACTGTAACGCAGAAATTTCGAATTTCTATCTTATTCTATTTTTTCATCAAACTTAGAAAATCGTATAGAAACGCCAATAGTAGGGTATTTTTATCTTACCGATGTAATTAGTTCAACCATTTAGCATCCAAATATTATAGCGAATTTCTTTTCGGAACAATGGGCACCTTCATTTATAACCCATCATAATGATTTAATTATATTGAAGTCAGATACTAAAATCGTAAATATTTATGAAAATATAAAACTTTAGAGCTTGATTCAATGATATCTTTAAAAATACAAAATCTGATACTTGACATGCAAAACAAAGTTGATGGTCAAGTTATTTGTCAAGGATCATTTGAAAATGAATGGCGTAGTCATAATCTACCGTATAAGTAAAGGTACTTTAATGAAAGCGTGGACTTAAAATAATTTGGATATAAAAAACTAATAATAATAATAAACGTACATGCAACTGCAGGATACAGCAATTTCTACTCGACAAAAACTTTTATTCTAATTTGAATATAATAACTGAAAAAATTACCCCCATTAATTATTATTAAACTAATAATAGCATCCACTTTACTACTAAGTAAAAAATTGTTAAAAAAAAAAAAAAATTAAACTTAAGAATCTTTAATTAACAAGTTTTAAAACATGTTAAATAATATAATAAACTTCTAGAATATTCATATATCCCTCGAATCACTGTGTTCTATTTTATCAACTCAACTCCCTAGACAAACTTTTTCATAATGAAACTATGACTTTTAAGAATAATTATTAGGTGATATTCGACGTATAATGATAACCGGGTGTGTGATTTTAGAACTACTACCAAGTCTTGTCAAGATGATATAATAATTTTTAATAAAAAAAAATTTTTATTGGTTATTTAACCTCCGTATATAAATTCAAATAATTTGGGAAGTTTTAATCGTATGTTTTATAAATGAAACTTTGTCGTTCCTTTCACAAAACATTTGTGGTATTCTTCTTTCATTATGTGAGTATAGTTGAGACTTTTTTGCTTTTAAGGCATTTGAAGGTGATAACCGGATTTTACATACGTATTAATTTTTTTGTTGGAAAATAGACTATTGATACGCAGTATGGTACCGTCACAAGTTATAAATATACTGAATCTCTTTATGTTTGTCTGAATTAAACCAGCTGATTCAGTAACAAGTCATTTTATTCGGAAAAAATTTATCATCGATATTTTATTCATTTAATTATTTTCAAGTTATTAGAAATATAATTTTATAAAAGGCCAAAAAACTTGTAGCGAACATAAAAAACACAAAGAGAAATGGAAATTATATTGACGCTTGCACACATTAAGAGATTTTACAATTTTATTTATTTTTTTTTTTTTAATTATGTGTATTATTTCATTTCATTTTTTTTATTTATATTAATAATTTAATTTAATTTCTGTAGAGTATAAGGCATTTTCGAATGAGACAAGTATAATAATCGATTAAATAAATCATTGGTAGAAAATGACATTCAATTTCTTCTATTTCGCGTAAAAATTATGATTCGTTCAAAATAATTTAGTTTACATTATAAAGTTGCTTCTTATTTGGAAAGGAAATATATTTTCCTTTTGATAGTTTCTTTGTCTTCTAGCAACCAAGGATTTAAAAAAAATCAAGATAGGTGATAAAGAAGTATCTGCAAAAACAGTAAACTAACGATGTGTATGCCTTCGAATTTTGAACGTAATATATAAAGAACACACATAGAGGTTGTGTGATCGCAACAAAATACGTTTCTTAACTTGTTGAATTTTATTATATCTATTTTAAATAACAATAAAAATTAATGGAAATTGTATTAACTGGTTTTTATTTTTACTTACAAAAATGATTTTTATGACTGTCAAATATATAAAATTAAATATTTTTTTCTGAATATTATTCCTCCTATATGTAATAAAAAACGGACTTCCTATCATTAAATTTTATTGATTTGTCTGCATACCTACATACAAATTTTTAACCTGAAATTATTTATGATATGATAATTATATTATATTAAATTCTTTGAAAATTAGTAACCATATTTATTTAAATTTCATTAAATTTATTTTTATATAAATTTAAAATATTTATTTAGCTATAAAATTTTCCATTTTCCAATTAATTATATATTATGTGAAAGCTTTATATTAATTAATGAGGACATTTTTGAATAATTATAAACAGTAAAAACATGTAATCCCATATATAGTTGTTTATTAATAGTTAATAAAATA
The DNA here is from genome assembly GCA_020423425.1 of Chrysopa pallens. Taxonomy (NCBI): domain Eukaryota; kingdom Metazoa; phylum Arthropoda; class Insecta; order Neuroptera; family Chrysopidae; genus Chrysopa; species Chrysopa pallens. The sequence goes on along the minus strand of CM035594.1, from coordinate 57,787,200 downwards.
ATAATATATTACTATTATTAGTTCACAACTTCCATGTAGAGTAGTTTTTATACCAGGAATTGTGTATGGTATACATTAGGATATCATAAAGTTAGCCGAGGTATTCATTAGTGATGATCGAAATTGGTCTTGGCCTTGCAATCTTGGTCTAGCATAAAAACAAGACCAAAATTATCCATGCATTCGCAAGATCAAGGCCAAGACCGAAAAAGCAAACCGAGAATGCAAGACCAAGACTGTATGCAGGACATAGCTAAAAATAACAGCTTCAGGCGAATTCATGTATGTAGCAACTATGTTTTTGTTCGTGGATGAAAATGTTTTTTTATTAGAAATTTTTGCTTAATTAGATTTTAATACTAAATATAAAAAAAAAGCTACAAAGACAATTCATGTCGAACTGATGTGTTGTACGCTTTATATTAAAATAGCTTAGTATTTATTGTATACGAGTATTATATAGCTACATTCAAGTTATACAGTCACAAACAGCAATAAACATAGCGCTCTGTCCAAAATCATTAAAATCAGAGGGAGCGAGAAAAGAGCCATATGCAACTTGCAACAAGACATACGAGGCAGTAGCACATTGAGTAAAACGCGTTAGTTGTCTCCTTAATCGGGAAGTTATAGTAATAGGCTTTGCGCTTATTATAAATTGTCTACTCTGCAATTTATAAAAAATTTATAAAATATCAAATATGCAAGACCATGCAACCCCGAGACTTAAACGAACACTCAGTTTTGGTCTTGGTATTGCATTGCTCCTAATTCTTTCTTGTCCAATTCAAAACAGCGTTAACAGATCACAAGAAACTTTTATTACAAGAATTGTATTTATTATCATCAAAATTTTCCCCATTTTCTAATTATAAAAGGGTCAATATTATGTGGGTGTAATAAAAAATGTTATTCAATTTTATAATGGAAGTTTTCAAAAACGGATGAAAAAAAAACCAATATGATTTATGAAAGTAATTAATTAAAAAATATAAAGAAAAAAAAACGACTCATGAATAATATATATCTTATATTGAAAACGAAAAAAAAAAAACAATACTCGACATTTCAATAAAACTACACTTTTTTGTATAAAATAAATGTGTCTGAATGTGTGTGTGTGAGTGTGTGTGTGTATTATATTATTTTACAACCAATAATAATTTTATTATTTCCGTTTTTATAATCATCGTTGGTTGCCTACATTTATACAAAATCATATCAAAAACACGGTGAATTGAGTGTTCAGTCATAGTAAGTAATAATATGCCCTACAATATAATTTTAAATGAAAAAGTACTTACAAACCATATACTACTACATATAGGCTAAATTTAAAACGTGTACAGGGTAACTAATCATAATACGAAAGCTATACAACAATAAACAGGTATTTATAATTAATGTTTCTTGTTAGCATCCACTATTCGCAATGCTAATTTGGAAAAAATTCGAATATTATAAATGCATGTTTTTCATAAATGAAGAGTAAAAAATTATTCTGAAAAATAAATTTTTGTTTTGAAAACTTTTCCCCATTTGAAGTTAAAATATTATTAAACAAATGAAACCGTTTTAAGTTTCTAACAAAATGAGTTCTTTGGAGTAAATATATTGTAGAACTGAAAACCGCAGTTTCAAAATGAAATTAGCTTGAAAACACAGTCGAAGTGATCGTTTACTACAGTAATATCGATTGTGATAATCGAATATTGTATTGTATGCTATTAGTTATTTACAATTTTCGCCTCTTGATGTTTTTAGGCAATGATGATTCAGATGAAGACATTTCAGGAAAACTTCTTTCTTAAGCCCAACAGTAAATAAGCATATAAACAGAGTAAAATAAGATGACTTGAAATGTTTTCAGTTCAGAATTGTGGCTTTGGCAGATAATTATATCTCATTGGAAAAACGGTTGAGCAAAAATAAAAAAGTAGTCTCTTTTTACGAGTTTTTATAAGTGAAAAGCGTTTGTAGGGCTTTTATTATTATAATATATAAGAATTTAAATATTTTTCTCGACATAAAAGCAGTTATATCATGTAAATTTTCAGCCCACAATCAAACTCGAGGATTTTGATATTCAGAAATCTTAATAAAGATGTATTTTTCTTAAATAAAAGAAATTTTTAAAATACTTGGTACAACACGACTCCTAAAACTTTAAATATAAATTAATCTACAAGAACAACATCATTTATAAATTCATAAAAACAACACAAAATTTTCATGTATTTCGTTTTATATTTTTGATTCTCTTTATTATCCTTTTTAAGAAGCAGCACATTACATAATATAGCCGTTAGGGATATGTTTTATATTATAATATAAGTTAGTATAATATTATAAGCAAGTTAGAAATAAAGAAGAATTTAATTATAAAATTTATATGTATTTATTGTATTTATATACAGAACAATCTATCTTAAACGAACCATGTTCGTTATGTACCATCTACGTAGAAAAGAAAAGATGTTTAACGTCCGTTATATGTTCGAAATTAATATTAAGAGGAATTCATAAGAGAAAATTCGAGGAATATAAGAGTATTTCTCTATAAATTACTTTTTTCGTAGAATTTGTATCATATGAAACTGCAGGCTAATTGAACAGCCTGAAAGTGTGCGTTTTCGATTTAGACTCCTTGATTATGAAACAAAGGACATTGTGCAACAGTCACCAAGAGAAATATTTCGAACCAACTTTTTTCTTCCTGTCATTTGAAACTAAAGGTCAAAAATCTTGTACATCATTACCCAGATTATTAAGACTTGAATTTAGCTAATGAATTTATTTTCGCCACTTTTGTAAAACAGTATAAAAAGAAAAAAATGATGGGTTATCACATGAAATTTTTCTCTACTGGATAATGTTGCAAAATGGTGTGCAGTTAGAAGTGTAAAAAAAATATTATAGCTATTATGGCCAATATGTTTGCACTTTCAAACGAAGCAAATGTTTTATTTGTTTTTGTTAAATGTGGACCCATAAAAATGTCTATTCTTGATTCGTTAATACTGGAACCCCCTTTAAACATATTTATATACAACAACAATTTTTATAAACATTTATTTTAAAATACACAACATAAAATTTTATTAAATTTTCTTTTAAAATTTTATATACATTAAAATTATAATTAATATTTTAATATTGTATGATTTCACGAAAAATAATATAACATTTTGTTTCAAAAAAAATCTGTAATGTGTCCTTGTTGTACGCTTATAAACCAGTCAAAATGGGCGGTAATAAAAGGGAGTATGTACCAATACTTTGCCAATTTCAACTCGACATACATATAATATACATAATATGTGCAGGTATATTAATTTTAGTCTAAAGTTTGTAATGCTTGAAAATATTCATGCCATTGTTTGAAAAAATAAACATTTTCTTTTATTTGAAATTTTCTTATAGTTTAAAAGTTAAAGTTGGACTCAATGGACCGATCTTGCCCATTCACGAACTTAAACTCACTTTCTATGTAAAGAATATGTCACCAAAATTTCAGTTCGCGACTTTAGGTTTTTGAGTTATGATAATGACGGTCAGAAATCAAAATCTGCACCATAACTTTGTTTTTGTGGTCTATATTAGGTAGCATTACAAACTTTAGACTAAAATAAATATACCCTGACAAAATTATGTATGTCGAGTATAAAAAAAACATTTAACAACAATACGCACACATGTGAACTATTATTCATAAATTAATGTATTAATCTTTAAACAACCAAACAAATTGTAGAATGCAATTGTTCACGTGAAACTGTTATTGACAAGCAATTGACTTGCAAAAGCGATTTATATATTTTTTTTCTTATCGTGTTCAGTATTACAATTTTAGAAATTAACTAGCTCACGACGAAACCATACCATTAATTGATTTAAATTTGCTGATAGCTACAAAATCATTAATGAATTGATGTATGTTCATACTTTATTATTTATTATTTGTATTCTATTAAATGCGCTAAAATGATTTTATAAATAATATTGAATTAACAAAATTCATATTATTTGTGGTTGTGTTTATATATGAACAGAGAAAATTTGTTTTTAAAATTATTATAAGAATACATTTTCTTAAAAGCAATGTTTTATAATCAATAAGTAATTTTATTTTCCCAATGGGTATTTTCTTGTAAAGAAAACTGTAATTTATTTTACAACAGAATAAATTTTATACAGTAAAGTTTAATTAAAATTTTGTACCAACATTTTTTAACATTAAATTTTTAAAGAATTCTAACCTAGATATTCTAAGGAAATGGATATTATATTGCAGGATTTTTACAGTAAGTTCTGTTTTAAAAGTGAACATTGAAAGTTCTGGGTGTGTAGAAATTTCTATTTTCCTATTGCATTGTTATTTTGCTCTTTTCTTGAAATAAAGATGAGGGGAAAGTATGGAAGTAAGCTAAAACCGTTGTTTGAAGAAATATCAACATTTGATTTGAAAAACGCCGCCTAAAAATACTTTAATTTTCTGATAAGAATATAAAAATTCCAAACATTGAACTTCGTTAAATATTGTGTTAAAATAAATCTTTACTAAATTGAATGACTAATGTGTACAATTACAATTCGAATACAGTCAATAAGTGAAAAATGACTCATCAATGTAGGAATCCTATGTAAATATGGAAATTATTCATGTTATGATGATACTTATTTGCTTATAAATAAAAAAAACCATTCACCTTTTAAGGGGGCAGTGTTTTTTTTACATACATACAATTGCCCATATATATATATTAAAATACTCTCATATCAAGGTGTAATGAATGTAAAAAATGGATGTTTTTATTATAAATAACAGATTTTATAACCGGATAAAGTCTATCAACACGTGATAAAGTAAATAGCGAAAATATATAATATTTGTAATCATTATCTTTATCTAATAAAAATAAAAAAAATAATAATAATAAAAAGTTTCTTGTTTGTAATTATAACATTTGAATCATGTACCGTGTAGAATTAAATGAAGTAAATGTGTCTGAATATATGTGTGTATGGGTATATATTGTTATATTAAACTATTAACAAACATCTAAAAATTATTAAAATTTATGCTAATTATATTGATCCGTAGAGTTAATTATGAACCGTTTACTAATTCATTATTCTTTATAATTTAAATTTCTTTAAAACTTTGAATAGTACAAATAAATACCGACGAATAATTATTTAGATAATTAATTTCTTCTTTTTAGAGTGCAGAAAAAGCCGTGTACTTTATGAAGAATTTTTATATAAAGTTTAATTTGAAAAAAGCTATGTAACTTATCGATAAAGGTGAGTATGAGAAATGTAGCGAAACCCATGAAAAAATTGTTCAAACTAGGCTGAAGAAAACATAAACCGATGCACTCTGTGAGGCTTTCTGGTCTCAATCATGGTGTAGTGAGTGGGAGTTAATCGAGAGTTATATATTTAGAATCTTAAACCAGCCAACACAATTCATCGCGTGTGTATCTAATAATGGCCAAATCTCAATTGTTTTTTAAAATCAACCTACACCTCTTTAAAATTATACCAAAGCCATTAAAAAGCTGACAAATATGCTATTTGTTAGAGAATATGTTAAATTAATTTAAATAAATATATCGTTAAAAATTTTCACTTTATTCAAATTTTATTTTATTCAAATGGTGATCGCCATTAGTTCGTTCTCCCCGTTTAGTTTACATCACACTTCACAGGTTTAAAAACATAAAAATATGCTAAATAATTTATATTGAAATTAAAATATTTTATTTTTAAAGGAAAATCTACAAAAATTATATTTACTTTGTACAGAAAACAGAATGTAATTGGATAATTACGTGATTTTTATTATTTGCACCCATACAAAATTAAAAAAACATTATTTATTTTACTTCTTTTTGATTTATTTATTATGCTTTTAAAAATTAGTTTTGACGGAACTGCTACAAAATATGTAAAAATAATTTGCGTGTTTGATTTATTTAATTATGTAATAATGAATTAATTTTACTATATCGCTATTAATATTTTTTTATTTCCACTGTTTTTGACTACTAAAATTGTTTAAAATTGTCCATATCTGAAATTTAATATAATATCTATTCAATTATGATTACGATAATCAGTTTCCGAGCCAAATACAGTCCTTTCATATTTATAATGCAATGACAAATAACGTATTTATTCTGTTAAGGTAAAACTTTGGTAAGAATTCATTAAACAAGCAATTATCTACATATCAAAAACTCAAAGCCATTTTATTAATTTGATATGAAGAAATTATCTTCAATATCACTCAGAAAAGCTGGAAAACCAGAAACTTTTGTTCTATGTAAATTCAGTATAGCGAAGGCAGTGAATCAATATGAAGCTTGCCTCACCAGCAGAGGCAAGTATTAAACAAATTGGATAAATTAACTAACTTAGGATTTGCCTAACATCACTATTTTATTCAATACCAACTCGAGGTAGGCTCGAGTCTTATATGATAGATTAATATAAAGTTTGAAATTTAAACAATTATAAGATACCTTATAGAACAAATATAAAATTGTAAAAATTTGGCGTAACAATTCCGGAGTGGGTTTTAGGCTCAGTATTAAATCCAAAAGTAAAAAAAAAAAAAAAAAAAAAAATTGATTTCTAAATATTCAGTTGCACAATGCTGCCCTCTATTAATAAAGGAAAAATTTTATCACTTTAGAATTGCTTATTTAATAACAATTCCTGAAATATTTACACTCACAATTTAAATCTTATACAGAATCATATCCAAATATAAAATTGTAAAAATTTGGTGGAACAATTCCGGAGTGGGTTTCATAGAAATGTAAGTTAAATAATGAATTTTATGTGTTTTAATTGAAAAATCTGAAATCTCAACTCTAAATAATATAAGAATAGTGAAATAAAATATTTACTTGACAAAATTATCATTGCTGGAAAATATCTGCTTTAACGAAGTTAAATAATTATTGACATCATTAATTTCTATTCACGTAAATAAAAAAATAAAAAGTTACGAACTATGTTAATTGGATTGTAAGAAATGAACATATTAAAGTAATCGTTGCGTATATTATCAACCGAAAATCTTAAAAAAGAACTCTTTCAAAAATCCTAACTCATTAAAGCTTTTTGACATTTAACAAATGATTTTAATTTAGTTATATGACAACTAGTAGTCAAGTCAATAATGATCTTGGTTTAAAATTGTTATTTTCCATGTAAAACTTCCAAAATACTTCCATACACAACACATAAATAACAACGGAAATTATTTTCATATATTTTTTTTTGATAATGATTAAAATCCGTACATCCAACTTTTTTCCATTCAATAAAAATAAATAATTAAACGTCAAGTTTGAAATAACAATTTTTTTGTTTGTTTTCATTTCAAAGTTCTTTTATAAAATTAAACTTATTGAATAATTGCTTTTGTTTTGTATTTTATTATTAATTCTTTTTTTAATTTTATGGCATTTAAGTTTATTTCCAGAACTCAAGCAATTAATACCCGCAATATTTGTTTTTTTTTTTTGAAAGTCATGGAATAGCTTAAAAATGCTTCGATTTTTAGTTCAAAGTCATTAATATTTACCACTTCCCAAGCTTGAAATAAAACATATCATTTTTAATGTTTTTATCTGGAAAACGAATAGAGCTTGATGGAAAATATGGAACAACTTCACTTACTTTTTAATACATGAGCTTTGCAATAGTAACTTATTTTTTAAGCCGCAATAAGCTAAGTTTCTCGGAAATACATGGAGAAAAAATATTGTTTTCAAAATTAATTTACAAGTTTTTCGTCAATCAATTGTAGAAAAATTGATAGTGTATAGGTAACGTCAAGTAATTGACGAAAAAATTTATATCGAATTGAAAATATATGGATGCTCATCAATTAATTGACGAAAATGTTGAAAGTCTATCAGTCCCATTCGACTATTAAAAAATAATAAAACAAATCCTAAAATAACTAACATTGGTAATAATAGACAGATAGATATTAATATCTTTGTATTCTAATTGTCATCTGTTTGAATAATTTAACATTGAAAAATGAAAGTCAACTATTTATAAAATAAATGTATTTATATTACATAGGACATTTTAAAAACTGATTCTATTACAATGTCTGTACATATAAATATGAGCTATATACTACATTTTGAGCCATTAGATATAAAGCGGAGTCTGTGGAGCTGTATAGACTCTACATGTTTAATTTAAATAAACATATAATATTCTATGGTAAATAATATAGTGTTTGGAGTAAGATAAACATATGCAACTATAAAGAGTTTGCGAAGAGTTGACGGCGTAGTTAATATGTCACAAGGTTTTTGCGATCAGTTATGACTAATTCAATTAACACTTTAAAGGCGGCCATGATAATAAACATGAAAACTAATGCCGGAAAGTCAGGTATTATATTATTTACCTTAAGTTATAATAAAATACCTTAAGTAAGAAAGGTATGTTCCAAATGAACATACAGCATACAGCCGAAAAATCAATTAAAAAAATTTTCATACTTTAAATAATTTGAAAACTTTTTGATTAATTGTTTTAACAGTTAATAAACTTACCATTAATGGAAAGGAAAGATTGCTTACCTGAAAAAGAAAAAAAAATGTAATTTTTCAACTTTGTAAGAAAAAAATTTCAAAAATTATGTTTGAAACAAGAAAACAATTTTCAAATCACATTAGAAAATTCATAGAAACACATAAATTGTAAAACACTGAAATGCCCATAAGACATACTTCTGAATAAAATGAATACTTATTGTTATCGCTACTAAATGACATTTTCACTATTTCGGAGACTCGCTGTACGTCTATGGTATGACATATTACATGAATGACGTTTGGTTAGTTTTAATATTACTTATATTACTATACTGTATGTCTACTTAACCACAAAAGTTATTACAGCAATTATTATGAACATACCATTTTGAAACGAGCACATACTGTGACATACTGTCTGAATAGTGATTTGTTTGAAGCGTGGGTTATGAATTCATAGTATTGTAGGTAAAACTTGAAAGAGACACAATACCAGCCACTGAGAAAACTTTCTTTGAGACAAACATCAAGGATTCTGAAAGCTCTGCAGTATTACCATATTATCTGAGCTAGTCCATAAACTAAAAAAATTCACCATTGTAAATTAACAATGTCTCGTTAAGAGTACAGAAGATTGATTGGTCCTCTTGCTACATGCTTGTCAAAAAAAAAAAACGGTCTAGCTTTCGAAAGCCTGTTTAAAAACGTTTTTTGTATTCAATTTTATATATCGCTAACCCTAAGTTATTTTCTAACTAGATATTAAATTAATAGTGACGTAACATTAAAAAATATTACTTTTTTATATTAAATATGAAAAATAGTCAAGCGAGATCATGTTAAATTCTTTATACAGCTTTATTCAAAAACAATGAATCACCCTTTAATTTCCAAAATTTTGTAACTAGATAGCTGTAGTAATTTTTATTGAACATTTGGTGTCAAAATATTCGAAGAACATTAATACCTAAAAATTTATTTGAAAACAGTCAACAATCGTCTTCTCTTTTAGAACAACGAAACTAAATTCCAAAAAAGGACAATCAATTGAATAAAAAATTCTAGACTATAACATTCAAAGTGAAATAAACAAAAATATTAAGGCCAACTAGAAAAAAATTCACCACATAAATTATCTAAATTCCAGACAAAAACTTTTCAATGTTAAAGACAGAGAACAGCCGTCACCAACACTGACTCTTTATTGTTTGAATGGTTGAACAGAAATATATTTACATATTTTTGTCTTTTTAAAAACGTTATAAATAGAGTAAAAACAAATTGTTATAGGAATAGCCTTTAGAGGTCACATCAATATCTTTCTGCTAATCTAATTTTTGTAATGTTCTAGAAAGTTTTTTACAAATAGGTTACTGCTCATTAAATGAATGTCGAACTGTACTTGTACAATGAAAATCAACATAAATGGCGGATTTCAATAAAATTTGTTTTTCAGAGTAGTTAGTGTCAAAAAATAGTTTAAATGCATTGGTTTGTACCTATACTATCAAAGATCAAAACCATATCAGCCAGTAGAAGTATTATGAAAACTTTTGCTTGTTGATGATGAGATCTCGGGTGTCAAATCAAATTTTAACTATATATAAAAAGTTGATTTTTACCATATTCATTTTAAAATAAAATATATCAAAGACCCACTTATGTTTATAAAATTGAAATATACTTCCTCAACACTTAAACCTAAAAGAAAAAAGAAAATTATGTATACCATTTATTTGGATAATTCGAAATATAAGCTATATTATTTCGATTTAAAAAAAGTTTTTGTGAAACGAATTTAGTAGATGCAACGGTGAATATTTAAGCCATTGTCGTATTAATTGTTCAGAAAACAAAACCACAGACAAATACATATATGATTTTTAAACATACATTAGCATATTACCTCTTTCAGATGTTCTAAAAGCCAAACGTATAAGTTAAGACTTTTCTAAAACTTGTTATCTTGATTTTCGAAGTTTATAAAATGCTTTCTGTCAAAATGGGAAAAAAAAACTAAAACATTTCAAAACAGAAAATGAATAGGTATGAAAACAAAAGTTGGCGCTCGATCAAATCTGATTGGCTACTATTACTATTATGAGAGAAAGAGAGACCATTGAACTTGGCCCCAATATATTTCTGTAATGAAAACAACAACATTAAAATATTTATGTTTATTAAATAATCAATGTCATCAAAAGAAAGAATAACAATGCATACAAATCGATGGTGAATCGTTTGTGAACGATAATATATACGGACCATGAATACAACAGAATCCAACAGATGGATTGGCAAGGCATTCGGATGAGAGATGATGATACCACTGCTACCACAAATAATATTAAAACAATAATTGATTTGACCGAATCGTTTTGTGTTGAATTTAATATATTTGGTTTCTGTTTGTTGTATGGAAATATTTTAATTAAAAAAAGCGACAATTTTCACACATTTAAATAAAACAATCTTTTATTCAAACCAACTTCCGTGATATTACGTATGATTTGTAGACTGATGAGGAATGTCCTCGATTCATAAACATATGTTAAGTTTTACCTCCGAGTTATATTTAAAGTTTTGTGTTTTTGTAAAAGAACTGCCCGTAGGGACACAAAACTACTGAACGTTTTACAAACATTTCACCTATGAACATGGTAAAAAATAATTACAACATATGTTATATTTATCCCAGAAAACAGAAACAAATCTTGAACATTAATTAACCGGTAAATAATTAGTTGCTATTCCGATTGCCATTAATTCAATTAACATAACTATCGAATGCTACTGGAATCATACCATCCAATTGGAAGGCAGATATGACTGAAATAATGTACAACTGTCAAAACATCAAATATAGTTTTATATATTTATGTTTATAAAAAAAAATCTAAAATATAAATAATTTTTATTTGAAAAAAGTATAAATAAATAGACATTTATTTATGTGTAGTTTTAAAATTTCAAATAAAAATTAAAAAAAACATAAATATGACAACGGTTGATGGAACACCATGAATTCTTAAAATACAACTTTGAGTACAAAATATATTAAATCACAGTACGTATTACTGATAGTTTTTACCTACTCAGTAAGAAAGATATTTGTACTGAGATCCATTTTAAAAATTCCTAATTTTGACGTTTATCAACCGCTAAAATGTTGACCAGAGTCGATGGATTGGTTTTTTAGTGAATGGTCGTGTATATTTTTTTCTCACAATTTTTCTGGCCGATATATTGACGTTGAACCGATTTAGTTACAATCGAAATCGATACAGCCGCTTTTCTTTCTTTCTGTGAAACTCAATGGTGACCAAAGCACTTTACTTTTCACTCAGTACAGTATTTTTTTTTTATAGAATATAAGTAAATGAACACAAAATAGCTTTGAATTAATGAATTAATTTTATGATTCATTTGAACTCTTTATTATTAAATTTAAATTTCACATTAAATTAGAAATTATATTTACTTTTGAGTTCAAATTTTAAGATAATTGTGATTTTACGAACTTTATTTTCAATTTTAGAATGAAATTTATTGCTCACGCAAACCCCATTATCCAACTTTTCGTTTCGAATCGTATCTACTTTGTTTTCCAATTTCTATAACAAGTAGATGATGGAGTACAATTTTATTGTTATTCAGATGTTAGATGCAATTAAATATGTTTACTGTCTCACAGAAGATGGCATCATATTCTATGCTAATAATTTCAAACTATTATTACCAAGTCTTCCTCATACGAAGTTTCATCTTACGGTAATCAAGAATGATTACGATAATACATACTGTGGTTTATAATCATTTATGTAATACTAATTATAACTACATCATTTTAAATAAGGGGTTTTATTTTCAGTTAACAAAATAATACAACAGCGAGAAATACGAATGTGGATTGAAGCGGTTGTTGGTTTATCCATTCAACATATAACAACAAGAACGACAACTATATAGTTTGTCATTTCAACCATGTTATGTTATTTGTTTCCTTTGCTACTTGTTTTAATCTAGTGTATGATTGATTCGAAATTACCTGCAGATTTCTTTGCTAATATCAAGACTCTCTCATTAGAATTATCATTATGATTATTTTATGAATGAAAATGAACTTTTAAATTAAAGCGGTAATTTCAAAACCCGTCCACATATTCCAGTCAGTAAAAGTTCACACTAGGTTTGGAATGTCTGTCGATTTTTTATTAAGATCCGTGTGGAATTTGTGCATATGTGTTGAGACAACCGACAAAATATAAAAACTTCAAAATTTACTTTAATCCGTAAAATAATAATTGAGTATTTCGTTAATTATACTGTAAATTGCTTTTAGAAACGTATTAAAAAAATTAAAGACACTACGAAAAAAATTTGTATGAGTGAGGTTGTTCGACAGAAAAATTTTATTGATCAATCCATGCATCCCAGTGAAACCTTAAATTTCATGATTATGGATGTTAACTCAGAATTTTCATAGATATTTGTAATATTTTTGAGATATTCGCAATAATATATTACTTAATTAAATTGTTTATATCTTTTGCAATTTTATCATGCGGCAGCATCCAATTTTGATAACAATTTCGTATCTAATGACACCATAAATTGTTGTTATTTTTGAGACAACTAAACATAACAAACGTTTATAATACAATGTCTATTCAACTATTTTAAGTAAACCATCTGTGAAAATTACCCTCATAAACATAATTATATACTGTATCCAAACCCATTGAGAAAACCAAGGACACAAACATTTAAATAAAATAGCTTGTTACTTTAAATTCACACACAACAAACATATTATAACTAACTAACTAACTATATATACACAAAATATACGTACGTGTTCGTACTTACGTATTATAGTTACTAAGTATTTAAAATTAACTAGTAATTGTGTTAATTGTTCTAGAAATATTTCTGTCTCTATGTGAGTGTTTATTATTAATTGAATCCCAATTGTAATTAACGAACGTATTAATTAACGTTTGTTTTTATCCTACTCAAATTAATATGAAAATTCTTTTGGGGGTTTCATTTTGTGTCTAAAACTTTGACATACTATTTAAATTAATGATTAATGGAACGAGTTATTTAAAAATGTATATGAACAGAGTATCAGTTAAATTTAGAGGTATTTTTAAAAAGTTTTAATAATTTAGCGAACCCAGCTACTTTAAATATGCCATAATATTATCAATTAATAACTCTAAATATCCCAAAGCCATTAATGTGTTATAAGAGAGGAACCACGATCTAATCCCTTGTACCATCTTCTTCATCTACCATCCACTTTTGTTTAGGACTTTTATTTAAATACGTTATAAAAAAAAAAAAACTACTTTAGAAATATTTCTAAATATTTAACTTAAATTATAAAATAATAAAAATGATAATAATTTCCGGTAGTTACACGTTTTCAATGCTAAATAATTATTATTTTATATTCATGGTCATTTACGAATTTTGACATTACATTTGTACACAAATGTCCTTCAATATGTTGTTTAATTTTTATGTTTTTGATGACGCATTTCGCAATTTTATTATAATTTTTTTTGTTTAAAGTTTATTCCTCTTCACATTTAACATTCGTTTAACAATGGACAAATTTAGATACGAATCTTTTTAGAGGATAAATCATTTTACGATTATGTAATTTGAATCTTTTTTGAACTATTATTAAATAACTTCAGGTATAAGAACCAATTTATAAAAATTTGACATTGAAGATTTTTTTTTGTTTGTTTTAACTTTTGTATAATATTTGAAGATCTTTGACACATGATGGAAAATAACACCGTGTGGCATAATTTCTTAAATAATTCCGAAATAAAATTATTAATTATAGTTTTTTTTTTTTTTTTTTTTTTAATATATAAAGTTTTGAAATGTTTCATACTAATTAGCAAAAATAAATAAATGGCCTATCAATATAAACAAATATCCTATGCCTTTACCGTTCGCTGAATTTGATATACAATGCATATGACGCTAAACGTTGATACTAAATGTAACAAGTTCTATTCATGTGCAAACATTTGATATTATTAGTTGACCGCTTCTCCAAGCCAAATAGTTGTGTGACGACCGTTTAGTTTTCAACCTAAAATTACTATACACAAATTCAACTCGATTTCAAAAGTTTTTACATATATTGACGTTTTCAAGCTTCCCGAGAATTTTTCATTTCGTGTCTGTCTGTTAGTCTCAGCAGCTCAGTGGGTAAAGCACTTCCCCCATTTGACTACTTAGGCGCTTAATGATTATCAAAGTTAACGATTAACAAAGTAAACTTTTGGATTAATTGTGCCCAGCTTTGCTTACAACAAACGAACAACTTATGTAATTATCTAAAATACAATTGACATTTGCTAAAACTATTTTTTCAGTAAACTTCTATAAATACACGTGGAAAAGATATAAATACTTGCAATAGCTTTTGTATTACTAAGTGAATTACAAATTTTATTTACATACAGATGATAGTGTGAATATAAAAATTACAAACCAATTAAATTCATGGAATAATAAAAATAAAATGAAAGTGGGAGTCCATATAAAAACATTAACATATATTTATATAGAAGAATCCTTTCTAGAAAAAAGGAAAAAACAAACAAAAATATTTATATGAAAATCAACAAATATTATTATAACATAGTACGTTCATATGAATGACAATGATTGTATACATTTTCACAAAAGATATATTAAATAATTGAAAAATAAATAATTTTTTTCTTGAACATAAAAAAATATGACACAAAAAAAAAATAAAACACGTTTTTTTTTTCAATTTAAATAAATGAAAATGTATTTGAATATTTATTGAAACAGTATATATTTTTTTGGTACATAATAAAAAAAACACACTGCCAATAATAGACAAAAAACTTACTTATGTCTACAGCAAATGAAAGTCCAAGTTGAAAATTCTGGTTGTTTAAATAAGGCCGGTTAGTCAAATTAAGCAGTGGTATCGTATTATTGTATATGCAAAGACTTGAAAGTGTAAATCGAAGCAAAATTGAAGAAAGTGTTGTAAATCGCACAAATAATTCTAAAAATAGAGATTTCGAAGAAAAAAGTAATTTCAGAAAGTAGAGAAACACATAACTAGAAAGATAGAGAAACGTAAACAAATTATGCATTGAAAGTAGCCATAAAAAATACGTTAGATAATTTTTAAAACATATTGTATTTGCAATAATGGCAGAAGAATGTGTACTTAAGTCCATTAAATTTTATGAAACAATTTATTATAAAAGTTTTTTCTTTCTGGTAATTTATAATAAGTAAACGATATATATATATATATATATATATATATATATATATATATATATAATATATATATATATATATATATATATATATACATTAAAAAAAAGAAAAAACAACAACAACCATTTTTAGTAACTGTAGAATATTTTTGTCAAAGCAACTTAAAAGGGAATTAAATGAAATAATGTTGTTATTTTTCATTAAAAATTGTTCAAAAGAGAATAAAATTTCGAAACGTTTTTTCTTATGAGTAAACGAACATACATCGTAAATATGCTGTGGACGAATTTAGAATCAGGAAAACAGAAACAATTTATAATTTACAGAGATAAATAATAATTTTTGTTCTTATAATCTCATTCAATCTTTTTAATGATTGCGCATTTAAAAAAATTATTAATTAAGGGAAAGCTTTTTTATTGTTATTTAGAAAATATAGATAGTTAAGAAAAATCATTTTCCGTAATGATTGAAGTTATTAAATTATTAATTTTTTGCATTAATTAATTTACAAATGCAAGTTCTAATCTGTAAATGTAAATCACAAAAGAATTAATAATATTGTATCAATAAAATTAAATTGATTTATTATGTTTTCGTCATATTTATTTAAGCCCAGAGGTTATTTCATAGTAATTGTAAACAAAGAGTTTAATGACTGTAATACTAAAAATAAAAACGAATGAACTAATCAGCAAAAGAAACAAATACCTACAAACTCTTTATTACTAAATGCAACAGTTAAAAAAAATTGATCTACGCATTTACTACAAAACAATATTATGGAAAATATACCTCTATAAGACTAGCACTTTAACTTTGGAATAATTTAGTACGCATTAATAAGCTTTTAATTATAAAAATAAAATACAATGTCTCATTTGCGACAAGTTTTATCTGGCTTATGCCTGAAACTGGGGATATATTCAATATAGTATGAATTTGGTGTAGATATATGTAATTGGATGCAATTTATTTATGTAAAATTGGAGCTTTGGGGCTTAAATTAATTGTTATCTACACAGCCGTGAATCTAATGTTAGGTTTGGAGGGAATAAAATATCTTGGAAAATGGTAAATCAAATATATAATATTATAATAAAGAGAAAAAATTAAAAATAAAAGGAAAAATAAATTGAAAGAATACCATACAATTTAAAAAAGAAAAAAATAATTTTTTTTTTAAATAAATCATAATTACCGGTGGGAGCTCTGGATTTCAGTCTCACCACTCTTGCAATTAATAACCATAAACACCTAAAACACTTTATTAGTCCATTTCAAGTGGTACGTTCATCCGTCCGTCATCACGAGAACTCAAAAACAAAAAGCAATAACGAGCAGACATTATGATGAATTATGTTTGATTTTGTATTCTTCACATAAAATGTGAATTAACTTCGTGAATGGGTAAAATCGGTCCATTGGATAAAATAGCTACTTGATCCAACGTGATAATATCGTTCGCAATCTGGAATGTGTGCAAAATGTAACAAATTTTATAATTTTACATAAAATTCGCTTAAATACTTATCTTTCCAATCAACAATCCAATCAATAATTAATTGTTCTGTTGCTTTAAGATAACAACGAAACAAGGTTTGATACCGATATCAAACTTACATTGTTTTTTTTTTTTTTTCATAAAAAGCGGGTGCTAAACATATCCAGGTGTGTATAACTATTAATATAATAAGGTAAATGTACACCATCACCGTAAAATATACCTATAATGTATATATATATATATATATATATATATATATATATATATATATATATATATATATATATATATATATATATATATATATATATATATATATATATATATATATATATATATATATATATATATATATATATATATATATATATATATATATATATATATATATATATAACCAAGCTTCTCTGTAAATATTTTTCTTGTGTTAAAATACACATTTACAATACTAATATGAATGTGTTTGCATTGAGGGACGGGTCGTTGCCTTATCAAGCAATTGTTTAAATACATACACAAACCTATAATATCTGCATGTATAAATAATCTACAGGACGTAGCCTCTAAAATTTATCTACAGTACGCCTTCATGGAAAAATGAAAGTATTTTCTGCAATTATACCAGTGAAATTAGAAAAACATTTTGCTAATATATACAGAATACATGATAGTTATCAATAAAATAGGCATACTGCTGAATTTAAACCAATCATTTTCGATATCGTTACATATAAAGCTGTATAAAAGCGCATATTAATGTTACTAATTTCAAACATTAAACTCTAAAAAACCCTTCAACTGTTATCTTTGCCTTCGTTTCTGTACTCGATTTTATTGATAAATTTAGACTTTGGAATACAAAAATCGTTTTGTTCAAAATGTTGTTATATTGATAAAATTAAGTAGTAACAAGCTCATTGATCATTTTCTTCGAAGAAAAATTTCGGTTAAAGTTCAGTTAGCAAATTAAAAGATGTTGAATAAAATCAAGGAAAAATAGTAAGTCATGACTGACCGAAATTAGTGAGATTTATGATACTTTTAAGAGCTTTATCGAACATATCATTTGATTTTAATTGAAATACGATACACTAAACTAATTATCCAAACACCTTTAAACTTTTTAAGTATGATAATTAGTGAAATATGCACCTTTAGTGCGTCTTCAAGATTTTCTCAGATTAAAGAATCTGAAACTTAAACATTGGTAAATGAAAGTTCCCACCTGTACGTAAAACATAATATAAATAAACATACATTATGCTAACAATACACTGCTGATATTTATTTTCCTCTATAATATAATACACATTCAACTTAACAACAATAATGAACGTTTATTAGAATTTCTACAATGAAACGTTAATAACTCAAGATAAACTATTATATTTTTCTAGGTAAAGGCACTTAAATTAGAATGTTGCTCTTAAGATATCAATATTTTCGAGCCAATGTTGCTCAGTATATTGGACGATTTCACTTCGAATATCATAATGAAGTGACTCTGTTCCATAAAGACCCATGGAAAAACTGCGGAATAGGCAGTTTCCATCACGCATTTTTTCTCAAAAGTATGTCATAGTTTCGATCAACCTAATTCTATTCAAAAACGTGATGCCTATAAAATGTATACAATTTTATTAAAAGAAGTGAGTCACAAAATATGTACTTTTTATGTTAAAAAGAACAGTTATCAATGGACAATAATTTTGTTTGATTCCAAAACCACATTGTTATCAATCGCTTTACTTTGGTGTACCGATTTTGAATAAATAGAACCAACTTTAAAAAATTGATTAAATATTAAATTAAATTGTTTCATAAATAATTTCCTTGTGACAAATTACCTTTCGAAGTCATATTGCATTTTTAAACATCATATTCTTATCTAAACAGGGATCCGTTGACGTTCGCTTCGAAAGGTAATTGGAATAGTTTATTTTCACATCATTTAATTAACAATAAAAATTTAACAACAAATTTAAAATGTATTAAATATCTAAACATCAATAAAATATTTGATTTATTCAATTTATAGGTATTGATATTAATTATACACATACAATTCATTTTTATATAATTGTATCTATTATCTATTATAATAGATACAATTTAAAATTGAAATTTGGTTGCATTGTACAATTAGTACAAGTTATAACGACTTTACACATCTTTAGCAATTTTTATATCTAAATCAGTCTTTTTAAGACTGACAAATATGTTTGGAGGACCACACTTGTCGTTAATTAAAAGTAAATCTACCTAATAGATAACAATTGATTAGATTCAAAATCAAACATTTTTTATTATTAAAATAATTGTATAAAATAATAGTTGTATAATTCAATCAACTGAGAATTATTTTAATAATTAAAGTAGGTATTTGGAGAGCTTTTTTTCTATCTACGAATAAAGAGATAACACTGAGCTTTTTTCCTGTATATTTGTATTTTGAACATTTTTTTCAGTTAAAGGTTATCAAATATGTAAGTGAAACAATGTGTCAAAATATGGGGGGCTGGGCGAGTTGAATTTTAAATTTAAAAAAATAATTATAAAATATGGTTTTGAAACAAGTTAGGATTTATGATTTTGGATTTTTCTAGCAAGCTTATGTGTCACAATTGGTTAGTGTGTAGAGTTCTCAGTCGAAAGGTCGGTGGTTCGAATCTAGGGTACGGTTTCTACTTTTTTTATTCAGATTAATTGATTATTGATTTATATTCTCTATTCTCTTTGTATCATATAAAGAGACAATTAAGCGTTATTGTTTAAGGGCGTGGGTTGTCAACCGATAGGTCAGCGGTTCGAGCCTATTCCGGGATGAAAATTTTTATAATTAGATTAATTGATTATATATGTATATGTCACTATTGTTTTGGAGTCATTGTAACAAGCCTCTGTGGCGAAATTGGTTACAGTGTTGTGATGACAAACAAAAGGTCGTGGTTACGAAACTATTTGGCGGCGCAAAATTTTTATATTAATAGAGCAATTGATGATTATTTATATGTCACTACTAATTTGGATCACTGTAACAAGCCTTCGTGTCGCAATTCGTTATGTCGTTGATCTATTAACCAAATAGTAAGTTGTTCAAGCCTATTAAGTGGCGTAAAATTTTTAGTTTTAAAGTTATTATTTCATGATATTTCAGTCCTGTAAAGCCTCCATCAGTAGAAACTTCCCCTTGAACTTAATCAGTTTCATAGTGACAGTTGAAGTGAACACATCAATAATTAAAAACAGTGTTAGAATTATTTAACAGTGACATTGTGAGGTTAGTTTTAAAAGACACGGCAATTCGGTGAGCCAAATTCAAATATTTCATAATTTGCAAATTTGAACTTAATCAGTTTCATAGTGACAGTTGAAGTGAACACATCAATAATTAAAAACAGTGTTAGAAATATTTGACAGTGACATTGTGGGGTTAGTTTTAAAAGACGCGGCAATTCGGTGAGTCATATTAAAATATTTCATAATTTGCAAATTTGAACTTAATCAGTTTCATAGTGACAGTTGAAGTGAACACATCAATAATTAAAAACAGTGTTAGAAATATTTGACAGTGACATTGTGGGGTTAGTTTTAAAAGACGCGGCAATTCGGTGAGTCATATTAAAATATTGATTAATTTTAAAATATTTGCAATTATTATTCTTATTTCATTATTTTTAGGTTCTCTAAATAATTTAAAACAGTGTGACTGACTGTGACTAATGTTAGGTTAAATTGACAAGACGCGGTAATTCGGTTAGACGGTTTGAAGGTTTGAATTAGATTTTATACTAATCATAAAAATCATGTTTTTTCCGATGATTATGTGTGTACTAATGAAGTAGTTCTGCAAAGGATGATTGTACCAAGTCATGATATTTGTAAGCCCGGACTGAAACTCCGGCAGTTATCTCTATGGCTTAGGTATATAAAACATACAAATTATTGTTGAGAATGTTTGGTTTTTATTTTTAAAAGAAAATCAATTCGACCTGTAACCTATAAACTGAATTACTGACCATACTTGAATAGGTTTTTGTTTGAATTAGATTTTATACTAATCATAAAAATCATGTTTTTTCCGATGATTATGTGTGTACTAATGAAGTAGTTCTGCAAAGGACGATTGTACCAAGTCATGATATTTGTAAGCCCGGACTGAAACTTCGGCAGTTATCTCTATGGCTTAGGTATATAAAACATACAAATTATTGTTGAGAATGTTTGGTTTTTATTTTTAAAAGAAAATCAATTACAACTGTAACCTAAGTGACATAAAACTGGATAGTGTTAGGGTTTGACTTAATATTTGTGTTTAATGGAGTGCCATGGAAGAACAACGGAAGGTTGGCTTCACAAGAGGCGGCAATTCGGTGAGTCATATTAAAATATTGATTAATTTTAAAATATTTGCTATTATTATTATTTCATTATTTTTAGGTTCCCTGAATAATTTAAAACAGTGTGACTGACTGTGACTAATGTTAGGTTAAATTGACAAGACGCGGTAATTCGGTTAGACGGTTTGAAGGTTTGAATTAAATTTTATACTAATCATAAAAATCATGTTTTTTTCCGATGATTGTGTGTGTACTAATGAAGTAGTTCTGCAAAGGATGATTGTACCAAGTCATGATATTTGTAAGCCCGGACTGAAACTCCGGCAGTTATCTCTATGGCTTAGGTATATAAAACATACAAATTATTGTTGAGAATGTTTGGTTTTTATTTTTAAAAGAAAATCAATTCGACCTGTAACCTATAAACTGAATTACTGACCATACTTGAATAGGTTTTTGTTTGAATTAGATTTTATACTAATCATAAAAATCATGTTTTTTCCGATGATTATGTGTGTACTAATGAAGTAGTTCTGCAAAGGACGATTGTACCAAGTCATGATATTTGTAAGCCCGGACTGAAACTTCGGCAGTTATCTCTATGGCTTAGGTATATAAAACATACAAATTATTGTTGAGAATGTTTGGTTTTTATTTTTAAAAGAAAATCAATTACAACTGTAACCTAAGTGACATAAAACTGGATAGTGTTAGGGTTTGACTTAATATTTGTGTTTAATGGAGTTATGGAAGAACAACGGAAGGTTGGCTTCACAAGAGGCGGCAATTCGGTGAGTCATATTAAAATATTGATTAATTTGAAAAATTTTATAGTATCATTTTATTATTTTTCAGTTCCTGTAAAACATATTCAAGCAGCAACTTCTATTATATAAAAGAGTTATAGAAATATATAATTGTGAACAGAGTAAGGTTAGTTTTACAAGACGCGATAATTCGGTGAGATATATTAAAATATTTATTAATTTGATTTGATTATTTCATTATATTTCAGGTCCCGTTTATTTTTTAATTTTATTTTCTATTAATAATTAAATCAATTTTTCTCTAATATTGGTGTATTTATTTTGATTATAAAATTTGTATATATTTTTGTTTGTATAAGACTGTAAAATAAATAATTAAAATCAATGTTTCTCACTTTTGTAAAATTTTGTAAAAAATAAAAAGTTTAAAATTAAAGTGTTAGTCATTATTTCATTATATTTCACTACTGTTTTGGATCGTTTTGTAATATGTACTCCCCTGTTATTAAAAAACCAAAGGTATCTTAGGATCGTGATGAACTTGATACAATGATTTTTCGTAATCAGTAAAACAATTCTTTTATATGAAAGTAAAAAGGAGTTGTGAAAAAAATAATTTTTATGTAGTGAATTAGAATCTATAAAATTGGCATAAAAAACATTTTTTTAATTTACTAGTGCTTCTTGATACTGAATAAAATCATATAATGAATGCAGTAATAAAATCGTAACACACATACATATAATTATTGTTTAAATGTATGACCGTAAAGCTGTAAAAAAAATACATTGTTGTCGTGTATTTTAAGAATATTTTTTTGAATTTTGAATTTTCTTTAAAAGCGAAAAGCGAAGTTATAAAACGTACACACATATAAAAATTAGTATAGAAATCGGGACAGGAATAAATTTACAAAAAAGAGTACAATACTATCGACTTTGTTCGATGTTAATACAAAATAAACAAGAAGCTGGAATGATCGAGATAACTACGTTTGTTAGGGAATTCCACAATAAGCCCAGACTCTCAGTAGTAGCCTTCGAGTAAATGCTCACCCTACTTTACCCTATAGAGTATAGACAATATATCGATTTTGAAATTGAAGTCGATATAATATAGATAATATATCGATTCGAAATGTAAGAGTAAGCTTTCTGGTCATTTTTTAAACAATACGCAGTAGATTTTATTTTTACATTATATTACGACAGCCATTAACAATAACAAACCATATACTATAATAATAATAATCATAATAATAATAATAAAAACAAACAAACAACATTCAACTCGTTCATTCAACTTTTAAATAATTTTTATTTTTCGAAAATATTTAATTTATTTAATTTTTTTTATTATTATGTTTTTTTTTCTTAGTTACATGAAAAAAAAAACTTAACTAATATTTTAATTGATTTAATCAATAGATATATTTCATGTGGGTGGATAAATACATAATAACTTGAAGCTCAATGATCGCCCAACTGTTAATTGTATTAGAATGATAGAATTGCTAAGTGACATCTGTGAATTTACAATTAGCAATTATTTTATCTTTTTATTTCTAATCTGAAGTTTAAAAGAATTACTTTATGTAAATAATTCAAAGATCGGCAATAATATAAAATGCAATGTTATATTTTAATTGGACTAATATATTGATTAATATAAAATTTAAAGCAGCTTAAATACAATTTCAAAATGGATTATTCACTCAAATGAACTCTGTATCAAATGAGCAAAATATTTATAATATTAATAAAAATTTTTATTGCAATTACATGAAAAAATTCAGTTTATTTCACAAATAGATGAACCAAACAATAGATTCTAAAAATCATGATATTTAATAAATCGTTAGACTTGTAAAAAATCTACAATGCTTGTAAAACTTTCAAAGCAAATAATGCTGTTTTATTTTTAACCTTTTCATTATATGGAAATTATAGCCCAAAAATCCAAAATAGACCAACAAATAAGCACATAAAAAGCAATAAATTTTAAGATGGTGTTTCTATTAAACATTTTCGGCAGTGAAAAGATATACGAAGAATTTTCAAAATTAAAAATTTGCACAGCTTAATTACAATAATACATATTTATGCATTGAACTTTATTTTTATGTGATGAAAGCCAGGTCAATCAATCATTTGAAAAATGTGTGTTGAAAAAAACAATCACTGATTAGCTTTTGCATGAAAGAAATCATGCAAATGTAAAATTAAAAAAATAAAATTTGCAAATATTCAATAAATTATTTATTCTCGTATAATTTCATACATACATACAATAAATAACACTTCTGACGACTGCTATACAATTTGAATAAATATAAATACAACGAGTACGCGACAATTCTTTATAATTTAACTTGAATGTCACGGATATTAATTAAATAATGTTTGTTTCATGTCAATGGAATTTAATACTCTTCCTATTTAAAGTAATAAATATAGTCATTCTTAATATTGACATAATTTTATTGCAATAAACTATAATTATTTTATTTTAAAAACACTCAACACATTATTATTTTATATACACAATTCAATTCTGAAAATAAATTATTTTTAACAAATCATATTTATGGCAAGATATTTATTGAATATTGAATTATTAATGATAAATTTGAAGTTGACGAATTGCGAAGATTTAATACGTTAATTTTACTTTCATTTCGAGGTGTTTTTGGAATTTTAAATAGATTTTAAACTTGTTTATGACCTAGAGCCTTGAATTATTAACAGAGTTTAGAATTAGATAACAAAGCAACAATGTGTGATAAAATTATGGTAAGGAAATGGAACTATGAGTAATAAAAAATTTTAAACAAAAAAGAATTGCCTTCAAAAAAAATGAACACAAAAGTAAAAAATAATCTTAAATTATTCATTGTGACCAAATAAAATTAATTAATAATTGATCTCAAGGAAAAGTTTAAAATTATTTTTCACTTTTTAGTTCATTTTTTCTAAGGTGAATCTTTAATTTATTTTTACATTTGAGTGTTGTTATACAACCACGAAAAATTTTCATTTAGATAAAATTAAATCACTAAAAATTGTTTTCTCCTTCTCTCCCCTTAAGAATATCAGATTGGGATATCATCTCCTTTCCAAAAAAACAAGAATCGCACAGGAAGCACCAGCTTAGAAAAAGAATTGTCAAAATCGGTTCATTCAGTCAAAAGTTCTGAGACAACAAATATAAACATTGAAATAGTGAAATAGTGAAGTAAATGCGTTAAAAGTTCATGTAAAATTTTTATTAAACTCCAAATGATATGAACTTATCTGTAGTTTTATTATTTACAGTCTAAATTATGTTTTGTTATTCATTTTAAATTTTATTGCTTTCTACTTGACAGCAGATCATCTGGACCTCGTGGATTGTATCTAAACGAGCCCAGGTTCTATCTATTTATAGCCCATTACAATAATTATATTATATAAGAAAATATTTGGGCCAATTGGAATGTTTGTTTTTTTAACCAAGGGAGGGGAGGTCCCCCCGAAAGAATAAAGTGATAACATATTTGTGTTTAAAACGTAGTTCAAATTTTATAAAAATTAATCCACTAGTTTAAATCAGTCGTAAATAGTTTTAAATTAATTCTTGAAAACAGCGAAGTAGATAATTCCTATACATATTTGTTTATTCTTTGTTTTTTATATATAAATTATTTATTTATTCAAAAAATAGGTGGCAAAATGAATACTTACATGTTATAAAAACATTTCAGAATTTAAAAAAAATTTCATAAATGTGTTGATAGTATTTTTATAATTTATCTCTACTGAATGTAACTGAAAAACGTATCTAGTAAACCGCCATGCGCATAACACGAAAGATTCTACTGGTATATTTGATAAAATTGAAAATTAGATGGTAATTGTCTAATTTATACAGCAAATTGTGGCGAGATCAATTTTGTGGTAGCGAATCAAAATTCATGGTCATTATTCAAGAGAAAACATAGTCTTTCTGAGCCCAGAAGTCTGGTGAACACTTTCTAAGGGAATATAATAGAAAGAAAATATTCATTTTGAGCATTCTTGAATCCATTTTGATTAATGTCGCACACGTTTTGTTAAAAATCTGTTGGTAATAGAAATTTTTCATCTAAAACTGCTGTAGACTCCTACGTTATCGAGTAGTGAATGCTTAAAAATCTTAAACCAAGGAATGTACTTTTTTTCAAAAAACCTACCTATAAAAACTAGGTTTGCATATCCTTGATTTATTAATAAAAACTTTTTTGAACAAACAAGTCTGAACAAACTTGACAACAAGAGCCGTTCATGTATGATTTTTTAATTTAATTTCAAACAAACTGAAAAAGATGATGTTTTGCGTAATTTATTTTTGCCTTTCATGAATTAAATCTTTACCAGACATTTTCGAATGAAACTTTAACGAAACGAGTTTGTGTCAATTTCACGATCAGAATTGCATCGCCATATTTCCTGAAATGAATTACTGTTGCAAATATTCACTTAAATAGACACCAAACCTTTTTTCCATGTTTTTAAAAATATGCATACATACAGCTCTTTTGTTACACGCTGTATATTAATCAATTTTCTAAGCATACAATTTACATTATAAATTTATGTTAATTAAATTATTTATTATATCTCCAATAATTCTAGACCATGCATATTTAATTTTGAATAATAATATGAATCGTATTTAAGAAATGTGACGTCTGTCTGAACAAAATACAGGACATGTTCTGAGATAAAATAATTTATTACAGACGGTGTTTTCTACGTAAGAAAGTAGAATGATTGCACCATTAAACATACAACATAGAAAATTTATTGTTTAGAAAGAAGACATGGTTTTAAACTGAAAAGTGGCTGTTTTTTTTTTACTATTATTGCAATTTAGAATTACGTTCTCTGATCTTTTGGAAAAGCTTTTATTTTATTGACTTTTCGCTATTTCTCTAAAACGGTTAATATATGATAAAATTGAGTGAGTATTTTGTTCACAAAGCTAATAATTTTCGAGAATAATAGTCTAACATTACATAATATATACCTGAAATTATTTTACAATGAAAAATATATAAAAAAAAGTTTTGTTACCATGCATTTTAAAATATATAGTAGCGCTCGAAATTCCACCATAATCATTCAAAAGTGAATATCACTGTCTTTAAACAAAACAGTATATTAGACAAGAGTATATATAGGTGTGTATGGCAGTGTGTGTAATATAAGCCACACCTCTTATATATGTGTGTGTGTCATACTGTGTGTAATGTTTTTTATTATTGATGTAATGTATTTTTATGCATAATTAAAAAATAAAAAATAAGCATTCTCCACTACTTCTCAATATAAACTATGAGTGTGCCAAATTTTATATTCCTCTGTCCGCCCAATTTACGTAAAAACGAGTACAAAGTTATTGCTTTACGTATTAATACAGATTAGGAAATTTAGTGTTTGTTTTTATATGTGTATATCTAAATATGATATATATTATATGTGTGCATCATACACGGATGTAGTTTAAACTTCCAGGTAGAAAGTTCTTGCAATCAAGCTGATACCGAATATCTATTCGTCTCCAGGTCATCATAATTCAAATTCAACGTTTTTTCAGAGATATCTTAGATCACTTGTTAATATATACCAGTAAATCCCATGTAACTACAAATATTTGTAAATATATATTTCATATCATAGTAATTCCCCTGTTGATGTTTTCCCTCCAAAAATGCTATCACATATTTTGCAAGTAAATACACAGTACGTCTATGCATAAACACATTGACTGATGTTTGTCTGGCTGTTATTGTTTACAAAAAATAAACTTGTGTGAAAATAAAAATTTTACTCCCTTGAGAAATGATGTCGTTGGAAATTTACACTACATCTCAACCACAAAAAAGTATTATTTATTTGATAACTAGCTGTTACACAGCCGCTTTTCTGGGCCAAAATAACCTTTCTCATAATCTGATTACCGTAAGTTTGTGTGATCCGGTGACTGATATTTCTTTCGGAATCATCATTGAGAAAATGTCTGGTGCCAGCCACTTCGTCGTCGTAAAAGTACATCTCGAAAGAGCGGGAAAGATCGCAAATTAAATAAATACGTAAAAATTTTAATATTTAACTTATTAAAAAACGATTCTGAAGGTTTTACATCAATACATTCACTGTAGTAGAATTCCTACCTTTTCATGTTTTAAACTCTATAGGAACTGCACTATATGTATTTGTTTATTTTTCAAATCCTTAAATATTGAAACGTTTACATATTAAAAAATACTTAAGTTTAAAAATAGATTTTTATTGCGTTCTCAAAGTATATTTAATCATTTATAATGCGGTACACTTACTTAACTATAATATTACAATATTGAATGTAGAGTTTTAAGAAAAAATATTAAAATTTCTTTATTGGAAGTTTGATGTATACTAAATTTGGCCGAGGTTCCGCTAAGTTTCATTTTGATTTACAAGTTATAGATTAAAATATGTGAGCTTTAGTTTCAGGTTAAAAGGATATAAAAATATATTATCTACAAAACTTCTTTATAAAAATTCTTCACTGATTCATTGGTTGATGCCAAAACCACCCAACTAAATCAAGCTTACGCGTGAGAAAACTTCATAGAAATTATGTCTTTATTGTTAGTAATAACTTATGGCGGTAATTGTATTAATATAATTGGAATGAGCAAAAATATATATAATTAGAACTAAATCTGTTATTTAATCGGATTGGTTATTTTTTTACTCTTTTTCAAGGATAATAATTTTCAAAACTGATTAAATTTTACTGACCAAAGTCCTGGTGAACCTTCAAAATGACAGCTCTGGTGAATATAGTATCTGGGTGCGAAATCTACATCCACTCCGATCAGCGTTTTTTAGAAGTGTATGATTTTAATTTGACAACCCAATTAGCTGCTTATATGAATGGGCAATAATAAATGCCACCAAATGTCCTTACATCCAAAAAGCATATTTGTGTAAATTTTTTGTTAAAAATGATACTCTTCCTGTAGTAGGGTAAAAAGTCACTTGAAGTTATAAAATAAAATAAAATGAAAATAATGTTATCCTTAAGGTACAAAAATGACAATAAAGTTAATTTAAAACTTTAGAATACATTTTCAAATAAAGTAGCAACAAAACTATCTTGATAATTAAAAACAACTCTGTGATTCATTTTCATTAAAAATTATTCTAATTCTGTATTTGAAAAGTACTTTATATTGTTAACACTACAATATTGTTAACAGGATGTGTTTTTTTACACACAGCTGGTCACAAACATATAAATAATTATGTGTTTCTAGTGTTCGCATACGTTACGTACATACATACGTACCTATGGTTTACTGGAGTCCTCCGAAAGGAAGGATATTACGACATAACAAAAATTTATATTGTATTTATTTCATTTCAGTTGTTAGAATTCACTGGGCCGTATTATTATTATTATTATTATATGCTCTTGTATCAAAATGTATCAACCATATGCAGAATAAAACTTACACATATATAACTGGCACATGTGCCACTGCAGGCTAATTTTAAAAGTTTTCACATATCAAAGTAGGCTTTACGAAGTTTGATGGAAAAATTTTCAAATGAATCATTCTAGTAAGTAGCACCAAAATTGTTGCCATACATATTAAGTACAACCAAATAAAATGATTTATTTCTTCACATTCAACAATATTACCGTACGTAACGCGGTTTCACCCGCGTATTTTGGGAATACAGGGATAAAAAGTAACCTATGCCATTAGAGGGTAGGATAGTTTCTAAACGGTGACACAATTCTTCAAATTGACCCTTTAGTTTTTATTCTTTACGTACAAAAATACAAATGTTTGCTCTTTATAATATTAGTATAGATGCTATATCAATTTTAGTCCAAAGTTTGTAACGCTAATGAATATTGTTTGCAGAAACAACATTTTGGTGAATCATCATATTAACTCAAAAACAAAGAAAGATAGAGTGCCCCAACATTGGTGATGTATTCTAGACCGAAAAATTAAGATCAATTTCGTGAATGAACAAAATCGTTTAACTGGGTTTAATGGATCCATGATCCAACTTCTTAATCATAAGAGACAGAAGAAAAATAAATGAAACACAACTTTGTCTATATGTTTTACGTGTGAATCTTGGAATTTATCAAACTTTATAGTCAGAAATATCTAACAAATGTATTCAGAATTATTAATATTATTTTCGAATATAGTACTCTCAATAAAAATATTATTTTCTCTGCAGTAAAATAAAAATAATATCATTCAATACATTTTATTTAGAACTTTTAGACTATTGTCTTGATAACTCACGTATCTTTTGATATAATTTAAAAAAAATTAATTTTATGTAAATTTTGCCAAATAATTAATTACACAATAGTATAACATTTACTGGTGGGCCAAAAAAGTCATCTCGCATATGTTGCGTTATGATAAAATAATAAAAATTTTGAAAACAATGATTACTCAAGTTTAACTTAAGAATGAACAAAAATAAATGAACAGAAAAATCTAGATGTCAACTTCATGATATTTTATTTTTGAGTAAAATTTAGTATTTTCATTATTACAAATTATGAATCAAATTCAGTTATTAGTTGAACACATAATAAATATGGTTTTTTATATCAAATAAAAAAATAAATGTTGTATTAATTTTACATTTTAAATCGTTTAATTAGTTTTTGTTTTAATCATTATTTAAGACGTCAGTATCCAAATAAGAAAGCACACACAAACACAGTAAGACAGTTTTTAAAAAAAAGATGATGATTTTAATTAATAATTTCCAAGATAAATAATATAAATCTTAATGAAATCGTATAAACTAAATTGTAATGAAACAATTTGAATAATATTAGTCTAGCAGATAGAAGACCAAAAAAATTTTTATTGACAAATTTTTACTTCTATTTTGAATTTTTAGAAAATGCTATAAATACAAAATTTATAGAAACATTTTAAGAGGGAGGACAAGTATATATTATAATTATTTGAAATTACATTATAGTCGTATAAAAAAAGTTATTTTCTTGAAAATTTATTAGACGTAAACATCAAAAATAAGTAATTATACAAACTAATAATTTAATGCAAATATATTTTGTAATAATTTTTAAGTTTTTATTTTTTAAATTTAATGAATTATTTTTGTCATAAATTTTCTGTGAGAAATTCTTTTCTTTTAATTTATCGTACAAAATAAAATAAACCATGTTATAACAAAATTATTTACGATTATTTATCACTTATTTCCATAAAACAATTGAAATTTAATTACCTACAACAAATTTAAGAAAATTAAATTTAGCAAACAGAATATTTACAATGAACCTGGTTTTTTATCTACGTATATTATGAATTTGTAATTAAAATAAATCTTAATCAATGCTTAATATGGCAAATTAACAATGTCAATGTTATATTTTTATACAGAAATAATTGATGGAAGTAAGAACTTAGTCATCAAAAGAATTGTGTCAAGCTAAAAGTTAATTAAGTCGAACCATATATCGTGAAATAGAAAAAACAAAATAATTAATAAATACGCTTACAAAATCATGAGCTCGCGTTTTTCTGTCATTCATCATTCAAATAAATTCATTTAGAGAAATGTGATCATGGAAAAACTATGACAATTATTGAAACAAAAAATTTCAAGGACGGTAGATTTATTAAACCAAAATATTTTTTCACACAATAAGACGAAACCCAATTATTTATTAAGATATGTTAATAAAATTACTTACAAATGACAATTGTTATAAAATAAATTGTATAAAATTACACGCGATCTGGAATTTTAATTTTTTTATTAAATTAAACTTATATTAAAGGCTAAAAAAAACCATACAAGTTAAAAATTTTTTCCATTGGCTAAGTGTTGGTAAAGGCGATCTTACCGTTAAGTCGCTTTGAGTGAAAAATTAAAATTACTGAACACACTTAGAAGACGCAAGCAAAAGAAATTGCCTTTTTACAGATTGAAAAAATAAATAAATACAAATACAAAAATATAAAAATAATTTTATTTTTGCTGGATAACTATGACGGTAGATATAAATATTTCCTTATAGTGAGACAAAAAACCTTTAAAAAATTTTATAAAATTTACAATTTAAGATAGTAAATAATTCAAGATATAATAATAAACTTTTTTCGAGCATTGCAAATTATTAAATTTTGATTGTGAACGTAACGAAATAATATATTTAGTAGGAGTTAAAATTATTTGCCAAACCAACGCTACTATCATAATTAAAAAAAAAAAAACACAACTGTGAAATTTCTCGTAATAATTCTCTAGTTTGGAAACGACGGTGAAGAAACTCACACAAATGTATGACAAATCGTTTTTCGGAAAAATTTCCAACGTTTAATTGAAAGATATAACTTATTAGCTGTAAAATATTATGCCATAATAGTGAATCTTTTCATTCCTTATGAAAGGAAAATTAGATAAAAGAAAAAAGTTTTTTGACAAATCATTCTAAGTAGGGGTTTCGAATCATTTTTGAAAATTAGTAGAAGACATTTTTCAACTACACTTTCAATTCTTCCTTAATTATAAATTAAGTATATATTTTTTAGTATATCGATTAATATTGGTGAAATTGAAATTTTAGTAAAAATCAAAATTGTAAGATACTAATTGTCATCAAAGTCCATTTTTAATTACAAAGACTATTTAATTTTTATTTTATTCAGTATCGAATATTCTATCACTAAATTATATGCATTTTTTGAATAATAATAATAAAATTTATAAGCAAAATATGTACAACAGAAATTATTCTTGGCAATAATATAATAATTTTTAATATATATTTATATACGTTAATTTACCGAATACGTTTACCCAGCATTTATAAATACTATTTAATACACTATTTTGTATGCGTATGTATGAAATATATATTAAAAATCATTATATTTTCAAGGTCTTTTATTTCACGATAAATGTAGTTATTTTTACTCTCTTAAGTACTTTCGAAATTTTATTATTTCATTAAACAAAACATGAATTTTTTTTTATCATATTGAGAAGTGAATCGTCTTATTCTGTTATAATTCTTTTGAAATATTTGTTTTTTAATAAATATATATATTTAAAAATATTATTGGACATAGTAATTAAGAATTATATTAAATTTCACTTATTACGTGAATAATTGAAATTAAATTTTATACTCTTTACTGTACGATACTTTGTAGATGGACTTCGTTTACAGGCAGTTTTTGAAAGAAAAGAACGTGAAATGAACATTTATAATTACAAAAAAAAAAAAGACATTGCAAACAGATTGTAGAACTACATTTCGCGCGTTTTTTAATACAGCTCAAAATCATGGTGTCCAAAGATTTTTTTAAATAAACTTATCCGACTTTTCCTAGAATTTGTTGAAAAATTCCCTAACAAATTTGAGTAATTTTTATTTATTTGCTTAGTTATTTCATAAGCCTTTTTAGCAGTATTGTATCGACCCATAAAACGGCAGAAATCGTTTTGAATAAATATTTCTGACTACATGAGATGTAAACGAACGAATATTCGTCAACTTATCAAATTTAAAACTCTTTTAAAAGGAAAAAAGAATGAGTCAAATTGATTTTATAAGTAATGTTTTTAAATGACATGACTTTTTATATTTAAAAAAAATAAATTGACGCCATAGTGCTATACAATTTTCGATAGATTTTAAAAATCAACTAACGCCCATTATTAAGAATGGATATTAGTAAATATTATTATTAGCAAATATTGACAATATTAAAACCATTTGATCCATTTTTAAAGTGTTTTAAAGATATCTACAAAATTGAATAAACATTTTTTTTTCATAAATCCTACAATTAGGCACTTCAAATTATGTTTGAAGTGATCTATCGCATCTGCTGTTCAAATAGTATTTTGTGCAACTGATAAAAACAATGACTAACAGTATACTCAGACGTCACGCTAATGAAAATGAATATTTAGCCTTCATTTATTTCAATAAATCATAAATTTTCTTTTTCAATCGAATTAAATATCCATTTCATTAAATACATATTAAATATTTAATATGTAGCCCTGACATTGGTTATGTTAAGCCATTAAAATAATCAATATAGTAAAATTTGGTAATCAAATAATTTTAACTTCAGTATAACATGACAAAATATTCTTTACATACAATATTTACTAATACATTATTCAATTTGAAATTTATGTGAAATTTACAAAGATATCATGAAGCCATAGGAATATTTTACTAGTTAATAATGTTCAACTTTACCATCCGTAATCACGGTAACAAAAGACGCGGAAAAGCGGCGAACTGGATCGAATGAGCCAATTGAAATCCCATAAACCGTATTTGAAATAATAAAATTTAAAAAAGAGTTCTTAAATATACAATAAAAAATGTTTGTTGAAATTTCTCTTCAACATTAGCACACATTCCACTTAAAGTCAGATTAAGTGAATATAAATCCTAAAGCTTGCATATAATATCTGTGTATTCAACATCAAAAATATGGGGAAATCTATCAACAGCATGCCGTTTATGACAAAAGTGGTAAAACGCTTTGCAAGTAATGCATGGAAGAGATTTCTCAGGAGTTAGACACATATATTTGGTACTTCCTTATTCCTGTTGAATTATTAACAAATTCTTGTAAATTTCATAAATTTCTAATGATATAACATAATTATACATAAACCAAAACACTATGTTGTAATTTAATGTTGTTATTAATGGTGGAATGATCTCTGTCCTCAGCGGGTATTATCTATAGTTATACTTCTATATATATTAGAGGTATTATATTATATATATAATGTATATAACAATTTATACCTGGGATATGTGTGATTGACCTTGACTTTTCACGTATGTTAGCATAACCCTTCCTTCTACCATTGTATGTATCCAAACATAATATATTATCATTTACAATCATTGTATTAATATTTAATAACAAAATTACAAATTAACATGTCATTGATCTTTATCGGAGTATTTAGAAATAATATTCATATTTTTCATTCAATTAAATAAATGAATTATTAATGGAAGACAAGAAGTCAAAGAAGGAAGAAATGATAAAGTAGATAAGATTATTTATACATATTACTTGGACGTTTAGAGCTAAGTACTGTCACAGCATGTTTAAGGAAGCTTTTTTAAACTGATAACTAAAAGATGTTCTTTCGTTGTAAATGGAAAACAGACATAAACTTTTTGCCATACACTTCGATACCCATTTAATTTTAAAAAAACAAAGTCACAATGGGCCATTTCTTGACCTTAGAATTCGGTTCTCTATAGGTTTGCTTCATTACGAGATCACGGCACGTACAGGCGAAGTGAGATTAACACTTCGCCCGGCCGCCAGGTTAATTCCTAAATCAAAGATCAGGTAATCACTTTTCTCGGGTACTCAGTATCAAGTAGTCGTTTTTCTTGAGCGTTTGACCAAGATCTTCAATATGGTAAGACTTGAACGTAAATTCCGCCATTCATTATAACCAAAAATTTTAAGATTTTTCGGAACAGTCGATACGATGAAGTCAAAAGGCAAATTTGCGATAGCATTGAAGAGGCTATAGTGTAAAATTGCATATAAATCAACCAAATGAGTTGCTTAATTGGATTTTTTTTAGTTATTACTCGTAAATTTGAAAATACTATTTGTACTGTTTTAGGATTCAGAATAGGAGGGATAATTATATACCTGTCTTTGTTCACTTTGCCTTATTTATTCAAAAGAATAATATAACAATCGTTACAAATTTATACTAACAAGATAAAAAGAGCTACATCAAATAAAAATTTATCGAAAATGTCGATAATGTAATTTGGATGATGATAATTGTCCAATACAAATTATTTTCCGAATCACTAGTAAAGTTTTAATAGAAAATAACATATGAAATTAAAAGTTAAGTGTTTTTGCTTGTATTGTTTCTAAATCCGTATAGATCCGACAATTGTTTTGTATTAGAATTTACTAATCGTCGTTATTATATTAACATAAAAAATCTTCGTAAATTTTTTTTGCATTAATCAAAATATATGTCATGAAACATTAAATCCATTTTATTTATATGTTTTGATGCACGACTCATCTATTATTTTGCAGCAGGGCTCCATTTATTTGAACGAAACTAGTTAAGAACGTAGACTAATCAATTTTTTATTTTTATTTTTATAAAGTTTATAAATTCGAGCTTAACTATTGCTTCATTTTGAATAATAATATTAGCGTTTATAGACAACATATTGTTTCAGAACCATTTGTTTATGAAATTTAAATCAATGTGCCTACAGTAAAGTTTCTTGATAAAACATAAATGCAGAATATTTTGCCACATTACAGGCAATAAGAACTGCAAAAATCATTGTATATTTTCCAGAATTATAGACTTCCAAGTCTGGGTGTTGCATCGAAGACGTTTTACCACAATTGTGAGATAATCCTTTGTTCAACAAGTTATACAACTGCAATGTTCAAGAAAACTACTAGTTGCCTCGGAATATACTCTTAAAGCTTTTGAGAAGGTTAGAAATAACACCACTATGAAAATCCCCCACATTTCCTTAGACTTATTTGCTTGGTTTATTTATACTATTTGAGCCATATTACAGGCTCACGAACTTCATTTATAATATACTGTCAGTACATACTTGAATTATACTGTAATATTTAGTATAATTATCAAAATCTTTAGTAGTGGGAGCCGTTGGTTGTCATATAATACTTTTTTTTCATATAATTTTAGGAGCTCCAATGGAATTTCTCAAGGACACTTCATTAAGTCCATGCCAACCCTTTTAGGAATGTAAATATTTATTTAACTTAATAAATTTGTATTATATTCAATATTTTAAATTTTGCATCCTCCTATAAATAATTTCACAAAATAGTGTTCCATAACTGTCAAAAAAATTTTATAAAAGTAAAATTTATTATTTTCTTAACAGCGGTTTCTTAAAATTAGTATTTCATGCTTAGTTTTTCTCTGAAAATGAAACAATTGTTTATTTGTTACTAACTGAAAAATAAATGTAAAATGTTTGAATAATCACTGTATTGAGTTTGTTATCAATAATCAATATAACTAAATGATAACACCTTGGTTATTTATAGTTATAAATAATAAAATAATACAAAACGCATTACTAACAAGTTTTATAAACTATGTTTTTTTTTCACGCAGGGGGTAAAAACTTATTAGTTAAACCAATCGAATGTTTAGATTATTCTAGAATATTATAATAAAAACTTACCTATGCGATGCAATCATACAGCATTTAATAAACAAATAAAAAACAGCTCCAGAAAATAATTAATCAGCTCCCAAAAATAAAAAACTAAAAAAATAAACAATTAAAAACAGAAACTGTTGAGGCTGTAGCACCACCAATTAGAACAAAAAGAATAAATTCACAAAAATAAAAAAATTAAACCTCACTTTCAAAATAAAAAATGAAAATAAAAATTGTTGTCACTTTTTTTTGCAGTTCAGCGACAGTGAATGCTCGAGCAGTATAAACACACGCAAAACAAAACACTAATAATGTTGTGATAGCTTTTTGTTTTGTTTATTATTATGATTATTATTTATTTTTTATTATATTAATTAATAAGTGTTTGTTCTTTATAGGGTGAAATGTTCCTTAATTAATAATAATATTTATTTATTGTTAATTAGATTTATGATTTAATTATGGAAGATGTTGTCTCATTTGTTGATCTAATTGGACAAGAAGTTTTTGTTGTTTTTTTTAACAACAATTAAAAATCATAATATTTTATTTAAAGAAACAACACTACACATTTGTATGGAAAATGAATTTATTCATAAATTGTTGATAAATAAAGACATATATTTTTATTTATTTATAAGCAAAATATTTTTCTAGAAGACAGTTCAAACGGAATCAACGTTTTGACAATATTCAATATACCGTTTAAACAAACGTTCTATCTATGTAGTCAGCGGCACAATGAACATACCAGAGCGGGCTCACTTATGATGCGTTTCGTTTACCGGTTAGTATATGCGCACCAGTATATTCTATGATAATGTATAATATATATATTGTGTACAAGGCCCGGGACCCCGCGCGCTCCTTTCCACGTGTTTACGCGCATGCACTTCGTAAGGGCGAAGCAAGAAGTGGTTACAAAAGTCACAATACAAATTGATTCCTTGATTTATTCCTTTGTTTTTTATTATTATTATTCACTATTTTAATTTATTAATTATTTACCTTTTTTTTCCTTCAATAATTTAAATTTTATTTATTAAATTGGGGGGTTTATTAATTCATTCACATAATATATAGGTGAAATGTATTAATTAAGTTTTGATATTTTAATTTTTACGTCGCTGTTATAATTAATTGCCGAAAATTAAATTTAAAATAATTCTTAACCATGCAAAAATTTTTTGATATGCCCTCAACAAATCGGCGTGTTTGATAAAGGATACCAGTTTTGTTTTATTTTATTATTAAGGTAACTAAAAACTTCGATAT
Source organism: Chrysopa pallens (assembly GCA_020423425.1). Taxonomy (NCBI): domain Eukaryota; kingdom Metazoa; phylum Arthropoda; class Insecta; order Neuroptera; family Chrysopidae; genus Chrysopa; species Chrysopa pallens. Next base: position 57,748,147 of record CM035594.1, on the reverse strand, counting down.
TTATCAATTTTAAACTAGGAGCCCGTCGATTATGCTTCATATTTGAGATGTTCAGCTCTTTAAGCATCCCGGATCCACCACTATTGCCGGGCTACCAATGAACTACTAATGAGTGATTTTGACTAAAGTTTTATGTTTGTTTCAAATAATGGCCAAAAATATATGCTTACTTTCTAAACATAAGCTAAAACAATTTAATACTTTATATATTGTTCTATTAGATGAAGTCTGATAATATGCATCATTATATATGAGAATCTGTACACTGGAGCTCTTAGTGATGCTGATGACGTATTTAACGACCTTTATGTATGCGATTACTCTATATGTGTACACGTTGATGACTCCTTCGAACTTAACTCGTATATTCTTCGAACTAACTCTCATATATATATAGTCTAGTTAATAATTTTATTAAAGTAAATATTATGACAAAAAAGGTATATAAAAACACTGAATATGCTTCAATGGCTGTCTGTTTATCTATCAGTTAGTCAGTAAGATAGAGTGGTGTTGAAGACGAACAAATGAAGACTTTAACGCAAAAAAATAGAACCAATAAGAAAGTAAATTTCGTTTAATAGATCATTTATTTTAAATGACTCGTATAATTTAATTCTAAAATATTCACTTGTAGGTAAAATCTATGGGCAAGACAGTATCTCTGGTCAAAATAGTGACCCTACACCAAGAACTGCTTACCGTACGTGGTAATCACTACGTATCAATACCATGTTTCTCCCATTTAATCACACATAGTCCACGGTTTTTCTTATCTTTCTTCGGAGGCAATGTTTATTGAATGCACTACTTCTGCAACAGGAACACGCCGGGGTTCCATTTAGTATACTTCACATTTGTTGTGGGTATAAAAATGGAAGCTGTTGGACTTCACTATGACAATGAACTAATATGATGTAAAAGTGATATAATTATATTACCATTTTCTTTCATACATTCTAAACTTTGGATCTATTTTTAATGAAAAATCGACATTTTTCATCTCGCATAACCCCAAATCTATAAATAATCATATAAAAGTTTGGAGAAAAAGTGAACTTTTTTGGCTTTATCGATTTTCTGTTATACATCCTATAAATAAATGAGTGTCGAGTCACTAATTACGTCACCTATAACGATAGTAAGTGAAATGGAATATTATCTTTTCATACATTTGTTTTGAAGTCAGTTAAAATATCAGTATTAGTGATGTGATGTAACAAAGTGAATAAAATGCATTTTGTAAGTAGAAATAAAATACTCTCTGTAGAGAAACAGATGGATGGATAGATGGAAAAGACCAAAGTTATAATGGATTTTGTTTTAATGAAGTTAGTAAGTAACTAAAAAGTTACTCTGACTCTGACTGAATACCTAGTATATATATATATACATAAATATCTACTATACAACAACTTGTGTCCTATGTGAGTGTGTTATGCTTTCTGCCTTCCAATATACATTCTATCTATTCTAAGTATTTAGTGTTCGATCGTTGTGAAGTAATATGGTTGTGTGGATAATGTGAAACATGCAAAATATAACCGTGAATGGAAGAAACATTTTTAAGTAAAATACACTTCAAAAAGTATTTTTTTGATATTTCTAATATTAAAAATTATTATGTATATTCTTAAATTTGTTTCTATTTTGAGCTAAAAGAAACGAAATAATTGGTATCAAAGTGAATTTACATTATGATTTGTTTTCTTTATATGAAGTCAGTTATCAAATGCAAAAAGCTATCTCATAACGCCACTGAATGTTAGTCAAAAAATTAAAAAAATGCTCAATATCAAATACAAAAACGCTCATTGAGCTCTCAAGCAGATCATATCCTTAATCAATGTTATTTCTTAAAATTTGTATATTATCATAGAAAACCAGCATTGTAAAAGATCCTTATATAAATAGTCTCAAATAGTTCGCGTTTTTCGTAATATACTGAACATAATACAAAAAACTGCATGCCTCTACGAATTGTATTTTAAAATCGAGATATTCATATTTAAAATGATCCAAGTACCGAATATATATCCCATTAATACCGAATAAATATACCATAAATATAATATCGTAAATAAATATTCCTACTTCTTAAAATTTGTGTTTAGTTTAAACATGCTAAATTTAACAATTTTAGAAAAATAGGAAAATTCTGAAACCTTAAAATTGATAGATATTTGTTTTGGTTATTGTTATAGGAAAATTAAGAAAAATATGTATAAACCATTTTATCCAATATGTGACAAACGGAATGTCCTTTGTCCAACAAACATCGAAATTGTTTGGTCCCCCAATTTTCAAGTTGTTTGAAGGAACATCAGATTTTATCACGTGGTGAACAAAATAGGTTTTCAATTTATTATTGAAAGACCTTCATTACACAATAACGAAAAAAAAGGCAGTCATTTTAATGCATATGAGAACAATCCAAAATTTTAACGGATTTCGACTTTTCAGAATTATTGTACACGAAATAGTTGATTTATTCATGGTTTAGTTAAAATTTTTAGAACCAATTTGAAATGAAACATGAAAAGCTTTTTTGTTGAATTTTTTTACAAACGATTTTTACATCTAGCCGATTTTAGCAAAAAATATTTTCATTCTTGAATATAAAATTTATTAAAATTACATCCATATTTCGTAACATTTTTTTTTTTTTCAATTTTGAAAAAGTTCAAACAGTGAATCAGTAAAATTAATAACTCCAAGCAAACCAATCTATTTTACCACAAAAAATGTCAATCATCTTAGCAAGAAGCATGAATCTGTTTTCTTTTATTTATGTTGTACCGATACCAAAATTGTTTTTGTTTTCAAGTACAATAGAAAAGGCAGGGATGGTATAGAGAAAAACATACAAATAAATCTGTTACCTGAAAATATTAATGTGATCTTGAAAAGATCAGTTTTAAAAAGAAAATCATATATATAAATTCAATAAAATGAAAATTGATTCCTTGAAAATAACATTTCGATTATTCCATATTGATTGACATTACCCTGCAGAAGGTTTCGTTTCTAGGCTGATTGATTTTATAAATGAAAATTAGTTGATGGTAAATTATCTTTTAAGGATTTCATCCATTTATTGGATATGGAAGTATTTTATGTTGTGTTTGAACAAAACAAAACTATAATATAATAATAGATTTTCATTCACTATTCGCATACTAATCTGATATATTGTAATATTCAAGAAACCAACCAATCTCACTATTTAAACATAAAATTGAATTGATTATTATTTTATTATGTTTTGGAAATTGTTTTCTATCCAACTTATCGTTTAGTGGGTAGTTTTAACATGAGACCGAAGTATAAATTTGATTGTTTGAAACTCTTTCGCTTCATTTGACATAAATATGTTCATTGAATTGTATTTTCAACGGAAACAATCGAATGGTAATCTTTATTTGGTTTTTGGTATGTATAATATAAAATTAACCTCATTTTATAGACTTATTTTGATAGGTTGTATACTGTTACATTTAAAGAATTTTTAATTTGATTTAATTTTTAGTATAATAAATGCAAATATTTTTTTTAATAAAATCAAATTTTCAAATTCATTCTTACATTGATTTAATTCTGGATATAAACATTTAAAGAACGTTTAAGATAGAAGGAAAATTTTTAACACGCAAAATGAATTTTTTTTCAAAGCGAATAATTTTGTTTGAAACATTTTTTCGTTAACTATAATAATTCGTCACAATTTCAAACTTAGCTAACGAAACATACACTGGTTAATAAAACTAATATTATTAAGAGGAAACATTTGTATAACTTATAAGCTAAGAACTACTGGACCGATTAGAAAAACTCTTTCACCATCGGGAAGCAATACTATCCCCGCGTTCATAGTAGACCTTTTATCTCTTTATTCATAAAGAAACGTTAACTACGTGTGAGTCACCACTTGACACCCGCTAGTGTTTTTATAAAGAAATGGGCTAAGTATTGGGTGTATTTTATTAATGCTAATGATTAAAATCAAATATTTATTTATTTGTTCAAATATTAAACTCAATCGAGTATCCAAATAATTAACACATCGCCGTTTCATCAGTTGTTCAAATTGGAGATGTAATATGGAATATAAAATTTCTCATAAAAATACTGTAACCGTATAGACGAGGTTATTTAAGACAATAATGTTCCGATTTTAAAATATAAACCGTAAAATACAATTTTAGTAAAATATTCATGTGTTTTAAAAATATTTGTTTGATTATGTCGCGAAACATGGATGTATACATACTGGTTGAAAATAAAATTTGAATTAATGGACAGGTTTATTGTTGTTACAAAACCAATTTGAATGAAATAAAGACAATAGAAATTATAAATTTAATAGCTTTGTATATTTACATAATAACTGATCGTATATCATTTAAAAAAACATTTTACATATTCAGATAAAAACACACAAAACTATAAAAGTACTAACCAATTAATTTTGTCTTGAATAAATAAAATAAAATCAAAAAAAACTTGTACATACACCAATAAAATTATAAAAAAATAAAAACTCTTCATGAATCCACATCCACCATGTTTTCTTAACTTAAATCTTGTAATAAAAATAAAAAATAATAAATGAGGGTGGTTATATTGTGTTTCATATTTAAAATATCTTAATAATATATTGGCCTTTGTTAGCAGAGTGTATGAGTATCAAAGTAAGAAAATGTTAGATAATTGCCTTAAAAGTAAATAATCGTAAAATTTTATAAGGAAAATTTTTGTTAAAATATCAAAATTATATATTATGACATTTATAGTTATATAAAAACGACCAATAAGGCATATTGTATTGTATACGTACATGTACTGTGTCATTCAAAAAAATTTGTATGCATTTTTTCTGCAATCCGAAAACCAATGGATTTTTAAGAGCTTTTATTTAACTTGCAATGTATCTTTGTTAGGGTCAAATCATGCAAGCTGAAATTCTAGCCACTTTCTGTTATCTATTCATGTCTTGAAAGATAGATAATCTAATAACAATGAATCATGGCAACCCGACCCTTAGTTTCTGAGAAATACAGCAACAAATATACACACAGATATACATACATAAAAACATACAAATATTTATAAAATCTGGCGCACTTGTCTAGAACAATATGGACCCACACAGTCGCTTAAAACAAGATTCTGAAACTGGAATATATATGTTTCGTTCGCCTTTGAATTTGAAGCACGCCTTATGAATAAAATTCATGTTTTTTTAGTATTAGAAATATTTATCAGAATGCAGATCTTTTTGCCTGGATTGAATTAGAGTGTACATTCGTAAAACACCTCTTTCCTATTTAAATACATTTTGTCGTTATATGTCAGTGTTATATGTATAAATATAAATATGGGTGCTATTGGGCGGTGAACATTTAAATTGTTTTGTGGGGTTAAAAATAAGATGATGGCAATACACACTTATATTAACCGACTTGAAAAAGGAGGTTCTTAATTTGACTGTGTTTTTTTTGTATGTTTGTTAACTCAGAACTAGGCAGAACATACTTTGATGATTCCTTTTTTAATTTTAAAGCTCGTCCTTTCCATATGATCCCATTTCAATTTGGCCCAGATCTGATGACCCTAAGGGAAAAATAATTTTTAGTGATCACATTTCATCCACATGGAACTTTTTTGTGGTTGTATGCAACACTCAAACAAATTAATTGGTTGGCGTCGACTGGAAAAGGTAATTGATGACAAGGAGAAATTTTTATGTATTTTTAACTTTTTAGTTTATTTATTTGAAGGCGGTTCTTTTTTTAAAATATTTTATTGGTGAATTGGTTTGGTGTGTCTGTTTGTTAACAATGTGAAATTGTGTATTTTATTTAATCTATATGTGCTTTGTGTACAATGGTTAAAGGTACCTTTTTTTAAACAAGAAATATATGTGTTTCAATCTTCTTAAAACCCTCTCGAAAATCATAAAACTTATTACATAATATTTAAAGGTATTATGTAACATTGAGAATTTATATTTTTCTTTTTTATTTGTTATATGATTAGATTTCATTTCTTTTAATTGGAATTCACTGAATTGGTGGTATATCATAAAGATTTTTATTTTATGAAATGTCAACCATCGTTTAGTTTAATAAAAGTATTTTTTCAAAATTTTCTGCTTGGAATATCATTTGTTGAATATGTACCTACTTCTCTTTTTTAACCGACTTTAAAAAAAAACATCTCTTTTCGCAATTCGACAGAACGGAATTTGATGGTTCTTCTTTTGTTGGAAAAAAGGTGGCAAAAACAATTTTTTTTTATTTCTGTAAAAAAAAAATTTTTTTTAAATCGCCTTAAAAAAATAAAAATTTAATTTAAAAATAATTTAAATTTATTTAAAAATATTTATACAAATATATTTTGTACTTGAAAATATCATATTCTTATTAATTGAATCCTTTGTAATTTTAATTGACAAACTGACGGAATTCGGATTCTTAACCTTCAGGTGAAAATCTTTAATTACTTGAATGGTTTAATCTATACGATTATTGTCTGATGAGAATGTGGAACTTCATAATATATAGTCGTTAATATTTTTCAATTAAAGGTATAATTCTTAAGTCTTTATAATTTTTTGATAAATTAATATTTAATGAAGCGTCTTAATAATAAATAATTACAGTTTTTGAGTGATGTGACACAAAATGACCTACATAATTAAGTACATATTTTATGTTACTTAAAAATAAATTATTCATACTTGATATTTATTTTATGACGTAGTCATCACAACAAAATAGTTTTATTCAAAACTGGAATAATATATGATAATAAAACATAATAATAATAATATTTTTAAGGATTTTTAACAACACCAAAAGCTATAAAAGTTATGCCCTATAAAATATTTGTCGTAAGACCAAGTAGTAAGCAAACATCTTCTTCTTTAATGCATACTTACTACTTTCGATGTAGTGCTAGTAATATTATATGAATTACTAAATATGACGAAATGATAATAATATTACAGTATAATGTATGCAGTGTTTGTGTGTTTGTATAAGCAATAATAATAATGAGGGTCGTATATTTTCAACCAGGAAATTTATTAGAATGGTGGTTAGTGACCAATATTTTCGGTGGTTTCACATTGAGTTTTGGAATTACACAGAAATTTTGTTATACAAAAAATTGTAACTGCTGGACTCAAACGCCATTCACATATTAGTAACGTAGCTCTTAGATGACATCTAGTTTTGAAATTGACATATTTTTGTGTAGCATTTTAGAAGATAGAGCCGAAGCATGTAATAATGATGAACAAGAACGAGAACGAGAAAGATAAAAGCCAAGACCGATCAAAATGTGTAAGAGAAAATTGAAGATTGTTTTATAAATTGGAACGAAAACAAAGGTTTCTAAATTTAAAACTTCCCTTATAAATAGCATATAAATAGGATATTCGAGAATATTCCAGTTTAATTTTAACACTAAATTTTAAAAAAGGGAAAATGAAAAACGTTATTACTATTTGAAAAAAAAAAATTCTACAAGTGTATTCAACGAAAACGTTTAAAGCGGAAAATTTATTTGTTAAGAAGCAAGACTTACACCAGGTGCTAAAACAAAGGGGGCAATACAAGACAGAGACAGATACCAAGATGTAAACATTTGTATTTAGCTTGGTTATGCTTAGCTTTGTAGGTTTCCAAACCCTTTTTTTTGGCCTTTCAGCCAATAAAGGTAAAATTTGCGAATACTGTAATGAAATAACGAATACAGCTAAAAAAACACTATCCTGAAATATATAAATATCATTAGCTACCTTTATTAGAAGTTTAAAAGTTAAGAAAAATTTCTCACACTAAAATAAATAGCTTTTGATCCTTATAGTCTTATAGCATGTCCATCTTGAATACGGAAGGTAATGATGAAAAATTTAGTTTTAACTTTCCGCTATTATAGAAGATTTTGTATTTAAGGATTATTTAAATAGAAACTAAGTTGTATGAAACAATAGCGTATCCAACATACCATCGTTGTATTTATTATAATTAATATTACATAAAATCTTTAAATGTAAGTAGAAAATTTAAAACTATTTTCATCCTCAACTACCTTTCTATAAATGAAAAAGCATTATTTTATTAGTTTATGTATGACACATATTCTTTTATGTTTGACACATATGCGATAGATACATTAACAAAATAAATATCGAATATCGCTTGTAATACCTACTTAACATTTTTTATGAAAAAAAAAAAACTATAAAAATAATTTTCATATTAACATGATTTTAAAATATACGGATCAAACTGTTTAAGTTCTGAATCAATGAATTTACCATTTATTGAAATAGAATTTTTGAGCAAAGTATTTATTCTTTTTATTATGGAAAAATTAATTTCAGAATTGCTTTCTTATTTTTACAGAAAAGTATGTATTCTTCCTATAAGGTAATACCGTTTTAGAATGCATAATATATCGTTAACAACTGACAAATTCATCAAATTGAAGATGGACATTATTTATTAATAGTTTGTATTACAAACAGTTGATTAAATTGTCATTAAATACTTATAATCGAAATGAACTAATCAACAGTTTGACAATTGTCAATAACAGATGATGTACAGTCAACCAGCTTGTACAAAACACATTAATTACATATTTAACCATATAAATTAACCTGAATGTCTAATAATTTGTCGCTAATATAATCAACTGAATTCATACATATGTATAGTAATCAAGTACCTTTAAATATCCATTGTTTGAAAACTAATTTAAGTATTTGGAAGTACCTATGTAAAATATGACTATTGTGTCAGTTATTAATATACACACAAATACTTATAGTACGAATCATAGGTAAATTCTAAAACTTACATAAATTATCATTAATATTTAGTGTTATTCTAATTTATAGTGGTAGAAGGTACAATCATATTATATAAAACTTAAACAACGTTGTAATGCGACAGATTTAGCTATAGTCTTTTGTATGCGAGAATAACTTATTCGATGCGGATTTACTCCCACGGCTTGTTTATGCCTGGCGTATCTATACTCCTAATATTTTTTCCACCCTGACTACAAACGCTCCTCAATGCTGGTGGTGTGACCTGTTTCTTAGAGTCACAATTTTAAACACTTTTTTTTTTTTTATAAATTGAAATCCGTATAACGTCTATCGTCTATTGAAGTCTCTAGGACCCCAGTTCAAGCCCAGGGTTTTCGTTAATTCCTAGCTGAGCCTATGTACAATCCAGGTATCAAAAGCTCCTGTTTTAATTAGTGTTCACACTCACCGCTAGAGAACTCAAGGACCGCTCACTGACGGGGAGTTTTATAAGTTTATCGGTTGTGCTATTGATGGCTGCCACACAACCGTGCTCAAAACAATATTTGCACAAACACTCTCCATCTTAAACACAACTTGTCACTTGTTTTTGTATTAATTGGTGTGTTTAGATAGTTAGACTTTATTGAAAGGAATTGTACCTGCTGGTTATCGTATATCACATTATAGTTAAGTCCTAGATTTTGTCTAAACATGTGATAAATGTGTTATTTACATAAAATAACAATAAAATACTAGCGTACTTCCAACAATAGACCGACTGCCCATTATGGTTTCAAAAATCCATGAATGTTTTCAATCAATTAAATAAACTTTTCCAAATGTGGTACTAAGGAAAAATAAACTTTTTGATTTTTTGAGTTTATATGTCAGTATTAAAACAATGAATGCACATACAAAAATTGGCGGATGAAAAATGAAAATTTTTACTGAAAAACAGTGAAAAATACTTTTTAAAGAGATTAGTTTGGGTTCATTTTATTGATTTATGAATATTTATTTTAGTAGTGAGGTTTTTTATTGAATATAACGGGAACATATATAATTATTGATAAGGTATAATATGGTCATGGGAAGTGTATTTTGTGTGTAATTGAAAAAATTATAATATATTAAAATATCGAGTTGTGTACTGATAAGAAATATTGAGTTGAACAAAAAGTGCATTGTATTTATATGTGTTTATTAAATGCTTCATATATATATATTATTTTTTAATATTCTGATAGAAATTTTCGTGATTTCATAACGAAAATCAAAATGATATTCAGATATTTTCTTCGTTCAACAAAATATAAGTCAAAATTATCTTCCTTCTACACAAATCTTAGAGTTTTTTACTTAGACTAGGAGGTTTTGATTACTGGTTGTTTGAGCGACAGTTTATCAATTATAATTATCGAAGCGGGGCGGTGAAATTGATGATTATGGAGATATCTGTAGTTTCGTTCAAACAATTTCAAACATTTGTCTTGATGGATCTCACAAGGCCAAAAAAAAAAAACTAAACAAATTTCATCAAATCTTTACCACATGAACAAAAGTTTAAGCAGAACAAACAAAGATAGATAAATACAAAACGCTTTGATACACTTTGATACACTTTGATAGGTCAATAATTTCTGTTAACTTCAGTTGGGTACATGCTACGTATTAAGTTTTTCGATGTATTTTTCGATCAATTTTTAGAATATTGCTCAAACGATTGTCAAATAACATCTTCTCGTTCAAAATGGTACAACTACATTCACTACCTTTCGCTACCTTTTCGATACTATTAAATAGGTTAATGTACTGAAATATAAATAAACATAAATAAATTTGATTTATAATTATGTTGTTTTTGGAGACAATATGATAATATATATAAAAACTATCCAAGGACTGTAATTGGCTACATCATATCGAAGATGAAGTATATAAATAATCTTAAGTTTATAAATCGGAAAATTATTGATTCCATCGTTCAAAGTCATATTCACTAAGCCTATTTTATTTATGATAATTATAATGCGCAATTTATGATTACACGCACAACTTAGTATTATTTTGTATTTGTATTGATAGTTTTTATAAAAAATTTTAGTGTTAAATGTAGAACACTACACATAAAATATATCACTTACACAAAATAACTGATGCATTATGATTCTGAATAGTTCCTTGTAGTACCAAAAGAAAAGCGAGAGTAGTGCCGTGAAATACCCGCAAGTTCTTTTCGAATTTTACAAATTCAAATAAATTTGAACTCAATTATTTGTCGGTATTTGATTTGCTCTCCTTTTAGACTCATGGTATGAGAATCATATGGTATCTTTTTAGACTCATAAGTAAAACATTAAAACAAAACAAATAATATCTCAAACATATTCTCCTGATCTCCTACTTCTTTTATACCATCAAATCGCATTTTAAACTATACATCAAACCTTTGTATAAGGTTTTTTTCGTTAATATATGGCAAAAAAAAAATACGTGTAGAAAAACATCAAACGAAAAAATAATTTACCAACAATGATGACGTCAAACCAAACAAAAAGATGAAATTAAAGTAAAAGTGAACAATCAATTTAATGAAGGAGAAAATAACACAACAATAATAAATATATATACCCAACCAGAAAAACCAATCACTAAATAAACCCAAAACCACATTTCCCAAACATACACTCTGTCATATACCTACCATATACATAATATTGTGTTGTATTTTATGGCCTTCCTTATACACTTACTGGGTAGTGTATGAAAACGTTACAATGTAATTTTTAACGAGTTTATTCTATGGGAAAAATATTATAATCCTAATAAAGACATCAATTATGTGGTAGATATTTTAATTTCATGTCACAATTGCAATAATATTGAGTGTAATAATTATTAAATATTTAAGACAAGTTCTGTTAGGTTCGCTGTTTTCTTATAAGTTTCTGAACGACGAAAAAGGTCTTATTTTTTAAAATGATATTAGTAATATAAAAAATCCTAGCCGTCACCTTGTCCATCGCTACAATTTATATTTTAGGATAGCTTAATAATTGAGCAAGTTTTTGCCCTAAAATAAGAACACATAATTTAGTAACTGTAATTGACAGTCATTGGTCATTTGGCAGTCTAAACATGGACTCGGAGAGCGTGTCGAAGTATTTTAAATTTTGAATTTAAAAAGTTTTATTTTTATTTCTAATATTCATTTCTTTATTATAGATTCTGTAATAATATTCTCTTTAAGTACGATTATACACTTTGAATATATTGACTAAACGAAGTATTAGTTAAGTAATTTTCAAAGGTTGGATCAATATTTGAATCAAGTTTGAATCTAAAAGCTATATGTAATAAAATATAACTATATAATCTCCACCAAGCTAGCAGATCGAAATATTTAAAATTGAATTTAAATATGCTCAAATCTAGTTGGTATTTAGGTGCTTTTTGATATGTATTTAATTAATCAATTAAATCAAAATTACCAAAAATATCATTGCACATCTTGTAATAAAAGAAAAACATATTAAAAATTGAATTTAAATATGCTGAAAATTAGGTGCTTTACAGATGCAGCAAAATTTAATTAAATGATCAAATTTTTTATTAAAAGCATGATATCACCATAGCAGTGCATCATAATGATTCAATATTCTTCAATAAAAATTTGTGCCCTTATTTAATTTTGTAGCACCTAAGAAGCACCTATTTTTGAGGATATTTAAATCGAATTTGGAATGCTTTGCTCTGCTAGCTTCATGGAGATCACTATATAGGTATTTGCTGTTTGTTGACAAAAACATTTATGTGGTATTACAATTATGTTTTCAGTAACGAACAGTAATACTAGATGGCCTTACTAACCACCATATATGTATGTATATGAAATAGCTTTTTTTTTTTCTACAAAAGCTTTTGTTTCTCTGATGTAATAATATTATGTTCTATCACTCTCTTTTACCTATTTATTAGTATGTATGATAAATATTATTTGTTGTATTTTGATTTAATTTTATATCTAAATTATATGAACTTACAGAGAATATACAAAATACTGAGAGCAAATTTTATGTTCTAACCGTGAGTATGTGTTTTTGATAGAGATCTCTACAGGCTCTTTTAATAAACACAATCTGTAATATACATGTTAAATGAGCATTTCCGTGGGCTACAAAATTCATTTTTGAAATATATATTCACTTAAGAATCCCTTAAGGATTTTTTAAATATATATCCCGTTAAGGACCCACAATAAAAAATTAAGACTCTATTTTTATGTTTAAAATATGCATATCAAATTTAATAAGCCTGATTTAGATGCTTTTCTTTGGTTGTTAATAACATAAGCTTGATTTTATTTCAGAATTTGTTTTCCATTCCGTAACTATTTTCATTTCATATGGTGTTGCTTCATTATATGCTGATATGTATTATGTATATTTTTTAATTTCATTATGATATGGGCAAGTTGGTGTTTTAATATTGTACTCAAATTTTATTATTCTAATTTGTAACGTAAGTGTTTTTTTTTTAATCGAAGAGTTATAGTAACTTTTATATTTAGCGAATTCTATGTTCATTATTTCAGAAATTGCTTATAAACAAAATATGTGATACATTGTTTGCTGTATAGAAATTTTGTTTATTCTCTCTAGAGAAAATACGTTTAATAAAATGAATTATTATGTAGGAAAATTAATTAAAATTTGATATGGTCAAACTAATTACTAATGAAATTGAAATTAATTTAATTTTTATTTAGATATATTGAATGTTTATATATTTGGACCAAAAGCGGATAGACGTCGGAAATGTTCGTCTAGTGGATAACACCCGAAATGTAACGATACTATATTTGACCGGGTTTGTAAAAGTAAAAACATACAAGATGATTTTGTATTAAAAATCGGATTGATAAAAAAAATTTTCATTTTTTAAATACTTTCAAATTTTGTTTGGTCAAAGAATATCTCCAAAGAACTGGATAAAAATAACCAAACCTATTCTAGCAGGAGTTTGAAGAAGAATCGGCCAAGCTTCAATTGCCCTTTGAAATCCGGAGTGCTAAATTTATTAACAGGATTTCGTCTTTAAAGAGAATAGAATTTAGATGCAACAAAAGCGAGTTTATTTCTAACTTAAAATAAACTTATGAAAGATTTTAAATAGAGTTTTTACGTACAAAACGCTTCTTTATGTTTTGATGCACTACTGTTAATATTACAGGTTTTTTCCATTTGTTAATTGAAAAGTTTCATAAGCAAAATAGTAAACAAATGTGAAAAAAATATTCAGTGAGGTTTAAATAAAAATAAACCAAATTTTTTTTAAAATTAAATGCATTAAATTTTAAATAAATTTCCAAAAAAAAAAACCAAATTGTGATAAAATTGTTTTTATTAAAATTGAATTTAAAAAATAAAATAAATAAATAATTTACACATTAAACAACATATTTTAAAATTTATTCATTAGAATTTTGTGTATATAAAACAGATATGTATGAAGTTATTTATATATTTTTTATTGAAAATAATTTTTATACATAAAATATTAAATATTTATGACCAAATATTAATTTTATCATAAATATTGTACAAATCAGACAATAGTTGCATTTGGATTCCGCACCACTGAGTAATTTTAATCGATTGTTATCATTAATGCATATTATTGTGACTAAATAACAGTTTGTTAAAAATTCTTTATTCCAACTTTGATTTCCTTGGAGCTTCCACGCGAAATGATTTTAAAATCCCATAAGATTATTTAGCTTGATGTAAGAATAAATATATTACAAACTTTATTGGTGAAAAAAATTAAATAATCTATTTTTACGGCTTTTGTTAATTTTGATTTTCAATTCCACTTTATTTATTAATTAAAAAATGGTTTTAATTAAAAAAATTAAAACTTGAAAGTTATTAAAAAAAAGGGAACGTTTTTTAGAAATATCCTCATGTACGTCCCTCCCCGTTACCAAAATAGATGAGCAAAATCGGTCTATTGGGTTCAGAACCCAACTTTTGAACCATAAAGGATTTAAAGAAAATTTTCAGATCAAATTTAAATACAATATATATTATAATATATCTATTTATAGCTGTACAGACTGTATATTTAGATTATTTAATGAATGCTAATGATTAAACATAGTTCAAACATTCATACTAAATTATTTATTGAGTATCTAAACAATTAACTCTTAGTTAGTTCTTGTCTTCTCTTGCTTAATCTAGGATTGCCTAATATTCTACTGTATCTATATAGATATATTTTATTGTATTAAGATTCTCAGAACATACATCGTGTCCACATATTCCTGTAGGCACGATGCTTGATTGATATTTCGTAAAATAAAATTAACCAATGATTTAAAAAAAAAATATATATAAAATTCTGTTTTGTATATTTTATGATTTTATTATCGCAAACAATAATGGACACTAACTATATTAATAGAGTTTACCCGAATGCATGATCTTTATATTGGTTTTATTCATTACATATTATTTACACACTAATATAACCGTTTTGAACTACTATGAACTATAATCAGATACGTATTTTGAATATTAATGTAAAACGAATGAAGCCAACAACTAAAAGTGTTAATTGTTTAGATACTCGACATATGAACGAGTATTGGAATGTTTGAACTATTATTAGTCACTAGCATTCTCTAAAATAGTCTACATATGCCGTCTATCCTTTGTTAATATATGCATATGACCCTAGTTTGTTTCTTTGTTTGTTTAACTAATCAACCAATTTTAAACATGCCGGAGGCAGACATTTCGTTTTCTCGAGACCCAGTATTATATCTCTTCTAGTATCCTGAGTAGCCATTCGCAAAAGTCGAAAATAAGAATTTAACAATTAAAATAAATATTATTAACTCTGGTATGTTTAAATACTTTTACCAGCCATTTGATGTGATTATTTACAAAATTTATAGAGAATCTTCACAGCTGACAAAAAACAAGTTTCGTACAAAAGTTGTTAATTCGTGTATTTTATTATTCCCGAAATAGGTAATCGTGAAGGCAATCTATGTATAAAGCATGTATTATATCGTATGCTTATCTAACTAAATCCAACCCTGTTGGACAACGGACACACAGATCGACTCTCTTTCCATCATCTAAAGGTATGTTTTATATCACAATCATAATAATAGTATACATGTTTTATTTAATGAAGCCAAATAAATATCGTATAACAATTTTTGGTCTGGTTTGTAATATGACACCGATATAATTACCAATCAAATAACAAAGATAACACCGGAAACCATTTTAACATTATATTGTATGAAGTTTATACATATTTATATATATATATATATATATATATATATATATATATATATATATATATATATATATATATATATATCAAGTCCTATACGTGCTACCAATAACAGTAATATTATTTTTTATATGTTGTGAGCTTGTATAGGAACATAATCGAGCTCCGGTATCACCATTGATAAATTCTAGGAAATATATATATTGAAATTTCACAATTAATTTTTTTTTTTTGTTAGTTCAATTGAAAAGCCGTATGAAAGTTTTTTGGACATTTTGTTCACGCAGAATTGAAAAAGTTACTAAAGTTATATAGTGACTACATTGAGTATATATTCAATCTATACAACACCGGAACACAGTAATCCTTGATGTTCATCAATCCATATTCTGAATGTGTTGTTGCTTAACTTTAATGATCGGTTGAGATCGGTAATTACGCTACGTCAGTGGGGGTCTAAAATTTGTTAAATATGTCAACGTTTGGGAATATACTGAGCAATTTTTTGTTTCGTGTTCGCCGGTCTGTTGGTTTGTTGGTATTCAGTCCGTGAAACTCATTCAAACGAACGAGGATATTTGCATAACTAATTGACAAATATTAAAAAAATTGTGGTAAATAATAATGGAGATGATCAGTTTCTACTTAAGTCTTATCTATCAATTACCGTTCCGGTATAAAGTGGTCGAAACCTACCGCGTTTTTCACTTAAATGCCTTTATCCTGTAAACCGTTCATCCGACGATGAAATTTTTTTGTGCATTAGTAGTTTATATTCTGGGTTAAATTGAAAATCAAAAAAGTCAGTATTCTATCAAAGAAAATTTTGTATTAAATAAATAATTATTTTTCATTATATCCATATTCCAATTCAATCGGCGAAGTCTTGTGAGAAATATAGCTATTTAAGTAAATATATTCGATTAATGGTATTTTTACATAAATGCCGATATATTGTGATTATTCCAAATTTTGGCACAGAAAAATTGACATTTAGAAAATAAATAAATGTATTTTTTCTGCTCACATACAAATGGAAACTCATTCATTGAAGGCGTATCAGGCGAACAGCTTTTAAATGAACATATTTGCACATCACGAGAAAGTTTTGTGTAATTTATTGGTAGTGTATTTTGTATGTAATTGCTACGAATTATATTCAAATGTTTAATAACAAAGAAAAATATGGTTATAAAAACTAGGAATTCAATCCTTTTACAGACACAGTGTGCCATGTTCGTACTTACAAAGATTGTTAACAAAGAATAGGAATTTTAGTAAGTTGCCGTGCTAATAAATTTAATGGTGTTAATATTAACTTTTTATATTTAATACGTTTTAAACATAGAAATTAATGTTCCATAACTAAATTTTGTATGTTTAGAAGCCACGAACATATTTTAATTTTTCTTATTTATTATATTTTAAAACATGAGTCCAGGATTTATGATACAAAATAACCAATCCCGGAAATTGAGTAAAAAAATGTGAAAATTGTGTTGGCCATATTTTCAAATAATTATTAAATCAGAAAATATTAAATTAAATCATAAATTCGGTAAATCCGCCTCTGTACGTGTCAATATTTGTTATATATATATATCGGAGTTTTTTTTTTTTTTATTATTAAATGAGAAAATAAATATAAATTGAAAATTGATATGGAATGAACGAAAGATTTTTCTCTCGTAACAAAACAAATAAAATAATAACTTCTAATACATATATTTTTCTTTCTTACAAAACCATTTTTCTTCTGTGATGTAGTCGAAAGATATTTTCTAGGTTCTCTTTGAATGAAATTCTTTTAACTATATCACATTACCAGTTTTCCATAATAGCTCTATTTTATAAAATATATATTACTATACTAATTTATGGTTCATTTGATTTAAAATAAATTGTATATACAAATTAGAAGTAAATAAATGTTTTTTTAATTCCGACATTAATATAATAGATTTTATGATATTCTATGGTTAATAAGATCAAAATATTAATCGAAACGGTAGATTTTACAATACTATTACCATTTGCAAATATTTTTTCCAAGAACTCAACATTCTAACACTACCGAGCATTTATATCTTGGTATCTATATGTTTTGTTACAGGTATTTGCCTTTTTTTTTTAATCGGATAATAAATTCATGAAATTCTATCACTTTTTTGTAAAAACTAGGTTATCTTATATTTATTTGGTTTAATTAAACGGGTAGACTTTAGGACTATAATATTAATCTATTTTGATATCACCGATTAATAACCGCAATTATTTTTTGCAATTGTTTGTCTAAATTTTTATTCACTTTTTTCAATAAATTTTAAAATATTTTTAACTTCTAAAGACATTGAAACTTTGTATTAATATTATTGAAAACTTAATTTTAATTTCTTAAAAATTCTAATTTTAAAGTGAATTAATGAATTTCCTATTATTGTGAATTTAAACCAACTCTTTTAAATCATTTTTATGACTGAATAAATCTAAAAATTTTATATGAAAATACGTTTAAGGTAAAATACATTAAAAAACAAAAAAATTAGCAAATACTTGTTCTATTTTATGAAAGATAAAATAAACAACAACATACCCATTTTTAAATGTAGGAAAAAAAGTTTTTGGTGTAGTAAATTTATATGCGATAGAGACAAATCTCACAGGATTCAAACAAAATTATTTACAAAACTGTTACTAAATCTTGTTTTTATTTTTTGTGTTTACGGTATACAAGATATAAAAATGTGATCGTCACTTAACCTCTATATTCTGCAAAAAAACATTTCACAAAACCACTTAAATTAATCCAATGATGAAAAATAAGTTGTGGATTTCTAATATATGGATTTCAAAAATGTACGATTAAGCAGTTAATTTTTAGAGTAGGTATTTATTTCATTCACTTTTAACAAACTGCATTGCAGTAGCTTTTTTCGTTCTACGTTCGTTAAATCAGAAAATATAATAAAAATGTGTTGGTTTCACAGAGATTTCAACTAGTTTTTTTAAGCGAATGCTTGAAGAAGACATGTAATAATTTTGTCTCACTGAAACTATGTAATATGTGCAAAAGCATAATATAATTTTTAAGTATTGTCTATAACAAATTTAATAAAAATCTAACTACTTGGCACAATATTTTTCTTTTTATTCTAAAAATTTTTAAATATACATTTTACAAAATGTTTTCATAAGTGAACAAAATACTCAAATAAAATTTGTATTTACAATTTTTCTTCCAGTTCAATAGTTTTGATATACTTTACTACGTCAATTTGTACGAGTGTATATGGATGTCAGAATATAAATAAATACACAAAATGAAACCAGCCCTCAAATACACGGGTAAAAATATACAAAAAAAAACTTTTTTAATCTTTTCGATAAAAGTGACCAGCGGTACAAAAGTAGCTACAACCTACAATTGGCAAACCTCTATAATAATATATATGGAATGTTTTTATTTTTAGTGAAAAACAAACAAAAATAAAACAAAAAACTTTTCTACTTTCCTGTTTGTTTTTTTTTCTACTCCTTCCATAATTTTTATTTTATTTGTTATACTTTTATGAATCTGAAAATATTTTCCTAATAGTTTTCGCTATGTGTAAACATTATTAGTATATTTATTTTCCGATTATCTTAAAATTAAAATCAATAATTATTGGGAACATATTTATTATGGTTATAGTCTTTCGGGTATAAAATAACACATTTTGATTTAAATGAACGATACTCGTATGGCTTACCTTCTTGACCTTATAAAAAAGTCTTAGAAAATTGACAAATGGAGATTTTGTTCTTTAAAGTAGGCAAATTGTGAATGTTAAAATTTTAGATTATACAAAAACAGACACACATGATAACCACGTAGTTGTTACGACTCTCCAAAAATATTAAATAAATTTATAAATGTGCCATGCTCTGATCTTCAGGTAAGAGAAGGAAGCTAAGCTCCGACAACTTTTTATACTTAACACACATACTATGCCAAAGCATATTAATTTTAGTTTAAAGTTTGTAACGCTACTTAATAAAGACCGCCCAAACAAAATTTTGGTAAAGGTTTTCATACAAACACAAAATTAGTCCAATGCTGTCATTACGATAGCTCAAAAACAAAAATACGTAACGAGTTGATAGTTTGGTGACCTATTTTTAACATATAAAGTGAGTATAAACAACTTTTGTTTGAAACTATTTCTCGTTAAATCTTTAAGTTCTACCCAATTTTGGGAAAAATATTCCACAAAATAAAAGTATCTAAACAATGTCGAGTATCTAAATAATTAACTCTGTAAGTTGCTGTCTTCACTTCTTATATTTTGCGTCAATTTTAATTTTTTATATTGTAATAATATTGATAATAATATTTACCGAATAAAAACCAAAGATGAATTCGTTTTTTTCTAAAAAGAATGAGTTATGTTTTTGCAAATTAAAGTATACTGTCTCTCCTTTTCTAACACATCTAAAGAGAAAATTGATAGTTATAGTTTATATTCCAATCTAGACTAAAATAAGTATCACTTGAACATTATTATATATACTATACATAAATTCAGTATGTTAAGTCCTCCAGTATTTATCATTTATCAAACGATATTAGTCCTATATGCTGTCTCTCTGATAATAATACTTTAAAATGAGTGATTTATGTAGTTACTTAAATTAGTTATGTTCGAACAATATTAATAATAATAATACTATAATCATATAACTAACGCCTGTAACAAACACCAACCGATACCTAAGTACATCATCATCATCGATATCTACCTTTCTCGCTATAGTACTAGTGAATTCATGTAGATATGAAATAGAAATCAGTGAACCAATAATAACTACTAATATCTCGACTGTAATATTATAACCTTTAAAAGCTATCATAACAATTTGGTGTGTAGATGTCGATACATTTATCATAATTATATCAAATTATATAATGTATAAATTTTAAGTGTATACTGAAATGTTGGGAGGCACACATGCTACTAAAATCTATGGTCGCTAAATATGCGGTTCATCTTTATTTTACATAGCCTATTTAAATGGCAGTCAGCATATGATGTTATTAATAAATATTCCTTCATGAGCTTTTGTTTGAGGTGTTCATTCACGGAATCTGGAAAATTTTTAACCACAAGATAAGTTTAAAATGGTGAGAACTATATTGCTACTATATTTTAAGTGGTGTATCCAAACTCGAATATTGGAAAACTTCTATTTTGAGAATGAATTTAAAAATAACTTTTACTCAGTTGTCTGCCTGTTTAACTGTATTATTTCATTTCCTTGCACCTCCACCATATTTTGATAATTAGACCGCATTTTATGTCTATGTTCATGTAAGTATATATGTAGTCAACTCAAGCATACGATTATATTATATATGCTTAAAATTAGGTGCTTTTATGGTGCTATTTAGGTGCTGCAAAATTGAATTAGGTGCTTAAATTTTTAATTGAGAAAATTGAATGATTATGGGGCACTGATGCCGTAATATCTGACAGAGCAATTATATCACTCTGGCATTTTGCATACTTGTTAGGTGTATCTAAAAAGCACCAGATTTTGACCATATTTTAATTCAATTTTGAATAGTTAATATGCCACTGCTTGACACTTTTTTTACCAGTGATTCATATAAGTGACACAGTACATACAAAGCACCTAATTCGTATTTACATTATATTATAAATATTTTGAATCATAATTAATAATTGCTATCATTCGATTCCTTAACTTATTTCAAAGAATCGGATGGTTTCTTTTCATGAAGGATACTTTTTTAAAACATTAAAGCTTTTTGAAATTATTAGGCTATCCATTAATAATCTTAATTCATTGTAATTAAAGGAACCGCTATATTTTGATAGCCTATTAATATTCAGACAATTGTAGCTTTATTTACACAGTTTTTCACATAATGATTTTTCTGTATCTTAAGCTACGATTTAGATCACGTAGAGTAAAAATGCATCATCACTTTCTAATTTTCACAAAATAGTGAAGTTTAAATTCCATTAATTCCATAAAATTTTGAATAAAAGGCATTAAAATACCAGTGAAACAAAAATAGAATAAAACAATAAAAATTAAACCAAATGATCATCAAAAGACTCATGGCTAATATTCTTGGCATCAAATCTATATATTCTACATAAACCTGTATTCAATCCTGTAATTAATACTGGTTCAATGATAAGTTTTCCACAATTATAGTTACATAACATTTCAACAATCTTCTTGGTCACTAGAATGTCATTAGTAATACTAACTAACTAACTAGTTACTAACCATATACCAACTTCATACTAAAATAGATATTAAACTGGCTGTGGAAATTAAACTGATTCTGCATTTATTATTAACATATTAAAACACACCAAGAGAAATGTTTTATATGCAGCCAACAGTAATAATATTATTATCACCAAAAAAGCTTGTTGAAAAGTCATATTTGATATCGTTTGGGTGGTAATTATGCTGCTGACTTTTAATTATTTAAAAAATTTATGCAGTTATAATGTTGAGACAAAAATGGGATAACTTTTAATTCGATATATGCATTACTTGTTGCATTAAAAAGGAAGTTCGTCCCGTTGCCATCACGATAACTGAAAAACAAAAAGAGCTGAAATTTTAGTGACGTATTTTTAGCATAAAAATTGAGTTGAAGTTCGTGAATGAGCAAAATCGGTTTATTGGGTCCTTGACTCAACGTTTAAACTTTAATAGAAAGAAGAAAAATTTAAATACAAAAAATTTTTATTTCTTTGAAACTAACAATTTTTTTTAGAAAATTTTTTTGTTACGATTCGCATTTAAGCACAAATTTAGATATTTATTACATAATGGTAATAACAATACATATTGCTATAACAGAAGTATATATAACTGTATACACTGAACATTTATATTATTTTATGAATGCTAATAAAAAATTGCCTAAATAATGATATTAAATAATATATAAAGTGTCTAAACAATTACTCTTTTAGTTATTTTCACTTGTTATATATAACTTAATATTTGAAGGATATTATTAGGAACTAAGCAAGATGGTTTTTTGGTAAAATTATTACGGTAGAACATGTCACATCGAACAAACAATGAGAATAAAAGTCATATATATGCTGTAACCATAGTAGCAATTATTTTGCAAATAGTAGCATAATTCGAATAAAAACTATTGTATGTATATCTAGATAACTAAATAGGCCTACGAATTATTGATTTTACATAAATTTAATATTACATGTACATGTTGTATTGTAACCTTTATTTACAAACTTGTGTGTCGTCAGTAATGTTGTTATATTGTAAAAGCATCAATTATTATTTTAGATATTAACATGTATATAACATATAGCATAAATCAATTCCAAATTTGTGGTATTTTGTAGTTTTAAGTTAAGCAAACTTTCATTGACACACGTATATTGTCTTTCGAAATATTGTTAAGAAAAGTTTGTCATCATTTGCAATAAACATTCATTATGTATGTTTTTGAATCCGGTAATTAATGTGCATTTGTAATTTTAATAATAACCATAACAGTCTAAATCGTTGGAGAGTATTAACTTAAATTTGGATTTGCTTCTGTTTTTTTTTTTGTTTTCTATTTCGGTTTGATATTTTGAATTTTTCAATTCTTTGTTAATTGAAGTTTTTCATGTATTTTATCCATATATGTTTATAATTAATTATTTCAATATAAATACTATTTTATGAATGCTAATTAAAAATAGTCTAAAGAATGAAATTCAATTATATATCGAGTTATGAACTAATTAACTTTGTTAGTTGTTATTTTTACTAGTACGGTGTTAGTTGTCTGGTCTAAATGCATCAAAAACTATAACATTTATATTAATAGATGCAAACTTCAAAACAATTGAGCTTACAATAAAACAGAATAGCAAAGTAACTAAACAACAAAGCATATAAAATAATTCAATGTAAATAAACTATTGAAAAACACACTTGTAGAGTAGAAAAACATAGCAAGCAAGCACAAACTATATTGTGCATAATAGAAATTGTAAAAAATAGGAGAAAAAAAAAAGTAGAAGAATAGTGCAGTTTATATTTACGAGAACAAATATTTCATATTGTTAAAAATTTATAAATGCTTATATATTATTTTGTTACAAGAAGAAAACAAGTGATTCAAAAAAATAAATACTGGATGTCCTGTAAAGTCTATACAATGCTCTAGTTTAGTGTAAATGGCATGGAGTAATTTAATACAAACAGTGGCATCTACACGCAGCAATCGACGAGAAAGGACCGCGCAAAAAGTCACACTTCAATAATGTACGTCCACTTGTTAAACATCGTTTTGTTGAAATCCGAGTCAATAAAGGATGAAATCTACTCCCACATTATAGAGACTGAACACAATACTGCGCCAAACATTTGCTGTCAAACAGAAAGCCGTCGTAAATAAAATTGAATTGATTTGAATGACTTTGTCAGCAATGTTTAAGCGTGAATTTCTATATAATACGTTAAAAATAAACAATTAAACATATTCATGTTAAATTTTTATGTTTCTGCTGTCATAAAAAACAAAAACGGAGGATGAAAATGAACAGATCAAGAATTAATGATTTCTAAACTAATGTAATTTTTACCGGACAATTAGGTTTTCTAGACATTTTCTACCAATCTCTTTTTACATCAGGCGCAATCGAAATTTTTGATTTGATTATTTTAAATAAGTTAAAAATACGTACTTGTCAAAATGAATTCAGGGATGCACAAAATTGATTTTTTATTCAAAATTTAATCCTAAATAAAACTAAGCAACTACAATTCTCCGTTTAATTTGTATATAGATACGTTCTTCACCGTGACATTCTGTAGAGAGTATAGCTTTAAAAAGGCATGTAGTTATTTATATTTATTATATGCAATTTTAGTATATATTATAAGTATATTGGTACAGAGGAGTTGAACATTTTAGAATAGAAAAATCCAGACAGAGAGAAATTTGAAGCTGAAAGCGGTCATGATAGAAAGTAGGATATACAATTTTCGATTCTGAGTAGGTCAACAACTTATACATCAGAGCTATCACCGACGTGGATGAAATGTTTAATAATGTATGCAACTTTTTGTTATATTTTGTTTTTTGAGTATAGAGAGCACAGCTGAGTCTTGTCTTCATAAGACAAAAAATTACCTCTAAACTAAATATTCTATAACTTCTAAGTGCTAAGGTCTTTATTTTGATTAACATTTGTTTACTGATCAAAAGTTGCTAGCAAACAGAAATACTAATTTTACCAATTGATTAAATACCACCCATATAAATTTAACATATCTTTACAGTAAGTTTAATGAACCCTTTGGTAAATGAAATATAATGTGACAGTTGCACAGAAGTAAAAAAAAAATTTACTTATTTTCCACCATAATCAATTTAAAAAAATAGTATATTCTGTGTTTATCAATCAGATAAACAACTTTCAGGTGTTTTTAAAAGTGTATAGGCATTCGAAAACACTTCCACTATAAAAAGTAAAAAAACAATTTTTTTAATTCATGATTTTTAATGAGTAAATATTGTATACTTCATATCCAGAATGTCTTAACATACCTTTCCATACAATAGAAGGTACAAAAGTACGATCTGTATATTTACAAATATATGGTTTTCAATATTTCACATTATCATAAAAAATTATTTCACGATCTGTAATATTTCCAAATATTAAAAATAAACTTTAAACATAAAAATAAAAATAAAACAAAAGTTTACTAAACAAAGAGAGAAGATAGATATGTATATTATTTACAATGCATACAAGATATTATGCATATAATCTTGTTGTCTTTTGTTATGGTCGATCTTTATGTATTCATATATATCTTCTTCTAAAGTGCAATTTTTTTGCTTGTTGTTTAAATATTTATTATGTAATAAGTAAATAAAATTGTTCTTATAACTACAATTTGAAAATATACAAAATATTCCTTACTTTATAGATACATTTTTATTATTTGTTTGATTTTTTTGTTTTTTTTCATTATCATCCTTTTATATGAAAGCTAAGAAGTATATGAAACTTTTTGATTATTCATGATACTATTTAATATTTTATTTATGTCTTTTCTACTTTGTTATAGAAAACTGTTGTTTATAACATGAAAATTAAAATTTTAGAAATCTTGAAAAAAAGTAACAATGTCAACAGCGGCTAGATATTTCAAAATATAATTTTCGAACGTTTGTTTTCTCGAGAAACTGATATTGTCAGATAAGAAGGTAGATTTTTTTGAACATATTCGTTTTACTCATCATTTGAGTGTTTAATGGCTCAAATCATAGCTATTGAGTAACTGAGTGTTCTAAGGCCAAATTATATACTATGCATTTCTATTAGTGTGTTTCTTTCTCCAAATGTCGTGACAGTTTTGTAACCAAATGTCTCCTGTTTTAAGAAAGATAGAGGGTCTCGGAGGCGAGCAAAGCACGAACATTCAACTTTTTATGATTTTTTTTTTTTTTTTTAATATAGATAAAAATTTTGGAAGGCCGTTTGTAAATCCAACGGTGTTTAGTAACTTCAATTACTCAGGTAAATAAATTAATTGTTCAAACACAAATGCTTATTTTCATAGTATCACCCGGTAGCTATTAATAAATATATATATATATATATATATATATATATATATATATATATATATATATATATATATATATATATATATATATATATATATATATATATATATATATATATATATATATATTTATTGTATATAGTGCATATGCTATAATATATATTGGATGTGTTGTATACTTCCGGAAATGTGGTTTCCTTGTATTCCAACCGCTATCATGTGTTATAGTTGTAACTAAGAGCCGCTTTCCGCTTTGTAAAGTTTTTAAGTTCCGATTTGGTTTCAATTACTACTTATATGTATGTTTAATATAAGCATTGGATAGTTAATGTAAATAATTATCAGTAGGTTTATATATTATTTATATAATTAAGAAAAATTGAACCAACTGCTTTGTATCTTTTTTTCGAAATAAATGCGTTACCTTATTAAGAATATATAAACTTATACTTCCAAGATTAGTTTGAAACTTTTCATTGAGGGGTTGTAGTAGGTATTTTACTGTGTTTATATTTCAGTGGAAGTAAAAAAACTAGAAAATTTTCTGCTTAAAACCATATTTTGAAACATCTGGGAAAATAAAATAAAAATTATTTTTAGTTATCTCGGAATTCTACCCATCAAACATGAGTTGGGCATAAACTCTTAAAATTCCTTTTTAGAATTCCATTATTCATGTCTATTTGAGAAATGAAAAAAAATCTGCTTACACTTATTTCCAAACGTTTTGGCTATATTGCGCTCAAAACTGTCAGTTTGTAAAGTGCTCGTTTTATTTTTGTCTCTTAAATGCTGGTATATCATGAACCGTTTATAAAATTTGGATGCAATCTAATGAGTTCATTCGTGGTGTATGTTTACAGAAGTCATTTAGATTGTAAAAAATCAATTATTCTAGAACATCGTTATTAACGAAAAACTGAAAATTGAAACGAATAAACGTGGAAATGAATAAAAGTCTGTTTAATGTCACTTAATAAAAATTATACTGTATGTAGAAAATTTATTTTTTATTTGAATATCATCAACATATTTGAACTCCATCGGTCAAGCCTTTACAAAAATATGCCCTATTTAAGTAACCATATTCGATTATTAATGTATTTTCAAATCAATTCTGATAGATTAGTGAATAGAAATTTTTTGAAATTCACTATTCTGAATATTGAAGGTTGGGGTATTTTTCAAACATTTTTTTGATATTAGTTAAATTTTCTTTATTCAGTATTTACTTGTATTTTTTTTTTTTTTTTGTAAATTGCATTTGTTGTTATTGATTTATTGATATAATATTATGGTGTTAAATTACATAGTAAATATCACTTTTTATTAAATAAAAAGGGAAAGTAATTACCAATATATTGTTAATAATATATTATTAAACAATTACATTTCTTGTGTTGGAATTTTAATGAATTGATTAGAAGTATATTATAAGTGGCATTCTGTCAAGTTTTATTATTTTCATATAATTAGCTTTCAGTCTCATTTTTACAGACAACAAAAAATAAAGCCTCCGTGTTGTGTGGAGCCGTATGCAATCACTCTTTACTGTGACAATGTTCAAGAAACATTTCACGAAACAGATGGGTCTTCAACTACAGTGATTTAATAGGTTCCAAAAAGAGAGTTTTTTAAAAGTAAAATATATTTAAACATTTTGTTTTTTATTGTATTTTTTTATACATCAACTTTGAAAAAAGCTAAAATTTAGCCTTAAAATTCACAAAATAAAGCATTTATATCGCATTTAAACTAGGTGGGCCTTATTTGCCTCAGATACCTTGTCACAACCACTTTTTTTTTTTATTTATGAGCTTATCGTAGTCTTTATGAGAAATTATAAATATATTTGATTTAAAAGTACACAGAATTTTTTTCATATTTCTATAAATAAATTATCAATATACACAATTCCACTTAAAATGTATTCAAGCATCCGGTGTAAAAATGACAAATAACTATTCAACAGTCTATAACGCATATTATTCATATATCCGTTTCGAATACTTTAAATAAAAAAAAAATAAAAATTTATTATTTACTTAAAAACACTTCAAGTGTGTGAATTGAAATGGTTCGATGATGGAACTAATTTGTTGATTTATCACTTAGTAAATATCTTGGATCTATTGTTTAACATAAACAAATTATTCGTTCACATTATATTTAATCTTACAAATCGTTTTATAAGTAACGTAAATTATATTGTTAAATAAACTGATTCCTTATTTTATTTACTGTTTAATTTGTTGAAAAGATTTTTGGGTGATTATTTCTTCACCATAGATTTTACATTAACGATTATTTGAAGTATTAAATACGTACGTATACGGATAAACTATACTAGATATATTTAACACCGGATATAAAATTCGCACAGTGTAGCTTAGGTATTACTTCGTGTTTTGTATGTTGTGTTATAAAACATGTATGTTGTACAATATATGTAATACTAAAAACTAATCTTTAAAGACATTGTGTAAGATATTATTCGAATTAAGTTTATTATGTGTAAAGTCAAACATCAGATACTTCGTGATTGTCTTTATTTGACTCAACTTAGATTTATTTTATTTTATATATATAAAAGGTTTTAATAATAATTCGATTTTATATATTTAACATTCTGTTGTACAGGAATTATGGTTTTGTGATTTCAAAAACTGAAAGCGATATATACCCGAACACTTATTCATTTACTTTAGTTGTGTGGATGATGTCCAGAACAAAACTGTTTCTGAATTTATATTTCGAGAATACGTATATTCACACAATAATTTTCAAAAATTTGTAATAGAAAGATTCTTAGATTCAGCATTCCAAACAAGAGCCATGACGATCATGACACAACAAGGCATCATTTACTTACCTTCGTCTTAATAGGCTAGTTTCATGATACAGAATTTGCTATATTTCACATCAAAATGTGTAATTAAATTTTAAGTCAATATAAAACCAAAATTTAAAAACTATTGAAATTGATTCAAAAACAAAGAACTAAGAAGGTAAATTAAAATATTTTCTTTTAATGTTATGCTTCAATATTTTTTCGAATGTCTAATTTCAAATAAAAAAGTGATTTAAATATGAAGTTTTTAATCCACAATTTTATTTATTTATTTGTTTTAAATATAGTTTATTTTTTAAAACAATTTTTATATATATTAATTCAAAAAACATTCTAAACTAAATCGAAACAAACTAAAAAGAAACGTTGAGGGAAGAAATCTCACTATGAAAACTAAAAAGAAATATCAATGAAGGACTTTCAAAAATTGTAGTTCTGTAAACCCTTCATAAAGTAATTTTTAAATCTGTGTAAACAGTAACAGTCATGTAATATAATTCCATATCACAAAACATTTTTTTATTATATAACTGCGACTGGAACAAAAATTAGATATCAAACATATTTCTTCATTTGTTTATTGTTATTTATGTTTGTGATACAAGAGTGGTGGACATACTATTTGACACAAAAAAAATAGATTAACTAAACTTTTTGACTACAGAATTGCCGTTCATCAATGTGAGCAAAGCTCATATGGTATACATTTTGTATCACAGTTACAATTGATATTCCTCATTACTAATCAATTAAACAAATCATTGCATAGTATTACGAAAACAAAGTGTCTTATTTCGTACTTTTGAATACTGCGAGTAACAATTATTGTTACAATGAAACTTTATCTATTAATATAAGATAGATATATACACTTCTTAATAATTTCTATCTTTATCTAAAGTATATATTGTATAAGTATATTATATTATAGAATAAAAGAATAGAACCTCTAAAATATAAAATAATTTATAACCGTAGGATAACAATGATGGTTAATGGCTTGTATCAATTTCACCGTATATATTTTAGTTAACAAGACAACGATAGAAATTGTATTTCATATGTGAGAATGAAGACAAACTAAAGACAGAAGACTTTCTGTTTATTTGGTAAGTAAAATATAACTTCTTTGTCTCTTTGAAAGATGTTAAAGACATCTCATATTATTATTATTATTGGTTCGGTTTTGTTCAGATATATTACGAAAAAGAAGATATATTACGTAAGAGAAAACGTTTCACAATTGTAACTAAATAATTATAACATACACAAATTTTCATGTGAAAATTATCTTTACAAGTATACACAAGTAAAGAATTTCTAGTTAAAAATAAACAATAATATTTTAACAAGATTATTTTATCGGAAGTGAATCTCTGACCGGCAATGCTAATAACTTGAAACTTCAAAATCGTCAAACTTGTGTCCCTTGTATTAACTAACTAAACAATTACGAGATATTTTTCTTTGGATGAAATTTAATCACTAAAACTTGTTTTTGCCCTTTCTGCCTTTTTAGGGAAATGAAATCCATGTTTATGGTATCACCTTATCATGGTCCTACCCTCTTGATATTTCCATTTGAACAAATAAAAAAAAATCATGAAATCGGTTCATAAACGACGGTTCATAAAGTCCGCGAACAAACAAAACAAAAATACATGCTCTTGATTTGAGAAATCTCTTTTTTGAAGTAGGTTAAAAATGAAATAATTTAAAAATTATATTTGATTATTTGAAACGGTATATAATTCTAGTACACTATGACTTTTAAAACTAGAATGATATTGCCAGGTTGACTACAGGATGGATCTATCAATAGAATAACCTACAAAACCTGAAGATTGAAAAGAAAAAGGAATTTTGTAGCATCAATATTTATAGCGAGCCAATAGTTATAGATTTATATATCTCTCAAGTAATACTGGAGCTACTGACTCGTATAAGCGAAAATTTCATAATCAATATTATACCTCAAGTTTATTGTGTCTCAAATGTAACTCTATATTATAAGAGCAAATGTATTATATAACATCTTAAATAATCGAGAAATATTAAAGCATTTTCTCACGAAGTGTATATTATAAACATACACAATCGCTTTTCGTTCAAAGATCTTGTGTTTGTCTACAGATAAAACTATAAATTTCTTAATGATTACGATTTGTCTATTTCAAGATGACCGATCAATTCAACCATCTTGAATTTTATGAGGTGGAATTAATTTTTTGTTCTTCTTTGATTAGTTTTAGGTTTTGCCATGACCCGAGTGTGTTATAATTTGACTTTAATGTAAATTTGTATGTAAGGGTTTGGATAATTCTATCTGTATTGATTTATACCTATAGGAAATGTAATAAAATTGATTTAATGATTTGATTTCTAAAAGTAATTATATTTCTGCTAACGAAATGTTGTGGTTATATATTTTGATCGTCTTTATTTCCGAGCTATAATCTACGGCGAGAAAATTATCATTATATTACCATAAAAATTACGTTATATTTTTGATATAAGCAAGGAAATAATGTAGGAATCAATTTATTCTGTTTACTGTAAGCTCACCTGAAAATTTACCTTTACACGGGATTTAAGAATAATCTAAGCACAAATCGGCTAATTTTAGTATTCATAAAAAATTGCTTGAATGAATAACAGATAAATAAATGTATAAGGCGCCGCTTATCGGCTCCAAGAGTGTTAGAAAATAGAAGGATAAAAAGTATTAAGCGTTCCCCTACGCTCAAGACTCAAGAGCCGAAGATGTTTAAGGTGTTTCAATAGATAATTAATGGGCTGGGTACTGCTTGAGGTTCCAACTAAAAATTCAATTAGCAAAAAAATTTAAGAAATAAAAGTTGAAAGTAGTATTTATACAAAAATGTGTTTGAAAAAGTAAATAAATTCGTCACAATAAAATTTTGAATTGCCTACATTTATGGTCCATTGATATAAAGTTCTTTTCATAAATTTATACATAGTATCATTTGAAGATGGAATATAATAATACCTTGTTATAGGAATCTTTTTATATTTCGTTTCTATTGCTTTACTCGTTTATTTATTCTTCTTTTTGTGTGTGTGTGTGTGTTCACAAAATAACACAAACATAACGTAACACTTGATTAAATCGAATGTGTTGAAAATGATCACCAGATGTCACTACATACAAAAGTCATATATGAAAGAAAGAAAGGATATTTACAATAAATAGGATGATATTTACATATAGAACTTATTTTTTTTTTTATATAAAATGCGTTTGTATATTTCGTAAGATATTTACCGAAAATTTTTTCAATAAAAATACTAACAAAAAAAGTAGAAAATAAAAAAAGATTTCAAGAAATTTCATATTATATTAAATAATAAAAGCATATTTGTTTGATTTTTGTTTAAAAAAAGCTAAAGACCTTAGAAGCATTACAACATACTGTTTATTTATTTCACTGTAAAAATTTGCACTTGGCTCAGTAATACTTAGTATAACAACTTTTTACTTTACAAATATATTAAAAAGAGATGTGTTTGGTTTAATGCAGCCCGTAAAATTTACAATTGGCGAACAATATTAAAGTAATTTCTTAGAATTTATTCATTTCATGCCGAAATTAGGGTTCTTTTAGTATTCATTTATTGAATAATTCCACTCTAGAGCGCAAAGACTCCGATAGATTGTATATTGGTTTTTTCATAATTTTTCATTATAAGCTATTTTGTTTTATCTATGCTATGTTGGTGTCTGTTTATCTGTTATCAAATCTTGCACATTAAATTTGTCTCATTTCTCAGTGCTGACTCAGTTCTCAGTTGTTAAAAAAAATTAATTTCAAGAAAAATCGCATGACCTTTTTCCTTTTTCCTTTTTCTTTTAATCTTAAATGTTTAAGAGATTCTACAAGTTTTATGAGGAAATCTGAAATAACGATAATTTTTTGAATAAATTAATAATAAAATTTTCTTAAGTAAAACATTAAAGGATGAATTAAAATCATTAATAAAAACAGATAAAGCTATATAGTAGTTAAATGTTAACCTATTAAAATATAAAATAACTCTATACGTCATAAACAATAATGCATTCAAATTTTCTAATTAAATCAAAACAAAAGGAAATAGATTATAAATAAGATCTCATCTTCATAGTTAATAAAATAGACAATGACCACTGTACAAATTAAGTTTATGTATTGTACAAAGTTTGATGGTTAAATTTAGAGTATATAATATTTTATTCATTTTATAAACAATACATTCATATCTATTATATAATGTATATGAGGAAATGTCCTCTGTTCACGTTCCAATAAAAAAATTTTATAACATCGAACAGAAAGTTTATTGTCATTATTTCAAGATTAGAAATTAAACTGACCTTAAATTACAGAGTAAAAGTTACTTTTTAACAGACGGAAAATCAAGGTTCTCAAATCGACGCGTATATTTTTTTAAATTGTATGACCCACATTACTCCTTACAGAGTAGTCCGATTTTGATTTTTTTATAGGATAAAGTGTACCTGATGTACCTTTTCCTGATAATTATTTTTTATAGACTTACAGATTTAAATTAGTCGGAATTAAAATCTGTTTTTTAGTTTTATTTATGCAAAAGATTTTTTTAAAGTGAAGTTTTTATTTCTTTTAAAACTATTGTTTAATTTGTATTTTTCTAGGTAAAACATATGATTCTATTTGGTGTTCTGACGTCCAGCTAAGTAAAATGTTATATAAACCTGATTATTTCATTAAGTATACTTTTGATTTTTTAACAGGTTTCTCCATAAAGTATAAGTAGACGTATACAAACATCTTAAAGGAATATAAAATAAACAATATGTAATTAAAATTTTGACTAACAGAACACATTAAATTTACGCATACGTTTATTATTATATTGTATGTCTTCTTCACGTTATAGTAAAATAAATGTCATATACAATAACAAAACATATTAATATACTTATGTTATGTTATGTATATATTTTAGATTCAAGAGAATCATGAAATATTTGATTGTATTGTGTTTATAATGATCATGATGATGACTTTATGTGTGTGAAATATTCATAGGAGAATATCATTATTGCAACTGTCTTATAAGATAAGGAAGATGTACTTTATTGATGTATACTAGAGTTTATCAAAGTTTACTATAATTCAACTTTTTGTTATTGTTTGACAAAATTTATAAAATTTTTGCTTAGCTGTCTTGGTTGAGTTTCGAATAAGTTTTCTTTTTTATCTTTTTTACTTTCCCGCTTTTTGACAATAAAATGAATTTTTCAGTTTTTATTTTATTTTTATGGCTAATCATAATTATTTAATAAGAAAGTATTATTTTTCGATCGTTATAGAAATCTTCATATTAAAAAACTATTTTGTACTTTTGTTTTCTATTTACGGTATCAACAAATTATTGTTAAAGTTGTTTGTCAGTCAAAAATCGAAATGGCATAAGGATCTGAAGTTTAGATACCATTTTTTTGGATATAATACGTATTCTACTTTAAATGGATCCCAAAAAATGTTTTTTCATAAGCTATTTAGATTCACCCCAATATTTCAGAAGTCGGGCTAAATTTATTTGAAAAATTTTATTACTTGGAAAGATTGGTCTATTGTACTTACTGCATGTTAGACTGAGTACCCATAAGCATATCATATCATTTGTAGGGTTCCTTACACTATGGGTAAAACGGGACTGTATTCTAAGGCTCCGCTGTCTGTCTGTCTGCCACCAGGCTGTATCTCATGAACCGTGATAGTTAGACAGTTTAAATTTTCACAGATCATGTATTTATGTTGCCGTTAGAAATACTAAAAAACAGAATAAAATAAAAATATTAATGGGGAATTTATGTTAATCATAATTAACCATAATTCTAATTTTTAGAAATATGTTTATAACTTATTTTTAGAAATATGATGAGCTTCTGGGTACATGGGTACATCATTATGTATTGTATTAGTGATTCAGCTGATTTTATTCTACGTTATTTTGTTGCAACGTACCTTTATCTTATACTTTCATCTTAAAACGATCAAGCAGCAGGACTTTTCTAACACTTGGTAATTTGAAGAATGGCTAGAGGGTCGTGACGTTGATAAATATTGATAATAATCATATTGGTTTAAATTTCATATATTCATATGTACATATATATATATATATATATATATATATATATATATATATATATATATATATATATATATATATATATATATATATATATATATATATATATATATATATATGTTATAAGCAATGTACTATTAGAAAGGGCAGCAGACGCCAAACCGTATATAATATAAGGAGTAATAAAGTATTGTCTTGCATTATAATATTTATGATATCTTCAGAAATTCACTCAAGCAATTTAACCCAAACGTATAAGATTGGTTTCTGTTGGTGTGAAAGGAAAATGGGCATAATAATAATTTTGTCTTATATGTAAAATTATTGTTATTTTATCCAAACAAAAGTTGCGTATCTCTTCGAATAATAACATAACAATAATTATTAGAGGTCGGATTCTTTACGTTTTCTTTTATTATTTGGTTTACAATTTTAAAAGCATAATTTATCAAAAGAAAACAAACATTAGTCTTCAATAAACAAGAGTCTGTTAGAAATTTATTAGATACCATATATCTTTTGAGCCAAACGACACAGTTAAAAATTTTCAAGTTAGTTTTTTAAACAATTTTTTAAAACATTTTTTCACATAGTTGTTAAATAAATTTATTTTAAAGCTTATTAGTGAAACAAATAGAAGCTGCAAAAAATAAAACAATTTCTTTATACAAATGATAGTAGAGCCAGCTGGATTTGGTTGGGCGTATAATTCATATGGTATGCTGGAACCGACGAGTTGAAGGTCTGTTTTGATACTTCAAACACGGCTGATTTTGTAAAAAGTATACGTTCGAATGAAGAGAAATAAAATCAGTTCCATTTTACCCTTTTTTCGTTCTTGTGTCTCATATTACAATAATTCAAATGCTTTCGTCGGTTTAAACATTCGAAATATGCCAACAAACCAATATACCTTTACCGAAATAATAATGACAACAAAGCAGTTTCTTTTATGTAAAAATATAAATTGAAATAGAATACGTTTCGTGGTTAGCCTGAAACGGATAATAGGAAATATACAATTTGAGTTGGGAGATTTATTTCTTGGTCTTCTGAGCTTGATCAAATTATATTAGGAAATTCGGGTTATACTTGAATTTTATAAGAATCCCTTAGTTCATTTCTGTTTGCCCACCCATCCATCTTTCATCAAGGAAACTCAAAAATGAAAGTTGATAACTAGCAAAATCGGCACATTGGATCCAATGAATTCAATTTATAATTTTAAACCTAGAACATTAATTTGGAAATTTTTTTCAATTTTACATACTATTTACCTAGTGACATATAATTACAATACATATTACTATCATAAGTATATGAATTTATTACTGTATAGTCTGGATATAAAGAGTACTTTATGAATAAGCTAGTTAAAAATAGTTCAAACAATTATACTCAATCATATGTCGATTGTCTAAGTAATTAACTCTGTTAGTTGGTATCTTCACTTGTATTTTTATACAATTATGCATTGATTTTACGATGTATAAAGTGTGATTGATTTTCTGCATATAATCCGACCTCATATAATAATAGTTATTATTTATTCAAGTATATGTTAATTTTATAACACAAAGAATCATAATGAATGGGTCATTTATATACGACATATATACATATTCAAATTATTATTATCAATTACTAAAGTGTGTTTATTTTGGCATATTAATTATTTATGACAATATGTCTTTGATATTATTATTATTATTATTATTCAGGGTTTTGAATAAACTTCAGTTTTAAAACAAACCACGAACTCTATACGATATTAAATTGTCATTATTAATTTTCTTAGTTATAAAATATAATTTCATTGCAAGTATATCCAAGTTTTGAATAATTAATTGTGTAAACAAATTTTCATTATTAAACCTGCAGTAAATTTATTTTATCTACCAAATTCTTCCAATTTTTTTTTAGAAAACATTTATTTTCAGTTCGGAATTTTTTAACACCTATTTAAATATTTAATTAAACTACACAGTTTTCAATACTCTTTTACTCCAAAGTCTGTCCAATTTTTGTATAAAGGGGTAGAAAGTTTTTGCTTCACGTATTATTATACAGATTATGTTTATTATTTTTATAAATCAAGTCAAGTGGACTGTGAGATTTGTGAACAGAAAAGTCGCAAAAGGTATTTTACACGTAAAAGCTATAAGTTCCAGTTAGAAGTTAAAGCTATAAAAAATAATAAAAAATTTTAAATTCCGAACAACATGTAAAATTTGTTATTGAAATGCACATAGTGACTGTATTATATTATCTTCGTACATAAAATTAAATTATATACGAATGAATTTCAACACTGTTATTGGACAGGAAAAATTTTATACTTATAAAAGAAAATAAAATAAGAGAAATCAGTATTATATGTATATCTTCAATCAGTTAACACCCCGAATAAGTAAGATATATATATTTATAAACGGTCTTGAATATAATCTCCAATGATCTCTGTTGATGACGTCTGTCGTGTGACTTGAATTGTGATTATCAATAACTCAATTTTCTTCGTGTTATTATTCACAGTTTCCAATTATATATCATCATGTTTAATCGAGATTCATCACCACTTCGTTCGCCATATATGGATCATGTTTTTATAATTCAGTTTTATATTTTTGTAGTACTGTTACCAAAATAATAAATATCTAAGAATCTAGATACAAACGTATATCTTTGAAAATGCTCTATAAGCTACAGAGAAAACCAAATTTTATCTGTAATATTATCAATTCAAGATCTTTAATCAAACTACTTTTTAATCCCTTTCACTATTAGCTTTCTGGAATCTTCTAGTTTTAGTGTGCCTTCTACAGTTTTGCAGATATTTTGTATGGAAACGTTTTTAATGGTAGTAGGTTGAGCACCATAATTGGAATTGTATCTACTCATCATTTAAAGTGAGGTCTTGGTTTAGTTTTTTATAATTTTTCAGATTATACACCGGAAATGTTTGGTGAGTAATTTTGATAGTGGTATTATTTAGTAAAAAATTTATTATTATCGACAAAAATCTAACAAAGATTGTGCAGTACAATCGTTTAACAAAGATCGTGAAGTTCCTAGTATTAACTTATGATTCATCTTTTATTGATTTTGGTTGCCAGAAAATTATCCGAATGCAAAAATTATTTTACATAAATATTAAAAAAATAAAAACTTATATCCTCGAAATTAGTAATATTGTTATGTTTACGTGGTAGAAGTTGTATATGCTTTCAAAATAAAAAACAATAACAATAAGCAATATTATAAATTATTTAAATACCCTGCTTATGCTGGAGTATCATATTTATAATTATTATCATTGTTGCAATAAACATAATATGTGCAAATCGGTGTGAGCTATTTACTTCATTTACTATGTGTATATAATAATGAATTCAGTAATTATAAATCTGAATAAATACTGATCAATTTTATTAATTCAAAATAAAAAAATTAATAAACAATTTTGAAATCAAATTTCAATTTTGTTAATTTACTAATTGGGTTTATAAATTAATTGTCCGTATTTGTTTCATCTACATTGTAAAAAACTGTAATCCAATAATAATCTTTAAAATCACAACAGATTTTGTACGGTGTCGGACGAAACAAACTTAACGTCATTTATTATTATGCTCTTATTTCCGTTTTCTGTGAAAATATATACATGTTTTAATAAAAATTTTTGTTTGGTATATACAAGATTAAAAGTATAATAATATTACTTAATTTCTCTTTAGATACAAGAGTTTTCTTTTTCCTCATTTTGATGAAATGTTGTTATAAAATAACAAAATGGAAAAACGTTTTTATTATTTTTCGTTTTAATTGAATTACATTTATTTACTGTTTTTCATTTTAAAACGTTAATGTAATAAGAAAAATTTTCAAAATTTTGACAGTTTTACGTAGCAGATTATTTTTTTGAGGAGGAAGAAAAGCGCCTGAATCAATAAAGTCCCCAATTTTGATATTTTTTTCAGAATTTTCTATTATAAGTACTAGTTTTGTTATACTTTTAAAATGTTAAGCAAAATTAAACTTACCATCGGGATTTTTAGAATTTTGGTTAAATATTAAATACAAATATTATTCAGTACTGGTATTATTCAAAATTATGTAAGTGTAATTGAATTTATTGATACTGATCCGTTTATCAACCGGTTCGTAGAATACAAAGAAACAGGACAAGTTGATTGGTATAGAAATTTTCCAGTTAACAACTCGGAACGCGGTCGTTTGTTAAATACTTACTAATAAATTGATGATAAACACTTAATTTGATTGTAAACAACTTTAGTTGTTGGTGAACACAACAACTTCCTTGATCAGAAAGTTATTAATCGAGCCGCTAAATCACAAATTTTCCGCCCTGGATAAAAATCATATTCCATTCGAATCTAGGCTACATATCTATACACCGTTTTGGAGTGAAAATATGTAAAATTTAACATAAGAGGGAAATTAACATTTAAACATTCATTTATAAATGTTATTTCTGAAAACAGAATTTTAAAATAGTTACCATGTTATATTCCTGTACAGACATTATTCAAAACGACTAACCGTATAGAATAGAAAGCATTAGAGAATTATTATACGAATAACACTATTATAAAGTTTTACTTTACCTTGTTACAACAAACATAACTAGTCAGTTCGAGTGTATTTAGTTATTGCACTTCATACATAATAAGTTACTGAATCTATGTGTTTTATTTATGAAGTCGTACGTAATGCTAGGCAGTATAGGAAAAAGTGCATTTAATTAGAAGTAAAAATGGTCGTATAGAAGTATTAATAATGAAAGGATTAATGGAGTGGACGCTTGGAAAATGACTACGTCTTTGTTACCAGCCCTTATAATTCGCTAAGTACACTTTTTTCAACTTAATGTCAATTGAGGTAGAAATTTTCACAAACCAATCATATCTATTTAAAATAATTTATTTTGCGCAGGCAAAAATCTAGCTAAGCAACTACTTACCATAAGTGGCTACTTGAATTTATCAGTCACTGCCTTGACTGAGCTAGTCAGCTTGCTGCGTAATTTATCTGTAAGTAAGTTTTCTTTGCCATGAATGTATTATATAAATGATTATGAAATTGGTCTACTAAATATACTTTGAACGTAAATAAAGATAAGAAATATTTTGAGGTTCTCGAAAGACGTAAAGAACGTTCTCAAAATTAATGTTTAAAATAGATTTTGAGACATTGAAATTTCTATTAATGATTATGTTGTGAATGGAAAATTTATATGGTGTTAATAAATGCTAGTTATTTACCGTTTTCGATTATTTGACCAAAAATTTTAATGTCGAATTAAAATGTTTTCATTAAGATGTCTGCACCTGTATCACCCAATCTGCTTGTAGTGAAATAAATACATTCACATATCAAAATTTTATATGCTAAATTTCATACATATAGTTGAGAGTATATCCATCTTTCTCTAGACTATTTTAGAGAATCTTAGATAAATATGCAACTTGTAACGTATATCGTTCAATTTAAGACAACGATAATTAATAAAGATCTACATATATCTTACTTTGTACTGAACTTACAAAGAACAAGTTTTAATTATATCTATACCTATACGTTTTAAATTTTATAATACATTCCCTTGAAATCAACAAATTGAGAGAAAATTGAAATAGTGAGGACAAAGTAAATATAAACAGATATTTTATCTTTAATAATAATAACATACGAGTTATAAGCCAGAAATCTTTTTTTACTTTCTTTTACCTTGAATACAATAAAAAATATCTGCTGTCACGCGTAACAGCTTTCAACAACGCGTAACAACTTCCTTTTACTATCAAATGTACAGTATGATATGTCTAGTCAAATATGAGTCGTAACTTAGAACTAAAAGTTATAAGTATGAGAGCAGAAGTTTGGTGAATTAAATAAATTTAGGATAATGGTAGGAGAGTCCAATCGAGAATTTTTTAATTTACTGGAGCGCGTTAAATTCAGATATGGTAGGTTGATTCCGTGCTGAAAAGTGTACATTTTGCTAATCTGACGATTTATAACGCATTATGATAATCCGGACGGATTTAATTGTATATTTTTGGATTTTTTCAAATGAGAAATATATTTTTCAATAGCGAAAATATGTTAATAATTTTTCTTCCCATCCAATTCAAAGATAACATTTATTAAATGATTAAACGAGTATTTTTTTATGATATTGCCAAAAATTTGATTCCAATATTTAGGAAGATATCTCAAGTGATATTGAATTATCCCTAATAGCCAACAGACAATCATAAAATTTTTCTAAATTATCTCAGCGATTTTATGAATAAAAACTTCGATATTTAAATAATGGATAAAATCTTTTCTTCAAAAAACTGTCGTATTTTCTGAAAAAGTCAGGTACTTT
The DNA here is from genome assembly GCA_020423425.1 of Chrysopa pallens. Lineage (NCBI taxonomy): Eukaryota > Metazoa > Arthropoda > Insecta > Neuroptera > Chrysopidae > Chrysopa > Chrysopa pallens. The sequence continues at coordinate 57,705,970 of CM035594.1, read as the reverse complement.
GGATACTGGATTGGATAGTCATTTTACATTTTTAGTTTTAATATCAGAATAATGATTAAGTGATAACTATGGGTAAATTCATCAATTTCAAAATGCTTGTTTAATGCTTAGTATATTTTTGATCATACTACTACTTCGAAGATAACAAAGCCTGCACCTAATGCCTAAGTATACGGCTCTTGTATAAAGCTTCTTGAATTACTCGATTTTATTTATATCCATCTATATACCTGCACGTATATTTTGTTCTGGTTATTTGTTACAAGCAATAACTGACAACCGACCGACAATAACCGAATATATGTACACTTTCGACACAATTCGACAGACGTAAACTACTTCCTTTATGACTGCATGGTAAGATGGATTAAAATATTTCAAATCTAAAATAATTTTTTTTTAATAAATTGAAATAGTTTTTTTTATTTATTGAAACTCCACACTTTTACCTAACATTTTGGCGTAAAAATCATTAACCGTTTTATAAATATGCAATATTCATTTATTATTAGAACCAGAAACTGTAAATGTTTATCTGAAATCGGAATCATGACTGAATTCGAATGGTATAGTCCAATGGTAAACAGTGTTAGCAAACAATATCAATGTCCAGACAACTCCCGGTTTCTTTTTTGACAGCCCTTCGCGATTTAGTGGTAGTGTGTATACAATATTGTGCAAGGTCTCTTTCTTTTTTTAATTTTCCTCAAGATTTTCGAAATCTTTCGCTGTTTGTATATCTTAATTTGGTTTAGATTGTTTCAGCTACAATTTGAAATAAAAATTCATGTTTGAATTCAGGAAATTATTCATCCAATAATATTTTAGGACAAAATTACTGTTCGCAGTATGAATCGCCATATATTATTATTTGAATTGAATTGAATTTGATCTTTAATCTACTTGAACTATGCTTTCGTTTCAGTTCTATTTTTTTCTTAACAATTCAGCATTTAACATTGTGAAGAAGAATACCGGTTACTTCACGGTTTAACTTGCAACAATTCTTCAAAAGTAGTGATGTTTTTGAAGACTGTTGCTGCGAGTAAACTGACAAAAGAATAAAAATCTAGTTTCTTGATTTTTAAAACACAGCGGTGAAAGTAGATTGTTTATTTGAATACTATTTGAAAACATTATAATTTTTTCTATGTTTCTTGGTAAAGTAAGCTTTCTATTCTTCCGCGTATTTTCACATGACAATTTTCCCCCACGAAATGGTCATTAAGTTACGTTTTTTGAACAAAATAAAAGAAGATTTTTCAATGGAATGGATAAAAATACAAGTTATTTGACGGAAGAAGAGATTTGACGTTTACTCAAGATCAAAGGCTAATGCGAAGATTGATTTTAAAGTTTTACCGAAATTTTATCCAAATTTGAAAGCTTTTCATGCTGTTGACTGTATCAAGAAGTATATCTAAGTAATACGACAGTTTGAATTTAGCTAGATGGCTACATAGCCAAAGATTGTGGAGTAAGTTATAGAGGTAGATATAGAATATAGTATTCGTCGTATATATATTTTATGGAGAGGTGTTATACCAAAAGTTTATATCCGTCTGTCAGTCATTTTTGTAATAAAACATTTTATTACCGTCTTTTACCATCTCACTCTTTTTCTTTTTACCGACTCATTTCATCAGATTATTTTTGTATTTATTTTTCATGTTTATATATATCCAGAGTTTATAATACACAGTGTATTAAAAGTTTTCAAAAAATTGAGTTTCTATTTCATGTCATGCTATTGGTAACGATTTTTAGAAAATATATCCTCTTATTATGTTTAAAATTAATAGTTTTATGATCTATATGTATAATTTGGTAGAGAGATGCAGGATCTGAACAATTCTTCCTATATAAATAGTTAGAAAAAACCAAAAAGTTAGTGGAAAGAAATCATTAGTGGATATGACCAAACGGTTAAAATAACAATATTTACAAAAAATACAACTGACCTCACTAAAAACTATATTATAAAGTTATATTATACTAAAATCTCCAAAAAACATGTTTTTAGTAACCAATTAAATGTCTTTTGTAGTCAACGAATTAATTTTTACGCTACGAATATGATAAAGTTCCACTTTGAGAAGCAATTGGCCATAAGGAAAATATTCAAAAAAGTATTCATTTGAATTTTAAACTTATTAAAGCTCTATTTTATGTGAATAATTGTAATTTTTATCTTTAATTAATTTCTTCAGCCGATGGCTTCTGTACTTAATGTATTTTGTGTACGTTAATATTCCATACACACTGATAACTGTGTATTTAAAAATAAGAAGGAATATAATATACATGTCAAGGTGAATTATGTTGCGTATGTTGAATACACTGAATATAAATATATTTAGCAGCAAATAAATTGCAACATACTGTTACAATTTATTCATATACTCATTTTAAACTATACAGAAAAATTGCTTTTAAATCACATTCAGAAACAAGTCATTAGAGTTTTATTTAAATCACTGTACAAACATAAAATTTTATTATTTCATTCATGTAAATGATAAAAACAGATAAATATGTATAATAATGACCTTCAGACATAATGGTATGCCGCAAGAAAGTTGTTGTTTTAAACGTGAAACCGCTCTTTTAACTTCTATACACGAAATTATCTAGTGTTATTATTTTTTGAGACACTAACTATGATATAATAATCGGTACTACATAGATATCGATAATTTTCCAATAACAAAGTTCATAGCGATGGGAAATTACTAAAAACTAATAAAGCCTAACGTATTGAAGCCTTCTTTTGTATTTCTACCATACAGTCTAAATAAAATTTTCTTTTTATATATACAGCTCAATAAAAGAACCGTAAATAAAACTCAATATATAATTGTTAATAATAATAATTTTTATTATTAAATGATAATTTTAATATGTGTTTGGATAACTATTATTTGTGGTTGATTACACATCGAGTTCAATGGCTTTATATGAGTTGATTTAATATTCCTGTTTATTTTATTATAATTTTTTTATTTTAAATAATATTGTAGTAATTTTTTTACAATCAGTGTGTGTAACTTTGATACGTATTGTCTATCGTAAAAATTATTACTTAAATATTTCACTTCGAAGATATTGTAAAGTAGCGCGTTCCGTTTTGTAAACAAAAAATTTTTTTGCTCTAATTTTAAATTTGTTGAAACCTATTCACGATTCGGTCTATCAGTCCGACGGTATTTCAGATAGTTTGTAGGTCTGTCTGTCAGTTAAAATCTTTTAGACGAGCTTTCATAACTCCAAAACCAATAAACGGAAATTGGGAGTTTTCAAAATTCCATACGTATATGCGTTATATTGATCTACAGAAATTACTTAAGTTAAAAAGTAAAAAATGAGAATAGCACATCGATAAAAGTAATCGCCAGCTTACTCCTACAGAAAATTTAATGCGATTGACCTATCTGTAAAAAATTTACTTTTTACCTTATATACAAACATCAACGCATTGTGATAGAGTTTATTAAGAGCAGAACCCCACCCAATTACCCATAATACATGTCCAATTATAGTAGTACTGAATTAGTTTCAAAATATACTGTTTTTGGAGTACACGTGTTTCAAGTCTTACCAGTTTTATTCCGCTCAAATGTTCTAAGATCCATATGCCAATAATTCCATTTCCAAAATTACGCCAATTATAGTGAACATAAGGTATAAAATATCCATATGTAAATTGTGATTGTTATTTGTTTAAATACATTGTGACAACACACAGTTAGCTCGCTAGTAAAAATCATTAATATTAATACTTTTATACACATTTATTGTTGTCAAATACATTGGCATAGATCATTCTGATCTAAACATATTCATAATCCATACATATTTTATACAAAATGTTCCAGCATTCAATTTACCTCTTAACCTGGGATAGCGTGGAAGGAGTTATTTTATTTCGGATTCAATATTTTGAATGGGATGATATTGATCTATGTATGGAATTAAAGAGTTTATAATAGTACTTTAAAAAGCACACAGTCATTATTCCGCCAAATTGAACAGATGATTATAGGTCGTTATCTGTCTGGATCCATCGCAAAATTTATATACGAAACCTGGAACAATTAAAGACAAAGATAAATAACGTATAAATAGAGTAATTCACCTAAGAAATGACAAGAAATTGTGCAATCGGATCCCTACCTTTACACTGTGTCAATGCAAGAACACAGTTCCCAGACCATTTAACAAGTGAATGAAAATGCGTAACAAAACAACACGTTTAGCCTAAGCTTGCTCAACTCGGACTCGGAATATAACCAATTAACTATGGTTTCTTATGGTTTAAAAATTGGATCTTGGATACTTTTTGAGTTATACCTTGATGAAGGACAGATGGACAAAAGACGGACTAACGATTTTATTATGCTCACCTATTTCAAAACGTTACCTTCAATATTTGCTAGTATTAGAAACTATAATTATTTACCCTGACATGTCAAGTATAAAAATATGAACGAATATATTTGTTGTTCGTTTATGACAATGTTAAAATACCCAATATCATGAATTTAATGAAAGAGTATTATTTATTATTAGTTAAATTTCACGAATGTGATGATCATGATACAGTCTGTAGCTTTGCATATACACTTTTACGCATAATTGTATTAAAACACAGTGACTAAACTATACAGAATACATACACATACATGTCATGTTATTATAATATTGAAATTGATTCATTGTTCCATTATTTATAATAACGTACATACGTAAACTCCTTCCTCATACGTGTGACTTGTATTTAATAATATATAATCAACATTTAGTAGTACCTATATAGGTACCAAAACAAAACTACATATATCTGTATGTTATTTTGTCATTAACATTAATGCATACAAAATAAACCTATCTATGCGTAGGAAATTGGCGCCATTGTATTACCACACACACACACACACACACAACAACAACAATTGTTGACATTTGTTGCTAATAACTTATAATTAATAAAATTATTAAATGACATGTCAATTATAATACATAAAACCCATAATATAATGTACAGATTGTACCAGAATAAATATCTCTAAATCAGATCAATTTAAGTAATAAATTCAACTGATAGATTATTTGACTAGTACTTCAAAAAAACGTATTACAATGTTCTTATTTATGACTTGTGGATCGTCCTAGATATCTCGGATATTCCTTTGGTTATTACTACTTTTTTTCCGCAAAATTGATCCAGCATTGTTTTTGCTTTTTACTTATATAAAGCTCATTTGACCATTACGTTTGTATTTAGTTCAAAATTAATTTTTATTTTTTTATATATTTTATAAGATTCAGACATATTTCTGCAGTGTGAAGTTAGTTAAGCGCCTCATGGTCGCACATTATTTTATTTCAATATGTAGGCTATTTAATCTATGTACACATTTACATCGCAATCGTCATCAAAACCTCTTGCTTCGAACACGCTGTAAATAAATATTCTATGTACAATATATTTTTGTTGATAATTTGAATAAGCCAGTCAATAAGTCAGCAAGTCTATCCAGTTATGGTGGTTATTATTCATAATAATAATGTTTTTTGAATACCAAATTCATAATTCATTTAATATTGAAATTCCTATTGATCATAGTGTAAATATTATTTATTTGTATAATGTGGTTGAATTTTTATTCGTAGTTTTTAAACTATTGAACCAGGCACTTCTTTTCACACAATTGTTTGAAACATCTGATAAATATAAGTTAATAAAAGCACTTAAAAAATATTAATCTTGTGTTTGCGGTTTATACTATAGAAGTATGTAAAAATAAAATTCATGACTCATTTGTTTATTATTAACAGACTATAAACAAGGAGGCTTACAATTCGACCTATTTGTATACATTATACTTCGAATTGCACAAGATTCGCAAATGGTCAAAAAGATCTTTTAACAAAGGCTGAAAATTTTATAAATGAATATAAATTTTATTAATATTGGATCAAATAAATAAATTGCGACAAATTAAGAAATAGTAGGCTATATGTTTATTTTCATGAGTGAGGTCCTTCACCATGAGTGAGGTCTACTGATCAACGGAGCTGGTAATTAAATTTATATAAAAAAAATTTTTCAAATGTCTATTATATTAGACGAAAAATTTTCAATAATTTTCATTGAGGATTTGAAATCAAAACCTGCTATATCCGTGGCTAATACTATATTGATTTATTAGGATGTGTATTATTTTCAATGAAATTAAAATTTCAAAACTAATAATTAAATTTTTAAATAATTTTGTATATTTTAACGCTTTTTTGAGACTAGATCCCTTCTTTTAAAAATCTTATGAATCCCAACCTATCCTATCATATTTAAGAAGAATCCGTGAAAATTACTAGATTCTAACCCATTACTTTCATTACTTTCATATTCATGGAAATATTATATTAATTACAATAACATTAATTACTCTATGACACAAAACAAAAGAAAATTATAATAAAATAAAAACAATTTTAATAGATATTATCACCGGAATATAATAAATATAATGAATGTTTACGGTAAATGGCGGTAAATTTAAATAAAATGCTAGCAACCCCTATATATAAATTAAAATAAAATAATGTTTATATAAATACATATATATTTAATACATATATACGTAAGAATTATATATGGAATGCTAATCTCGTTGAAAAATCCAAACCTTTAAGAACACTTTCGTCTCCATGAATTATGACATTCAAAAATTTAAGTCTATAGAAAAAATATACCAGTGTAACGAGAAAATCCAGAATATCAATTCGAGTTAAATTAAAGTGGTATAAAAACATGATAGGTTGCAAAAATTGAGAACAAAATATTTTATATTAATAATTTTGAATATAAATAATTTTGAAAGCTAAGTAAATGGGAAAAATGGTTTTCTCACTCCTTCACTGTGTCGAATTGAAAGAACGAAATTTTCGATATCGAACGTGAGATGAGACGATAATATAAACCAAATGACAAGATGAAAACTCCAATACAAGAAACGAGACAAGACTAAGTACTTATTATAATTAAATAATATACAGAAGTGGCTTAAATCCACCAAACATTAGTATTAGGGCTTTTAAAGTCGTTTGATAGAAAATTTCGTATGAAATTTTTGCTATATACTATTTGAGGGAAGAATATGGTCTTACTGATAAAAATTGAAAAATATTACAGGCCTAAGATACTTCCTAAGATTCTGTTATTTATTTTCTACCCATATTTTCTAAAACCCAAAAAAGGAAATTTGCAGGTTTCTGTCGATTGTATATAAACATTTATTTAATTTACTTTATTTTTGCGTATTTCCATAGATATATTATGATAGTATATCGTCCATTGTACAGAGTATTTTTGAGATAATGATATAAAATTTAAAATGTGAATAGAAATATAACATATTAAGTAATATAAATAAATAAATATTTTAATATTCATATTGTTCGTTTTGTTACGTAATAATAATTATCATTAACGAACAAACAAAAAATATTAGATATAAAGTAGTAAATGAAGAAACAGTTTACAAGGATATTATATTTATACAGGTATATAAAGGTAAAGTAAACTTAGCGATTTTATAAATTATTGTTTCCAATAAAATAGGTTAAAATAATTTCATTTAAATTATATTTTATAGAAAATAGACTTGTTGGTTGTGTTTTAATATGAAATATTTCTATACATAATTCATTTACATTAATTTTAATATTTTAATTGTTTTAGATTATCATAACAAATCTATTGATTGTTTATTTGCATTATTTTTTCTAGGTGTATCATCTTTCTGCTCGGTATTTATGGGAGTGATTTCGTGAAAAGGGACGGAAGTACATAACAGTAGTAAAGTATAACATGATACAAATTGAGTACCATATTATAGAAGTAATACATACATACATATAATTATTTAGAGAAGCTTCGAATTTATTTATAATATTATATTTACTAAATTGTGTAATTAAATTATCAAATTTTTATTAAATTTCTTTTTATTTTATTTTTTGATATTTTGTTTCATTTACCTCGAACAATTTAAATACCTTTATACAAATTTATATTTTTATTAGTAGTATTTTTTTTATTAAAAAAAAAAAAAGAAATGTATAATTTGTATTAAAAATCCCCTTTTTATATTCATTACGAATATTATTATTTAGATCTAAATAAACAGTAGCACACTGTCGATGTAAAATAAACATTTAAATAAATTAAAAACGGAATGGAAATATTTTGAGATGTGAACAAAATGAACAGTATGCGTAGTTTGACATTTTTAAATCACTGCGTCGTACCATAAAATTTAATATTTATAATATATAGATTATGTGTGTGATCATTATTATTATGATTTAAGATCAATATAAACCTTATCTTTGAATTTATTTTTTGTTTTTTTCTACAATAGTAAAAATGTTTGTATTTATATCAATTGGCAATTTATCATTTCTAACCGTTAGTCCATTGTTTTGAACAAAGAGTCAAGGCCTGCCAGACTCGTAGAAATTCAATATCCAAGCTCAAACGTATAACTCATGTAAATTAGGAAAATTGAACTGTGTTTGTAATAAAAGTACAAAGTTTCATCAATTGACAGGAAATGGAGGTCAACAGAAAAATGTCCATGTTTCACTTAAATCACTAGTTTTATAAAACAAATATGGGTACAAGTCAATTTCGAAGAGGCCAGGCCAACATTAATACTGATTTTTCCAATGATGTCGATAAAGTAGAATTTGTGCTCTAATAGAGACAATAAACATTATTTATATTATAACGTACGGTACCTACAATGTTAAATAATATACAACATATAAATTTATGTTTTGTAATAATAATTTATATTTCTTAATTTGCTTTAGGTGACTGTTTCAATACATAAAACTTAATTAAACAGGGGAGGATCAGAGGTGATTTTAGAGATATATGTGATTGTTCCATATTATCTATTATTTTCATTGTATATAATATACAGATTGTGATTATAGATCATTTCAATGGTTCTGCAATTTTAGTAAACACATTCGCAAAATCATATTTTCTTTAAAAGTTGAGCGAAATATAAGCATTGTAATGTTGGTTTTTTGACTTAATCAAAAGACAAATCAGCCTATGATTGATTTCTATTTCTCTTCTGTTAAATTTACTTTAAACACGACTATAAATAAATTTTCTACTCAAACTAGTGTTAATACCAATTTTTTAAAGTTCCATTATTTCAAAACTGACTCTTAAGTATATATTGTTAATGTCAAGATAAAACTTAATCCCAAAAACTAAACTATTTTAAAATTCTGATTTGATCCTTAATCCTAACAGAATCCCCAGTTGATAACATGATGATATCATGAGTATTCCGTTTCATTACTGTGTCAATGATTCCAGTTATTCGCAAATAATATTAAATTATCAAATCAAGAGATAGTATACCAGAAAAGAATAATGCGTGAATCTTACACCGGAGACTAGTTTCAGAAGAATAAATTTCAGAAACTTAAAATATAATATTGAGCTCTTTGGAGTAGATGGTGAATATTGTTCATTTTAATCATGGTCAAGAAGAATAGAATACGAAGGCCAAAGAAAGTCCAATTTTCTGCGATGCAAGACATAAGAGGCATATAACTATATAAGAAAGTTTATTCTCGCCCAGTAAAATTCTTCACTAACATATGTTGTCGATATAAAAAGCACTTATTTGACAAGTATTCTTTATTTAATTTTTTTCCAAAGGATACAATCAAAGCTTTGAGTTTAAAAACACACTAAATTTTGTATCCAATTAGTCCTGTATATATAACAACATAATATTTATCATAATAAATAAGCATATAGGTTTTAATAGTGGTCACGGTTTTTACCAAAAATAATATATGTATAGGTATATTAATGTATGCATGGATCTATAAATATGTGTATATTATGATAATCAACCCTCTGTATTGTTGATTGTTAAGGGTTGAGAGAATAGGTGTGGATTGTTCATTTCAACATTGTTTTAATGTATTATTTAGTTATTTTGTGTTATATATGTATAAGTATGCCCAATTATAATCTATATTATTGTATACATGTAAAACGTACCTATTACGTTCGTATTATAATGATAAGAACATCGTTAAGGTCAACTTATAGTTTTAATCACTGAATTTTCCAATAAAATATGAAAAAAAAACGCAATAGGAATGTACAAAATTCAGTTTAAGCATTCCCCAGTTATAAGAAAGACTCGCAGCATCATTTGTAAATCATGATTTGTAAATAAACGACTCTAAACGGTCATTTCGATGTAGTCGTTAAGTTTAAACATAAAAAAATGTAATTTAATCAAGATTATTTTATTATTACTTGAAAATTGTACCAGAAAATCATAGCTATGAAGAAACAACTTACTGAATCGTAAGCAAAATTTGCTTTTCATAGCCACTGGGGCTATTTCAGAAAGATGTACATTCGATATCAGTGTTAACAAGCAGGGAATTATAAACAACATGGAAAATAGTTTTCTAAGAAATCTGAAGACATTGGAAGAAGGGTATATTGACAATATAATAACATCTTGCATCAGAGCGAAAATTAAACAATGGCTTAATATTTGGAATTTTGATTAAATAATGAATACAAATATTATTCAGTAAAATTTAGTTTATTTTACGTAGGGAAATACAGGTTAATCTAATAAAAATGAGTGAGGGTTAAAAAAATAGTGAGCCAATATTCTCGGCCACTGCCGTTCTAGCTAGCCAACTTTCCTTGTATATAAAATATAATACTATATATAAATGTATACAAATTCATTTTAAAACCAGTTTGCTGTCCTTTATATAATTATGATATTTTAGTTATAAATGTGAGGCCAAAAATAATATATTTTATTGTCTCAATATACAGAAAGATTAGCAACTGTTGATTATTTATTATTTCATAATTTTGGGAAAGCATAGAAATGTCAGATATAATTGGACAATGTTACATGTAATATGTCCTGTTATATATGTGCATTATGTCCTTTTATATTTTTATTTGGATCTGATACTTTTAAAAGCAATTTTTATTTTTTATATAGATATGATTATCTAAATTATATCTATATAATTATACCAATAATACAAATTTTAAATGGCATACTTCTTGACAGATTACGGGTTACGGGTTGCTACATCTAAAATTATTTTTTTTTAGAACAATATAAATGTCCAGTTTTCTGGACGTATATTCTGTCTGTGACAAAATCTTTTCATAAACCAATATCAATATCAATATAGTAAATCTTCCTTTCTTTTTTTGAAAACATGTTACGCCTTTCTTATTCCTTCAAAACGAACACACCGAAGATTTTGAACTAATAATAAATCAGGTTTTTTGCGAAAAAGGTTGCCAGGTTCCAACAATACGTTTTATTTCTCGTAGATAACAGATAACAATACCATGATAGCAAAAGACTTAAGACTTCAAATGAATGATGACAAATCATAATCTACAGCTGTTGCCGACCATTCTTAAATTTGTTAATACACCTTCAATTTCAAAAAATCTTTCAATAAATATTCCTGTTAATAAATTATTTTATATTAATTCAACTTTGTGAAATATTATATCTATATATGGGTAAAATTTCAAATTTTGATAATATATTTATTTTGTATTTTAACTAAACCCTAATTAATTTTAAAATTATACAAAATATAGGTATATAAAATATGTTTATTTACAGATTAATTTAAACGTTGCAAAGTTTGAGACGTTTCAAACATAAATTTATATAATATATGCTTTAGAAGAAATATTTAAAAAAAATTAATAATTAAAATAGACTCAGAGTTTATAGAAAAAGATAAATTCGATCGAAATATAGAATGTTTAATTACTTTTCAAGCTTATTAAACAAATGTGAAATCACTCATATATTAATAAATAATATAAAAGATATAAAATTATTTTACGTTTCTTCAACAATTTTCGAAATGGAAATTGAATAAACAAAACAATTACAAAATCATTTCACGTTTGTCGGTTATATTTGATTTTTAACTTCTGTATTAGATTTAGAAGAACGATTCAAAATTAACCACTATAACAAGGCAGGCAAGCAAGCAAGCAAGCATGATGCATTTGTATTATTCTCAAAGGAACTTATTAGATAACTGTTTTTATTTTATGCTTACAATACAATAAAAGCATTGGGTTATAAAGCTTAATCAAATTTTTACAAAGACGTCTAACAAAAAACAATTCCAATGTCTGAAGAGTAAATTTATTTATTTTTAATCATCACATCAAAAAATAAACAAGAATCTTAATAAATACTACAATCAACATTATCTTTCGAGAAATTATTTTTAGAAGATGGAGACAAAATTATCTTTGGCAAGAAACCAATTGGAATTGAGTGAGCTAAAAAATTTGACAATTCCTAAGAAAGTATTACACTCAAATCTGTGTTTGGATATTGAGAAAATCTGGTTCCTTTACAATAAACACAAACATTTAGTTTTTTGTATACATTGCAAACTACTCGCTTAGTTGATATGTTGCTATAACGAAAAATAGTTTTGCTCATAAAAATTTTACGCTAACTTATCATTCGAAAATAGCGATTGTTCAAATGTGCATTTGTGTGACGATGACCAATATTTACAAAAATAAGCAACAATCATATTCATTTTTCCACTCTAAAAGAGTAAACCACCCAAGACTATGGTACAGCCGATATTGAACAAACTGCCTTAGTTCATGTGAATTGGATCCACAAATTCCTCAATTTTGTTTCAAGTTCTTAGTTCATTAGTTGATGATGTTTAACTTTCCAACTCTTTGCATTTATATTAATCATCGTTTATATAAAAAACAATCAAAAAAGTCTTCAACAAAAATCATAAATCATGTTTCAGACGGTATACCCGTTAAATACAACTAAACAGACGTTAATCTGTTGTAAGAGGATATTTAGTCTCAGCCATTTAATATCATAACAAAAGTAATATTGTAATGACCTTGAGCTGATTGAAAACATGTTATGTTGAGATGTTTTATTTTATTTTGTTGATCTCTATAGTGCTCCGTCAAGTCATCCATCCAAAACAGTCCAATTTAAAGGTACAAATGTATACAATAGAAGTATATAACATACTATGGCCCTTTTTTCTCATAGAACAGATCCACTTCAAACAATACCGACTCTTAAAAAATATGAAAAATAATATATTAAACAGCAATATGTATATATCGTAATCATAAATCAGCTTAGACAAATTTTCATTTGACCAAACCATTTTGAAAATGAGTTTTGATTAATTTTTACATAAGGCCTGTATACAATTATCTAACTGATGTATGCATGATATAGATGACGATTGATAAAGGAACTGCAGTTCTATTTCGTTTGCCTACGTTACACATACCTGTGATCACGATAACTTTGTGATTAACCCAGATTCTTGAAATTTTAATAAAGCGATATGGACTTAAAATATAATTTCTAGTTCTTAAATGAGCACAATCGAAGAATGATACGCAGTGAGCAACCATATCTTTTGGGTAGTGTACGAAGGTTTTGTAATACCCGCTAAAAATTTGTGGTTTTTGAGGTTAATGATTACGAAATAAAATTAAAGTTTGCATAAAATATTTAGATTGTGAAATAAAATGCATTTTATCGTTAGAGGCCACTAAAGGCAATTACTGCCTAAAATTTTTACGCTCGGGTGGCTAGTTTTCAAAATATCGCTTGAAGAAATTTATATTTTAAAATTTATATTTACCTATATCTAAAACCCTACTCTTCAAATCGTCTTATGGGTTTTAAAATTTAAATCGAAGCTTAATATTTTTAATTAATTTTGTCTATTTTTCCAAAGAGAAGACTTTTAAGATTTAGCCCAATTTTAGCCCAATTTTAAAATATATATATATTCATCACTGTTAGGATGGTGTTTAGAGTATTTTATGAATGTTAATGATTAAAATATTTCTTACATTTATTCTCAATCAAATGTACAATGTCTAAAAATTTTGCTCTGTAAGTTATCTACACGCGTATTCTGTTCATTTTTGTTTTGTTCGATTTAGATATTGTGACACGGCATATGTTTTTTTGAATACTGATTGCTCAACGTATATTATTCATACTTTGTACACATAGTCTTGATATGTGCAAAAAATATAAGATATGTAAAGTATAGGCCATTTTTTTATTATTTTTACAAAGACAGAATAGATAATAATCATTGCCATTTATAAGTGACGTTTTGTGTGTCTATACAAAAACAAATTATTTTCGAAAATTGTAATACAGATAGATAGATACATTGAATTTGATGTTAGTTAAATAGAGAAAATAATATCATAACATAACCTTAATCCTATTTTTAAAATAGGTCAGTCCACTGCGACGGTAAATTCTATATGTTAAATTTAACTTTTATTACCTTCGTATAATATGTATGTATGTATGTATGTATATATATATAAACGTGAAACGAGCAGTGTTGGTGTGATATTGTACCTACTGATGTACCAGCTAAAACTAACTCTACAGTATTTTAATAACATAATATTATACTGTATATGGTTATCTACACTGATAAATAAAGTCACACTTATACGATGAGGTTTTATGCTTGCACACCACGCAATTCAACAATGAGATAAATATTATTAAGCATAATGAGTATTGTCTTTACACGTACTAAGATACTCCTAACAGGGCGCATGATCTTATGAAAGATAAGTTGGCAATATTCTGTATAGATATAAAATTACACTTCATTCCTAGCAGCAAAATAAGTATACACAGAATGAAATTATCAGGTATTTAAAATTGTCAGGTATTTAGAGTTATTTTTTTTTAGCTTGAATGAAATTTCAAAATTAATAGAAATGAACATCAAAGTTCTAGTCAAAGATATCGGTATATTATTGAAAATAATAATATAGATTTCTCTATGTTTCTCAGTTTTACAAATTTTACTTTAATTTCCTGAAGTGGGTGGACCAGGTTACTTCGTTCTGATCCAAGCAACGACTTTCAAATAAAATGCACCATTAATTATAATCAACCAACAGCCGAGATTCGAACCCGTAACCTCTTGTAATCCTAAGTAGTCAATTAAGCTTCAATATTATTAACTCCTTTACTCGCTTGGCTACTGAGAGTACAGTTGCTAATAATTTAGTCGAAAACAGTAATGTTTTCGACTTAATCAGAACCAGATTTTGCTGTTGTGGTATTACACTAAACAAAAAAAAACAATAATTTCGTAGCTAATTTTAACTATTTAAGTTATTTTCAGAGTTTAACAAAGAAAATAATATCGAAACAAGCGTTTTAAGTACATAAACTAATCGATATAAGAATAAACGAATAAAAACCATAGCATGTTGCATGATGCAAAATATATTTGCTACTCAAGTAGACAAAGAATGGTTCATTATATTAAGAAAACTGGGTTTTGTTCGATATTTTAATCAATTTTAAAGTTTCTAGCTTCTAATTAGTAATTTTATCCAGTATTCTTGTATATTTATGTGAGTCGTATTCAAATAGGCAGATCAAAAATTGTTTTTAAATAAGATGAACATATAATTTTTAATGCTAAAAATAAATGAGTTGATCTTCCATTGCACAAATATATTCACATAAATGGCCAATATTTCTGAGTAAAAAAATAATTATATTAATTCAAAATCCATCTATCAATAATTTGTCTTCCACCATAAAGTTTTTTACAAGATTAAAGTGTTGCTATTAGAACAACATAATGTATTAGTTTAATACAGTCCCTACACGTTACAATAATATATACACGTTCACATTTGTACCACATGGAAAAGTCATTATATATTTTGTACGTGTTGTCAGAATGAATATCTACCTACATAGGTAGTATATATGTATGTATGTTTTTATACCTACATTTGTGGAAGTCATTGCAATTTAAATTATTTTGTAATTTATTAATTGGTTTCAAATGTGGTCTAAGAGCTGAAGAAACAAAATACCAGTAAATTCTAGTGTACATAAATCAGAAGATATTGAACCAATATATAGGGACTAAAATTCTTATGAAATTTGTTTCTACACTATAATATTTTTTCAATAAACCAATTCGTTTAAACGATTGGATGCCTTTTTTTACGGTGACGTCTCGGTTCAATACTAGTAACTTCTAGACTCTTACTCGATATTACCTATGCCAGTGTTTGTGCATTAGTGGACTTTCGTAATATGTATTTAAAAGTTGTTTACTCCAGAATTTACACTACATATATTATAATTAATATTTCTATTTGCAAGTCTATTGTATTAACATACATATTTACATTTATTTAGAACAAGCGCCTTCTTAAGCGGACCCTAGACGCATAATTACACTCACACGAGACCATATTAGTGCTGACACTTTTGTACCAAGCGTTAACCACGGTAATAAAAAGAGAAAGGTAAATAGAACCGTATGTGGATGAAGGAATTAATTTTCTTCATATTTTTTCTTTGTAGCCAGCCTTGTTTATACTATGTACACACCCTTATGACAGAACTGAAATTATAGTGCAATATTACCCACAGACGAGTAATATTTACTGCGTTGCACAAAAATAGTCAAACAATTTTTGACTCAATATATTTAACAATCTTAAAAAGTGATCTCTGCAGACGGACAATATAAGTGTACAATATCAATTACAGTACAACATGATGTACAACTGATGTGTGTATTGTGCGTCTAGGACCTGTTTAATTTGACATTTTGAGTACGTACAGAAAATTATGAATCAATATTTTATTTGTTTTTTTTTTTTAATTTTTATGTTTATCATTATCATTTATAAAGAAAGCTTTTCAGCGTGTATTATGTGTATATTATTACTAATAAGAAAAAATATCAAAATCCAATAGATTCGATAAGAATATTCTAAAAATAATCACTTAAGGTGAAAAAACTTTTGATTTGACTCATATTTCTTGAAATAAATCGTCTGGTAAATTTGCAATATAAATTATTAGTTAATTTTTTTTAAATTTTTATATTTCATATTTAAAATATAGTTATAAAAACGCTTACAATGCACGTTTTCTTCACATGGACTAGAAATGTAAAATAATTTTGGTAATATAAATTTTAAAAGTGTGAGGTGTCTTTTAAATAGGTTAATTATAATACCAACGTTTTCATATTGATTTAAATATTAAAATAAAGATTATTAGGTTTATATTTTAAAGAAGCTATTTTTTCAAAATGAACAATTTATTATAAAGTGTAGAAAAATTTATATCCAAAGTGTTATAAGTCAATTGTGAAAGTGATGTTGTCATTTATCTTTCTTTTATTCGTACTTTTTGTGAAAATTATAAAGCAAAATATCATTTGTCTTATTAAATAAAAATGTCATGAAATGTATAATTTTTAAACATGTCAAGGCTAATATGTTTTATTTAAATAAAGAGCATGATTTACTTTTGAGCTTATATATATATATTATACGTATGGTATGACGACAAACGTTGGTGCATTACCAGTAATTTAAATTAAATTTATACATGCAATTCAATATATTACTAT
The DNA here is from genome assembly GCA_020423425.1 of Chrysopa pallens. Taxonomy (NCBI): domain Eukaryota; kingdom Metazoa; phylum Arthropoda; class Insecta; order Neuroptera; family Chrysopidae; genus Chrysopa; species Chrysopa pallens. The sequence continues at coordinate 57,688,390 of CM035594.1, read as the reverse complement.
AGAAATCATCATAATTTACTAACTAACGAACAAATAATACCTTTAACCCACACGTAGAGTTATAATATGTATTTATATATATGACGATAAGAAAAAAATTAAACGAAACTTTTTTGACATAAAATAAAACCAACTACAGAAACATTATGAGCATTCATAACCTATGTATTTAAGGGACATGAGCTGATTCAAAATTACTAACTATTAGGGTAGGTAGTGAGTTGTTTTTGCTCAGAATTTTTTCAAATTAACTTTTTGAAAACCTTAAACTTTCGATGAACTAGGAAATGTACAAACAATAAATCAGAAATACGAACTATGAAATTTTCTATTGAATCATTCATGCCCGTGTTGTTGAAAGTTTATGAAGCGTAACGAAAAAGCGAATAGATATAGTGACAAGCGTATTTACCAATCGTACGATTCTTCGATTTAATTTCGCACTATTTCTATTCCAAAAACGGAAAAAAGCCTTGGCATGCGGTTTTGATTACTTGACCTTTCAGATATTAATGCGTCCAAAAATGAGTGTATATAGTTAGTGAAAAGGCCAACATAAATTACTTTAGTTACAACTGTGTAACAGTAAATTAATTAATAAAAATAAATTTCCTTTTTAAAAAAAATTTTATTTAAAGGACTTAAAAACAAAATAATAAACTTTTACGATGAACTTATAACATCATTACGTAATATATTCTTGCTTGCCGCAACATTTAACTATTCGTGTAATAACAAATTAAAAAAATTTTAATAGTTGAAATCAATCAAATTAACTTATTTATTTAACTTGTATAACCATGGTAGTTATACAAGCAAACTAATGAAATGTGAAGTTAAAATATTCAGCGGAAAAGGGAATGACAATTGGCCTGAGCTTGTCTCATTCAAACAAATAACACAACATTACTTACGTAGCATATTAAACAGTTTTAGAATTCATAAACTTCTTCATTTCCAAGTAAATCGTAGATTTTATTTTCTTTTGAAGTCCACCAGAAAACTAATAACGTAATTAATGAAACCAGTATAGTAAAAAGAGACAACCTATATTCAGTACTATTATAATGAATATAAGCGGTCTTTGTTTCGTGTACATTTAATTTGTGTTTTATTGCAAACCTATTAATTTAAAAATAATGCAGTTTTTTCAACACAAAACGTAAAAAAAAAAAAACATTGCATTATTTGTTTAATTTAAAATGGTAAACGCGATTTGTTAAATTAAATGTGTTTTAACATGACACAATGTGGATGTTATACGAAGCATGAACATTTTATTTGAAATAAAACAAAATCAGTTTTAATATTATTATATTGTTCGTGAAAAACATCGCCTATTTAAATATGATGATATTCCCATTTAAATATGATGACGTTAATTTCTAGTTAATTTGCATACATCATTTTATTAATCTGTTAACCAGCACACAAATATTTAAACATTAAATCAAAAAATCATGAAAATGAGGTTTATTTCATTATTATTTTTTATTCAAATAAGGATCAACAAAACGATAGTTTCCCCCAGATACTAAATATTCTCCCTCAGATACTAATAAGTTTTACTGGCAGGAAATTCAAGACGCTTTAGGTAATAACCTTCATCTAAAATATCGCGAAAACACAAAGTATTTCTATTGATGATAATACATTCCTTTGAGACGTAATTTAACAAAAATTTGCTGATACGAACAAAATTCAATAGATGTAAAAAAAATACAACACGCATATTGGTTTTATATTTTTATCGATTGATTGTTTCAATTGCATAAAAAGCGGTATAGATGATTACTTTGGTGTAATATTTTAACAAATTTCATTTATAATAATTTGCTGATGAGACAAAATCATATTGGGAATATATTTAAATAAATATATTATAACAATAATTTTTTTAAATGAGACAAAATCATGCGGGGAATGTATTTAAAAAATATTTTAAAATTATAACAATATTTTTTTTAAATTAAATAAATTTTTGATAATGACTATAAAATTACAAAGATTAATAAAAAAATAGACTTTATTATTTAAATGTCGTATTTAAAAAAATTCAAATTATGTAAAATTTTTTCCCATATCAATTACAGATCTCCTTATTATTAGATATTTGATGATGTCTTTTTAAAATAAATTATAAATACAGAAAAATGTCAATCAAATTGAATATTTTAGTGTTTACAACATCAATTCCCGTCGATTACCAACAAATGAAATATTTTTTTCGTATGTTTTTTTCGTCTATTCTTAGTATGAGATTGAACATCGAATAAAGATAAGAAGAAAATATATAAAAAAATAAAAAAAACTTTACAGACGTCACGTTCAAGTGTATAGTGAACTTTCTTTAAAAAATTATAAAATATTTTAGACATAATTTGTTATAATTGAGACGAAAAAAAAAGATTGTCTAAATATTTATATTTTAAATACACCCTTGGTCCAAATTTTATTAAACATAAAAATTAAACAAGATTAACAAAAATTTGTATTTGTTATGATTTAAAAAAATTCAATGTTTATGTGTTTTATCCTGGAACAAGTTAAGTATCAAATTCAATTAAAATTGAAGTCTTAAATTCTAGAGAAATCTCGATTACTTATGTTTCAAATAATTATGTAAAAGATTTACAAACAATTTTGGTTCTCGAAATTTTCCGTTCCAGATTATATAGCAGGCCAGGGCAGCAAATGAGTTTTATAAAATAAAAGTAAACCTTTTTAAAAAACAAGCCAATATTTAAATTCCCAATAAAGAAAAAAAAACTTTTACTGTAATACTTCGACTATCAACTTATGACGTCATTAACACAATTTATGTGATATAAAAGCTTATCTTTGAAATTTAGATAATAACTTCTAGAAACAGAAGAGCTTTCGTTTGAAATTAGTTGCTTTATTGAATTTTCAGTCTATTGTTGTAATAATCACATTATATCATAAGTAGTGAAAATGACATATTTTCTTCGACAGATAATGTATTTTTGAAAAATGGAGAAACAGGTGAAAAATTACATAGCAACTGAAATTCAAACCTGTATTCGTCATCTCAGGGATAATTTTAAGTTATAATTTAAAATGGAGAATGAGCTATTATCTTAAATATAAATATTATTCATTTGGGTAGTTTTACCCAAAATTTATTTGAAAATGTATGGTCTGTTACAGTCCTTTTTTTTCCTTTTTTTGAACATTAATATCTTGCCTTTTTCTAAAGATTCTTGAAAAATAATTTTTGTTCAATTAGAGTAATAAAAAAAATAAAGTATATATTTCTATTTTTAAAGCAGTTTAACTGTAACAAAATATTATTAGTTCAATGATGATAATGCAGATTTGAAAACATTATATCCCATAAGAACACATCAAAGTCAAGATGAGACGGACAGGATGAATAGTCAAAATAAAATATATTTAATGGTGGATACATATTCTTGATATGTTATATTAATCGGAATGCGGGCGCTATTAACTCTCTTATTTGATGTTTCAATAAAACTTTATTACAGTCATCTCATCATCATCATCATCGTCTTCAAAATGTGGAAAATGAAAACATTGTTACTTATATAGAAGACTATATGGTGTTGTTATGATTTTTGTTCTTAAAATATACAATCTTCTTATATCATCAGCACTCAAATTTTCTATATCAAATCCCAAAGTGTTAACAAATCGTATACATTTCGTAGAATTAAAATGATACAATCAATATATAGGCACAATGCTAGATTGCTATCTTCAGAAAAAAGATATGTAGGCGAATTTATTTTATACAAACCTTCACCAGCTTAAATAATATTAACATAAAATAGAAGCATTCTATTGAAAAAATACCGTATTGTTTTCCTTATGAAACTTGTGAAAAACTTTGGATGTACACTGCTTTTATAAGTTTTTCGACGTTTATTACGTGTATTGCAGGTTTCGGTGTTAATTATATTTTGATCTTAGTTATTTTTCAAGTATATTTTCTCATTTGATAATACCAAATTAAATATTTCTATAGCGCAATTATAAATAGTGAAATAACATTTTCCTCTTAAAAATGACGAAAAGTGAGGATTTATTTCGAAGTGGAAGAAAATATTCGCATATTCATTAAATCTTTCTATAAAAAACGAATGTTCGTCCCTTGTTGACGTAGTCAAAAATTTTCCGGGCTCCGAAAAAGAAGACGGCCTACTTTTCAAAATTTCCATAAAGCATAAAGTTGTTACACATCATAACTAAGCCATACTCCGTGCCCTTATTTCATTTTTATGACTAAGCCTAGTTTTTGATATAAAAATAAATAATTTTTTAAAGATAAATATTTAAGTCATTTAAGTTGATGACATTTTCGATTCTAATCGAATTTTGTATTATAGTCAATTTTATCAATTAGTAATTACCAGAAAAACACTTCCATTCATTCACTTTAATTTTTGATGTATTGAGATTTTCAATCCTCGTTACCCGGCAAGCGTCTTGGAACACAGTTGCCTCTGAGTTAAACAATCTGAATGGTTTTTCAAAATAATAATGATTTTTCCTAATCAGTTATCATTTATGAACATAAGTTGATTGAACATAAGTGTATTTAAAAAAGAAACTTGAAAGCCTTGGTCAAAAGAAAAAAAGAAAAATTAACAGTCAATTGTAAGCAATACTAATATTTACCTAAAAGAAAAAAACAGTAATTAACAAAACTCACTTATTTATTTGCAAACTGAACAGAATTAGTCATAAAAATACAAGAACCGGTAGAGATAGAATAACAAGCAAAAAGAATATTTATATTCTAAATCCTTAATAATAATTAAAAATTAATCCATTTACAAATTTTAATTACAAACTCACAATAATATTGTAATAATTCTTTCAACTTTTACGTTGAAATTCTTAACGTATAATCATATTTTTCTAGTTTAAATACAGAGTGACTTCATACTGAATTAAAAAATTTGTTCGTTTCATAAGCTTTTAAATATAATCAATTTTTATCAATTCAAATTTTATAATCAATTTGAAGGCACTTAAAATACTGGGTAGGTACACGAAAATAATTGATGTTTATATTAAAAAATGAACATTTTTGTATATACAATTTTTCAATATCTCTTGCCGTTTTGTGTTTTCAAAAGAGTTTTTATAGCTGTTTTATGTTACTTGCAGATGTAGTTTTTGAGTGTATCAGTACTTGAGGCGGTTTATCAACATTTTGTCCTGGCATAAAAGAGTTTGCTTATGCCTAAAATAACATGTAAAATAAATTGTATTTCTTGCAATTTGCCAGCACAAATAACTTCAAAGATACTTATCGGAATGTAATGAAATTTGGTATGTAGAATATTGACATGAAATCCAGTGCTTGTCTTACTCGCTGGAAATATAGGTTTCTGTTGGTGATATAATTTTTGTAACAGTGAAAGCGTAACAAACAAACAAACAAACTCACATTCGCCTTTATAATATTAGCTAGTATAAACATGAACCAGAAATGGAGAAAACATCATTCATAAAACAGCGTGTGTATAAGGTAGATATTCTCAGTATTTACTTTTCCTAACGCCATGTTTTTTTTTAAAGGAAATGATTATATGAAAAATTACGAATACAGTGATCACAATGATTTACAAAATAATAAAACCCAAAGAAATTCCAAAGCCGTATTATATATTTTCTAAAAGGAGAAAATAATAATTTTAGCTATTAAATTGTAAGGTCTGTTCCCATTGGAATTGTTATCCTTTTATTTTCGTTTGGAACAAAACGATCAAAGAGAAGATCACCCCTTAATAATGAAGAATATACTTCCTAATTTACGATAATATATAATTCATTAAAAATGTCATCTTTTAAAATTGAAAAACACACAGAAAACAAAAATAAAATAGGAAAATATTAAATCAAAGGGAAAAAATAATTATTACCATTGTCATTAGCATTATCTATCGTTTTTTATTTTTCATACATATTAATTAAAAAGGCGAAAAAAATAACTTATTATAAAATGGTGGAATGCATATATACACACAGAGTGCGAAAAAATTTTATATTCATTTTTTATATTTTTAATTAGTGGTAATACTTTGTATAAAGATGAATAATAGTTATATTTAATATGAGTGAGAAAACGATCGTTATTATTATACCATCCGTGCGTTACTCACTAATATTATTAATTAATATTATTTTATTTTTATGAAACCTTAATTATCTATCAAAAATATTATATTTTCTAGAATGTCAATGCAGGATTTTTGGAACGTCACCAAATACATCGTAATAACAACGCTCCAATTTATTTATTGAAGTAATAGAAATTTCTACTCGAAAAGCTGATGAAATTTTTATCAAAGAAAGAATATGATTATAATTTTAGATTTACCATATTTTACATAGGAAAATCTCTAGGAATAGATTTGGTGCTTGGCAATATTTTTTAGTTTTCTCAGATTGTACCAGCAAGAAATTTTTCTACCCATTCTTAGATTATGTAATCAGTTTAAGAAAAAGGGGAAAGTGGACTGAAATTTGATAAACAAAGGGAAAGGAATTGCCAATTTACCCGATCTGTTTTGATTAAACTCTGTATGTTCTGACAAATTCAAAAATTTGTTATATTCTTAAGCAATCTAGAAAATAGTTTAAAAACATCTACATGTACCCTCTGCAAGCAATTAAATGCAGGTTGCGAATGGAATTGCAGATATAAATGTCATATTTTTCAATTCAATATTCTTCTTGAAAATTCCTTATATTTTATCAGATCCTATTTGGTGGATTATGGAATCTACATCTAGATTCTCACTCACGATAAAAAAATCAAACAGACGATGGTTTTTTTTTTTGTCTTAAAAAAGGGGAATGAAATTAATGGAGGTTAACAATATAAAATGTTACCCTACTTAGATTTAACACATAAGAGTCAAATCTTCTTATATATAATATTTAGTGAAGTACTTATACAAAAATAATATTTTGATACTGCTAAAAACATTAAGTACATTGCATAATTTATACTCTTTATTAATTAACGCAAACAGATGAGTTTTTATTTAACACCAACAAAAATGTAATAAATTTTATAAAAAGATTTTTATATTTCTTTCATTTTTAAATTTTTATCTGGTCAATTTAATAGAAACATATTTTGAACAAAAAACAACCTAAAAATAGAATCCACTTTAAAAAATTCTGAAATGAATGATTGTATATAAACTAAATACTTTTGTAAGATAATTCCGAATAATAATTCACTCCCAGTAATAAACCTCTGGTGCAGAATTTATTCAACAATTCTAGCCTTGTATTCTTATCATAATTTCAAGCAAATAATCTTACTTTTCGAAATCTTGTGTATGAAGGCATTCATTAATTTATCCAAAAATGAAATTCAAAAAAAATTTGATCCTTGTCTTGTTTAATCTGTATATCATAAAATCGTGTTTATATAACGTACCAACAATGATAAAAAATTTATTAGTCTATTAAAACACGCAAACATTGATATGCCATTCCACTAAAAGTCTTAGGGAAATTGTAAAATATATTTCAATGAATTTAAGTAATTTAATTAAAATATTAAATATTAATTGTATTCATAACATACTTGTTTACACACAATATACGATATTCTTAATTAATTAAACTTATATATCCCATCCGTATAACACATATTCGTTAATTATTACTTTATTTTGTTGCTTTTACCTAGATAAATGTATAATTCATATTATGAACTTGTATATTTTCAGGCTTCGTGTACACCTAATATCAAGTTTCATTTTATATTCTCTTGCAAAATATTAACAAAATCATAGAATTTTTTCCCAAATTTGTGTTATATAAATAGCCAATATGTACAAGAAATAAAGTCCGAAGTGGTGTATGTGATTGATTACAAGCTTAAATGAAATATAAAAAATGAAAAAAATTTTATAAATATCATTCTTTTAAGATAAAGAAAAGGAAATTTTGAAACGTAATTCGCTAACGTTTTGTGTTGTTGAAATTTATTATAGTTACCGATACTAGAGTTAATATTATAACGTTATAACTTTACAATATTAACTCTCTTTTTCAAATTTTATTAATGTCAATTTAAAAAAGTTAATTTTTTGTATATATTAAGCAAATTTTTAACAGAATTGAATTAATTTCTATTAGCACACTCTTTTTGGCTCATATTTTTTTTAAATGTTTTTCTAACTCGACAACTACTATACCGAATATTATAACCAAATCCCTTTTGTAGTCATTCACGTTTAGAAAATTTTATTGATTGTAACATGAAAGAAAATCCAACAAGAAAATTGAAATTACAAACATAAATACAACAACAAAAAAACCATATAAACTTGAAGTTGTTTTGGTTTTAATTACTTGCAGCAATAAATTCGATATCTATTATTGATTTTCATTAAAAAAAATTAATTCAAACCACCAACTGAATGAATGTATGTGTAGAATCATCTCGCATCTTATGCCTTCAATCCAATTGTAAAACGGATATTTATTTTGTATTATTAAGTATCAATAAAATAGATATTAAATAAGTTCACATAACTTCACCCTAGTTAGTAAAATTCTACTTCTCTCCGTTTTTTTTATTTTTTATTTATATGAATTCCTTTTATTTTGATAAAAATAAAAAATCTGGTGCGATCACAGCCACAAAGCTGCAATATACATAAGCAACATTTTCTTTGTTTTAAGTGGAATAAGATATTGTAAGTCCGGTGAAGATAGCCACACGGGAGTGATGACCAGACTAATTATTATCGGAACACACAGTTAGATGTCAATATTTTAAGCTTAGTTCACTTCTGTCTTCGAAGACTACTAGCTGTATGTAGTACGTCGGCTGAAGTAAACTAAGCTTAGAGCATTTTCATCTAGCTATAGGTTTCGAAAATAATTAAACTAGTCATCTCTCCCGTACAACCATCTCCCCCGAACTTTATTACAATATAAGTATTGTATCTCGTTCAATTTTCGGAAACAAATACCTCAAAAAATAATTATCCAATTTTTGAAATTTTGCATTTACAATTTTAACGTGAAAAGAGTTTTTTTGTAGAAATATTTTTAAAAATGATAATATTATTTTTATTTTAGAAATGTTTTCAACTGTCATAATATTTATGTTTATAAAAAATTAATATTATTTTTTTTGATTTTTATTCCCCTTAAGATTTTATTTAGCTTAAAAAAATGGCTAACCCAATTTTTCTGACTCTTTTGCAGTTTTAATCCATGTTATTATATAATTGATTTGTTGAGAGTACTCATTACTTGACTCTCGACATACCCGTTTCTACATATTCAGGACGGTAGTCTTGTTTTTAAATAGCCTGAAATATAGCCTGAAAAAATAATTGAGCAAACAACAAGGAAAACTGACACAAACTAATTCAAGTAAAAACTATTAAATTTATTTTCTTAAGTTTAGTTGTTTTATAAAAATTTTAAAATTTCATCTTCTATAGATAGATTCCATTTAAAAAAAAAGAAAATTCAAAGTAATGTTTATTGCTAATATATTGAATTGCTTATATAATAGAATCACTTTTGAACATTTATATAGAGGTCAAAATAGACGCTATAAGGACGCATACGATCATAATAATTTTTAACTGGAATTTTATTATATATTACAACTAAACTAAATAATATTATTTTAAAAATGTGTATAATCATAAATAAATATATTCATCCAACCAATAAGATATTTACTTGAACATTTTTTTATATATAACAACAGCTACAACAAAAAAATAAAAATTATCCAAACCACCCACTCACGTTATTTGTACCCTAAAATCGGATTTATTTAGGAGATTTTATTATTATTCAAAAAATATAAGATGTACGAATCGAAATCAAGTGTGTGAAGTGACAGTTACATAATGATTCGGTAACGATTTAAATGTAAAATAATTCATTTGTTTATTTGAAACAGTCTTAATTTTATATCTGATTTAATTTAAAAAATCAAGCAAATGGAATTATCCAGAAAATTTTAATACAACTACAGGATAAAATCATACACTTGAAAAACGAAACCGGGGAATTGAATGTGGAACTTATTTGTTAAATTAAATAAAATTTCTTGATATTTCGACATTATCTTCTTTGATTGCTGATTTAAAATATTCCACAAGCCTTATAACTGAGAGATATAAAAAAATGTTCATGAACTCTTTTCAGACCTAAAGAATAAACACACAAATTAAGTAAATCGTTCAAGCCGTTTCGGAAAAGATCGGTAACAAACACTGTTATACAGAAATTTTATATAACAGATTAAACTTTATGTTTATTCAACTTGTTCAATTTAGTCTTCTTTACAGATTTCTACAGACGTAAAATTCTGTATCGCAAAACTACAATCAAATAATCAATAAAAGTAAAATAAATTGTAATTTATTTGACTCAATGGAAACGTGGTAATTCCAAATAAATTACAGAAAGAGTCAAATAAATTACAATTTTCTTAATTTTCAACATGATTTCAAGTTTTTATACTATCTATGGCTGATATTTACGTTATATTTTAAAGTGAATTAGAGACATATCTATACTTTTTAAATTTTTTTACCAGTGAATATAAGATAATCAATATATTAAACTTATCCCTTGGTATAATATCCTACAACCGGTAAAAAAGGATAGATTTACAATAAAACATGCTATTACATAGGATATGAACGTAAATCCACTATACTCTTATACTTGTTTACGCTATTTTACACTTAGATAATATTTATGATGTTGCTTTTGTTTTTTTGAAAAACTCCATATTTTCTACATCAATGAATTATTAATATTTTTTATATTTTGGATTTCATGTTTTATGAAAGTTTTTGATTTTATATTTAATGTAAAAATTTTCCATGGATAATTGTTTGTAGGATCGAAATTTTAACTCACCGCCTGCCTATTCTTTAGCAGTTACAAATAGGTGACAGTTACTAACAGAATTAATTGTTTAAAATTTTTTTTAACTTAAGAAAGATAAAAAGGTGCACATAATTTTATTGTTCCGCAAATATGTACAAATAGTAATAATAATAATAATTGTTTTAGATCCTGCATTTACTTGAAAATTAATATTTGAAAAGCTTTTCATCGTATGTTTTATAATAATGTGTCTGTTATAATTGAGTTAAAACAAAACATTGGGATCCACGATTTAAATATGAAAACAGAGACCGCCGCGAGCCGCGAAAAATCATTTTTTAATATAAACAAAATTATTTTGGATAAAACTCCTCGACACGCTCTCTGTTTTCATGTCAAGATTGTAAATATCAAATGTCTTTACATAAGACTAACGATTTCTTATTTATTGGAAAATTTATTTCTTATTTTGAGAATGTCGATTATTATAATGTTTCATTATGTATTAAAGACTTTAGTCATAAGACTTGTGCCAACAAAGATGAATTGGAAGAGTTATGAATTTTTCAGATGTAAGCATTTTATTAAAAATTTACCTTTACACATAAAAGTATAATAAATGAGTGGAGATGATCTCAATAAATATAAATAATATTAGATAATTATTTCATTTAAATGATTTATTATGAATAAATCAACAGTAATATATTACATCATTATTTCAAATATTATAATAAATAGGTAAATCTATTGTTTTGAGTTAATTTCGTAGTATTTTTAATCACAAAGTTAATGTACTGATTCTGTTAAATACATAGGTACTACTAATTCATTTATTCATATTTAAAAACATATATTTTATTACAAAATTATATTATTTAGCATTACATCAAACGAACCACTTCAATCTTTTCTTGAATATATAAATTTTGTAACTATAGGCATGTATATTTTCTCATTTTAATCCCTTTAGATTAATGTTTCTGTTTAAAGACTAACAGGATCTTTTAATTGCCAATAATAATAACTTGATGACATTTTTTATTAGTTATGTCCGTTCGAATATTGTAAGCATAGAGCACAAAAGTTGGTTTGAAAAATAAGTCTTGTAAATAATAAATTGTTTACTGTTTCTACAAATTGTTTGTGAGAGGGTAAAAAATGATCATTTCATTAAAAACATTTAAAGAGTTAATCATCTAAAAAACAAGTTAATGTATAAACTTATGTTTATGCATTAACTTAAACAATGCAGAAACTGTGTTAATGTTTAAATGTTGTGTATCATTGACTAAAATTGCATTGATGCTTCGTGTGAAGTTTACATTGCTCCACTTAAGCTAAAAAATGAAGAATCTTTTTCAGCAGATCACTTGAGAACCAAATATAAAGAATATACTGCATTCGACAACAATTCAATATATCCACTGTTTTCGGTTGATAAGAAAGCACAAAATTTAAAAAATAAATTATATTTGAAGCACAATAATCGAATCCTTAATCAACCTTCATAACATTCGTATCTTTTACCTTTCATAGAAAATGGGAGATCTTGAATGTAAAGTGTATGGATAAAGCGATTAATGAAACAACTCATAACGGTTTTGTAAACTTCATCTTGAGACATTTTGAAAAACATATAAAAATATTTATTTAGAAATTCAGAAATTATTATGATCATTTAAACTAAGATTTAATAAATATATAAAACTAATGCTTGTGTGGATACAGTGAAAGTGTTCTACATTCTGCAATGCAGTTAATATGTTAATAAATATAAGTTTATATATTTTTATATTTAATATTTTAATAAGCAATATTGTTTATGTATTGAATGTTTACAGATATGATATTTGCCATTGTCTGTCAGATCGTTGTTATAATTCCTTGCAAATCGTGCAAATCATTAAATGCATAATAGTGGCATTATAACATTAAGTTTTATAAACCTACCCAAAAACCATATTATTTATTAGATCAAACAAATGTTACTACATTAAGTGAATGTATGGTATATAACAAATTATGCAATAATTGTAAATCTAATTATATTATTTCATATACATTTATTATGATAAAGAGTCTTTATTAAAATCATTTTTTCAATTAAAAAATATTGCTTGATCATTGAAATATTATTAGCGAAAATTTATTTTTAAAGTGTTTACGTCTATATACGTAATCATCAGAAATGATGTTTTCCATGAAGAACTTTTATGCACAGATATTTTCATAGTGCATGTGTTCGTATTTTTTATTGTAAAGTTTTCTGTATAAAAATAATATTTTATTAAAACTTAATAATTGATTATGAAATATTTTCAAATCCATCATATATCCAGTAAAACAGATTGACGTCAAGAATTGTTATCGTTAATTATGTTTACATCTATAATACCTTCCAAATAATGATTTCACATTAAAAAGGAATATTGAATCATAATATTATCAAACTACTTTTCGGTGGAGTATCTGTGTTTTGATGTTCATTTTTGTAACATTATGTTACCTTTTATGGAGAATTGTATTCTATACTTCCTGGAATAAAGAACCATAATTGATTTCAAAAACGACATACTTGTAAGGCATTTTTAGTTTTTATTTGATAAGACCCAAAATGAAGCCTTACATCAGGACGATGTTCTTATTAGGAAACGATATAGAGTAATTTAATCTGAAAGCTTAAATTAAAGTGTAAGGAAAATTATAGGATTATTATAGTATATGTTGTACAGGGGAGAAACGTGTAGACGGTAAAATATTTCTTTGCAAAATTGCAAATTATCCCAGGAGATAATCCCAGATGCGTATCCGTATCCGTGGATAACTAGAAGAAAAAGCATATTCGTATCCAAATCCGTTTCTTTTTCAGTGAATCTTAAACGAATCCTTTGCACAATTAAGATTCATTACGTATATAAATTTATAACAAAAGGTAGCAATAAATTAATGTTGAATTCAATTAAAATAGGTTTTAATCCTTAAAAATGACATATTTGGCTAACATTTAATATTTCATCCCTTTTTCAATGGGCTAGTGATAATTTTTATAGCTTACTACCTTATCATAAAGTATTAATTAGTAAGTATTCTAAATAAATTCAAATTCTTTATTTTCAAATCAAATAATACTTCTAGGTGATTTCACAAATAATATTTACTACAATCACATTTTAAAGAAATTCAATAAAAAAAAAACCGATTGATTGAGAAAATTTTCCACGTACACGTAATTGTAACCGCGGACACTTTGTCCATCCGATGCATCTGTGATTCTATCATATCAGCGAACGTACGGATAACAGCTAGTCTGATATATTTTCATAAAAGTTTTGCTAAATATAAGTAAAGAGCAAAGATTAGATTAAACTTGATGTCATAATCTTTCTTTCATATTTATTTTCTTCGTTACTTATTATAAGTACTTATATACAATAAACTGTACATACTTATGATGTATAAGCAAGCGTACATACATATATGCAATATATTAAATATAAGCACACTTCATTTAATGTTTCAATATTATTCAAAGTAGTTTCAGTATAAATAATATAATGATGTAGTATTTTATGGTAAAGCTTGATAAAGCTTTACAAATAAGTTTAAAAAAATGCATATACATGCTTTCTATTTTCTTATATTAGTCCGAGTCCAATCTTTTTTGAGTTTACATAAATTTATATCATTATTTATGGTGTTTTTTTCCATTCAACATATACTAGGCATATAATGAAAATGTAATTGCTTATTACTAATCGGATACAAGTTCGACTATGCACCTCACAGTAAGAAATTTTTCGTATGGAGTTGATTTTGTTTTTGATACATTCCAAAGATTCAAGGTCCTAAATTAATATTTGACTTTACAGTACTATTTTCACAGGTGGAAATTATTAAACAGAAATACTTTTTTCTATTTTCACAGGAAGAAATTATTCAACAGAACCGGTTTTTTTTCCTAATAAACTGTATAAATTTCATTCAAATCTAAGTAGTTTCATTCAAATCATTGTAGTCTAATACTTGTTGAATTGTAGCTGACATCGTTCCGAGGAATACTCGCTTAAACATTTTGATCGAGGTGTGGTGGTATCTTCAACAAAAAGCTCGTAGCAGAAAGCCCTTAAAGTGAGATATCTCGAAAACTATTTATCGGATTGATATGAAATTTTCAGGGAATATTTTTAGTATACGAAACTTCTAGAAAATTTTAACATTAAATAATCGGAAACTCTGATTAAATATAAACCCTTAAGTTATTTATTGTATTAAATTTCATTTCCTTTTATTATATATTTTAAATAGTCCTTGAGGTTTTTGAATAACACTAAAATCTCTAAAATTTCATAATAAATAATGATAACAATTGATTTAAAATAATATAAAAATGATTTTCTACTTAATAGTTTCTTAATTTGTACAATATTATATGTTTGAGTTTATATTATAAATAATTAAATATGAAATGTTTATGTATAAAATGAATGTCTGAAGTGGTAGTATATAATAACGAATTTGCATTACGTTTACTATATTTCTGTATGTAAGATCATCTAAACAGTTAAACTTAAAGTTCATGCAAAGATATATAGGGATAGGTTAAACAGTATAAAATAGGTATGCACAAAGAATATACCGCATGACTTGTGATTACTTTTACATTAAGGATATGCCAGTTTTTTTTAATCTTTCAGAACATTTAAATACATATATGTACATAGAAATGTCCTCTAACGTAAAATGTACAAAAAATACACTATTTTTTATTTGATTTAAAATATTTATTTTTTCGCCTTATTTTAACTTAATATCAAACCATAAATGATCACTTGGACCTACTCTAGAATCAAAAAATTAAAATGATATACAGATTTTTTATTGAAATAATTATGAATGACTCCCGCAGTTAACCCTTAAGAATATTAATACAATTTTCTGTCCCGTTCAATAATATTAGCTTGAAGAAGTTTCACAACAAAACTGCCACCTTTTGAATGTGCTCATTAACCCCTAGCTCATTAATTTTTTGGAGCACTTTCGTTTCTTGTGAAAATGCGATAAGTTTTCATTGAATGCTTAATGTTGCGAAATTTTCAGTTTTTTTTAAACTGTGATTTGATAGTGATATATGTGATAATTTTGCAAAAATTATGAATTCATTGAAAATTTTTAATGACTTATAGCCCATTTATATGCAGAGTGTCTATACAAGTAACTCTGTTAGTGGTTACCTTCACTTGTTTAAGTGTTAAAATACTACGATTTGGATAAAAGTGTAGAATCCATTTTCCTTACTAAATGGAATACATTCTTGTGGTTCGTGCATAAAATCACGGAACACCGCATATGCTTATTACCTGGTACATACTTTGTTATATCATGATGCACTAACTATTATTATGTTGTCGAGTTTTCACAAAAAGCTTCTCTCTTCTCATTTTAAAGAGGAAGCTTTATATAATATATAGAAACCATAATAGTCACTTCACTACAATAATATCACATGATTACAATGATGATATAGAAAGAAGTACCTATATGGTATAGTGCTTATTATTAAAAATGAACCTGAAAAAACTGCAATTTTTGAAGTAAATTAATTACAGTGAAGCGTCATAGAACATTTATGTAATGTATTCAATTATTGTGCATTTAATGGCAAAAATAAAAAAAAATTAATTATCTTTAGTTTATTGAAGTGATAAATGACAATTATGAAAAAAAATTTATTTAAAAAGAGTTTAATATATTGTCCCAATTCATACAGTTATATTCTCTTCACTTGACCTTCAAGATTGTCAAAAATTTGGTATAATTCCTTCAATTTTCATCAAATTTCTAATTTTCTTATATTTAAAATCAAAAACTACTTGGTAGCAGAAGAACTGAAGAAAGTACTAAGTGTTGTCCGCAAAATCGAATTGCTCTTGATAAATATGGAGGGAGAAAATTTCTTTCATAGCCGTTCTAACTATAATTCAAGGAACAATAATGTGAGACATCTTCACACTTATTAAATTCCTTTGTGTTTTCTCTATCCCTAAATCCACACCGACTGATTCATTAGCATACAAGGAAGTCAAATTGAGCTCACATTTGATCTTTTAAATATACAAATCCTATTCATATTTATAAATAATTATTTAATTAATTTATTTTTTTTTTCAGATTTGATATATTTCATTCAATATATTTGACATTTTAATTTTAATGTCATACAATATTGTCATTTATTAAAAAAATAAAAATAAAATATAAAAATATTGATAGTAATTTTCCAATGAATGCACGTTTTATAGATTAAAATTGTCATGTAATGTGGACAATACAGTCAATAAATAATACTCTGATTAATATTGTGCCTGTCTATATTTGAAAAAAAAAAAACCATTTTCCCTGTAGTGATTCGTTGTATTGAATTTCATCGACTCATAAATATAAAAAATAAATTTTAAAATCCATTATATATCCTGAATATTCTGTTACTCAATTAGGTAGCTCCATGTGTTTGTAATAATTTTTCATTATTATAGACTGCAATTAAATTAATTGTTAATTTTAACCATATATATTTATTTATATATATATATATATATATATATATATATATATATATATATATATATATATATATATATATATATATATATATATATATATATATATATATATTTATTTATATATATATTTACGCTATATAATTTAATATGTGTATATAGGAACAAATTGATTTTGAGTCAAAATCTGGGTCATATAAACTCAATACCTTAGGTCTCTTAACCGGGACCTAATTAATTGCTTTTTTTATTTACAAGTATTTAAGAGAAATTTGTTATTTAATTATTAATTATTTAATAGAACTTCTGTTAAATGAGATTTTAAAATTCTTTGTTTTAATACATTATAGAAATTATTCTATATCGAGAAAAGTTATACAGCATTGTATCAAGATTGTATTGTCTATACGATTTGTTGGCTTAAATGTGAATTGGTCTGTAATTTGTATTAGAAAAGTTATTTTCCACTATTCTAAAAAGCTATCAATGCTTTCAAAAAACTGAAAAATCCATAAGTTTTTAATTATTAATTACATTTTATTGAAAACTTTCATTAAGTAAGAATACAGTAAAGAATTAGGACACGAACATCTTGTAAACATATATAATAATGTAAAAAATTAATTTTAAGTAAAGTTATTACAGATACCCAAAGTTACTACTATTTCTGTCTTTTTTGCTAATTAACATATAACTATCAGAAAATAATATGTTGTATTATTTATTTTAGGAACATTCATTACTTGATTATTACGTATATTTTTAATTTTCGTATGCATATATACCAATTTTATTTTGTTGACTTACCGCTACGGTAATCATTTTTTAAACGAATCGAAAACCATTACAATCTTTTTCATGATGCTTATTTAAAAGATATGACGCTGGAGTAGGTTGTAGTTGGTATCTGTACCATCCTTTTTCCGATGAATTTCTTACTTGTCTGCAGTCATTTACCGTAGATCTCTAGATTGAAGCTTTCAAAGCTAGAATAGCTCAAATTCAATATAGAATACTCGAAAAACTTAACCATAAACTCCTCAAAACAATTTATACATTTACAT
Source organism: Chrysopa pallens (assembly GCA_020423425.1). Lineage (NCBI taxonomy): Eukaryota > Metazoa > Arthropoda > Insecta > Neuroptera > Chrysopidae > Chrysopa > Chrysopa pallens. The sequence continues at coordinate 57,669,873 of CM035594.1, read as the reverse complement.
TTATCTAACAATGTAACATCAGTTTACTGTACTAGAAAATTTGTGATATTGTATTTAAACTTCTGTCGTATATGAGTAATAGTTATAATATGAAAATTAGAAACAAGAGTTAAAACTCATAATCCGTTATTCAGTTTCATGTTCTCAGTTACATGCATACATATACATATAAATATACATGTACTTTAAAAACATACAGTATACAGAGACATGTTACAAGAAACAAGTACTTTCGAATGTTTGCATAATAGACCGGTTTATATTTCCAAAAAGGATAAAGTCTCTGATAACGACTTCATTCACAAATTTTTAAGCAAATCCAGCGTCATATCTAGTCTCATGCGTTCTATGTATTGTAAGCAATTACTCGTTCTATGCATTGTTGTGAATATTATTGGCTCAATTTGCTGAGCTCTGATAAATCTTGACAGAGATCTGCAATATCCAACACAAATTTGGTTTGGTATATTAATTAAATTTGGACTTAAAATTTTCCTGAAATTTTGTATTTAAAAATAAATATTCTCTTTTAAAAAAATTATGATCCATATATCTTATCACTACATCTTTACTTGTATCTACACAATGGCCATATTTTATAAACTAAACTGATCAGACTCTCAGACCTCTTATATCCTATAAAAATCGATTTACTGTATTCCATGAATCTATACCTCTCTTTTATAGCAGAGAGTTTTTAAATTAGTTTCCTATTTTGGTGTAAGACCAGAAGAGAGTGTTTCTTAAATGCTTTCTATATTTTCTGAAAAAAAAAACTTACTGTTACTCATGGATAAAGACGAAACACTCAACAACAACAAAATATTCATGGATAGCTCAATGTAAGTGTAACGTGAATGTATAAAACTCTTTAAATTATCTATCTGCGTTTCAAATGATAATATGACAGATGTTTTTCAGGCTAGATATCGGTCTACATATATTATAGCGACTTTGACTGTAACATAGTTCATTTGTGTAATGTATCATACCAACTAACTCGGTAACTATCAACTATTGTTATTTTAAAATGAGACAAGACAAACGAAATTCTAATTATATTATTATTTGTTAAATAAAAATAATATTTGTAGAAGCAATAATACATAAACAATGTTTATAATGCAGTTTTAACAAGTTCAGACTGTTTTCAAAAGTTAAGTAAATGTATTACTTTCAAGAGTCAATGTATTATTTTTTACCACAGCATGTTTTTTTTATTTAACATTTTAGTTTTATTAAAGAATGTAAATCATAGTCAGAGTTTATCGAAAATGCAAAATTAGCAATAATTTTATTTCATTAAACAAATGAAGATACCAGAAGTAATTGCTTAGACATTCTGCAAATTAATTGTATTTAAGTATTTAATTAATTGTAATAATGATATTGTTAAACACACAAATTACCTTCAAACATGTAATGTCAGTCTCGAATCAATCTCGAATTTCTTTGGTTGAAACAAGATTCAAACAATTGAAAGGTCCGAAGTATACTCGAAAAGCAATATAAAATTATGTAACAATTCATTTTTACCATTACATGACCACGTGTGCAGGATTTAATTTTCTTGGTTTGAGTATAAATTGAAGAAAAAGTTATCGAAATGATGGCAAACATTACACGATGATAAAATACTATTCAACTAATTAATTTCGTCTTTTATTTAATAGTGTTAGAAAATTTTCATAAACAATTTAACAAATAGATTCCACCAAAATATCAACGCCCTTTTTCACAAAATTTATATTAAATTAAATTTAAATTACTCGATTTGGATTAATCAAATTAGCCAAATATTTGTACTTACAAAAGTTACAAAATAGAAAATTTTACAAAATAATTTATTCAGTATTTTAGTATAATTTTTGAAAATATAATTATAATCATTTAATTTCAGTAACTATCACTGGCACATTTGTGTCTTTCCTAACAGTACTTTGGGCAGAATGGGTTTTGACCCAAATTATCTTAACATTGTGTGAATTCTGCAGTTTATTTCGATAGAAAAAATAAATTTATTTCGATAGAAAATGGATGATACTATACAAAGCTCGTATCATAGGTGTAACTAGTATATCTATCCACTTTCAACCATTGAATAATCTAATTTGTATCAAGTTTTTATTTTGTTATGTTTTTTATTCACTAAAAAATATATTCTAGCTGCATGCTGTTGTACTCTCCAGTATAGTATGTGTTTCTACTTTGTGAATAAGTTTTTCAATGGATTTTATATACACGAAAAACACATTGTATTCAGTTAAGTTTTTTTTTTTGTAGATGTTCTCTAGTTATTCTTCTGACCATAGGTAAACGTGATAAGAATTGAAAATTTGTACTGTTTTTCCAAATATGGTGTATTTCAGTTTGATTGAATTTTTCTCAGTTACTGTTAATATAGAATTTATTTTGATTCGTAAATTTAAGTACGAGAGATGGAAGCTCTGATAAATGTGAGTGTAAGTTCCACACCGTTGTAACACACCGACAAACGGACTGACTAGAAATGAATGTTTCTCGGGTAGTTCCAGAATGTCGATGTATACAAAACTTAGTAAAAAAATACTGTTTTTGAATATACATTTTTTTCAACTTTAACATTTCAACATGTAACATATAATTTAAATAACAAAATATATTACAAACAATTTGTAATAAAATAAAGCAGGTTTTTTCCTGATTATATTCGAATTCTAAATTGAAGATACTTAGCTTATGTCTTTTGCGGGGAAACCTGCAAATTGCATCTAATCTTGGAATAAAATTGTATTTTTAACCGAGTTTCTCATAATTTAACCTATTTGTTACCTACTTCGTTATTCTATGTATTCAGTTAGACTTCTGTTGTTCAACTATAAAAGATTTATTACTCTGTACTTTTCTATTCTTTCTTGAAAAATTCAAGAGAAGTACTATGACTTCAAAACCGTCGGTGTTGTATGGTCACAAGTTTTCTACGATTGTTGCACCATTTAGTGATAATCCCTTCTTTAAACGAAGGTTAACGCTGATTTAACTTCATAAAGTAATAATTGCTATGATTAAAAGATAACTAACTGTATGCTATGATTAATTAATGAATATCTCGTTAACCATTTATAATATTTATATCTAACTAAAAAACATAAATAAATAATAATTTAATCTTTATACATGGAATGTAAATTATATGCCGCAATAAATATTGTTAATGATCAATAATATGATTAACTATAAATAATAATTGCTTATTATTTCACCAGCACCTATGTATCTATCTATTTGAAATAATAATAATAAAACCAGTAAATATATTTGTGTTCATAATGAATTTGTAATGTAATTAATTAAATCCAATTCAATATATTTTGTTAATTAGAATAAATATTTTAATCAATCAATTTTGCTTTTTAATAATTATATTTTTTAATTAAATTAAACAAATATGTTATTAGAAATTTTCTCTCAATAAACTTAATTCGTAATCTATGAAGAAAACATAAGTTTTTCGTGTTTTCCTTTGCTAATTTCATACGGATTGCAGAAAATCCTGTATACTAAAAGGTATTTTTTAAAGTTTTTGTTGAAAAACGGGACTAGAAAATTGAAAACAATTTCAGAAAGTAATGGTGTTCTCTTAATAATAAATATTTCAAGCATATCCAATCATATGCATATAGGATAAATAAACATTTGACTTTGTCCGATTTTATGTTTCTAGTTTTCTTCTCTATCTTCTCTATCTATACTAATATTAAAAAGACGAAATATTTGTATGTATTTTAGTATGCAACGAACGTATCCCACAGGAATGGGAACTGTTCGGATCAGATTGTTTGTAGTTCGCTAGATCATTATTATAATTTTATTAGCAAACAAAAATATTTACTACGAAAAAGTTATAGAAATTTTCCGACAATCAATCGCTCGATAACTGTCACTTATAGTAGATATATAACCAAATATTGGAATTTTTGTAATATCTTGAAAAATTAGTTTTTACCCTTAGTCCTTTACGGATGAGATATTTTCATCAAATTCATGTAAGGCACTATAGCTTCCTCTTTCCAATAAAAAAAGAATTATCCGAGTCTATAAAAGGCTATACACGAACAGACATTAAAAATTATTCATTTCTTTATTAATACTTCAATGTCAACTTCAAATATTTTTTATTTTTATAGTGATTGTTCACTAAACTTAAGTCCTTAATTACCAAACGGATTTAGTGTACATTGTTCTCAAAGTTCAAAGATACATCACCAATGGAAGACTATTGAAATTCAGTTTTCGATTTGTCAGAAACTAGAAAATCAAATAGACTAGCAAATAAGAATGTTGTGCAAGCTCTAACAATATTAATTATATACACACAGGTCGAACTGATAATTCCTTTTTTTGCTGAAGTTGGTAATTAATCTTATATGTCAGAAGGGTTTATTTAGTTGATTTCATTATTGTTTCAGATCAAGTTTAACAACAAATACTTTGTTAAATTTCATTTAGAAATATTGAATTTAAATTGAAATAGTTTATTATTTCAGGGTAAATCAATTCAATCCTATTTGTTATGTATAAATTATGTTTAGATTAGAATGTAGTTTGGTGTATTCTATAGCCGTAGTATATGTTGGAAACAACAAAATATTTTAATATGATATATAAATCCATATTAAAATAATCCTCTCGAATTTCACACACTAAACAGAACACTTGACATCAAAATATAAAATCATATTATCTACCTATATTCATGTTTATAGTACATGGTGGCTAGAAACTTCTTGCATTATTTATGTATTCTAGAAATATGTAATTCACATCCATAAAATTGATACGATTTTTCCATTAATATTTACGTTATGGGGTTCGTTTGAAATTTGGATAATTTACATTGCGAGAAAAAAGCTAGATAAGAAGTTTGTGTGAATACGCATATATGAGTAGTGTAGTAGTGCTGAGGCTACCTTTTCTCCTATACAGTATCAGACAAACATTACTTACATAATGGCTCAGTTTTACAACAAGCTAACGTTGTTGTAGCAAAAGAACTACCACGAAAAACAAGAGCATAAAGGGATCGAACAGCTAGTAACTTTGTTTTCCATTAATATAGATACAATTATAGTTAAAATGATAGTTGGGTATTTAGTATTTGTCTCGAATTGAATTTTCAATATTTCTTATCAAACCGTGTCTCAATAATATACCTAAATAAGAAAGTTTACTTAAAACTAATTCAAAAGAGTTTTAAGCTATAAATAATTATTTTATCTCATTATAAAACATTCTACGTTTACAAAAAATAGTTTATAGATAAATAATCGTAGAAATTTTCGGTATTTAATTCTGAAATTTTCTGGAATTATTTTACTATATTAAAAAAAATATGAAGACGAAGAAATTAAAATAATCATAACTAGTAGAGATGAAAATTATTATTGAATATAATTATAATTAATATTATGATTTAATAAATTAAATTTTAAGAATCACTCAGTTACTAAACTATATACCACAGTATCATCAATGAACCAATCAGTTCGAATTCTCGGTTGCTTTTGGAATATAATCAAATATCTATTCTACTATTGCTAAACATATAAATTCACAACTGTAATTTAGTATTCACTCATTTATAATTTAATTATAATTTAATCATATATTAAATTTTGGTTTAACTTTGATTATTGTTTAGTTCCATATACAAACTCACATTCGAGATATATATAGGTTTTATATTACGTATATATACTATATCAATCTATCATATATATAAAATTCACGTGTCACGATCTGTTCAACCATAAACGAAAATACATATCCAATTTTAATGTAATTTCTTCCTGATTACGGAATAGGATAGTTTGTATCTCGATCATGTCCATTTTTAAGAATTTTTATTCATATCCGTTCTTGTTATAGGGTATGGCAAAAATACACAAACTTTTTTTCCTTGCACTCTGCATGGAAAAGAAATAAGTTTATTCTGTCAAAATTGTTTATAGAAGCGTGGCTGGGGCTTCTTGTATTTATAATATATATAGATATAATGTTAGAACTGTTATGTAAAACATATTTTATTCCCTAGTTAGATAATGTGGTTTACATATAACAAGTATAATATGATAACATTTTATAACCAAAAAAATGTTGTAAATTCAAATTTGGGTTGTGATATATGCGGCTTAACTCATTACAGATAATTGCGGAAGATTGCACAGGTGTCTTGTCTAGCCCAAGTTGGACGTGTGTTTGAATAACTATTCACGTATATCAACTTGTGTATGATAACGAATCTGAATTGGCAGTTTTTTTTTTCGCTATGCTTTCGAGAATACAAGAAAATATTTAAATTTCCGCTTGAGTTTGACATTAAAATTTGGAAGATCAAAAACCTTAAGTTTCACTATTAAATTGCTAGAATTAAAATCCCTATAACTTTTTATAGTTTTCTGTTATTTAAAAATTATGATCCCACTTTTTGCCTGAATGACTTAGTTATTGTTTTAAATTATAAATGAATTTTGTAAGAAAATATTACGTTTTAAGGAAAAAGCGGTTCAACTCTCCTTGACGTTCCTTATTAGCTCATGCTTTTCTATTTACTAAAATATTTTATATTCCAGACAGTGACTCAATAAAATTACACAAAAGAAAAAAATTCCTAAAATTCCACAAACACAATAATCACATTTCTTTTAAATTAAGTTTTATATGTTAAATAAATCAATATTTCAAATTCCATAAATAAGTCGAAAAATATGAGTCATTCTCATAATTATTTGTTACAAAATAAAAATTGTATACATAGGCAAGTTAATATTATTATTATTATTATTATATAGATTGATTCAGCTTATAACAATGACTATAATAGACCGGAGTTTAGCTTGGCAAAAAATATTTATTTATCAATGATAGAAATAGTACTTGAATGAATATAATTTATAAATATGAAAATAACCTCAGCATACCTATATGAACTTATATACTAATGTTCCATGTTCCTGATTAAACATTTTTTCTAAATTCTTTGATCAGAAAGATATTTGTTCAAAACCATTCAAATTTTTCAATTGCAATGTGCGAAGTGCCTGTAATAGTACCAATTTTGTGAATTTCGCTGTGTGTTTGTGTGTGTGTGTGTGCGTGGATGTTTACATATGTGTGTTTGTTTTTTTTGCCTTCGTATATCTCGATTATTCGAGAACATATAATAATAATAGCGTGGAACCACTTTCATTCGACGTAACTTAAATCTGACTGACGCAATCTGCAAGGGACGTTTTAAGAGTTTTGTAATTAATTTATCATCAACTTATCTCATATAGCTAAATAGATCCCAGCAACAACTATGCATAGTTCCATTGAGAAAATAAATACCCTTGTTTCAGCCTAGATTTCGGTCTGTAAATATCGTATCCGTAACTATTACTACTTTCTTATAAATGAAACGTTTTGTCTTGTGTTATAAATTAAATATTGATATTAATATATGGGTGTGAATAATTAACTTGTTTAAATAAATTAGTATTATAAAGTTTTACATTGTATGATAAAATAAATGATTTATAGTAAATAAATTAATTGATTTATGTCGTACATATAATAATAATAATAATAATAAAACGTAATGTTAAATTTATAAGAAATAAATTATTCACCAGTAGTCCATAAATGTTACATTTTTTTTTCGTTCTTCCAATTACACACAATAGATATTAAAGAACGTTTCACGTAATGACATCTGACAGAACAATTTAATAGTATAACACGTAAACAAAAAATATACAACACTATTCTGAAATCACGCATGTAAATAATTCCAGAAATACTTATCCAAATGGAATGAAATTGAGAATCTGGAATCTTGATATAAAAACGGACAGCATGTCGAAGTGTTTACGAAGTTTATGGTAAAACATTTCTAAATACAAATATAAATTAAGATTTTAACTTCAAATTAAAAAAATTAATTTCTTTGTTATCCTGACCAAATATATTGGTATGATATATTGTAAGCCTACCAACATTGGGTCAAATTTATCATTTCTTATATTGTCGATCCGTTAACTTTAACCCTTATATGAAATCACCAACCGTTTGCTTTTCTGAAATTTATTATGGATATGATAAATTAAGTTATCAATTTGAAAACTAAGTAGCGTACTTTGAACAAAACTGGACAAAAATTGAGCGTTATACAGCCAAATTATTTTTTTGATCGTGTCTGTAATTCAATTAAATGTATCTTTAAAATTTACGTTCGAAGAGTCTGAACAGTGAGTAGTGTCTTGTTTAAAAATATTGGATAAGTATATGGGCCACTTTAGAATAAATGCTTAATGGTAAATTAATATAAAATAAAATGTTATTCATAAAACTAAAGAGACAAGTAAGAATATATAATAATAATTATACAGAAGAAATATTACTGCTTTGCTAATCAGGAATGAATAATTAATCATTGGGTTTTATTCGATGAGAACTAAAAATTCTCCTATGAAATGTGTTATTAATGTATTTAATAATGATTTTATAAAATATATGTTTTTTTCATTGTAGTTATTATTATTTTATCACTATTCTCGCATTGTTTGCTAATTTAAATATCAAAATACTAAGCTATAAATAATTTATATGCCCATCCTAAAGTACTTAAATTAGAAAAAACATTGTTTTTATTTAAGTTTTGTAAATTTTGGTTTTTCATTATTTTAGACACTAATTATGATATTACTTGAATAATCAATTCATCATTAAGTGAAATAGTTTATATTTATTAATATTTTGCAACGTTTCACATTAATTTATTGCTTCTTTAAGCGCTCATTTCATATAAAATATAAATTTTATCATTGTATAAATTATGTCAATTGCTTATTAATATTTTATATATAATGAGCGCCTGAAGAAGCAATAAATTATTGCGAAATGTTGCAAAATAATAACATATATTAACTATTGCAATTGTTCCTAAATTTTTATTCCGAGTATAATTTATATTATTTGTATATTAATAAAAGAGCAATTAGATTATTATAAGTAGATTAGAAATTTATAATATTTTTGTTGCAACAGACGCTGTTTGCGTAATGGGTATAAACTATATACATAAATGTACATAATAAATGAGAATAAATTATATTGAACATTTAGATGGGTGAATTTATATGGCAATTCTATTTCACCTACAATATACATTTAAATTTTTATAAATCAAAATTGTATTTATCTGGCAGTGGAATCGTGAAAAATACTAGGTTCTATGGCGTATTATAGGTCAGTTTATAATTATTCAATGGAATTGCATGTAAAATAACGACGGTTATTTTTGGATAACGGAACACGAGTTTGGTTCTAACATTGATAATCCATCCATCGATGTATTAAAGTTTGTCTTCATATTATAGGTGTTAATAAATTACGTAAAGCGTTAAAAACCCTTGATAGAATTACAATTTCAAAGCTTATTTCTATATTGTCCAATTATATACTTATATATAAACCTACATACATTTCATACATTCAAAATTATTATTAATAAAATGTATTCAAAAATACTATTAAATTCTCATACTATTTTATTTTATATAATTAATTTTAATACAATTTTGTTGCAAATAGCAACGTATATTAATCATTTTATACATGTTATAATGAAAAACAGGCACAAATTCTCACTCCCATCTTTTTTTTTTGATGAAAATGTGTACATATTGGTGCATACATTGTTGATATTTACAGAAAACAGTCAACGTATTGTAATAATATCGTATCTATGTTATGTACGTGCATACATATTATATTCAATCAAAAAGTTGATTGTGCGTAAATTTTATACTATCAACAATAATCGTTATTTTATGTCGATCTCATCAAATGCTTATTACATTTACGCTTCATGCGTAAATTTTTTTCTCTTACACTAAATGCACTTTAATTATCATTGAATAATAATGCATGTTATATAAATAGATATGCACATTCGACAATATAGAATAATCGAGTGTTCGAAGACCTTTTGAATATAACATTTTCATAAAATAGTTATTTTAATAAAATTAAAAAAAAAAATTTCCAGCTGTACATGCACATTTTTTATTTTAATATCCAAACGTGTTTATTGATAGCGTATATATATTTTAAATATTTTAAAATGACCACCTTCTCGATTAATGTTCCAAAAATTACAATAAATCATTAATATGCTAGAAATTATGATTATTTGTTGACGGAGGCCAAAATTACATTCAGGCGAAAATGACTTAATCTCCTTTTATTGATTATATACAGATCGATAACAGTTATACTTCAAATGTCGCATCATCAATTATCTGTAATCTCGGCATCATAGAATAGGCTAATATAAAATTTGTTAAAAGAATGGAATGGTTACCATTCTAACCGTTATATATTTTAAAATGGATTTGAAATTGTGAAATAAACGAATGTGATAAACTATAAGAACACAAGGAAAACGTTGTTAATAAAAATTAATTCGTATGTATAGCATAATAAATTTTTTACATGAACATGACAAAATTCATTTGAATGTAAATTTTATAATGGTGTATACTTCCGTGAATGAACTAACGAAATACTAGAAGAGTGTGCTCCCGTATATGAGAAATATTTATATAAATCAATATTTTATGTGTACACTCTAGTTTTTCGTTTTAAATAAATACTCTATGATATGTACATATGAATCATGTTCGTATTTCTGGTTATTTATGAACATGATAAAACAGACTTATTATTTTCACCTGAAAAATAGAAATGACCCAATGTTTTTTCTTTCAAGCATTCAATTCCTTGTAGTACTTTACAAAAAGGTGGTCGAAAACAATTGATGAAATCGTTCTAAATAACCAAATAGACAAATATTATTCATCAATGATAATCTCCCTCCTACCCCCCAAACATTTCAAATACCGTTTAATTCTAAACGGTTGGATTACAAAAATTTGAAATAGAGCAGCTAATGAGAACATAAATAGCGCTAAATTTTTTGATTAGTTGGGGATGGGGACTAAGTTAACATGGTTATATCAATCGCCATTATTTTCAGCAATTTGACTGCTGCTGTGATTTAAACAATTTAAAGGTGCTTTTATCTTTAATTTCCAGTTTTAGATTAGTTATTATTATTTTTTATTCAATTAATTTTTTTACCTGGCATGCTATTGTGAACATCTAATGGCATTTATGTTTTCTATACTCTAACTTACAACAGAAGAATTCTGTTATTAACATTAATTTTTATTACCTGACCAGCTGAAATTTTGGTGACGTATTCAAACATTAAGAGTGAGTTTAGGTTCGTGAATGCACAAAATCTTTGAAACATTTTTTCGAAAATGTTTGCGTTCTCCATAATTTTATCCCAAATTTGGCAAATAAACACATATTAGTAATAACCATACATATTATTATTACTCATCCATACATATATAACTGTATAGACAAGATATTTATAGTATTTTGTGAATGGTAATTAAAATAGTCCAAACAATGAAATTCAATTATATGTCAAGTATCTAAATAATTAACTCTAAGTTATCTTCGCTTGTTTTATGCATAAATTTTGTATAATCAAAAATTAAATCTTTAAAATATTTGTAATTCATTTATTTGTCAGTATCAGAAAGTTATTGGAGTCACTTTTACAAGTCATATCTGTAACAACATGTTTCTGGTTAGTTATTATATATGCATATATGTAATTTATACAACTATATGCTTAGAGGAATGTATGGCATAGATGTATATGTATATACACGTATGAATACTATGCTTTATCTATTCCTATGGGATTCAATACAGGAAAGCATCACATCATTAATTTCATTCATTTCAGTTAATTAAAATGGGATGTCATTAAAAAGAGAATTCAGCAATTAATACTTAATATTATATGTATTCGATTTTTTTATATCTACATACTCATATTAAATTGCATATGAGATATTACTTTTAATTATTTAATTTAATAGATATAGAAATAATATAGAGCTTTTAAATAAACCTCATGCATTCAAAGTTTTTCAATACTAAGCATAAGTTATTTTCTTTTATAAAGTTGGTATTAATCGGAAAAATTTTGTACAATAGATGGGAAAACATTTCGATTCGGTCGTTATAAAGAACAAGATGCTCAAAATCAAGAAGATAGACAGAGAGAAATAATTATTGGTAGCCATATTCATCCAATTTTGTACACAAACAATTCAACAAATTTTTGATTTCATCTTAACGATATTTTTTTTTTCAATAAACTTTAATTTTGTGGTGAATATACTGCCCTTAATTAGCCCAATTTCACTCTTTTGTAATTCTTCTTATTTGAATCTGGATTTCTATTATTAATTATACCTATACAATTTCATGCCGAGTCTTACTATTTTTGCAAGACAGAAAAAGAGAAATACGGTTTTTACTATAGGATACTAAAAAATAGCGGTCGAGTTGATGCATTTTCTTTTCTTGTCGAAGCGGGTTTTGAAAAGAAAACGTTTAAGAAATCGAAGGTAGAATTTCCACAAACTTGCTTTATTCATGATTTAACTGGAATTCATTTTGTAGTTCATTTGTCAATGATATCCCGAGCAATTAGTTTTAATCCTAATAGAACATGTTATTTTATAATTAAATTACCTTGTTTTGATATTCAATTAAAATTTAGTGATCCATGGCATTCAGGAAATTTAACAAAAGCTTTAGTATATTTATTTTTGTTTCTTTTTCTTTTTATTGATACCCGCATAAGGTAATAATATAGTAGTAACACTTAAAATTAATTAGAATTTGTTTACAAATTTAAAAAAAATAAGAACCCTTCTCTTATCATGCCCCAAGATTTCTGCTTTAGAAGTAGCATTGGAGGTTTTAATAGTAATTCTTTTAATTAAGCGTTTATTAATTTAGTTCATCATTTATATTTGGGAGCTTGGAGCTTGCATAATACCAGCCCATAACAGGTATTGGATTTTGTTCCTTTTTTTATTTAAGTATCAGTTAAAGACCTGTATAATGCTAATAGTAATTGACGCTTTAATCAATCGATTGGTTGAAGTTTTCCTTTTCTCTTCGGATTCAGACATTTTTTTATCAATGCATATTTTTTTTTAGTAACATTGACATTTATTTATATGCTAACCAACTCGTAAATGTTCGATAATATTATCAACAAACTTTTCCATACACGAATAATACCCATACGTGTTTATCTTGTATGTTAGCTCTGGATAAATGACTATTAGTTAACGTGTTCTTAGTATGTTCTTCTCTCTGATATACCTACTTGAAACAGAATATACTCTAACTTAAATGCATCTATATAGATACAGAGTGTTTTTAAAAGAATGAAAGTGGAATGAGTTCCGTTTCCAATGTGAGTGTTATGTGCCTGTATTATGTTATGTGATGTGCATCCTTCCGTTCCCTATTCAATGGGTGTGTTATGTGTATGTGTATAATAACATATTCAGAACGCACGATGTATGTCGATGTTCCGATTTTTCTTCACGATTATCTTGACAAAAAATAATGATATCGACGTAGAACAACTCGTCGCGTGTTTACGTGACTCAAAACTGAATGATATTCAGTTTTTATCAGCAAAATCAGTTTGCCCGTTTTTTGTTCAGGATAAAAAAACCAAAAGCAGACAAAAATACCTAATTTCGCAATAAACAATAAACAAATAATTTCTTTATTCTGTTCATTGACATAGTTCACTATGTGAGCCTTGCGATTTGCACTAAGATCACTTGTTTAATTTATGATTATTAACGTTGCCGGCAGTACGTTATCAAAAAAGTTAGAGAATACTGCATTAGCAGATATCTTATCGATTTGAACTTTAGAAAATAAAATTTTTGACTTTAAGTGTTTCCCACAATATCTCAATTCTGAAGATTAAAAACGATTTTATGTCAATAGATTTTGATTAAAATACTATATATTTTCAGCAAAAAATTTGTCAAAAATCTTAGACAATTTACAACTTTCTACCTCCTGAAGTGGTTATTTTTTAAAGTGCTTAAAACATGTGTTTATTTAATGCTTGATAGGAGTAATTATGCGAATTTTGTTACTGATACATCTCTCTTATATAATTTCTATATATAAATTTTAGGCCTCCGTTCCACCGCTTTGGCGATCTTTCAAAAATGTTTGCATTCTCGTTATAAAATTATTGTACTCCAGTTCAATCCGACAAGTATACTACGTTCTTTGAAATCTCAAGAACATATATAACCATCAATTTCAATTTACCTGCGAAATACATTGTATAAACTTGTATAGTGAATATGCTCAACCCAATAATAATGAAAACGGTATGGAAAAGGAAGAACATCTAATCCAATGAGGTAGAAATAATAAACTTACCAACAACATAACATAAGCTACAAACTCTACTGTAACTCAATGCTTTAGAGATATTGCTCGCTAATACTCCATACAAACATTACTATTGCTTAGTAGATAGGTCGTGGGAAAGCAAGATTTATGAATTTTGAGTAAAATTTAAAATATTTATTTTATTGGAAATCCTAATTGATAAAATCATAATAATCGTAAATCGAAATTAAACTGTGGTTACAATTTCATCACAGTTCGTTTTCTCACATAACGGTGTAAAATATTATTTAATTACCCGTATGAGCTTAAAAAAAAAACAACGAACTAAAGTCTAAATTCCACATAGTATTTTAGTAATCACATTTTAAAGTATAAATTCTTTGCAAAAATACTGCTTTTTGTTTGTAAATGATCCCTTTCAGAATGCCAAAATTGGTTTGGCATTCGCAACTACTGTGTATTTTTATTTTGAATTTTTTAACTTTTTTATAAAATTATTATTTGGTAACATTTAAGTACATCCAATGTCAATTTTACTATATAGTCCAATCGTTTATATACTAAACCGCTTGCCAGATATTTACAAAATTAATTCTATAAAATATTATCTTCACTTGTTGAAATACCAATTTAAATTTAGTGAATGATGTTTTTTACTTAATTTTTAGCTTATGTATTATCTAGCGAAATCGCAAGATCAAAAACGAGACTATAATATCAAGGACGATTTTTCTAATAACTTTGGTTAAAAAATCATTTTTGATAAAAACGCAGCCGATAGTTTTGCGTGAGTTTTCTTATTAGTTTATCAGATAAACCACTTATATAAAAAAGCCTCTGCTCCCGGTTTATAAAGGATGATACATGTAAGAGAACTGAACACAAGCGATAGAATCATTTACAATTTTACTTTGATGTTATATTATACAACGGTATTACACGACAAGCAGCCCACGCTATTTCATTTTATTTCAAAACTCAATTAACAACATTGAATATTTCAGACAAATGATTCGGATCAAATACATTTTATATTTATATTATTTATAATATAGAAAAAATTGTATGAATTGTATTGAAATGAAAATTGTTTGTAGGTATAGACCAGGGTGGATAATTTAAAAAAAAAAATTATAGTAAGAACCCCATTGGGAATGGAAGTCAATATAACAAAAATGAAAAGAAAAATAGCTTACTGGCGATCTGAGGTCGGGAAGTGGAAGGAATGAGTTTTTAGGGGTAAAGCACGGTTTATTTCGATTTCCGGCAAAGGCCTTTGGAAAAATATAAGTTTTTGGTAATAAAGAGATCTACAAGTTTTGTTTATACACTTTTTTCGCATAAATACAAAATTTATAATAACCATGGATTGGTTTTATTTTCACATAACCTCAAAATTTATAATAACCAAGGTTTGAATTTTATCTTAATAAAAAAAAAAAAAAACTTACATTTTATGATAAGTGCATTGTAATTTTTTTTGATTTAAAATATTTATTTTATCACCTTGTTATGATAAATATCGAAATTTACTTTTTTTATAAGTTTAAATACTAACGTTGTAGATATTTTCATTAGCTACAACTTATCAATTGAACTTTTTTCCATGGAACTTGTAGTTTTGCCGGAAATTTAAATAAACCGTGTTTTACCCTTAAAAATTCAACCTCTCCAATGTTCGACCTCAGATCGACGATTTTTCTTTCATTTTTGTTATATTCTCTTCCGTTTGCAATGGGTTTCAGCCTACTACAATTTTTTTCACTTTTTACAATTTTTAAAGGCTCTTATCCTGGTCTAGTAGTATAAAAAAAACTTATGTACAGTGAAAAAAATTCTACATAGTCGTTAATGTTCTTCAGTATATCGATTGAAATACTATACAGATGATTTATTACATAAAATTGATAAAAATGATGCTTGTACGGATTGATGTATCTACATGCTCGCGTGGTAATAGTTTCTAACTTCCATATAAATATCCTCTTTCAGGACGTTCCCAAGAGACTCACTTTTCTTAAGAAGTTTCCTAAAAATGTTGAAATTCTGAAAATCACCTATTAAATATTGCTTATTTAAAACTTGCGCCTGGAGAAGTAAAAAATTAACAAAATAGCAAATTATTATCGTATACAAAATACAAAATGATATTAGACTTACAAATAACTAACATACAAATTTGAATTAGACTACCAATATGAAATGATAGATAAACATTACATACAGTGGTAGGCTGTAGATGAGACGATCAACCAAACTAGATTGAATCGACAACTAAATATATTACTAACTTCATAATAGAAATTTGTTGTTTTCATCTCAAAACGCAAATCAAAAAATTTTATTATATATTCACATTTTTCGTATTTTATAAATTAAGACCGAAAACAAAAACTGTTTGGGAAAAGTTTTATTTGCAATTGAATAGAAATTCTTATGGTGTATAGTTTTTACCTCTCCTTTGTGGAAAAATTACTAGAAATACAAACTGATTTTTTTTACATACTGGAACGATGCTAGAATGGTTTTTCGATATCGATATGAATGTAATAGGGAATTTTTAATTTTTCTTCTTTTTCTTCCCGTTTGGGAATTTGGAAATTTCATGATCAAGTGATATAAAAAAATTTTATTTTTATTTTAAGCTTCTTTCGTGACAATAAGAAATATGAAGTTTACTTCAACTTGAAGTGTACAACTTACTTGATCAGGAGATTATTGGCTTGGCTGCCAAAGGTAATATTCTGACGGGGTATTTAGTTGATCTGTTTATGTGTAACTATGATTATATGACCAATAGAGACTCATTTATAATTCAATGTTCAAAATGTAAATCCCTGTTGGTGTATTTGTATGCTCAAACGAAAACGAACCAATCACCTGCAAATAATATATCACGTACAACAACATTGTGATTGTGACTCACACAAACATTAGGATTATAATACTAAAATTATATGCTAGGAATCTATCTATCTATCTATCTATATGTAGATAATATAATATGGATATACACTATATTTGAACACTCTTTGAGTAACAAATTGCATGGTTATGGTGCCTACACATAGAGGTGACTGGGATTTGTTGACGCGAGGTTAGGCTGTCATAAACAGCAAAATTCCAGAGCTATTATATTAAAGATTTTTCCAATACGCTTAAATATATTATCAAACATCATCTTAACAGCGTGTTGACTGCTGTATAAAACCGATTCAGAACTTAAAAGAAATGAAGCTTAAATACGCCAAATAAATCATATTGAGGACCAATTTTTACGCATAATTTTTCGAGTAACTGTTTATTTTCATAGTATGAAGCGTCATTTATTTAACGATTTGAGTTACGTTAATGAGAAAACTACTCTATCAAATCTATTTGGAATTAATTAGAAGTTATATTTTTATTAATAGATTCTCGGTTACCGGAGGTAAAATTTAAATCAATGCCAAGAAACATAACTATAATTCCATTTTAATCATGTAAGAATTAAATGATTTTAATCATAAATGAAAGCAGTTGAGTTTCATATTGAAAACAAAACTATTGCAACAAATTGTAGGTTAGTAGAAAATCAATTATAAACTAAATAAAGTTTATTTATTCTTGAGCAAATATAATTTGTATGAATTTAATTTTGAAGTTTAATAACTTTTTAGTTGATAAATATATATGAATTCACTTATTTTGTTTGAAAATACTTATTTGTATATCATCTATGGGAATCAATTCCTCAATCTGATTAAAATAAGTGATAATTATCAACATTAGCTAGGTAATTAACTAGTAACAAAGTTATTAATTTATTTTCGGAAAATTGATATTAGTTATATTGACATAAGAAAATAGATAGATAATTTTATGTAATTTGCATTTAACATAATTTTTTGAAATCAAATTGATTTCAACAAATTTCTTTTTATGATCGGGTGAAATGTAAAAGCTTCTGTTGTCCTAGGTGTTAAAATATAAAATCTGGGGCTATACTGTGCTTTCTCTTTTTCCTTAAAAAAGAAGGAAACATGATGCCGAATGACATGAAGAATGCTTATAGTAAATACATGTAATGCACCTAAGTTACATGTATTTACTATAAGCATTCTTCATGTCATTCGGCATCATGTTTCCTTCTTTTTTAAGGAAAGTACGTTGATCTCGCCAATTTTTTGGACAAAATGAAAGTCATCGGTCAATAAACTTTACTGAAATATCATTTATAAAATCCTTCAACTAAATTGACACATCGAACATTTTTATGTACTAAACAAAAACAATTTCACAGATATTTCCGTGTTGTTAGTTTTTAAGCGTAAACAAATGAAATTTATGAAGTAATTTAAGAAAAAGTGTAATAAACGGATATAGAAAATGAGAATAATATAATAGTCCATAATAACAATAATAATAATGATAAGAGGGAAAAAATGGTGAAAGAAAAAGGTAAATAAAATTGACAGAAGAAAACATTGTGTTATTTAGATAGTGAACACCAATTTCATCTTTTTCTATGCGTGTGTGTGTGTGTCGGTGGGTGTTTATTATCTACATTTGGTCATAAATATTATTGTTTTTGATACAATCTGCTTCGTTTTATTAGAGCGAAGAAGAGGAGTTTCAAGAACATCAAATCAACATTAATATTGGGAACATAATATACGATATATAACATGTTATAGTACAACACCACTTTTGCACAACCTTTATAGTTGCGTGAATGACGCAACACTTTATAAATATATATAAAAAAATATATCGAATATTTCAGAACGCAAGTAATTTTCTTTACTCTTCGTGTCGTTAAACTAGCAATGTTGTTAAGTAAAAACGTGTTTCTTTAACAATCTTGTGTGTTCTTCCCGCCTCACAGAAGAAATTTTAAACATTAAAAAATATGATCTATTCAAGCCGTAAATCATTAGTCGTACGCAATTTCAGCGTAAACTATTTTTGATATTTATGTTACAATTTGATAATAAAATGCTGTATGAATGTAAAAAATAATTTTAAAAAAAATTTAAAAAAAAAACTAAGAAACTAGCCTTAAAAATAAAATTATTTTAATTGTGATAGCCAATTCAATGTTAAAAGCGTTAAATGAAATGAATTATACAAAATTAATCAACCAAAATTCCTGTTTCTTATTATGATAATACACATATCGTTTTGTCACATGTCAGGCATAACTGATATTTCGTTTTTTCGTCTAATTGAAAAGATTCAGACCCCGAGTAAAAGAACGGATAGTTATGATGGAAAATGGGTTAAGCTTAGCATATGCATATATTTCAAGATGTGTATTTACAAATTAAACATAATTATTGACAACTTTCCGAGATGGTAATTTTATAAAAATTTTGTGACATGTCACATGAAATAGCTATTTTTCATGATCACGTGAAAATATGTGGTACATTCCATTCGATTATCAAACAAATTAAGTTTTCTTCAATATAAATATAATATGTTACAACCACTAAGGCCTAAATATACAAACACATACATGTTGGTACATATCACACACACACACACACACACACACACACACACACACCCACAAATACATCCAAAATAAAAACGAAAGCGATCCGAAGAATAATTTATTGATGCTATATTATTTACTTTTATTAACCAACACTTCATTTTCTTCAATTTTCTTTTGTTTAATTTTCATTCTATGTATATAACAACACATACAAAAAAATAATAATAATAATAATAAAGAAAAACCTTCGAAAGCAGGTAATAATAATAATAAAGTAACCAGAAACTAGAAGAATTGTACAAGTAGAATAGTTGAGCTTTTGTTTAAAACTTATTTAAAGTTATATTATTTAAAATCGTGAAAAATAACAAAGGCATTTACTATGTTTCTTATATCTAATATTTTACATTTGTTTTAAAGTATCATATTTTACTGCAGTATGCAGAATATTATTAAAACTGTAATTACAATTCATTAATTTTTTATAAAATAGGCTAAGGAAAATCTTTCCAATTTTAATTTGTTAGCTATAAAATATACTGATAATGAAAAATAAGCAAAGAATGATTCCTCACATAGTTTACATAGGCAACTTTTTACTCTCAACTGTTCTCAAGAGTGTAAGAACCATACTTTGAGAAGTCAAAAGGTCTTTATTGTAGTTAAACAAACACAACATTTTGTGGTTGTGTATGAATGTCATCAAAAGAATTCAGTACAATGAAAATTCATTTTATTTACAAAATAATGTTTTTCTTAAATATTGAAAATCACATGTAAATGCTTTTGAAAAATCGAGGTTATTGAAAATTTTCTAACAACAAAAATTCTCGACCTTAAAAACGGAATCTGAAAAAAACGTTCTTGTAAAAATGATTTTGAAAAGTGTATAGATCTAAATCCAATATTGAAAAAATACAACAAAAAATATCAGAAAAATAAAAAACACTGAAATCTTGGAAATTTTGGTAATGTTTTTTGACTTTTTCGAATTTTGGAATAAATATTGATATAATTTCCTATCTAAATATCTTAAATTTTTTCATATCTCTTTGAAGGAGGTTTTTGAATTGACCCTAAATTGGTAACTTTTTAAGTGGATACACTTGAAATAAATAAGTATTGCAGCTGACAGAAATATTCAAAAAATTAAAACAGTTAGTGAGAAAACTGTATTTTTAACTTCATTCAACAAAAAGCAATTATAACTAATAAAAAACAATTTTTAGTAAAAAATTTAAAAAATCATAGTTTTTTTGTCAATTTTTGAATTTACTATCGTAGTAAATGTTTAAAAGTGATTTTAAATAAACATGAAACAATATAAAAATGAGTATAATATTAAAAGGATTTCTTAAAGACATTTTGTAATAAAATAATTTTATATTTATAATTTATGTAAGTAAGTATGCAGGCAAAGACATTTTATAACAAAGTGTAAAATATTCACTAAAAAGTGTTATTGCTTTTAATCAAATATTTATATACAATCGTTCGCATCAAAAGATTGTATTGTTTATATTCACAAATAAATTATTAATTATTGTATACATAAATAATAATCTTTCACTTTAATGTATACTGTTTGTAGGTATACAGAGTATGACAAAAAATATATAACTTATTATCATTTGTGGTTCATATTTGTTCATTTATGTATATTAAACAACGAAATTTCTCGAATTTTTCTCTGAATTTTTGTTTTTAACTAAAACCTGAATTCATATCTTGATAAAGACTGTTACTAAAGTCTTGTTCACATTGATCCAGTTATTTAAAAATTTAATCGTTCACACTTATAATTTGATAATTGAGTTAACAAGTTGTTTTTTAAAACTACGTAAACAGTCACAGCCATGTAATATAATTTAATATCGCAAAGTGTTTATATTATATGACTCTGACTGTCACAAGAATAAAATGTCAGATTCCTTCATTTGTGTATTGTTATATGTTTTCATACTACTTGCGCACAAAATAGAATTTTAATAAGCTATTTGACTAAACAACTTTACTAATCGCTTGGCTAAAATGTGGCTGTTTACACTCGTCAAGTAAATAAACTATTTGCCATTTGACTAAATTACTTGATGTATGTGTACAAAGCTTAGGAGAAAAAGAGTTGAGAAGTGGAAATGTTTTTACATGATGCCTAAGGTGATCGCAAAATGAGATTTCTGAAGAATGGTTACTGTAATCTATATACGAGAAGTTATCGAATTCTAGTAAATTGTATGTATATTATTATCTTATGACTATGTGTTATAAAATTGATATTACAAATCAAAGACATTTTGTTTTAGTTTAGACCTTTCAAAGTAGCAAAATTGTTTTATTGATGTTTGTTTTTTCAAAATAAACAGCTTTTGTTTCAAACAGTTTATTTAAAAGATTTAGATTCAATTTCAGTTCAAAGATAGTATAATTTATTTATTATAATTAATAACATGTAGTATATAATATGAATACAAGTTATACATTCTTCTTACAATGTGAAATAAATGTAAATTTTACATTAACAATTTTGAATAAGGAAATCAACAAGATTTCTAGATGCAAGATCTATATGAAAATCATTTTGATAATATTTCTTATCCACCTTGTAATAATGATGTGCAAAATATCCAAAATATATTATAAAATGTACATAATATATTTTACTTTAAATTAGAAACAATACTTTGTGAAGAGTATGAATGTAGTAGGAAATGCTTTATATTATATTGATGTTTGTACCTTTAATGGATATATAAAACAAATAGAATTTCATCTAAGAAAACATTACAAATTACTCTTATTCATAACGTTTGTGAATTGATACAAGGTGATTATAACTGTTAATCAGACATTTATTCCGGCATTTTAAAATGGACATGCAAGCTTGCCTTTAACTAGTTTATCGTTTTATTAAGGCTAGTACGTTAACATTTGAAGTAGATTTAACAACTCTCTGGCATAGTCAATTTTATGGATATTCTAAATTTTCATTTAATTTGAAAAACTATAGATAAATTTATGAATTATGGAATTGAGAAACAATTGTAGAAATATAGTGAAATAATAATTTTGGAGCCAAAATGGAGGACAAAAAATTTGATAATCAGTAGTCTGAAGTAAGATGATCATACTGAGTTAGAATTTTAATGAAAATGCCTCTAGCGAAACCTATAACATTCATCTCGCATTATTCATCATGAATCACCTTGTTCGATACTTTAAATGTAAGTATATATTATAGAAATTGTTGTTTTCTACAACATTATATCAATTAATTGCTTGTAAGGAAATTGTTTGTTTCATTATAATCATTTAAAATTTATTTTGTTTAAAGCGTTTGTAGGTATTTTTAAAAGCAATAATAATTGTTATTGTTTTTATTGCTATTTAACACATTTCATTCCTTTGAATTAAAGCTATCTATATAAAATGAATTATTTTATGTTTCTCAACATAGTAAGATTAATTTTTATTAGGTATTTAATACTTACAAAACTTAAATATTTAAGCATCGATTACAATGTAATTGTTTTAATTTAATAGTTCATTATTAAAATTTATGTAAAAATATTTATCTTTTTAACTTGCGATATTTGATTGATTAAATAAGTGCATTACTTACTTAGCCATCAAACGAAATTCATTTTCGGATCTTATTCTTCAATAAAACAAACTGTAGTTTAGTTTCAGGTGTCCCGGTAATCGAATCATGCAAGTCTAACGGCACTCCTTTTCCGGTTTTGGAGCTGAAATTGAGGATACATGTAAATCGGGTAGCAATACCATTGAATAACTAAATACAATACAAAAATTACAAAGCAGCGTTTTTAAAATTATAGGCGGAGGGCACGACCATGGAATTTTTATTTTGAGATGAAATTTATTTGAATTATTTCGGAATGGGCGTTCGGGCTTTCAACTCTCGATCAAGATTTTGAAAATATTGAATTACTATTGAATTAAATTGAATCATGAGGCCAATTTCCTGAAATACTTTTCCAATTTTTTTTAAAATCATTAATAATTAGTGAAAGGAAAGTCATTTTAACCTTCTTTTTAACCATCCAATTGCATTTTGGGTGTTCTATTAATTATCTACACACATATGTGTATTTTAATTTGACCCCCCCCCCTGTGCATAGAATAAAAAAATAATCGCTTCATACATGTTTTGTTTTCAAATTAATAATAATTCATTTTTCGTATACATAGTTTTAATTAATGTCTCTATTATTTCATGTTATCTGATATTATTTAATTATAACGAACAAATCGAATAAATCTACGGTAATAAAATATATTATAATTCATATTATATAAATAATAATATTATCTATAATAGTATTTTGAAAAAATATATACATGGTGTATATATAGTCTGGATTAATTAACACCACATCATTAGTATTCCAGGGTAGACAATTTTTGAAAACAAAAAAAATTATAGTAGAATGAAACCAATTGGAAACGCAAGATAATATGATAAAAATGAAAGGAAAAATAAATTACGGGCGATCTGAGTTCGGGAACTAAGGGTGGGAAGGTGTTTAAGGCAAAAATTCGGTTTATCTGATTTTCCGGCAAAACTACAAGTCCTATGGAACAAAGTTAAATGGAAAAGTTGTAGGTAATAAATAGATCTACACTTTTTTCAAATAACCTCAAAATTTATTGTGAAAAATTGAAATACGAGAATAGAGTATTCTCGTAGTTATGTCAAAGCCCGGAAAGAAAGTCAACATAATTCCTTAATAATTCAGACATAAATCCTTAATAATTGAAACGACGCAACCTGTTTCAACTGCTTATCCTACATATTTTCCTTGATCCGCATCGTGAATTAAATTTTCAAGCATACAAAAGATCAAACATTGTATAAAAAACAATCTAAAGACATTTATTCACTGGAAAAGATAAGTGTATTATTTACTACATAGAGCGTATGTAGCAAATTGATATATAAATAGTAGTTTTGGATCAACCTATATCAATACATAGGGTGTAATTATAATAAAGGTTGAGGTGCATATAAAATTACTATCACATGTAATAATGATCATAATTTTTTGATACCTATATTCTACTTTTATTTTCGAACATGGGTGAGAGAGGGTATGTCAATGTGAACTTACTACAATCTACTCTCAACTACTTTTACTGGTCAAACATTAAATATGATATAATAATGGTCCCCTAGTGACACTAGTGGTGAAATTGAACAAGAATTATTGGTATATTTTATTATTTATTAAGTTGATCTCTTCTTTTATATTTATTATAATTTAGTATTTATATCGTATAGAAAAATATAATATTCGTCTTTGTTTTATATTTTTATTTATGAATACGGTAAAACCGCTGTAAAAAGTATATTAATAGTTTACAAGGAAAGAAAACGATTTCATTTAGTCGATAAACAAGTTACACTGTATTTAATTTATTTTTATTAGATTGTGAAATAAATTATGTTTAATTTTTAATTCCTAATTATATTTGTTATTACTAAAGTTAAATTTAAAAGTCTAGACATAATAATTGTAGAATTTATTATAACTATTTGTAATCTAACGAAGATACTAAAATCGTATGACCAGTGCCCGGCAGCAAATAATTTCGTTTACAAACACATTTCTATAACTTTTTACGCAGCTTTAATTTGTAACCTTTCTGCAAAAGTGTTCCTAAGTGAGGCGTTCCTTTTCATGACATTTTTACTCGGGTGAATATCCGTTTTCCCCATTTTAATAAAAATAAAGATATTATAAGAATTACATAAAATAATTTATTCTAGACTCTAATCTGCAAATTACGGAAGATAGAACTCATAAACTGTCGGAAAATATTAATCGTTTATAGATTTCTTTTAAGGTTTTTTTTATTAACATTTGAATTATATTAAACCGTAAATTCGTCAATTTTCAGTTTATTTGCAAAGGGAAAAATTAGTAAAATAGGCCAGGCAAAAATAAGATATCGAAGAAATGATAATATTATGATTCATTTTTAATATTTTGAGATATTTTCTAATTCATCAAAACTCAACGGATTTAGTAAATAGGACTTGTAACTTGTATGGATGATACAAGTAAAATAAATGTAAGATGGCTAGGTATCACCCAAAATATAAAACCAAGAGCGAGATAGGTTGTAAGACTTAGGGTAATAACAGAATAGATTGACGAAGTATTGTAGAATAGACCAATGCACATATCGATATGTAGCGCTGTTTGGTTTTGTTAAGAACTTGTTCGGAAGGACAACTGGTATTTGATAGCTAAAAGAAAAAATCTGCACGGAAAATATTTTAAATCAATGGTTCTCTAAATTTAAGAATGTACCAGGAGACATTGAACTAGAAAAATTGAAAACAATTTTCGGATGTAGTTCAATTGGAGCAGCAAACGGAAAAATTTTAAAAAATTGTCATCAAAACCAAGGTTATTACAATAAATTTTAGTTATATTTTCGATAAGTTAAAAAAACGAAAAAACAAAACTAATGTTCAATACGCTGTGTTGGTAATATAAATATATTTTATTGTTGAACTGAATAGGTGCATAGCCCAAAAATAGTTTAAACACATTTAAAACTGGATTAAATTATCATATCAAACGTTAACTTGGAAATTGCAGTCATTTTTATATTTCGTGAAGAAAGATCATTTCCTTTTTACTTATATGATAATGCATCACGAGAAAATATTGATATTCATCATTTTAGTCAATTGAATAAAAATAACATTTCTCTTGGTCACATTTAATGTGTGTGTCAGAATGTTGTCAAACTTTTTTGTTCAAATTGTTTTGATTGGTCGATTTTATCGACATATATTCAGTATATTTCAATATTTTTTGAACGAGATCGGAAAACTAGTGGGGATGAAGACATAAGAAAAAAAAGGCCATTGTATAATTATTTCTATTCAGTTTATGAATATTAACGCTTTAATATGCAATCAGAGTGATTTCGTAAAGATTCTTCTTATTTCAAACATATTGATACTTTTATGGTAATATTTCACGAAAAATTCTGTCAATCTGCTCTATTTCATATGAGCCATGATATCTTTGAACCACATCAAAATTTCTCTACAGCCCAGACCATTTTAAAACAAAACTGTCACTCTATGTACATTCCGTTATTTAATTATTTTTTCTCTTCGAAAACCGTTTTTTTGATTTCCTTTTTCGTGACGTTCAGTTTGGCAGCAATGATCCTCTAACTCTTATAAACTTTCATTATTTGTATTATTTAACACAGTAGTTTCTCAATAATTTGTTTTATCATAATTGGCATACTAATGAGAATATATATGTTTTCCTTGTTTTAAAAAGTTAATATATTATGCTTCTTTAGTTTACACTGATGACTACTACATTGTATTGGAAATACGTATTTATAAAATACAAAAATTTTTATCTTGGGGGCAAAATTTATTTTACTTTTCTTTTTGGCTTACAAACAGATTATTTTGAAGAAATTTGTATATTTTTAGATTAAAAAAAATAAATTTAACGTAAAATTCATAGTTTATATTTGTTCTAGTTTTATAAATATAAAACCCAACTGTTACCTACCAATATTGAGGTAATAAAATGATAGACGAATTAAACCTCAATAAAAAAATTTATATCCATGGAGTGACTATAGATAAAATTGATAATTTATGAATTAAAATTTTCTAAAACAAAACATAAATAGTTTTATAGAAGAAATTCCAGGTGCATACGATCATATAATCATGTAATAAATTGATAGGAAAAACTTTTTCCAATATTATTGAGGTTTTTATAGTGTCATTTTGAAATATTTATACTACCTTATAAACAATAAAATTAAACATTCAATGAAGAAGTAATACGGTCAGTAACGTCGTAAAATAGTTTTTATGTTATAGTTTTAAATATAAAATAAGGTTTAAACATAAAGTCGATTTGAGATTATGTTGAGAATTACTATTGTGCCCTCCAGTGACACAAGACACCATATGATAGTAGAGTCACATCCAACAACGTGTATATCGTTTGTTTAGATAAGAGATCTTATAGAAATATCGTTGGTAACGAAAATAAAAACATCACAAGCTATGTATTTTTCTGGTTTAAAAAACAGAGTTAAAATAAAAACTTACTTGAAAACCGGGATTGAAAATTAAAAATAGAAATGAATAATGTAGTTTTACAGCCGTAAAAAGTTCACAAGTCTTTAATAATAAAAAAAATTTATAAGTTAAAATAAATTATAAAGTGATAAATGCTGAAATATTCATTTGGTTGTCAAAAAATCATTAAATACTGCCAAGTATAAATATAAAATAACTAGTTGTACTCAAGCGAATACTTTACAACATTTCTTTGACATTTTCTATAATATGCCTCCATACACGAAAAAACACGCTTGTTCAAAATATTATAACTATTGTGAAAGTTAAGGTTTATTTTATTTTAATTGTATTTAAAAATATTGAATCTTTTTCTGGAACTGTTAAATTCTGGATTATAAAACAAATTATTTTATACGCCACTGACTAAAAGTTCTAGAATAAACACCTGTATAATAAATACTACAAAAAGTTGATTTTGATCCATAATATGAATAAGAAAGAATATTATTATTCTACAACATTAGTGATATTTTGTGTATGTACAAGTTGAGTAAAAATGATATAAAGAAAATTGACACTGACATTTTAAACTTTCTATAGTTTTTTGTACTTCTTTTGTAAAACTAACCAATATTTATTATATGTGCATAGCTTTTGACATGAATAATATTTTACCATGAAACGAAGTTTAATGTTACATATCTAACATGATGTTATTTTTTTATTATTAAAAAAAATTGTAATATATTTTGATGGACGCTATGTATAAATTTTTAAACTATATTTTTAACCAAATATAAAATTGACATAATCTTAATTGGAAGGAATCTATAGTTATAATGTTTCTCTTAAATTGTAATAAAATGTGCAGGTAGCTAACTGAGTACATTCGGTTTTGTAGCCAATAGCCTCGAGTGAAAATCATGAGCGAAATCATTAACTCCATGGGTTGATAAAGAAAGCTCAAACTCAAACTGTATTTGACAGTTAATAAGAATTCAATCACAGTAATACTTATATAAATGCCAAAAATTAAGTAATGATTTTAAAAATCTTGTCGATAGTCAGCTAAGCGTCTGTTTAAATACGTCTATAGTAGGGAAGCATTATGCCTTCGAAAGCTTTAATATAGTTATGAAGTCGATAGACTACAACTGTGTTTCTTAAAACAGGTCATCACAATATTCTTATAAAACTTTGCAAAGAGCTATGTTTTAACATTTAGTAATATTACACAGATATAACAAATTCAAAATATTTATATAAAATTTAATTTATTTATTCCAAGAACTCTTTACAATTTTTGTACAGTCTGATTTTGACTTGAAATTAAGCATGTTGAATTTTTATCAAATAAATATTTTATATATAAATATTTGTATTCTAAAGATTACAGATACGAAGTAAACAAATAGGAGCGATTTCATATGGATTAGTTCGTAAAATCATCGTCTATGTCAACAAAACTACAAGCATTCGTAGTATGTTTTTGATCTATTTAAAATTTATTTGTATTGAGTTTTACATGTTTCATCGTGCGTCTATTAGAAAAATAGAATATTTTATACACAAATAAACACAAAAAATGAGACAAATCATCTTTAAATTTGAAGTCTGGGATTTTATTGAATTTTCATCAACAAATATACTAAATTGGTTGTTTTTGAACCAATTTTGTAGTTTTGTTTTGTAAACTGAAACTTTATAAATTAAGTATACGTTAAGAGGAGAACCATAGCCTAGTCCTTTGTAACTAGATTTTTTGGTCCTCTATACCTTTATAAAACTCCATTATCTGAAGGCAAAGATACTTTCCAGCAGTGGGTGCTAATAGATTTGTTATGATATTGGTGGAGCCGGTTACTTCGTTCTTATCCAAGCGACAGCAGTGTGAACTGCAAACTTTTGCCGTTGTAGTCAAATGGTTAAAGGTATAAGTGCCCTTACTAATTTTACTAATGAGAAGATTATTAATTTAACTCCAATTCCTCCATATTTCGTTTTCTTAAAAATTTATTTCTATTTCCGTTTTCTATAAAATTTTAATTTTCGTGGAGAAGGTATTTTTGTTTTGCAAATTTCGTAAATTTGCTCAAACAAAACACTCTTTCTAAATAGTGTAATAACTGTTTGATTTTTTTTTCTTAAATGTTCTCTGTAATTGAATGTATATCAGTTTACAATCTATACGTAACTACTTGTCAATATATAATATTTATAATATTTATATTTACTATTTTTAAATCATAGATTTAATAGTGCAGCATATTTACAGTTGAAATACAAATTTATTTCAAAGAAATATCCACTACTTTGTGAATTGAAACTCTATTCATCATTAAATGTACCTTACCTATATATAAAGTAAGTTAATATGGCATTTGTCCATAGTATTTATTTGAATGTATATAAATTAAAAGTAAAAACCTTTTTTAAATACAAGCTTTTATTTAAAATGCTTAAAAGAATGAAATAAACATTTACTTTTACCATCAACTTATAATGACAGTACACAATTTATATGATATAAGAGCTTGTCGCGAGATTATTTCTAATTCGATTATTGTTTATCTACACAAGTAATCTTGCGACTGGCTTTCATATCATATAAATTGTGTAATGACGTTATAAGTTAATGGCAAAAGTTTTAAATTCAAAGTTTATTTTTTTCTTTTTGGGCGCATTTAACTGAGCTGTCTAAAATTTCAAAGACTAGAAAATTCTATGAAGGTCTTAAAAGTCAGAATGAAAAGTTTAATTTATAAGTATAGCTTTAGATATTGACTCATTTTTTTTTAAATGACAGTAGATACTTGAATAAATTTACTGTAATATGATGTAACTACTGATACTAAATTTAAGTTACTATAAAATTTTTACTGACGACATGCACTTTACTGTAATAGTTAACCTCTCCCCTAAAAATTCATTCAAAATATTAAATACTGAAACAACTTAGAATTTACGTCATTCAATGTTGATGAAGTAAGATAAAACCAATGAATTGTTTTAAAGAAAATTAGTCCAGTCAGACGCTAGTATTATGAATATATTTATATGGAGTTAATAGCTTCATAAAATTTATTAATCTTAGAAAAATGCATATTATTTTGTGTGTCACTCTTAATAAGTAATTATATTTGCATACTTTAGAAATATTTCTGGACAGATGTGCCGCTTGTATAAAGATAAAGCAGTAATTTCGATTTAAGAAAATATTTTGTCTCTTATTTTGGAAGTTCTTAAACAGTGCCTCCGTTTTCACTCACTTTTGGTCACTCAAGGAAAGCGATCTTTAGTCTTTGTGATTTATGAACATATTTTTCAAATAACGCTTCTTTGTTAATAATCAACCCTTTTCTAAAAATATGTCACAAGAAACCAATATCCATTCTGAATAAGTATCGCCTGTATAAAGTACATTACTTTTTTTAAAATGTTAGAAAAATGCATTTCGTTAACAATTTATTAGAGCAAACATAAACATCGTAGCACACGGGAGAGGAAGCGAACATGTTCGTAAGTACATGAAAATAAACAACAAAGTGAAACATAAACATTCGTTTCGTTCTAGATAGCAAACGTACATTTATTTGTATATACTGGTAAATAGAAAACAATAATATATTATAAATTTGTTGTGTCGTACATGTAGAGAACATGTTTGTATGCATGTTTTGTAGCATTTCTTTGATTATGACATCCATGATACCTTTAAGAAGAAAATATAAATAGTGAAGTACTTTATAACATGGTAAGCTTGTGTAAATTCTATTCAAATTTGTTTGGAACACGAAAACGGATAAAAATAACTAGAATTCGATTTCAATTTATAATAAACTAGTTGAATAAGTGATTAGGGAAGGCAAGATTCCAAGCTTTTTTGCAAATTTTTTGTTTATTGTTTTTAATTCAATTAATCAGCTTAACCATCTATAGAAAATAGACTTGAATATAATTTATGTTTAAAAACGTTTGCCTTAAGTTTATACAAGAATAAATTCAAAAATATTTACGAAAAATGATTATACAAAATATAGAAATTAAAGGTAAATTAAGTGAAAAAATGGCAAGGAAATAAATTCGAAATATAAATTGAGAATGGTAAAAATCTGTACTAAAAAAAACAAATACAAATTTCAAATGCCATCAAGTGGTCTAGGTGCAACCCAAAAGATGTATACCAGTTCCTGTTTAGTGGGGTGTTTGAAAAAAAAAATTTTTTTTTATCTATAATGAATTATTATTACAATAATACTTTACTGCAATATCAATGTAGTATTTAGTTTTCTACTTTTAAATATAGTTTTGTTTTATTCACTGGGACGTTAATTATCTCATTATATGTGGAATTTAAATTTGAATATAATTACTTATTAATCAAATGATTACACTTATAATTAAAATATGAGTATTACAAAAATTTTCTAAAAAGTAAAAAAAATAGTTCCAAGTATTATCGTATTGTAGAAAGTATATATATACCACTTTATACTTGGATTTTCCGGGTGAAAACAATACCTGATCAAAGCAACCAAAAATCTAGTTTCAAAATGGCTCTTGATATTTGTTATTTGAACCATTAAAAAATCCTAAATCAACATAATAAAAAGAAGAATTTTTCAATAAGAAGTACTAGATATATTATTTTCTTAACATTACATTTTCTTCGATATTAATAATATTTATTTATTTTTGTATATCACTTTTATCTTTGTAAAGTAATTGTAAATAAAAATATGTGTAGTACAAACGTTATGATTTTATATCGTATTCGAATTCCAAAGGGAATTCATTCAAGAAAATATCTATCCTACTTTTATCATTTTATTTGTGAGTATTATCATTATTATTATTATTATTATTATTATTATTTTCAATATTCTTTTTATATGACATGATACTGGTGAATGTGTGCAAAAGATGAACTTTTTTTACTTTACTTGATTTCAAAAGGAAAAAATCTTTGACCATTTATTTATTTACAATTTATATTCAATTTATTTTTATTTATTTTACATGATAGCCTAGAAGAATTCCAATAAATAAAATTTTAATATGGATGATTAAATGGCAATTGACTATATGACTTTAGATCAAATTCGATTTGATAGTAATATTTAAAGATTTTTATAATTATAATTAATGTTTGATAAATAAAATGATATTTTGAAATATATAGTGTTTCTACGATGTATTATGTTAGTTTCGCAATAAAATTCGATCAAAATTATCCTCTTAATAGTTTCATTTTTGAGTTATGAACAAAACTAAAAATTTTCTCAAAATGACGTTTTCCATTTTTATATTAATCCATTCATAACTTTTCTCTGCAACATTATAGGTACATGATATATAAAAAGAAAAGAAAGATCTTTGGATAATGAAGTAACTGCCCTATTTTAATTCTCCGTTCAATCATAATGTCATCATTCAAAGATGATCATTTGAAAAATATTTGAATTATTTTGGAAAAAATGAAGATTTTAGCTTCACAATTCAGTTGCAAGATGCTATACCAACAGATATACATTTCAAGTTTAATAAAAGCTTTAAAAACATGTTATTCGTAATAAATTTATTCTTTCCATGTTACAGTAGTACAAGAATACCTGTAAAGAATCATCTGCTGGTCCGGAAACATCTGTATAGGGGATATCTACTGGAATATCTTGTAAGGTTATCTAAGTTTATTTATACTTCATGAATATATTATTAATAATCTTGATTATAAGTCCACCTGTCCAGGTAATATTCAGGAATACATCTGTTCGAATTTCACATACGAGTATACGAGCTGTATAAACTAGTGTTCCTATTTACTGAAAATATCTACTGCCATATTTTTTAAGGTTATATAAACGACATGAATACTCAGCGTGTTATGGCTAAACATCTGGATCAATGTGAAACTTCGAATGTGGCGAATAAAATTTGTACACATAGTTTTTTTTTACCACCAAAGTCCCAATAAAAAATTTTTTTATTAGCGATAGTTTGTCGATGTATAAGATGGTGGTGACATTACTTGTAAACACCAATGTTTGTACAATTGGAACTTAATGCTGTTACATTTTACTTGTAGTTCGGTTCGTTGGACTATGATGATGTTGTTCCCAATGTATATATAATATGGCGTATCCATACATACATACGTGCGTACATGACTTGAATATTGAATTGTTGGTTAATACTTGGACTATATATTGTATACATAGAGTAAGGCTATAGATAGCTAGCTGGTGGTTCTACGGGTGTTATTGTGAGCTTAGAGTGTATAAATTTTTATGTGGACATGAGACTTAGATACATTTTAGCTAGGTATCTACAGATAGTTACCGAGTATTATAACATGTATCTATTACCAAACAACGTATCATTCACCGACCGTATGTTACCTATACGACATACTTGACTACGAGTACACATACTTTAAAAATTGTTGACTCATTCATCTGAAGATAATACAACTTCGAATCGATACCTTACATGGGACGCTTTTAATGTTTAATTTTATAAGTGATTAACGAGAGTATTTTTTTAATCGATTAGTTTATTATAAAGGCAAATCAAATTGGACTAAGTTATAAGTAATCATTAAGAGATGGGTAGTCCAATTACTTTCGAAACAATTGTCCAGGTTTCGAAACAAGGTTTCAAAATGATGAGCTGACAAACATGAAGCAATTGATTTTAAAAAACATCCGGAATACAAAAGGAAGTTTCATAAGTTTTGAAAAAAATCTCCAATTAACATTATAATATTGAGATTCTCCCAATTGTAGTTTTTAAATTCGTTCAATGTTTTAATGAGATGTGTAAAATTTTAGATATTATCTTATTCCACAATGGTTCATATATTTTTGATGCACAGTTAGTAGATAAAATTGTAAGATCAATGTCGGTGGGAATGCTGAAAAGTATGTTTATTTACAAGAAAACTATCTTTTACTCTTTTTATAATACACTTATATAGTAATACCGATCTAAATTAAATTAAAGTGTACTCCAATATAATATTGGGATATGCATACGAGAACAGATGTCTATAAATTTATTATTGAAATTTAAAATTCAGAGTAGTATTACCTACCACGAAGATATCGCGTAATATTCATCAAAACTTCGTTGGATTAAGAGAAAAACGAACTTTAGATATAGAAAATGTTTCAAATTTTCTTTATTTTACGTTTTGGAATTGCCTGAACAACTTTTTTTTAGCTTTGTCGGTGTGTCAGATGAATGCCTTCAACTTCCAATTACTGAAGGTTTATTGAAAAATTTGAGATAAACAATAGTGGAAATATTCGCCTGGTCCCATTGTAGGAATATCAATAACCATTCAGGAAATATAGTGTTTGAAACTTTCGTCTGTTCATTCGATGCTATCGGATACGATAATAATTGATAGGTGAGATGATTCTAAAATGTGACCATACGAACATCACTACTGTTTTTGAAGACATATTTTAAATTAATCGTGAAGCAGGATGGAGTTCGCCTGAATCAATTATTCTAGAAAAATGTTATTTATAAATCGAGTACTCTAATATATATGAAAAATATCTTAGCAAGCCTATGACTACGGAAATTGAAAAGACAATGAAAACTTAGAACAATTAAATGTGGAGTCATTATTTGAAACAAAGAAATATTTACAAATTATTTATTTATATAAATTTATAAAATTTTGTAGTGACTACGATTAACAGTTTATAGCATTTCTTGACTGTGAAGAATTTTTTGTCTTCGAACATCGCTAAATTTTAATGGCAATTGTATAAAACTTTTGACTTTTGGGAACAGAAATTAGATCGGTTATAGTAAATAAATTTTGCCTATTCATATCGTCCAAAAAATTAAATTCCCACAAATGTTTCCACAATCATCGATTATAAAAAAATTAGGTCAAATTTTAAGACTTGAACTATAATTATTATTTTGTTTCCATACAGAAAGAAATGAATTCCTTAATATTCTAAAAGACAATTAAATGACAAGTTTTGAAAGTAAAACTATTTGACAAACAATCACAGATTTTCTTTTAATTTCTTTATTCCATATAATGAGCATTTAAAATAATAAACATACAAAACATACACTTCAATGTAGTTCACTAGTTTACCGACGACAACTTACGTATATTCTACAAACAAATAAATGACCTAATTTAAAATAATTTTATTTCTTAGAAAATAATAGGTATATAAATAAATTGTATCTTTCTTCATTTGTGTAAAATAAAAAGAGTTCGTTTGCTTCTATCGATGTTACGAACATGAGCAAGCATATATACATACGAACACAATCGGATGAATATAATAGAATAGAAGATGGTGCTGACAGTTGTCGGCTTTTTAACTTATATCTGAAAAATACCTACTAGGTGGTATATTTTGCCTTAAATTTGAGGTACAGCTCTAAGTTATCATGTCAAAAATTTCAAATGCAAAAATTAACTAAAATCCATTGTTTTGAATCAATCCAATGTTTCATATACGGCCCTAATAAACATCGATAATCGATTCTGTTTATATTCCGAAAAAAAAAACAAATTAAATAAATGCTTTTTCTTTGTGGGTAAAATTATAATTTCGTTTATAGTTCGCAAGATTTTAAGTAAACTCTGTCATTATAACCTAGTCTATAAGAGATATTGGATTGGGATAGCTATATATTTGAGTGAGTGAGTAAATAATTGTGTAGATGTCTGATATTGTGTTAAGAGATTTTTCTTCAGGTCGACAAAGACATACAATATCAGTTTTATATCCATCTATTGTACATTTGTACATGGTTAGAAATCTTTTATGTACAGGGTATTTCAGCTTTAGTGGATTAGCTTATTCAAAATTTATTTTTGATACATAGAAAGTAATCCGCGTAATGTTAGGCTTAAAGATAAATTCACGAAACGTTGAGTGAAATAATTGACTTAGTTTTTTGAGTTTTAAAATTTAAATACTTAGAATTATTGGGGTTAGGCTATTACTTAAAATGTAGATCGAGAGATTTTTTTGTTTGTTCATGTTTAGTGTAAACTAATTTTCTTGGTTTGAAACAATCACACATCCACGCCGTTTGATTGGCATTTAAAAATACAACGTTTAAGCAACGGACATTAGTGTACTAATAGAGTATTTACTATCGAAGTATTTCTAAAGGAATAAACAATCTATGCTTTTGTTTTTGTTTTTGCTGTTTTTTCGTTTAAAGTGCGATAATCGAAAATCTTCAGTTTGATGATCATAGAACCAATTTTGCAAGGATTCAAGAAAAACTGTTCAGTTTGATGATTATAGAACAAATTATAAAACCTGGTGTAGTTTTTTTTTATTTTTATTTACAGATACAGCCGTTGAACCAAATTTAAAAAATAATAATTGCTGGTAATGCGTATAAAACTCATCATGAACATTTGTCGTCAAGTAATATTAAACCACCCTACCTTGTTACACCTCATTTAAATAACAAGTTTGTAACATACATTTGGGAGTATTTAGGAAAATTGTTAAACACGAATGATATGAAAACTTTAAAATATTTCTGGTTCGTTCTGTACATACAGAAACCATATTTGTATAAAAATGGATTCAACAATGTTCAAATCATGTGTTTGTTCTACGTATGTTGACTTATATTCTAAGAAATACAAGATGAACGATACACATTTTAGTAGTACTTCTGCCGTAGAATGTCCTCAAATATCAAGCACTTTATTTTTGTTCGGTTACCAAGACTACCATCTACATCATCTGTCTATCTAGAAAATTTTAACAAATGCAAAGTTCTTTTAATATTAAATAAATATGTAAGCAATGTTTGTTGATATTGAGTTAATTAACTTGCCATCAAATATTCGATAGTTCTGAAACAATTTCTCGATCCATCAATCTAAAAAGTTAAATCAAATGATCCTATAATAAAACAATAATCCTACAATAAACAATACAATTAAAAAAACAATATCCTACAATAAAAACAATATCCCAGACAAAATCGAACAATTT
This sequence comes from Chrysopa pallens, assembly GCA_020423425.1. Lineage (NCBI taxonomy): Eukaryota > Metazoa > Arthropoda > Insecta > Neuroptera > Chrysopidae > Chrysopa > Chrysopa pallens. Next base: position 57,631,925 of record CM035594.1, on the reverse strand, counting down.
GAGAATTTGCTGCATTAAGTTTTGATGCTTACTGAAAAACGTCTGCATTAAAATGTCGTTTTGATTTGCACACTGCGAATGCGAAATTTAAGCTTAAAATGTAAGTCCACACAAATGAGCTGGCTTTGTATCTGTAAAAAGCAAATGGTCGAACACCATCAAATGTTTTTCTAGTTGTTTTGATGAAATTAAAAAATAAAATAATGCACAAAATCTTAGAGAAGTTTCTCACTTTGTATTTTACTAATATTATAGATGTATAAAAGGTTATCCCACAGGAACGGATTTAGCAAAGAAGTATTCTCTTGTCAGTTACGACTTGTACGCAACATATAGGTGTACTAACTATATCTAACCTCCATTCATTTTATAGTAAGTAGTGGGTACAGTTGGCGTGGTTTTTCACTGTGATATTTCGTAAACTGAAATAGAATGAAGCAAGTTGTTCTGTGGAATGGTGTTTGAGGTACTATTATAAAATACATTCTCATATACCCTAAGGTTTTGTTTTCAATTTCTTACCTAAATTTAATATAGTGCGTCAATTTAATTTTATATACTTATTATTGTATTCATAAAATTGACATCTGTATTTTTTAAATCTATAGTCTTATACAAGCCGAGTACTAATTGAAATTTCGTTAAATATTATCTAATTTTGTAATTTTTAAATAAAACTATTGAATAATTCTGATTACTTAAGGTGTTTTACTTATAGGGAGTTAGTATGACTGATGGTTTATGGGTAACACGGCTGATATTAAATAGGTGTTTGCGTATTTGCGTATATTTGGTTATAAGAATCATTTCTGTGCCTATTTAATTTGCCTTTTTTTGAAGGGCATACTAAGAACCGATTAATGAAACAATTATTGTAATTAAAAATTCTACACCTGAACAAATAACGGTCTTAGAATAATCTTATGAAAACTAAATTAGAAATTACCTGGTAAAAATTATTTCAAGACACAAAGGTAAAAAGCAGGTATCATATAGCTCATAATCCTTTTTAGCTATTTCAATCTCATTCATCTTTGTGTATTACATAATAAATTTATAAACCAAAATGAACCGCCTTAAAAAAAAATGTTAAAAATAATTCTTTCTCAGTCCACGCCAACCAAGCAATTTTTTAGATAAGGATGGATGGGCACCGACTTCGAAAAGGTAATTGGTCACAGCGAAAAATTTCATATAATTTTTTGTTTTTTAACTTGTGGCTTGCCAAATTTAACAGCAACTGTTTTACAAATTATTTTATAATAATAAAATAATTCAATTGGTGGTGATTCGATTCGGTCACGATTTGTAATTGTCTTACGGTTTCATTTTTATTCAAATTGTAAATATATGTGTGCCTGACCTGTATATAACCCTTATTTGTATAAATTTACGCAACACTGGTTTATAGTCACTGGTTTATGTGTATATAAATGAAATTTATCAAATATTCAAATGTATTATTTATATGCATATGAATTTTTCTTCTTCTTATTTTCATTGTAATACACAGATTATTTTCATCGTTTCCTTGAAAGTTATTTCTCTATATTGGTTCTTTTTGATTATATGAACATAGAAACCTTACTTCAAGGAAATTGATTTACTGATTTATTCAAATTATTTGTCCTCTATCAACGTCACGGAATGAACATGACAAGAACAATATGTTTATTAAATAAAAAAAATTAAATTTACTATTGGATCCGCCAAAAAGAATATTTTTATTACATAATTATACCACATCGCATATCGTCTTTCTTCGTAAGAAACTTAAATAAATTCAGGCTATAGCACCTACTGTGAAAATGTATGTTATTTATCTAGTTTGCCGATGCGATTACCGTAAAAGAGCCTGTAAAAATTGTCTGAAAACCCTACTTGTCAGGAATATACCTCCCATCCACTAATAAGATCAGATTCAAAAATTCAGTTATCTACGTAAATAATATTTCTACATCAAATAAACAGCATAATTTATTGATTCAGAGTTTCGGCAAAAAAAATGGCTTTTTCCTTCATTTTCATACATTTAAATCCTTTAATCAAGTATATTTTGCGCACTCATAGATCTTGCTATTCTGAATAACAATTTATCAAGAAATTTTATACATCGTTCGCTCATATTCAGCTAGTAGCGTTATCCGATAACACGTTTTTAATTACTATGCCAGCGTGCAATCAGGGTGGAAGTGCATCATAATGGCTCAATTGTCTTAAATAAAAATTTGAGAACCTAATTTAAATTTGCAGCACCTACTACTACTTCTTAGGAGGTCAAAATTAATTTTTAGTGACTGAATATCACCCAAATGACCAAATGACCCAAATAAACTTTTTCATGGTTTAAATTACAGTTCACAATAAAAAATTAAACCTTTTTAAAAAAAACGAAAGCAAATGGAAAAATTAAACTGAAAACTAAGTAATTGTTTTAAATTAAATACATCTATAAATAGTTTCCTTGTGATGAATTTTTTTCAAATTCGGTGCTAATAATAATCTTAGCTAAATAATTTTTTTTTATCAAAATCAGTTTTTCGAAGTTTCTTTCTTTCGAAAACTTTTCTTTATTTACAGATTCATCGAGCACAAAAAACAAAAATTTCCAAACGAGAAATTATGTTTTTGTTATCTCAATTAATTAAAAAAAATCTTTACAATTTTACTTGACTTACAAAAATGAGCATGCAAAATCAAAATAATGTTCTATTTAAACTAAAGTAATTTTTTATTTACATTAGTTAAACAGAATTACTATTTAGTGTTTTGAAAAACTTCAAAACAAAAAATTGCATAAATATTTATTCAAATAAAGCAGCACAAGCATAGTAGCTGTCATGAAATAAATTATTAGCATTAATTTAACATGAACCTAATAAAATATTCCAACATTTTTTTTTTCACACCAACAAGTAGTGAATATTCTTTTTAAGATGAGTGTAGTCAGTACATGTTGTCACCATGCAAATTATATGCATGTAGTAGAAGTTAAACTAACAATCAGAGTTAAAATAGCAACGCTCTCTGTCGACCATATAATATTATATACTCTTATCTCGTATTCTATATGCATAAATGATTCCGTTGTTGACAGATTTACACTTTATATGCATGAGGTTTTTTATTTTGGGAAAACAAAATGAAATGGTAAAAATGAACATAGAAATCTCACTTAACATCTATAAACAGGTAAGTTATGATAAAAGATATCATTTTCTTTCTAACCATAACTATGGTTAGGATTTATCGAAATATAATTTTTTCACTGTATATTGATTTTTAGTTTAACCTTACATTTATTTCGGAAAAATATATTCCGATTTGTTAATTTCATCTTAATCTGTGTAACCATTTATGCGTGATTACACAATCACGGATGCTTACTACTCATTCAGCCTGTAAACATACAAATTGATAATATTAACATCTCCGAAGATTGAGGGATGACATCAGCCAATTTCTTAACAATCGGATAATTGATTTCTCAAATGTCCACATTTATCGAACGGTATGTTGTATATAGAGGTTAAAAATGTTCAAAAAATAAATAAATAAACAAGTAAACAACATTGCATAAATATAAACCAAATTTTATACTTATTCATAAAAATAATTTTTCAAATATTGCTTTTTTACATACATACAGATAGTGACTAGTTGTAAATACTCGACTTCTATAATTTTTAAATGATATGGAAATTTTCCATTACATAAATATGGTTTCTATACAACATATAGAAAACAACACAAAAACTTGTCTACCTTCTCAATGTTTGCTTATATTACATATATATATTATTTACATTTAAATATTATAAATTTATGTACATATATGTTGGCGTTACATAACGACAATTGTGCTTTCACGATAGGGCCAGCAGCAACGCGAAAAATATTTACGAAATATCGCGTCGTTCGCGATCTGACTGATTGTTAGACCACGTTTCAGTATTTGCGTGAAAACTCAAATTAAACATCGCATTTTCAAGTACAGCAAGATTATTTTAGTGGGATCACACAAATTTTATGAGCCCTCTTTATTGAATTTTGTAATAAAAACATCAGTTAATTATGGCTAAAATGTGCAGATGATCTTTGGTGTCAAGCTACCATGTTCATGCGTATAACTATTGATTTAGCACGGATTTGCAAGTCCTTACGTTCACCTTGTGATTCATAAAGTTAAGTGATTTTTGAGATCGATCTAGTATATCCGTCGAATCAAGGTTATTTTCTTGGTTTAAATATTTTATAGTGGATATAGTGACCAAAAGACTATCATACACGTGCTTCGAGGTCACCTTACACCAAGTATCACCTGGGTATTTTAACGATGGGGTAAATGTAAGTTGCATATAATCGTAGTAATGAGTAATAATAAAAAAGATTTACTGGTAAGTTCATGGAAATTCGAGGTTCATTCAATTCGTGTTCTTTTTCAGTTTTCGCAATTAAGTTTTTTCGTGAAAATTAAAACGATTCACAGAATTCTACTCCGACATATATATTATAATACAAATGTGTATAATAGTTAACATCAATATAATTTACATATTTTACAGTTTTCTTGTGCTTAGTTATAATTTTCAATGTGTTTACAATTATAATTGTAAATTTATGTGTTTTTACATGAAATAATAATTAAAATGATTATTATTTCATAGAATTTTAATTCCTTTAAATTTTCTAGGATTATTTATAATGAATACTCAAGAGACAAATATTTAAAAAATGCCGTTTTTATATTTTGTACGCCGTCCTTCCGGAATTTCGTATCTAATGAAATTTAAGTTATTAAAGATACATAAAAAATCGGAACGAAAAATGTGACAACGTGCCAGCATCACACAAAGTTTTATGTGGTAAACAAGTAAAAAATGTATACATGTATGTAATATTCAAATTTTAAATAAACCGATCAAGCCGTTTCAGAGACTTCAATAAATAATTATGATAATGGGCATTTTTACGTAAATATCGATTTAGGTACCATGTTATGAACATTTCACGGTTTACGAGGGATTTTGTGATATACCTTTGAAGTAAGAAGCGTTAGTGAAGGAGAGAGACACCTAGAAAGTCCGATCAAAATTTAAAATATTTTTCTTCAACAAGGACAATAAAAACTAGATTACTGAAAAATGGCCGCAATATATTTAATCTAGACAGTATATTAAGTTTAAATTTATAACATTTAGTAATAAATTCAATTTTTTTTGTATACAGATATATGAGATTTAAAAAATAAATAAATAGACTAAATTATTATGTCTGGCTTAGAGTGCAGCGATAGTAGTATTTTTAAGATGGATATATTTCAATATTACCAATAAATATTTATTTACTTTATGGAAACTTTGTTTATTTATGAGAAAAATGCATATATAAAACTTCATAAATTATATTTCAATGATGTTTGTACCTTATACCTAAAACACGAAGCATGCAAATATATTGAGAGTTAACATAATGTTAAAAATTGTACTCAAAATCACAGAAACTCCAATCTGAACATAGACACCGTTGGTCAGAGAAAGAAATCTTAGAGTAAGGTTCTCTGACGAGCGATTCGGGCATTTCAGATTGAACGTCTTCTTTAATTTACAAGAGAGCAAAGCAAACATCAAGGTCGAATGCCTGGATGCAGTGATTTTCATGTGTCTTGTTTCTGGATTCCAGATATAAAAATGTATTTAAGAACTAAGACGTAATTGGTATAAACTACTTTTTTCCTTGGTATTGTGTATACCGTTGACAAAAATTTTACAAATATATTTTAACGCCTTATAAATGTATGTCTAAATTAAATTAAATATTTCTAGCGTACAATTTTTTGTTGATAAATAATTTAAATTTGTATTTTGTTTGCTGTCAACTATTTACTTATATTTATTGAAAGAAAAATTTTATATATCTATAAATAAAATATAACAAAGTTTATCTTGTTTCCCATTTTAAATTTCAGATTATTTCAATATTTGAAATATTATATTGTGTAAATCATGTAATATAATAATACATTCAATTGAAAATATACAACACCACATAAATATATATTCGTATAAGATATGAAATAAAATACATATATGAACCCAAATAAGAGAAAAAACTCAATTATAGACTTACAATACAATAAGCGCACTTCATTACATATTGTTTTCTGTTGTGCTATATATATGATGATATATGTGCATAAAATAGTATATACTTATAACGATATACCACATCGAAAATTGTACCTACCTAAAGTAACGAAAAAAAAGTCTAAGAAACAATAAATATTATAAAGTAGATTCTTTTTCTTTGTTTTCTTCCAATTCTTATTGTATTATTTATTTAACTGCAAATTCTGAAGTATTTCATGTTATAATATAACAATTTACCAAGTGATACAACATCAACCCATAATAATACTAGAAATCCAAAATCTTTAAAATCGATTTTTTTGATAAATCTCGGGTCTATTGAACACCAGATATTCCGAAAGGTAAAATAAAAGAAGTTGCGTTATTGAAAATCTGATGATTGTAATTTTTGTTACGTTTGATAATTTTGCAAACAGCCAGTCAGTTTGTAATGCATTTTTATTGGTTTCATAAAGCCAGTCAGTTTGTAACGCATTTTTATTGGTAAAATGGCAAATATTGCGTTCTTCCAAGTGGTTTTGTTGATATAAATCTGTTTTTTGGTATCTCAACAATACTCAAACCAAGAGAATATAAAGCGCTTAGACTTTGACTCGTATTAGACCTTGGCTGACTGTGGATTTGAGTACTGGTAGCGGAAGTTTGTCAGTTGTAATAAACAGAGCGATAATTCGATTTACTGCCATTTTACGGATAAGATTTCATTCTACTAATATCGTCATTGTTCTGTTCAAAGTCGACTGGTACCAAAAAAATGTATAACTCTCACCAAAATTCCCTTACACAACTTATATTATTTATATAATTGTAAAATGAAAAAAAGCTTCAGAAATAATGGCAAGGATGACAATTTCTATTGACAAGTAAGGCTATGGTAAAAGAATTGAGGAAAAATCCCATTATTATTTATTTTTACATTTGTCCTATCTGTATAACAATAAAAAGAATATGTTCAAAATACTTTCGTTGAATCGTAATACTTATTAGAGTGAGGACTAATTTTTTTGAAAGTTTCCAGCATTCGCCTAAATAAAATGGAACTGTTAGTCAGAACAACAAATAAATTTTAACTTCAAAGATTTCGTTGAGTTTTAAATCATTCTGTAGGAATATAAAAAAAGAAAAATATCTTTTAGTTGCTGAATTTGATTTATTTATATTGAAGTATAAATACAATTTTATTTTCACCGTATACATATAAACATTTCACAATAAACTATTTCTTTTCTCAGATCATAGCAAAAATATCACTATGGTAGTAAGGAATGAAAATGTAAAAGGTGCTTCAATGTATGTTTTTTTTTTGGTATATTAAATTGTGGTTTTCCATTGTAAAAATAATAGCTATATATGTACATACTACAAACATCTACTAACAACCAATTCTTTTCATATACAAAGTCATGAAAAAACCATTTTATTGTTTTATATACTGTGATTTATTGTTATATATCTTAACATATTTATTAAATAAACTTTTTTGTTATGTATAAATTATTTGTTATTATTTTTTTTTTTTTTTAAAGTATATTATGAGCTTACGTTTCAAATAGTGATTATACTAAGAAGTAAAAAGAGTTGAAGGTCGTTTCCAAATTTCTTCAATTTGTAAATTTACTTTTCTGAATGCTGAATTTTGACATATTTCTTTATACTTCGATAGGGCTCTAAAAATAACATTCAACGCTTTCGGAATGATGAGTGTGTGACTTTTTGTTGAGGCAAAAAAAAAAAAACAAATAAAAAACTACCAAAATTATGTTCAATTGTACATAATCTATAAGATACTTAATAAATAGGTGGAAGCGACGAGAAATACTTTTGTGGATATATTCAATAGTGCTATTTTTAAGTGCATTGCACTTCCACCATTGAATATAAATAATACTATACATATATAAAACACATGATAAATAATCACTCTACAAAAACATAAATATGAACATAAGGCTGTTCACAAAAACGTCCAGCCTTGTGACCAAGTTTTAATAGAAATAAAAATATTTGTTCTAATAAAATGTACATTATACAAGACGAATGACTTTCAATCTGTATATGAAATAAAGAAATGCATTTTCAATCATATAAAATTGTCTGTACCAATATTAATGGACTAGAATAACCGATTTGGACTCAATTCAAACTAAATCAAGCCTAAACCAGTTATGCACACATTAAATTATTACCAATCCAACAAAGAATTAAGATATAATTTTTGAACACATTACGCAAGATATTACAAAGATATTGATGATAATAGTTGTGACATAAGTCATGAAAATTCCTTTGAGTTTGTAAGATATTTTTCTTTTTTTATATTCCAACAGAATGATTTAAAACTCAACGAAATCTTTGAAGTTAAAATTTATTTGTTGTTCTGACTAACAGTTCCATTTTATTTAGGCGAATGCTGGAAACTTTGAAAAAAATTAATCCCGGCTAAAACAATTTTGGATTAATGATCTGTCTTTTGAATAAAAATATTGAACTTATAATTACTTCAATCATATTTTAATTTATAACTTTTACAACTTTGAATTGTCCCTCCAATCTTATTGTTTTCTCCGACTTCGATGCCTCCAATTGACAGATATTTAACGAATGTTTAATCCTTCAAATTTCAACTACACCTAATTTTTTATAATTTACGTTCCCATCTCTCAGTCGACTGGTTATGTTAATAAAAAATATATTTCATAAATTTTTGCCGAACACTATTTTAGTGTGTTAACAAACTATTTGTACATATGGAAATAATTATAAATTCATAACGTATATAAATGTTGTATAATAAGTACAGTAAATTATACACGTATGCTGTAATTGACAAAGTGTATTCATTATTAATTCATGGTGCAGTATAAACTAACTTTATTTAAATATGTACTTTAATTCGTATAAATACATTAATGCTGTTGTTCACATTATATGTACTAAGTTATAGTCAAAGTCTGAAATTGTGAAAAGCAAACAATTAAATTAATCAACATATAAAACTGAACATGGAAAAACAAGAGGGGTACAAGAATGGTGAAAAGCGATTTGTATTATGCGGATGAGGAAGGCAAGAAGATATCTTTACAATACGAAATGGAAGTTCAATAGATATTCGAGGACTACGGAAAATGGAAGACAAGCCTTCAACAATGTCCAGTTTCAATTAAAGCATTAAAGAAATATAAAATTATAAACACGAATTTTATATTTGTTTATAACTGATATAATGTATAGTCATGTATCTAATTATTTATATTAATATGTATGATAAATGTAATAATAAAACGATTGATATGCAATTTAATGGCAGTTCAGATAAATAAAAAATAAATACACATAAATAGAATTAAATATAAATATAAAAAAATTAATAAAAATATTGAACAAAATATAACAAAAAATTTTGGCGATTCTGTTAGTTTCGATATTTTTTAAATGATCGATGATTTAATGTTTATTTCTAAATTAGTTGAAATTTAATTTGTCATTTTATTAACCAAACCAAACTTTAAAAAATTTGTCAAAGGTTCGATTGAGAACTTTATTGATAAATTCGATAAACTTGCACTTAATTTTCAGAATCGTCATTACGTAATTCATTTTTTATATTTTGTTGTAACAAACAACATATATGATAGAGAAAATTTTATTTTAAATACATTTAATTTAATTTTGTTTTGTCAAAAGTTCAAAACAACCAACGAACTACAAAACTAAAACAATTCTCAACTATATTACATACATACTTGATATTTAATAATAATAAGTTATGTACTGTGTACAGGGGCTCTGAGCTACAATGATAATTAAGTTTTTATATAATAAATAAATCTAAAATTTGTAATACATCACGTTTTAAAACTAACTAACAAAATTCTGTAAATGAATTCATATTTGCATTCTTACTCTCTTAAGATATTTAGCTTTTATTTTTATGAATTTTAAATGTTCATGGAAATATTTGTAATATTTAAAATGATTAAAATTACAATACCTAAGGCAGGAGTGTATAGCATAAGAACCACGGAGAAAACTATAACATGAAATTAGAAAACAATCAATGCCCCACGGCCTCCATTTCACTTCTGACAAATATTTTCATAGCTACGAAAATTTATCACCAATAATTTTGAGGGTCATTTAAAAGACTTTAAGACTCTGTATGTGGTTTTAAATTTTTATGAAAATTGTGAAGTAGATTCATTATATTTTACAGAAGTTTCTAACGATCACGGAAATTCAAAATATTTAGTTCATAGTTATAAAAAATGCTTTTTCTAAAATGGTAGCGCTTTAGGGTTTCCGAGATAAGGTAGTTCACAAACATATAGATAATTCTAACCATCTTTTTCTTATAGATGATAAAAAATCCAGAAGTGTTAATTTCAAATTTTATTTCTAATGAAATAAGTAATGATCACATACATATATACTCAACTTTGGTATTTTACAAACTCACTATTAATACATTTGCATACATATTTTTCCGTTAGTAAGTTAAAGTTCAGTTGTTTGTAATATAATTTACAAGATATAATAAAATCTAGACATTCAATTATAAAAACATAAATATATACACATAAATTCGTATACAAATTTACCATAACCCAACTAAAACATATTCATTTTAACAAATTTATAACTTTTTATTTTAATTAATACTTTTTTTTATACTAAATTACATTGAGAACCTCTAATTCATTTTATTGGATTTTATGCGGTATATAAAAATTCGTTATATATTTTACATTGTAAATTGCTATTTTTTATATAGAATACTGTTTGTATAGGGCTTAAAATTCGAATTATGATTATCTATAAGCTTCAGAACATAACATAGCTCTAAACAACTAGTAAAAATAACAATACTCCACATTCAAATATCTAAGGATAAAAAGGCAGAATGATCGCAATTATGACCATTTACAGCCCTATTCTCAATCACATTACGAAAACATTGACCTTAATGTCTAAAAATAGAATCTCTTCTGACTTCAATCCAGTTATCGCATCAACACTCGCTTGGTTATACGGTGTGAATGTGTCAAAACTGACAGTAAAACTCTCAACAGAAGGTCCAAAAGCATATGGAAAGAAAATGTAATGGGTGAAATAAGAGAGACGACTGGACTCCATAAACTGAATAATTATTCCTATCTGAATAGTTTCATTTTGTGTATTTTAATAATGTTTATAATTATACTTAAATGATACTTTAAGTTTATAGAATGATACTTTACATCACTATGATATCAAAACAATTCAATCTATTAGTAACTATATAGAAGATTTACTATTATAATTTTTCAACTATCTACAATACGAGTTCACCTTCAACATTGAAATATACTAAACTTCTTTCATACAATTACGTTTTCATGAACATGACATAAAATATTCAGCTTGACAATAATTTTTCTACAATAAGAATTTTTAATATTAAAAACATAAATTTTTTTCATTGTACAAAAATTTAATTTAACTTAAGGTTTACATAAGTTGAATTCTTTTATAATATAAATAATAGTTTTCTATCATATTCAGAAAAATGAAAAACTCTTCTTATACGAGTTGTACAAATATTATTTTAAAAACAATTAAATTAAGCGGGTAACATAAGTTTTATTTAAAAACTAACATTGAAAATGAAAACTTATAATTAAAATGTCATCATATTATTTTATATTTTATTTTTATTTTGTAAATATATATGTTACCGATAAAGTATACAATGCAGTCTGTGAATTACTTTAAAATAAATGTTGGTTCTCAGAACTGTTCTGTTTTAAAGATTCGCTATAATTGCATTTGACGAGTATTTTAAATAATCTGGGTACGGGGACCACATGATTAATTTGGGAAGTATAGTAAATTAAAAGAAGCATAATAAATTGAACAGAAAATAGCAAGGCTTTTTTTTTAGGTTTTTGAATAGCAAAAATGTATCGATTTTGTTGAAAACTTTGTTTTCTATTAGTTTAATGTTACATTATGGAATTAAATATTTCGTTACGTTTTATATTACGTAATAAATACCACTTCAATAATTTCGAACGCATAAACTAACACTTTAATACTAAAGCATTCAATTTTAGGGACCTTGAAATGTTGTTGTATGTCAAAATTTTGAATTCATAAATTCCGACCAATAATACAAACTTTCCACCGGGAAGTTAATTCATATTTTATATGAAATAGTTTGGTTGAGGTTTTACTTGTAAAATTTAAATTAAAACTTTTTTGGTCTTATTTCATTGAAATAAAAACGAAAAACGATTGCAAAGAATAACTTTTTGACTTGGTGTGAAGTTTGCGTAACACTCGTCTTCGTTGTATGCTACTGAAAAATGGCCATTTTGACATGTTGTGAATTTTCCGTAAGTTTCTCTTATACATTTAAAATAATTTTATGTGTTATTGAAAAATGAATTTGGGACAAACTTATCGAGCTCTATATAAAGTAATTAGTGAAAAGAAACAAATAATTGATTTTCTTATATTTATAGATACAAGTGAATATTAATTACGATATTTTAATCTTTTTTTTTTTTTACTATTAATTCGACATAAGACATAAAAAGTTTTTGCCTATAGCAAAATAAAACAAAAGATTTTTTTTGTATTGAAAATTTATATTCATTACTGATTTATATACTTTCTAGACGCCGTTTACTATTGTAGAATTTTTTTTTAACTCTAACAAATAAATTGTAATGATTCTCATTTTGCATAAAAAAGATATTCCTTAAGTAACATTCCAAATGATTAATAATTTTTTACCTCACGAAAACAAAAACTATAAAGTATACTAGACACAATTAACAAAAACTTTTTATACGACGTAATATTCTACAAAGGTTATTCATGATTACGCTTTCTTAAATCTGGTGATGGACATACATAGTCTGATTCTAATTGTCTATTCACTGAATTTAAGAGTTCCTTATTTCTTCAGGGCAGTGCCATTCCAAATATGGATTTTTACAACGCTTTTATTATATTGATCTGTATGTATGTATCTATATAGCAAAATATTTTTATTGACCTAACGTAAGGTACCTAAGGTAAAACCACAAATTTTCATTTTGTTTGCCTGTATCTATCTATGTTGTTTCCGCTGTAACTTTCGAAAGCATTGTTGGATATTGACGAAATTTGATAGGTTCCGAAAATTTACTGTTTTTAAACATTCACAGAAAATTAAACTTTTTTCTAAACAAATAAATAGTAAATAATAACTGGTTTCGAACAGGAGACTTTCCAGTCACAATGTTTAAAAATTCTTTAACAAATGTTCAATAAATTAATAAAACTTTTGCAATTAAAATATAAAATATTATTAGCATTCTTAATAGAAAAGGAGAAAATATTTTAATATCAATGAAAAATGATTCATAATTCCCTTGAAGAAATGAATCAGTGAATTAAAATTGTTTAGTGCAACACTATGTTTTTATATAAAAACTAAAGAATGAGAAAATTTATTTTATTGGATTTGTTTTTATAAAATTTAATTTGATATTACGAAAAATCTATTCCAAGAATTCTTTTTACAAAATAAATATAACCTTTAAGTTAGAATATTCTTAGAAAATTTTATTTTAGTATACTAATAACAATTACTGTGTTTCATTTTTATAATATTTACGTCAATTATTTATCAAACAAAATTACTTTTTTGTTTACCAGAATGTTACTTCATTTTTTTAAGGCTACATTTATTTAAGTTACACAGTTTACTTACCTATTCAATTTTGTTTACGATGAAACTTTAGACATTTTTAATCTAAACAAGGTTTAATTCCGTATCATGTATTCGAAAATGTTTTTGAGAATAGTGAATTTATGTTTGATTACTAAACTTCGATAAAAATTTAATTACATTTATTAATTTTGGCTATACCTAGTTGCAAGTCAAATCGGGGACAATTATTGCAAATAGATTTGCAGAAAGATAAGTAAAGAATCGAATTGTCTTACATTATTTTTATACAACATTTGATTATATAAATTTCAAATTCAAATTTTTTTTGCAAATTATTAAAAAATATATGTATTACATTTTGCGTCCATCACGTTAGATTTGGGGTTAGTCAAATACCCAAAGGAGTAAATAGACTGTTTAGTGTAAAATATCAGTATAACAGCTACCCTTACCATAATTTGACAGTCGTGTCTCTCTTGTTGAATTTGGTATTGCATTAACTTTCATTTCAATAAATAGTATTTGTTACTTCAGACTTAGTATTTTTTGTATTTTTTGAAAATTATTGCTTACTAAAAGATCCAAATACTTGTATGTTATAATTAAAAAGTCATTCAAGTGAGATGTAAATCATATTTAACCACATTTCTTTAAAATAATAATTCAGGAACACATTTATTTACAAATTCAAGAAAAATGTTTATTTGCGAGCTATCAAGTTTTATAGAAACATTTAATCTGTTTGGATAAGATTTTCGATATTCATTATCGTTATAATACTTAGAAATGATGATGGTATTCAAAAGGTACCCTACATAATCATCACCAAATAAATATCAAAACATTATACTACATAATTTTGTGACACTATGTGATACATATTTTATTTAATCCAAGAGTTCAATATCATATAATAAGTGTACATATAAACTTCTAGCTATTATCCGCTATTTTGTTCAAGTGGAATTTAACTACAATAATAACAATAATAACAATTATAAACATATTCTTCCGGCTGTAAAAGTCTATTACAGTTGATTGCTGGCTGTTTCTTCCATGGCAATTTTTATCTAGACTGCTTTTGTACGAGTTCACCTCATAGACTACTTGCAGTGATACCACAATTCAAACGCGTAAAGAATATATAAAGAAATATTATTGCAAAATGGAAACATAAATTTCTTGGTTTCGCTATTGAGATTTGTAGAAAGAATATTGTTTTAAGAAAAATTACATTTCACTCTATTTATCGATTCGGTTGCTTGTTTACAATATATGGTCAGAAGTGATGAAACTACGGTTAGAATTGTAAAATGAATTGAATTTTTTGAAGTTCTTAGCCTTATTCATACTTTCAGGGGGAAATTTTGTGTGTGACTTTTTTGGATTTTTTCCTATTTAGAAAAAATACTTGTTTTATTTTGAATAGATCTCATGAATACAGATAGTTTGAACAATTAAATTTAAAAAACAACATTCTTTTATTCATCTTCATCTCTATGTGCTGCATTGATCTATTATAATACTTGAAGCTTTTCACACACATATATGATTTCCAAAACTAGCGTTGGTTCTACGAGAATGATGTCAACTATAAACTTAACTACACCATACATATCCAATTCAATTTAATATTCATACATTTACTAATATTACAGGTTAGGTAATGTAACCAGCATCTAACCTCTTAAAATTATCCTAACTCCCACCCAGTCCATTTACCCATCTGCCTGTCCATCAGGTCCGTCATCCTCCTATTTATGTAGAGAGTAATACGGTCATTGAAGTGGGAACACATTGCGGTGAGAACCTTTCAAGGAATAATAATATAGACAACCCTTGTTGTATAATATGTATAATATAATCAAGTAATGTCGTCTATAACACACATAGAAATTGACGATAATGGAATGTTCTTACGTAAAGGTCAGTCAATATTATCAACCTTCTGAAAGAAATTTATTGTTTTCACACCGAAAGTGTTTTCATACCGAATGTAACCCAAAGCTTAAGAAATTTTATGTTCTTAAATCATCATCAAAATGTTGAACTCAATATCTGCTTATTCAGAAAGTAAGTAGGTCTCCATTGAGGTGAAGACCTCACTCAGGATGGGGTCTTCCTTATAATGAATTGAAAAAAGCTCCATTGTCATGGGAACACTTCTTTATCGTAATTGGTTTATATGTACAATATATTGATATATAATAAATGACTTTCATTTTAAAAACGTTGATATTACAAAGCTTCTGATGACCCGATTTTGTTCAAATGCAGGTTATTTCTTGAATGTAATTAAATTTCATAAATATTCGAGCACTGGTTCGAAATTTTGAGCTGAATAAAGATATAATATTGTGAAATCAACGTTAAAAATAATGGAATTTTAACTTAGTATAAGTTCTAGATAATTATTTAACTTTTAACATTAATTATTTATGACAATAAATTTTTAAAAGAAAGCCATTAGCCTGAGTCCATAGGGTCAAATGCTCCGCATATTTTATATATAATATAGCTATGCTGTAAACCCTCAAATATGTGATAGAAGTTATATATAGATATATATTTATGGTTAGTTAATAATGAAAATAGGATATTAACACATCAAACATTAATTAAAAGTCAACACAGGTTTTACTGTGTTTATGTGTAATGAATGAATTATGTGTTCTGAAAATCAGTAAAATAATAATGATTTTCTAATATGTATGTTTGTAGTGTAATGTAAAAGTAATTTTATTTCATAAATTTTCTATTACGGAAATAGCAAAGTTTTTCATTAATTCTTTTATTCGTTATAAACATTAAACAAAGATAATTATTTTCAAACTATTCATCTTAAACATTGTATATTCTGTGGTTTTTTAAAATAAATTGTAGAAAATTGTTTCTGTATGATCAGAGTAAAATTATTCCATTTCTGCTGTCTAAGCAGGCAATAATTCAACTTGTCCATAAGTTATTGAAATTCTGCAAATGTTATTTGAAAGCTTTCGTAAAAAGATTTTTAAGAAATAATTTTAAAGCTCCTGAGGTGTTTGGTTATTAAATGCGAGCATTTACAAAAAAAAAAATGTATAACTTTTTTTTTTAAATTTATCTGTTTAATATACCGCGTGGTTCGAATTTTTGAATACATTATTGTTATCTCAATATCAAATGAATTCAAAAAATCTGCCATGTATAATTGAAATGAGCCTCATTTGCCAATGTTCTAAATACCACAAGTGTACGGAACTGTTCATAGAAGTTATACGAAAGAATTATTTGTGAGTTTTATGATATGTATACAAGAATATGTGTCGTCATACACTAAAAATAAAATGATAATAATTATTTTGTTTATTATATAAATACTAAAATATTCGTTTTGTTGTTTGGTATAAACAAAATGGTAAATGTATTATGTTGATAAAGAGTAAATTAAATAATTATTTTATATATTATTTAAATATATTATTATTATTATGAAGATTATTATATTCAACAAACCATATAAAGAACATTTCAAAGTAGCTTAAATTGTATGTGAAGTTATATTAAAATACATTTTATTTTTAATAAAATATATACGTACAGAATGTAACATGATTTTTATGTCACGTTATGAAATTTTTTTAATTTATGAGGAAGTTATTGATAAACTTAACGTACTGTGTTGCAGAATAACAGATTTTATGCTTTGATGTAATCTGATAAGATTTTTGGTTATTGAAGGAAAAAGGTGAACAAATTTAAATTTTATACAATTTGCCTAAGGGCCACTCAAGACTTGCACGATTATCAGCTAGTTTGTTGCTAGTCCCTAGTCATAAAGTCGTCATAGAAATCTCACTGAAAAGAAATAAAGCTGGTTTCCCTATTTTAAGCTTTTTGATTCATTACAAAAATCATTAATGTATTTGGAACAAAATTTCAAGCTTTCTTAAGCGTAAATTTCGTTTCACTGACACAAAGATCTCTTACACAAAAATCTATATGTTTATAGATATTTGATTGGTAGCGTGCGTTCGTTTGAATGAGTTTAATCGACCGACAGAAGAACTTTTTTAACTTGGTTAACTGCCCTATTGTAAAATTGTTTGTTTTATTACGCTTCCACCATATTTTTATCGGAAATACGTCTTTTATTTTATGATATTTAAATATTCAATCTGCTTATTATTTTACACTCAAATTATATTTATACAGTAAATAAATTTAATTCAATTAAAAACGAAGTTTCATCAGATATCAGTTATTTGGATTTATTTGGCATTCTAAATATTCATGTGTATACGTTATTCCCTTTAACATTTTGTTTAGGTGTTTGTAATAAACATATACTTAATATATTTTTGTTTTTAATCAAATAAAATGATAAAGGGATTTCATTTTTATGTTTAATTCTTACTTCTTAACATGATTCTCTACTTTGTTGTATTTTGTGTTAACATAATAATTTGTAATTTTATGTTTTATAATCTCTGCCTGTGAAAATGTAGATATGCGAAATCTTTTTTACGAACTAAGAAAATTACGGAGAATAAGTACGAATATACATGCACCTGATATGCTTTGAGAAAGTTTTAGTAGGAATCAAAATTATTCTTAAAAATTTCTAACACAAACATTTACATTTCCGACTTTGAATCATCAGCATTTCTTAAAAAGCGAAGCTAACTCTAAGAAGCGTCAACCCAGTATTTTATCCAATATACCCTTATAAAGGTATAAATCCCACAATTGAAGTGATACGAAGAGGTTTTACTTCTTTGGAAGACGATAGTTTATGTATTTTTAATGGTGAAAATATAGAATTGCGAGAGCATCGAAATTTGAAATCGGGAGAGCCTCCATGATACCCTTTCCTCCTGATTCTACAGTAAAAAAAAAACGTAAGTGTCTACATTAAATCGAAGCGAAAGTTTTTGCGTATTGTCAACTTTGGTATACATAATATGTACGCGTTGAGATGCATAAATGCTATGGAATAAGAAATTTTTGTCTTAGTTAATATGTTGTAAAAAATTGAAATGATGAATAAGCTTCACAGTTTATTGATGATAATTTTAAAAAATTAAAGCTGTTATTGACTAATGTTGTTTATTTTAACCGAAACAGTTTTATAATTTTTTTTTTTTTAATATATTTTTTTATTTATGAATAAGTTGACAAACATTTTTTTAGGTTATAGTTTGGCAACCAGTTCTTTAATTCCAAAACTTTTTCAAATTTAATCTCTCTGAGAGTTAAATGTTGAGCTGGCCTGTTATTTCTGCAATGAACATTTTTTATGCGGAATTATTTGAAGAAGAAGGGATGCTTTGATTTACCTGGTTTATAGCCAGGTTTATAAAGTATTGTGAGAACTGTTTCGATGTCTTTCATAATCATACATTGAGACACTATCCATAATATTTTCGAATTATGAATGAAACACATGGAAAAAATTTCATAATTATTTTAAATAATTGTCAATATAGAACACTAATTAAAATTTAGCTATTTATATAAATAGAAAATGTATAGTAAATATATTGGATAGTAAATTTTCACATATTAACGGATATGTTGAAGCATTTGACATCATTGATTTGAATTGAACTCTGTTAAAATAGATTTTTCCGGATACTGAGAAGACCTAGTAAAGTTTTAGAAACATAATTTTCCTTCACCCTGTTTAATAAATAAATTATTAGCATCTATAATAAAATAAGACATTTTATAAAACATAGCTTATTATATTTACATAATTATATCTAATGAATATTTATCAAAGTTTTGTCATTATCATTTACAGTATTTATTCGACTCCTCTACAATGTTCTACTCTAAAACAAAATATTATACATATAGGTTATGTTCTATTGTATGTATATGTTATATTTTATAAAATGTTTTTATATTTAATTTTAATTGGAATGATATAATACAATTATTTATCTTTGAAAGTAATAAATTTTATATTATATTCATTTTTGTAGAGCATTTTAAATCTACATTATAACTTGTATCGTTTTTAACAAAAATATAATGTTTGTATTGAAATATGATCGATATTTTATCGTTTTCTAATTTATAACAGGATTATTTGCTGAATTTATCTATATGCATGGACAGTGGCGGCGTAAATGCTGAAAGTTATCTCACAAAAATTTTCCAAATTTTTACTTATATGCATGACTTAAATTTTCTAGTATCGAGTTCAATAGTTTTTAATTTGAAATCAAGGTGAAGTTTTTTTGACGCAAAATTTCGAAGCATTATTTAATTCATATTCGTATTTTTTCAAGTCGTTTGTCTATTGTGGTATAAATGAGGTTTCTATTTTTGTAAATGATATAATGTGTAGATACAATAATAATATTATAATTCAAGATTTTGATTTTGATACAAACTAAATATGAAATAATTCATTTGTGTTCATAATCACAAATAGTAAATAGTAGTTACTCAATGTCTATTACTTATGTACAAATATTTGTTCAAATGATCATATGTAATAAATATATATATAACACAAATCAATCGAAATAAACACAAACCACATAGAGAGTCAATCAATTGATATGCGACAGTTTTGTGACCGATATGTGTGGTATTTTCAATACTAAATTTCTCACACATACCATTTAAAATCTACTTTGCTGTATATTCACGTTCCATTGAATTCCACCCGTTGAATTTCTACTCATGTTGAAAATCGAAAAAAAATGAAACAATTTAATGAATTTTGAATTCGAATAAATGTTTTATAGTTTTATAATGTTTCAATCATATATATTAACTTGACACAATTAAAAATTAATGAGAAAAAATCGTGACAAATGGCATCTTTTTTCATTTTTGTATTATATTGATGATATATAGATGGGTGAAATTTAACCAACTTAATTACTAATCATGCTAAAATCAACAAACTATGAAGTAGTTTTATAATTTATAACTAAATATTGTTAAGGACATTCATATATTTATATATTTCTTGGATAAAAATAGCCATTTGATGAGTTTTTATAAATAATTTCCTACTTATTTACTTCTATGCTAAACATTTTTTATTTCTACATGAGTTTGGACATAATGAGATTGGATCTGAAGTTTTCCTGGAATATTTTGAAATGGCTTGTAATTTAATATGGGAAATTGTGAGTATTTTAAAACTAATAAAAATTACTATTGCATAAAAGGAATAGGTATAAAATAGCAAAATATTCTGAAAATAGATTGTATATAGCAGAATATATTCATCTGTTCATAGTAAAAATTGCATCAGAGAGAAAAAAGTCAAGAAGAGAAGCAGAAAATTGAATCAAGATGTATATGTACATAAGTAAAATTAAAAAAAAAATAAAGAAAATAAAGAAAGAGAAAAGTGTACACTTCACACAAATCAAGATATTTCCCTTGAGTGTCCTGCGGTACAAGCAACTGTGAATATATATATATATATATATATATATATATATATATATATATATATATATATATATATATATATATATATATACATTTGCATGTAGCAAATTTATGAAATTACAATAAAACCTCGATAAAATAACGATGTAAGTATCTTGTTAAATATATTTTTACGTAACTACTTGAAAAAATGTTTTAACTAATAAACTACGACGATGTGAATAAAGTATGAAAAAGCTCATTTTATTAAAATGAACGCAATGACAAGATGATGCAAGCTACACATTTTAAGAGTATGTTACATTATAATATGAATATAAAATTGTATATGTATTTATTAACTCACTAACTATGGGGAATCTAAACCTTTTTGTCAAGGAGAATTTGTTTGAAAGAATAGAACAACTTTTTTTATGTTTCTGTGAACTTTTCTCGTATCTCTTAGGGCATTATAATTGTGCCGTTTATTCTCAACGACATAATGGAGCATATTTCATCAAAATTTCAATTGTAGAAACGCATTGTTTTAATTTTTGGAGGAAGTCAGATTTAGAGCTATGTAAGAGGTCATTTTTCTGGGTTCCGTAAAAAGTTAGAAATGTGAGCTCTGCAAGAAGTCTTTTTCCCAAGATTTTGATGAGAACTTTTGTTTCTATCGAGTTTTAAAAGAAGTCAGAAATATGAGGTCTCTTTTAGAACATTATCATAGAGCAAAAAAAATCGTAGAGTAAGTCAATCTCATAACAGATTAGTTTTACCACTAATTCGTCACGGCTTGATTGAAATTTATCTTTATTATTCTATTTAAGTTCTCAAATTTCTCTACATAGGCATTATTATGTAAATTCGTTTACGTATAATCGTGATGCAATGGAGAGATTAACAGACTCGTCAGATAGTATCAGTATTCGCGGCTTAGTAGCCAGAAAAATAAATTCAAAAAGCACTGTTATTTGAAAGTCTTAAGTGGCGCATACGACATCTTAATAAGGATTCTGTTTTAAGATAATTCTGACATCCAATTCATAAATAATAATTCTTTAGAAATTTTTCCACAAGTTATATTGCTATATGAGAAGTTTTAAAGAGATTTCACTGTAAGAAAATCTAGTGACAAATAAAAAGACAAAAAAAATGTAGCTGTCTTCGATTGTATAGAGGTATATTTCTTCCATACAATTTATTAAAGATTCACATTGCTAAGGAAAATTTCACTATCTTTGTTTTATAAAAGATTCGTTGATATTAGATAAACGAAGATAGAATTAATATATAGAAGAAACATGAATCAATCTCATCGTATCTACTATTGTACATAGAAGCGCAAAGCTATACGCAGATATCTTCTCTCAATTCAGTACAATTTTACATATAGATAGATGTATATAGATATATTAACCCGTTCTCAGCAACAGGCGAATAAAATCCATTTCAACTTTCACAAGTGTTCAATATCCACATAGAAAGAGATAAACTATTAAATATGTATTTTCAATTGGGATGATGTTAGTATAAGCGAGAAAGATATATTGTATAAGTAACTGTAGGGACTTTAACTATAATCTAGCTACTACCGTGATTCCTACTGTGTCCTACATTTCAAATTACATACATATTTGAATAATTCAACGGCCACGTCTTCTTTTATCGTATACTGATTTAAGAATTTGTAGTATTAAAAATTTCTTATTCTGTATTAACATTATCTATACGAAAAAGTCTATTGATTTATAATAATTAGATAAATATTTATTGAACCTATTGTCTTTTAAAAACAATGACTATATTTTCATTTACTTTTCTTTTAAAATAAATATAACTGTATCTGTGAAACTACACAAAAGGAAATGCCGCCACTAGATCGTTAATTTTCTTGCTTAATGGGTAGAATTCGAATTAATCTATACTGACTTACTTTTTTAAGAAATCGGATGACTGAATTCAATTCTTTACCCAAATCTTCCAGTATGGATAAAACACTTAATATGAGGCATATGTCAAGAAAATTAATATAAGAATGCATGTACTTGGGTGTTTTTCATTATGTTTATAAAATTCAATTTGACTGTTTTTAGTCCTTATTACCTATACATAAAGTATGATTTTTATCAAGGCCATTGTAGTTTTTTCGATTTGTATCCAGATTTTATTATATTTTTAGGGAGTGGCTAGATAAAATATCCACACAAATATTCATTGTTTATCCAAAAATTTTTTATCGAAAATACAAATTTAAGAATATATCAGTTTCCATGATGTACGAAATACACTCAAAATTTGATTCTTCACTTACGAATTAAGAATTAAGGGGTTATTTCCAAATTATTTGATATAACGATCAAATAAAATGTTCGATAATTGAATTTTTGCGTCAAAACAAAAAACCAAACATAATTGACTTATGAAATAATTGAAAGAACCAATTTCTAATGGTATTTTGAAAGCTCATCAAATTCATAGTGTAGTTTTGTTTGTATTTCTCTTGATTGATATATTTTACCTTAAACAGTATATAAACACAGCTACAATTTTGCCTGTAGGTATATTCTTGCAAATCACTCATTGTATTTTTTTAATGTCTTATGCCTTGTTGACCTGAAACAACTTTGAAGCCAAATAATTCTGTGACATTCAGGTTCGAAAATCGTTTCATTTTAAACTCCACATTGTTGTCTTACTCATCCTTGTAATTTGGAATAGATGTAGTAGTTATAAGAATATATAAATTTAAAAAAGATTGAATACAAAATTGAACATTTCTAAAGTAAGCAGCAGATAAATTGGTTCGAATTGTATTATAACACTTGGTACTAAGCTAAAGCCTTATAATATGCATATATGTATACAGTCAGTCGACTAGAGACTATTCTACACTCTGGTGGTATTTCATGTTACGGCTTCAATAAATGCTCACCAACTTGATATCTGAAAAATTTATCAAAATAACAGTTTTTACTAGATAGAGAAATACACCTAAAAAAAAAAATTGTTTCTGATTTCTGTTTATTATTAGGAATATGGGTATGTTTTGTATTGTTGTTGTACTAAAAAAAATTGTGGTACCATTTAATGTGAAGGAATCGACTTTTATTGAAAGAAGTCGCGGGCTGTAGTTCTATTATAATATTTGGATAAAAAATACAATTTCATAATGTTTTTGTAATTTACAACTTCTTAAAATATGTAAAATCGATTCCACCACCACTATGATGAAGATATATAAGCACTATTTTTTATTTTCATTCAAGCTTAAATCATTTAAATTTGCTAACAGAAATCAAGTAGGTACATATTTGAGAACCATGAATGAAGAAACTATATTACATTCTAGAATTATATATCACTTCAATGATGGCGCATTAGTTGTTGTTTGTCGTTCCCACGGATGGAATGAGTTAAACTGATTCGAAAAAGTATATTATGATACCAATAGTAGAAGCTACACCAGCTCGTTGACACCACTGCTGCTGTAAACATCCTTTCCACATACACTCTTATATTTCTGAAAGAAAGTTATTGTTTTCATTACAAAAATTGAATGTTTTTCAGAACCCCATCTTCAGTTTTCTAGAATTATTTCAATCCAATTAGAATTTTGAGTCTATTTTATCTGAAGTCAAATATTAATTAAGTCTTTAGGATTATTTTAAATTCATAAGAGGAATTTTTACGAATTTTTTAGTCTAAATAAACAGTTCATGAATAACTTTAGACTAAAATTAATATACTCTGACATTTTATAAATTACAAATATTTATCAAAACAAAACAAAACATTTATTATGATATAGTTTTAAGTTCAAATAAAATACCGTATAAATTTCGTGGCAGGGAAACTCCCACTTGTAAACAAAAGAATTATGAAAGATACTGGTGTAACCACTGACATTCTTACCAATCACGGCCCGTATTTTTACGTCCACAATCATACGCGACTCAATGTTACGTACTTACCTATTAACACAACGTCAATGATGTCAAACAGAGTAAATTATAACCGTGTGAGGAGTGTACACAGAGTTGAAGTCAATGGTGTGGTGTCAACGAGGAACGAACGAATGAAACGAATTTATTTGAAAATTAATTGCTTCTTTTGGTAAACGCAAATCAATCGTGTTAAATGAACCCGTGAACAAATATTTAGTAAAAAATATTAAAATGTTAGTTTATTTATTTAGTTTTTTTAATGAGGTACTTTATTTTCAGTTGGTAACGTAATAAATTTATAAAAATATTTATTTTTTTTCTTGTGACATCCTACGCTAAATTTTTCATTGATTAAATATCGAAGAAAAAATATATATAATTTTTTGAATAAAGAACAGTTTGTTTTTATTACATAAAAACTAAACTAATTAGTATTTAAACAGTGAAATTAAAGCAATACATAAGGAGTAAAAGTTTTATCGAAAGGTAAAAAATAAAATAATAAAAGTAAATGAATAAATAATTAAAAATACAATTGTCCTGTCAAGAAATTTATAAAGTCTTTTCGAAGAAGAATTATGTTTTCGAATCTTAAGCTATCTTTTGTAATTCCTAACCTTACACGAATTTAACTGGTAAAAAAATGAAAATGATTATGTATACAAACGCCAATTTTATGATAATTACAAGGTAATTAAGTAAACGGTCACGTAATATCTGCAATAAATGAAAATTTACAATCAATCAAAATCATTCTCCATTTACAATTGACGAATCAAAAAAAAAAAAAAAAAACATAGAAAACTTATAACTTCATTATAATTTTTTTTTTTTATTTCCAATTCAATTCGCCGCATCCAACCATTTATATGTAAATCAATTTATGTGTAATTATTGTGGTAATCCAATTAATTCAGAATTAACTTCAATATATTCCTGTAACCAGAATGGACAGACAGATAGATTTGCGAGCTGAGATGATGATCGTAAAGCGGATTTAGTTATATGGTTTATGCATTCAATTATATACAGGATGTTTCAGGTTAAGTTCTCTTTTTCATACAATCTATGTGAACTTGATATAGTGAAATAATTATTTCCTCTATTTTCTTGATGAATTACCTGCAATATGAATGAAATATTAAAGACGGGTATGATTAGCTTCATTACAAACAAGAATCTCTCATATAGAATAGGTAAATGTGCCTTAAAAAGATTATTTCAGTGAGTGCGAACAACCTACTCAGAAATATTAATAAAGTTACACATGGTCGAGAATAAGTACTGTATGATCTTATGTACTTTATAATCTTTTTATTTATATGTAAGATATAATCGTGGTAATTATATCCAATATTACTGTATTTGAATCCCACAGTTAAAAAATATCTTACATACTTGTGATTGGTTGTTCTAAAACAGGTACAACGTGGCGATAAAATACTGTAATATTAAAATAGGAAAGTATTGAATAATTTAAAAGTAAACTAGGTCAAACGGACGCTTAAGTTGTTTAATCAAGTAGCAAGTAGCTTAATACTAAACACTTAACACTTGACCAACAATCGCCCATACTTATAATTTGAAAATTTAGTATTAATAATTTTTTTGTTATATTTTTTTTTTTGTTATATGTTTGTGTTACCAGAGTGGTGGTGGTACTACTTACACACACAAAAAAAAAAAAACTCTTTTACTAAATAACTTTACTAAACACTTGACCAAAATGCTCCCAAAACGTCAAGTATCTAAACTACTTGTGGATACGCTATATTTGAAATTATATGAAATATGTTATTTTGAAACATCCCATGTATACGACACATTTCCTGCATAAATATAAAGTGTGTTTGCATGCATAGATATCTCGTCGATTCGTCATTATATATCATTGAGATATAGAAATATCCTACCAATTATGATAGCAGATTGTTGTAAATGCATAATAACCACAATAGTCTCAATTTAAACGCTTTGACAAACTATTTGTTATGAATAATATTAATGATATATCCGATTAGCTTAGAGATGATGATAGAACGGAAATTTAATTTACATTTACCTAAATGCACCAACGCGATGATCATCGGTAAGTTCATTTAAATAATCTCTTTTCAATAATCAACTTACAAATTATCTAACAGAAGTTTATTACTAATCATTAATGATGTAAGATCCAGTTTGGCATATGTTACATCATTAAATATTATTTCTTCTTGGGAATAATACATTTGTATTATTTTAGAAAAGCACACATGTGATGTTTGAAGCAAATTGCAAGCGATTGAGTTTCATTTTTTAAAACAAATATTAGAATTTATTCGTACACTATGTTCTTGCTGTCAACAATCACTGTAAGTAGATTAAAGCTTCCTTTTATCTCATTGATTCTTCCAGTGATTTTTTCTATTTCCACGAAATTAATTTTAGTTTTCACTAAATAAATTTTCGGTATGTAGTTGTTATTGTTGTTTGACTATTTTTGTGCAAATGAAGAAAAATGATTTTTTCGTTTTTCACACAAACACATCATTGATACGACTGTAAAATGAGAACTACACGTCCAAAATGGCTGAAGTGAACTGCGAGCAATATATTTCCTATACACATTACACCCAATTAACGAAATATGTACTTATTAATCCAAATTTCATTTCAAATTTGATGAATTTTGTCATAAAACTAAGAGATTTCTGCGAATTTCTCACTCAATCACATCTTATTCAGCCTTAAAAAACCGGCGAAAAGTTCAAAGTTTTTTGTTCGCTGTTTATGGGGTTTCTTGCATAATTGAGGTCTAAAAAATCCAAAAATTATATTTATTTTACGATCGGTTGACTAATTTACAAGATATTGCATGAAATACAATCGATAAATCGGACTCTGGAGCGGTTTTTTAGCAATATCTCAAAAACTACTAGTCCAATCGTTAAATAGATGTTATTTTTGCAATTTGCGGGTCAAAATTACCCTTGCAAATGTATTTCATCCAAATCGGAGGCAAAAAATTGTTTCCAATTTTTTCGATTTTTCCAAAGGGGTACCCCTTAAAAAAATCGCGAAAATTCGAAAAAAAAATTTTTAATCCGATTTTGAAAAAAACCATGTTTATAAGTGTATTTTGACCCGTAGATTTCAAAAATAACATCTATTTTACGATCAAATACTTAGTTTTTGAGATATCTGCATAAATCCGATCTAGAGGCCGATTTCGAGGATGTTTTTCATATAATATCTCAAAAACTAGTCGACCGATTGTAAAATAAATGTTATTTTTGAATTTTTCAGATCTTAATTATCTTAGAAAACTCATAAATAAAGGAAAAAAAATTTTGAACTTTTCGACGGTTTTTGAGATTTCTTATAAAATCACAAAAAACAAACCCCGAGTTAAAACAATCATTAAAAAAAAGTTTTACGACAAAATTCACCATTCACGGTCTAATTAAGATTAGATATACTAAATATTATAAAATAGTCATGAAGCATGAGGGTAGAAGTACTTACTTACAGGACAAGCGACAAAAACTGTTAAAGCTGGAGAAAAACACCAAAATGAGTCTGAGACATTTTAAAAAATAATACCGCCTCTTTAGCAAACGCTAAATAGACCGGCCCAGTGTTTTTTTTTTAATATATAAATTTATTACTTGGTTCAATTTGACTGGTTACTTACTATCCATACTGTCCGAGTATTATGAATAATTATTGATTAGTTTATAACATATACCTCACTGAATAATTTTCTTCAATGGAAACCTCAACCATTATAGTACTTAAACCTCATATTTAAATTATTTAATTGTACGTATACCTACCTAAGTGTTCAAAGAACAGTTCGCACTTAACAAACTTATAATAATACATACATAATAGAAATGTATTTCGTTAAATGATCTAAGTTTTTCATTACAATATAATGCTACATAAGCAAGAGATAATTTCACTAAACAACAATGTATTGTAGAAATGATTAAGATTTCTATAAGAGTATACTAGTTGTGTAATTACTTACAAGGGAAGTTAATAGTTATGTTACATAAAGCGAGAACATTGAAACTTAGTCTTCATATACTGATACTTATGATATTACAGACTACTTTTAGTCCATAGAATCCCGGCTGCACAGCATCTTTAAAAGCCAGACTAGTAACTTTCACACAAAATTAATTATTTTATGTTCGTGAATGGAGTATATATGTAATAAATTTATTTGTTTATGAATAACATTGATAGTTATTCTAAGTACTATAGGCATTTTATGAATATGCTTATTGTAAAAACACAGTGTGAATTGCCAGAAACCTCCCTGATAACGGTAATAAAATAAAGAAAATGCGTTTATACACCAGTTTGTTTTCGCTGTTTTTGGCCTATACACCAGTTTGTTTTCTTCATTTGTCCGTAGCGACGATACTACCGGCTCTGACTCAGGTTAGTTAACTAGATTGAATCACGTAATAACTATTTTTCTAATTTAAATTTCTGCTTGAATTGGCTAGTCGGCTATATCGCCCACTGCAATTCACACAGTATACCCAGGTTGCTTCTTTCCGTTCCCGCCATTATAACAAAAACTGAGTATTGTCATGGGTGAACCAAAAATTGGTAAAAGGCTTACTTGTCAGGCTTATACCTATCTCCATTACTTATACATATTATTAAATATCGACTAAAAAATTTTTCTTAATACGCAATTAAATAAAGGTTACAAAAGTGAACAAACTATTTATAAATTCCAAATATTTTAGAATCTATTTCCAAGACACATTGCAAATATGCCTTATTTCTCTCTTTTGAATTCTAATTCTATACTCTCAAGTTGTAAACATCGCTAAGCGTAAAGAAATCATGAAAAATTTTATTTCAATTTTCAATTTTCAAAGTAAAAACAATGACTTGTTCTCAGATAGTTAAAATGCATATAAAACTTTGAAATTGTTGTTGTTTTTGTTGTCTAGTAACAAATATCAACTGTATATCTTTGATAGTAAATCGTTGTTATATACTTCATATAATTCCCTATCTACATAGAGTTCTTTGTAATCAGTGCATGACCAATGAGATAGTGTTAAGACGATAGGTATTATTTAGTTTATTATACTATCTATTTGTTTTACCAATTGTTCATTTAAATTTATAAATAGTGTTTAATAAGAATTACATTTATTTAGAGTATGTTGTGTACTATGTGCTTTTCTATATCAAATAATATATTTAATTACATTTGGTATATTAAATTTTACCTCAGATGCAATCATATATTTTTTCCTTTGCCTTTTTGTCAATTTGCATTAATCTTAGTTCGCCGTAATTTTATTTTTATTATTATATGTTCCATGCAGATTTACAAATCAGTCATAATAAGAAATGTGTGGTAATTATAAAAAAAAATTGTCTGGTCAGAATTTCTGAATAGACAAATATTATGGTATGCATCCATTCTAAATTATAAGTAGTGATCAACTCCTGAAAGATTTTTAAATAATCGTTGGTCAATTTTTTACAATAATTGTTTCACTTATAAAGTAATTAACTGGTGTGAAAAAAGCTGATTTTTTTCTGTATAAAATATAAAAATCGACACTCAAAATACAGTTAGTCACCAATTCAGCCATTTTGAACGCCTAGTTATTATTTGACAGTATTTTGAGTGGGCCGATGTGAGTCATTTTGTGAAAATTTCTGCGAGTTTCTCACTCTATCACAATCTTAAAAAACCGGCGACAAGTTCAAAATTTTTTGTTCGCTGTTTATGGGGTTTCTTGTATAATTGGTGTCTAAAAAATTCAAAAATAATATTTATTTTATAATCGGTCGACTAATTTTCGAGATATGGCAAGAAATACAACCGATAAATCGGCCTCTGAAACGGATTTTTTGCTATATCTCAAAAACTACTTATCCAATCGTTAAATATATGTTTATTTTGTAATCTGCGGGTCAAAATTACCCTAGCAAATATATTTCATCCAAATCGGAGGCAAAAAAATATTTCCAATTTTTTCGATTTTTCCAAAGGGGTACCCCTTAAAAAAATTGCGAAAATTCGAAAAAAAATTTTTAATCCGATTTCGAAAAAACTATGTTTATTATTGTATTTTGACTCGTAGATTTCAAAAATAACATCTATTTAACGATCGAATGCTTAGTTTTTGAGATAACTGCATAAATCCGATATAGAGGCCGATTTCGTGGATCTATTTCATATAATATCTCAAAAACTAGTCGACCGATTGTAAAATAAATGTTATTTTTGAATTTTTCAGATCTTAATTATCTTAGAAAACTCATAAATAGAGGAAAAAAAATTTTGAACTTTTCAACGGTTTCTTGGGTTTCTTATACAATCACAAAAAACACACCCCAAGTTAAAACAATCATGAAAAAAAAGTTTTTCGACAAAAGTCACCATTCAAGGTCTAATTAAGATTAGATATACTAAATATTATTAAATAGTCATGAAGCATAAGGGCAGAAGTACGTACTTTAAGGCTGATAACCGACAAAAACTGTTAAAACTGAAAATGAAAGTATTAGATTCGGTTTAGTAGTTTTTTTGTTTCACGTCCAGGTGAGATTTTAATGAGGTTTTATATTTAATGATGATATCAAGTTTTTATAAATAGTGCTAACTTTTGTACAAAAAATTGTTTATTTACTTGATTTTTACATTTCCAAGAGATATTTACTTGATTTTTCTTAGAATTTCTAATACCTGTATACAATGAAATAGTACTAAACAGTAAATTACTCTAAAATTGGTCGTTGAAAACGCATATATTAAACTCGTTACTGGACCGTAATATATAAACACGATAACTAATAGCATAGGTGGACTATTAAAGATTTGTATACTGAGATTTCTCATCGACTAAGCGGCTTGAAGTAACAGCTCAATCGCTTAACACCTGATGAATTATAGCTTTGCTCAACGTTAATTACCTTTGTGCTTCTACTATCATATACCTCCTATATATAACTGTTTCAGTGTGCATGTAATATACTAACTGATGATTGGTTCAAAGACAATATAATGTGATTAACTAGAATTGAATCCAATATATGCCATTAAAATCTCATACCCCTTCATTTAACTTGGATACAAATTTATATATTAAACGCATCGTCATAACACAGTGTGTGCATATGGACAAACATTCACTGTTTGTTGTCATTGAACTAAACTAAGTAATCGAAGGATTTATTGATACAATTTGATATTGTGTATATGTATAAATATTTATGTTTAAGTATTTCAAACGGAATCCCGCTTAATACATCTAAATTATGTAAATCTACGTTACACTTGTCGAAAACCTTGTTATTATGCTCGTTATTGCATAGAAACGAAAACTAATAGGAAGGTGTAAGCATAATTAAAATATCTTCATAATGAAGTAAATTTAAAAATTTTTATATCGTGGATGATTGATTTCTGAACGATATAACTGACAAAATTTTATACTCCAAGTGTTGTGATAGTTTTGTATGTAGGTCCAATATAGGTAGAGAGTTTGGTCTAAGAACACTCATGGACTCAAGACCTTTTATTTTAGCTATGAAACAATCAAATTGGATGTGATTCATCAATTTTGTTAATATATAAGTTCAAATCCTATAGTGTTAAATAAGCATGTATGTGATATTTTTAGGTGTCATCGCAACACAAGTCTGAACTTTAAATCCTAAACCTATTAAAATGTACTGAAATATAGCAAAAATCGACCTATATCGAAAAACTGTATATTCATTGAAATTAAAAGAAGTCACCTGCTTCGATTAGTTTGATATATATCGCAAAATATAAGAGGATCTTGTCAAGAAACCGTCAATTTAGTATTATATTACATTATTTATCCATGAGAAATAATTGGAACAAAAAATTAAAACGCATCATCTAGTATCTTCTAATTGATTTAATAACGTACACAACTTTAGTTTCTATACCAATCAAATTGAATAATTTGGAAAACTTCATTTTAGCTTTTAAAAACTTCTTAAGATTTATACTTGTCAAGATAAATACAAGTCAAACTTCAAAGCTCTACAAAGGAATGAAAGCAATTTTAAGGGAAATATTAAATCGCTATAAGATAAACTTTCGAATATTTACGTAAAATTTTATTAGAATTATTTCTCAAATAAATAACACCATTTATTATAAACAAAAATACTATTGAACTAAAAGATTTAAGAAGACTAAAAAACTGAACCATAACAAAGAATATAAAAATTGTGACTAATATTATTTTTCACTTGGATATTTCTAATGAGTAATAATAGTTATAATTTTCCTTCCATTGTGTATGTGAATATTTTCTAACGTAAATTATGTGAATAAAACACGGAAAACCTTAAATTTCCTTTTCCCATTGACTATATATTTATAATATGTGCGACTTGGCATAATATATGTATATGCTTGCTATACATTTGAAAGAAATATTCATTCCACTTATAACTATTAAGTACTATGTTGGATGTTCTTCTATTGTTCTGATTCATAGAAATGGAAATTATATATTACATAAGAAAAATGATAAATTTGAGGAAAATGAATTTTTTTTAATATTTATTGTTTCATGACATTTCACGAAAAAAAAAAACATTTTGTTTTATATATAGTGTGTCAAAATTTATCCTTTACACAAACGTAAATGAATCCTTACAAATATTTCTACTTCATTACTATTATATGAATCATGCTGTTCATGCCATTTAAAAACTTTTGTAGTCTACTAACATTTCTGTTTTTGACTTATTCAGAGCTCCTTGATTCGCTCACAAAATATAGAAAAATCACTGAACTTCTGTCGGCCATCAACCTTCGACCATCGAGCTCGATACTCTTGCCAGGAAAGTAAGGAGGATCTTAGACCAAAATAGAAAGAGAGGCTCTTGGTTTGGTTTTAAGGCCTTAATACTCCCTAGGATTGATTAGAATGTATATACTCAAATTGCAAAACAAACCTTTTGTCCATTAAAAAATAAAAATTTTGTATATACAATTTATCAACATCTCTCAGCGTTTGTATGTTGTATTTTAAAAATGTGAACCACGCGATTATGGTGTAATAATAAAAAAAATTTTTTATAGGCTATACTCAGCAATTGTAAGGAATAAATTGACGAAGGTTTTATTGCAATCGGATGAGAGTATAAAATACTGATATCTATCGAAATTTTTTTTTCGCTCAGAGATTTCATTGAAACCTCGACATTTTTTCATGTCTGCGTTTGTTAAACTTCATTTAGATGAACGTACATATTTAAAAAGCCACTGAGAGAATGTTTATAAATTTTTAGATAACAGTAGCATAGGTGTTTGTAATGATCCAATTTGTACAAATACCCAAGCAGTCAATTTCTAATCCAGATATATATTTTCAAAAATTAAAATTTCAATTTTCAAACTATTTTCGCATCATTAAAGTCTCTACATGTTTAGACAAAGTATATTTAACTGAAATCATAATAAATAAACCAAATATTTAATAGTGTCATATAATTTTTTTCCACATTGAATAAATAGCACAGCTAACTCACCGTCTGAACCTACTATTTTATTTAATGATTTTAACTTCAAAAGAAACAAGTACTAGTCATTATTCAGCACAAAAAAAGAGTACCACTATTGAAACGATTTTCATTGAATTGTTTTAAACATTCAATTTCATGGAAAAAAATTATTTAACCATTGAATGTTCCACTAACCAGTTAGTAAAACAAAGGATTTACTAATAATATTTTTTAATGGGAAAACAAAAATTTTAATGAAATATTTCCTCAAGGGAATTTGTTAACTAGTTAGTACTATCTATTTTATGCAATCAAATATATTGTATACATATATGTTTTATATTGAGGTCTTCTGGTATAGAGAATTAAAAACAAAGCCGAGTTGCGATGCACTTTATAGTTCAGATCAATAGCTTTCTCGCAAAGTTTGACTATTCATTTTCAATATTGTAACTCGTTGGTTACGAATACAAAACTGATTTTTTTATAGTATTTATTTGAGAATATAATTTATTTATTTGACGTATATGTTGTTATCAATTGCCCTAGCAGCTATGATCGTTATCGTCGTTATTTGGATAGTTGGAATAGAATATTGAGTCGTTGTATATTGCGAATTAAATTTGCAGAATGAATTCAAAAAAATATTATTAATTTTTCAAAATTATTTCTTTTTTCTCACTTATCAAAATAATATTGTTATATATCCCCTTCTTATTAGTTAACAATGACCACCTATGAAAGATTACCACTCTTTCAATATTTTAATATAATTAAAAGAGATAGCATTGATCATTCTAAACCTGAATCGTTTTGTTATAAAAAAGCGTTTAATCCACTTCTTAAATTATTTTTATGAATAGTGGAAAGAATTCCACAGAAGTACACAAAAAACATACCATTTGAAACGAAACAAGAATCAGTTTTTTCAGTATTCTTCTAGAATTAATATTTCAAATGAATTTTTACACGAAAATAATACTTAATAATCTTAAAAGCAAAAAAACATAATCGATAAAATTTTCATAACAAAATCATAACATTCGTACATAATTGTACGTCGTTTGACGATTTGAAAATTTGAGAAACTTTTAATTATTATGCATTCTGACATATTCAGATTTACTTTGCCGATATTCGGAGTCAAAGACATTAAACTTTCAATCAGAAAACATAAAAAAAAAAGTAAAAATAAAAAACAAACAAAATGACCATTAAAATTATGCACAGTATATTATGTATAGAAGAGTCCTCTGTTTTATTATAGAAAACAGTGTTTATTCGTACAACCACATTCTAATTGGTTGATTATACATATAGCTCAAGGTAATCTAAATGTACTAGTAGTAAACGAAGCAATAATAATTCTAAATATGTGCATCTCATGTACGGTTTTAGGCAATTATGATCAAATACATTGACACAGATTGTAATTAAAAATAGCTGTTAAAAAAAATAATAATAAATAAAATAAAATAAATAATTTAAAAAAATTCAATAACCCGACTTTAAAAGTCCAAATTTAAAAGTTATGCACTACAACGATCGAAACAATACTAAATTTAATTGGATATTTAAAGCCTAAATTAAATACTCGTATTAAGTTGTGCAGCAGGCTGGGCACAATTATAAACTAAAAAAACATTAATGGGATCCGCCTGCTGGACCACTTAATACGGCTTTTATTTTGTATTTTAATTTAATCAATCTTGTTTGGGTTTTACTTGCAGATTTTAAATAAAGTATTCATAATTGTTTATTCATTGTTTTCAATACGATGAATATATATGAAAAATTTACAATTTACTTGAATTTTTTATCAATTTGGCAATATATCATTTGGTATTTGTAATCGCAATGGTAATTTTTTCTTCCTAAATTAACTTTTAAGTATGCAGAGGGAATAACAAATGAAATTTTAATGATATGAGGTAATGGAATGGAATATTTTGGGGCATGTAAGGTACTTCGTTAAAGTTTGGTTCGATTATTTTTATTGTGGTTGTACGTTTATTTATCAATAGTTAAAGACAAGGATATACGTTAAATTGGTTCTGGTCTATGTTTATAGTCTAATTGAGAAGTGTGTTATTATACCCTTGAATGTCCGGTTTCAAGTTTGATAAGTAGTAATAATACAGGACAGATTGTCATGCATCCATAATGGTTTAAATAAATTATTTCGAAAGGTGGGCAATATTTAATTTCGAATTACCTAGATCAAAATTTTAGTTCAGGTACAAATTTTCCAACATAAGAAAATACGATTTTAATAACTATATTTTTCTTTAAGTAGATAAACCGGTGAAACATTTAGAAAAACAATCATCTGAATTTATAGAAATTTACACAGACCATATAAGTAAGAAACTTGATCTATGGAAACACTCCATATTTAATATTAAAAATAAATAAAAATAATTTGATGGGCTTTACACTATTTAAGTAGGCACGGGCTATTAAATATCCCATTGGGGTTCGGATAATACTAATCTATTCCTTTCTTTAAAATCTTCCATGTTATTTTTAAGATGAAACGCTAATTACAAAATTTTAAAATCTATCTTTTCAAGAATTTTACTCCCGTGCTTCCTTGAGATTAATACACTCTATAAAACATGTTTTAATTGGAGATGCCCAAAACTCTAATATGAGCTTAGTTTTTCCCAGGAGTGCAGAGGGAAACGTCATGATTGCTTTTAAGATAACTTGAAAATTCAGAAGCACCATTCGTGATCTGTAATTCCGTCAAAGATAAGACATAGAGTAGAAATTTGAAAGATTCATACTTAAAGTAACAGAGCATTATCGGTAAGCACATTCTGATTTTCTTGAAAGTCGAAAAGCCAAATATATAATACGTATCTATACGAAATACAATTTACAATTCAAGAGAAAAAGAGTTTTTATTTTTTTATATAAATTGGTTGAATAAAATATTAAAAATAATCTGTTATGGTTGAGATATGAAATCCCACAAGATAAAAATATACCTCATGACGATAACAAAAAAATATATCATCTGTTAAAGTTTAGGGATTTCACATCATTCTTATGATTTGAATTATTTTTTTTTTTTGAGAAAAATAATCATACATTTTATCTTTATCTCTGGAATAAAGAAATCCTTGTTCGTAAAAAAAATAACATATAGTATATTTTTTAATTAAAACGATAAATTAAAAAAGTTTTTTCTTAGAAAATCAATTTGAATACAAAACTTGTAATTATACTATGAAAAAGAATTATTCCCATTTTTAACCGACATCAAAGATATGTATAGGTCTTAAACCAAGAAAACCTATAATAGTCCTATTTATTCTCAAGAATATTAAACCAAGATTTTATCTGAATTATTGTCTTGGAATATTTTCTGGTATATTGCTTTATATTTTATACTGTTCCTTTTTATTTTTTATTTGTTTATTTTTTTATTTTTGGTCATATAATTGCAAAACAAAAAATCAATGGAATAACCATAAGCATAATTTTCTTTACCAGTTTGGAGACAACGTATTTCTTCCAGAAACATAGTTTTTACAAAATATTAGTTCTTTCCCTAATTATCGAAGTATTTATTAATAAGGAATAAAAAGGTAATGACAATGTTTTGCCATTTTTAACTAAGTATTATTTTGTTCCGATGCGAACAAGAAATTCACTTTCATGATCCATTGAAAAATTTGAATATTTTTATTTAATACGTTTATTGGGAGATTTAGTACAATTGACCTGAAAAATCCGATTTCTGGTTGTTGTTGAGATGCAAAGAAAATTTGAAACAAGGATAATTTGAATAAACTCTCTTTTATAATAAAATTGACTCTTTAAGTATAGTGTTTAAAATTATGGATGATGTCAACAGGTCCAACCTCAACTTATGATAAATAATTCCATTAGCTTCTAAAGTGGGATTTAGGAAGCACAACAGATAAAATGTGATTATTTAAAAACAGTGTTTTCTTGAAATCAGTTTTAGAGTGTTATATTGTTGGTTATTCTTCGTATTCATGCAGGTTAAAAACATCTTTCTCTTTCTCTACTAAAATGTATGCGATATTTATGGATATCATTTTCATATATATGGACGGTAATGATTCACACATGTTGCTCATGCTATTCACAAACCAAAACGTTTCTCTATACTATTAAAAGTATCATGCATGCATATAGGTTACTATAATCTTTTCTAATGTTCTAACTCAAGAGCCCATGAAAATACCCATTTCATTTACATGTAGAAAAGTTATAACATATATATTCGAGTCCACTTATTTCATTTTTATATGCAATTATATATACAGGAAGTTTAATTTAAAGTTCAACTTAACTTTATTGATAATAAACAGTTGTTTGGGACAAAATATTAATATTTAAAGGAAAAAGCTTTAAAAAATTAGCTACGATAATAAGCACTTACATTTATCTTTTTAGAATTAAAATTTTTGATTAATGTATCGTTAAATGGGTGCTATTTATGAATTTCTCCAAGGATCCAAATTACCCTTATGAGTTTTGGAATTGGGGACAACAATTTTTAACAATTTCTAGAAATGTTCTTAAAAGAAATACACTACTTTCATAAAATCGAAAAAAATCAGAGTTTAGCTTGCAGTCCATTTTATATTATATTTTGAAAACTAATCACTCATTGAGGTAAATTTTTATAATTTTATGAACAAAGCTGCCCTAAAACTATACACAATTTTTCTATTTGTTTAACTTTTATACAAATATCAAGTATTTATGATTGTATTTGTCCCATACTGCCAGAAAAATACGGTAGTTATTATTATAAATGAATATTATGTTCACGAAACGTCAACAACTAATATTAAATAAACATCTTCAGCATGATTATTTCAAAAATATTTTGACATAAAAACAATTAAAACTATCAAGAACAATTAATAACGTTTCTGATAATATATATATCTATTGATTATAATCGGTTTGTAGTTACAATCAAATATAATTACTTGTATTTGACTTGTGGAATTTCATTTACTTACATAGATGGATAAAACACATTCCATTATGTGCACTACGAATCCA
Organism: Chrysopa pallens; assembly: GCA_020423425.1. Lineage (NCBI taxonomy): Eukaryota > Metazoa > Arthropoda > Insecta > Neuroptera > Chrysopidae > Chrysopa > Chrysopa pallens. The sequence goes on along the minus strand of CM035594.1, from coordinate 57,592,167 downwards.
TACATACATAGATGTTTGTATTTTGTATGCCAACGAAATTATAATGTGAGAGATATTATCAACAACAACGAACAGCTTATTGATTGGGTCTTATGTCGCTATTAATTATTAGTTCCATTACGAAAATATCTGTGTAACTTGTTTGATAGGAAATTTACCATTATTATTAAACTTATCTTGAATAATATTTGTAGAATAAAATGAATAACAAAGGAATATATATTTATGAACAATTCAAACTAAGATTTTATAACGAACTTTCCAGCAGATAACGTTTAATATTACTGATTTTTTAGAATTAAATATAATCGTATAAATATATATATATATATATATATATATATATATATATATATATATATATATATATATATATATATATATATATATATATATATATATATATATATATATATATATATATATAACGAGGCATATTTCTCACATCGTAGTTAATTTTTGCGTCTATTTTATTTGATTTTTTAATAATTGAATTCAATTTAAAATAAAAGCATGCTATAAAATTTGAGGTCGACAAATGAAAATAAAAATCAAGATATCATTTTCAGTAATATAAGAATTATTTTTGAAAAGATTGGAGACTCACATTACAATGTTTGCAAAAAGTATTAAAAATTTTTTAACAAATGCAAAGGGTTTCGTTTTTACGCATATCTCAAAAACTATCCGAAACATTTCCAAAATTCAAAAAAAAATCATTTATTATCCGTTTTATACAAAAGTAATAATCTGATAATTATTTTCATAGTATTTACATTTTATTTGATCAATACTAGTCTCTACATCTATGCATCGAATACCTGCATGAATATCTATATTACATATTGATAGAGCATCATCTTATCAGTTTGATATGATTGCTTCTTTGAATACATACGATAAACTATCTAACTTTGAATTGATTCTTGCTAATAAAAACAGCATGATAAATATAGTCAGACCCGTCTTTAACCAATTGGAGGCACATTATTTTTTTAATGGATTTTTTTGTATTAAAAAGCGAATAATCGATGAAATTGTCAATTTCAAGTACAACGTAAAACACATTCCGTATCAATTTTGTATGTACTTTCTCTATTAAAATTCGTTAAGTCAAACTAACATAAGATAAGCTGTTCAGCATTGAACCTCGTCCCACCTTATGTATTTACCATTCATAGTATTAACAAAACATCTATAACAGTTAAAGAACATTTATCTAACGCGTATATTGTCCACCAGCGATAAAGATTTGGATTGTAAATGTCAATGAATGAGGACTTTTATGTTCAAATATCTTTTGTTTTTCACCACTTATAAGAGAGAATTTTCATATTTCTAAGAAACGGAATGCTAGGATACACTTTAGTAACTAAAGGAAATTTTAAGAATCAGAAAATTTGTTTAAAAAAATTTGCTTTAAATTTAAAATGATTCGTAGGTATATCTCATTTTCATACAGTCTATGTAATGGAGAATGTATTTATCTCGTCTAATTTAAATAGGCTTGTTTACCCTCTGATAAAGTTTATAGTTGGGCATTATATCTTGCACACTGTGTTCAACAAAAAATCGACAATAGGTAAGGCATTGTTGATTACATTAGATTTGTAATTACTTGTAATTCGTAATATTAGATTTGATTGTATTGGATGTTCGAGTGTGATACTCTTAAGACATAGCTGAGTTACCAATTTTCGCTGCCTACTCAAAATAGTTCATGTATATTTAAATGAAAGTCGACTGTTGCAATTCTCGAACTAATCAGAGGTATTTGAAATGGCAGAAATCAAACCGAAAAATCTAACTGTCTTCTGAAGTCAGCACTTTACCGTTAGCTTGAGTCATTCGACATTGTGGACACGCTATATATATTTACCTTCAACAAAACCAATACATGTAATATTTATCGTATAAACTATAAAGTTTTTCAATCAATTTTAAAGAGTTTTCACTATTAAAGTTGACTTCGAAATGGGTGATTTGAGAATATTATACTATAAAAGTATCAAGATACAAAAATGGCTTTACTATCACCATAAGTGTTTGGTTTGGGAAAATAATTTTGAAATTTTGATGACGTATTTTAGATGTAACAAGTAAGATCAAAATCTTGAGAAAGCAAAATCATTCTATTGGATATAATGGATCCATGACGATCCATGATCCAACTTTAGTACCATTAAAGAGATAAATTAAAAAAAGACAAAAAGAGTTTGTTTTTTCAAAACAAATAACTTTTGTTTGAAACAAATTTTTATTACCGGTTAAAATTCGCAACAATTTTATCTCAAATTTAACTAATTGCAGTACTTATGAATAATATTTTATATGTGTATAACTATATGGAATGCATATTTAAAGTATTTTATGAATGATTATGATTAAAAATTAGTATTATTTTTCAACTTATTTTATGCTTTCTGAAATTTTTTGTTATATTTTAAAATATATTTTTTAGAAGTACCAACCTTTTTAATCCACTTTATAATATATTTTATTGACAGCTTAATAACATTTCAATTGAGCATAATAACCCATGATTAGTCATCATAACTTTTCATGAGTGCTAGTTAATAAATTACTAAAAAATAACTATGTATTGAACTATTAATTTTCATTGTAAATAATTGGTATTTATAAATTTATATAAATAAGTATAATATATCTATATATTAACCATTACGTACCAATGTCGTCTATTAACTCATAATGATGATGTGTCGTCTCCATTTTGAATATAAAATTATATATATTTGTTAGGGCTAGCTCGGTATATCGATGAATTCGATGAATGGAATTTGTATAGTGTTTTCATTCCATGTTGTTGTTGGTGTATTGTATTAGACGATTTCAAAATAATGACAAGCAATTTCTGTATAACACATTCATATACATACAACATCTATCTATTTATACACAATGTTTGATAAATTAGATATAATGTATAACTGGTTGTCTATACATGTGCATTTTATAACACTGTTGGTTGTTGAAAATATAAATGTGATTTTTAAACGTAACTCTAATATTTAGGTAAACTGAATTCATATTGGGAACAGTGTTTTTGACGTGGATATGTCTATATTTACATTTGTAATAGAAAAACGGTGCTTATGGCTGACTAACGCCATCTAATCTAAGTATGAGATCTACTTTATCGACAATGTAAACTTTTCGTAAAACAGGAAAAATGTTATTTTGTATCAGTTTAATTCTTTATTTTCATCGAATTAACTATTAAGATAAAGCTAATTTTTAACCCACTCGTAGATTTGATTGATCGGAAAAGCTAACAAGATCTGTAAAATTGATCGTTTTTCCTTAGGAAATTTTAAAATTGACTCTAAGATAAACCATCTTCTAATAAAGACTGAATCACTCAAAAATTGCAAAATAAAGAAACTAAGGCTTACATTTGATGAAGAGGTTAATGCACAGTCTAAAACACACAGTCAAAGTAATTCAGATATCATATATGTATTTTTTCAATTCCCTATTAATGAAACGTTTGTACGTATGCATGCGAATTTGATGATTACTATTGTCTATTGCTCCTTTTTTTGTACATTTCGAAAGCTTCTAAGACATTATCCTATCGAAGATAGAGTATATATCTTATGGTCGTTTATTTTGTCTAACATTGTTGTTTTCCGAACTATAATTTTATTTCTGGATCACTCTTTATATATAATGCACATATATTTTATATTAGGTAATATGAATGCTGGGTGCTTGTGTTGTATATTGAAAATTTATGAATAGTATTGAATGGTCAGTTTGGTCAAAGTGCACTCATCCGTTTTTAAGCTTTTACATACAAACACATGAACATTTACTCATACTAATACATTAAAGATCAGATTGGAGCTGCACCATCGTATTATTTTTTGATACAATTTTGACATTTCATAGTGCGAAAAAAAAAATTTTGGTAATATCGGTTAGTTACGGAAGATTAGGGTTTTAATAATAAAATAGAGAGAGATCTGCTCTGAAAAACTCATTCGTAATTACTAGCTTTTTAGAATTTTCAAGAATATTACAGAAATATAAAATCATGTTTGATGATTATTAGGATACAAAAACATTGATGTTAGAGGCAACATATTGTTGGTATCTTGCGCTGAATAATCTAAAGCAGCATACTCATATGCAACATTCGCGTGCAACATTACATCGTAACGCTTGTTATGTTACGTGAACATGTAACCCCGTCGTGTAACAATAGTTGATAGCTGTCTATGATAGAACGCGTCCAAGATCTTGACTGATTCTTTATCATAATGTGTGCAGCATTTTCAAAGACAAGACGTAAAAATTATTCATTTTTGTTTTTAAATATTTCGATATGGAGTGGAACGAACAAAATAAAAACAATAAATTGAAATTTATTTTTTGAAGGTACTCTACTTTGATAACATATGAATCGTGACATCGTAACACGTATAAACCGTTTATCTACTTATAACGTAGAATGCGAAACAAAAGAATATTCGGGAAGTTTTTTCATAAGACTGCGTCATATTGTCTTGCTCTATCACACATTTGATACATATATAAAAGTAAGTCCACATAAATACTATATTTGATTTAAATATTAATAACGTCACTATACTCTATATATTTCTTGCATTTGTTTCTATGCGCCCATACATAATTAATTTACCATAAAATTTTTGTATCATCTCATACTATACACAACAAATAAAAAATCATGAGAATTTCATCATGTATTTTTAAAATGTCGGTTAAAATTTTAAAAAATGCAAGTGGTTTGCACTTTAATGGCGAAGATTCAATGGTTACATAACTAACATCCATTATTTTGTATTACTCTTTACTTCTTTGAGCTATTTAAAAAATTTTCATTTCAAAAATATTTTAAGAAAAATTCAATGTATAAAAACTTCTCTGTTTTTCATTAAATAAAAGAATGTATTGGTTTGAGAATTCTTCATTTGTGTCGTGTTATATCAAGTTCCGCCAATGGGTTTGAGCACATTTAATTATAGTAGCCAAATTTAAATAGCTCTTAATTGATCGATTGTGAAATAATTACGAAAAAGGCGAGAATTTTTAAACAAAAATTATTATATTAATAAAAATTTCATTGCCTTTGGCCGTTTCAACTAGAATTATGGAGAAAACGATTCTGAATATATATCAAATATTGTTTTTTGCGTGTGAAGTTTAACGCTAGTGTGACAGTAATGTTAAACATAGTTTTTGAATTGCTAAATAGCTGTTTCAAAATTTGAAAAAAACACAATATTATTAGCCTTTCTGTACATAACATCACATTTAAAGCTCGAAATAAAATGTGTTTTTGTATAATTGAAAAATCTGTGAATGAGTGAATATTCATATGACCTCCATATTGATTATTAAGAGTCGAACACGGGGATTAATTCATTAGTTCATTTCGTGGATAGAAAATATCACATAAAGAGCTGATTTATTGGGTCACATATTTCACTGCCTACTGGCATGGAATTTTGAGACCACGGCATTGCATTTTTGAAATTTATTGTATATTATAAATATGTTACAATAAATATTTTATAAATATGGTACAAAAATCATTGATATGATCAAAATATACATACTTGTATTTTTTTCAAAATGTGTAAAATTATTATTACAATAAACTGCATAAGTTATTGAATATCTTGATCAAATTTCAATTATTATTAATTATTACCATTCACGTATTTCCATTTAAACATTCACGGATAAAGAAATTTCGACATAGAGGTCATATTATTTCGATGTAGAGGTAACAATGTAAAATAAAAACTGATTAATAACTGGTAACTAATGTTATATATTATTTATTTAATTTTTTTTTTTTTTTTAAATAAATGAAATATTATTATTTATGTGCAGCTGATACAAATAAATGAGAGTAGCATTATGCATGTGTGCATTAATATTAGTTATATGTATTCACAAAACATCATACATTTATGTGGATATTGTGTACAGTAATAGGTAGTCATTTCTATATTTGATTGTTCTGTTTTATGTTCATATATGCAACGCATCAGTCATTGAATAAATATTTTGTATTGGTGCAGAGTAGTTGCACCAAGTGGAAACCTTATATTTGTGATACAGAGTGTATAATCAATAATAATTAAATTTCAAACTATCAAACGTTTTGTGTTTCTTATCGTTATTTCATAGAAGAGTCGAAAACGAAATGATTATAATACAATAATTATTTCATAGCTTTAATAAGTAATAAAAGTGTTTCTAGACATTTCAGAAATAAATTCTACTAAAGTGTCGAAAAGAGTGATTAAAAAAAAATTATTTGAACGTAAAAACAGGAAAATATAATACAAATTTTAACATTTGATGACATTTCGAAACTGATAAATTACAATCTTAATTTTAAGTTGAATGCATGAGAGCACTTCATCCAATTTAATAAAAGACTTTGGTAATAGTTGGTAATGGTTTAATAAAAAGACTTGAGTCACTGACTTAGGCAAAAAAGAATTTCTATGCTTATTATAACAGGAGATATCTAACTTTGAGTGGAGAAAATTCCACAAAGGCTTGAATGTCCGCGCCTTGCTCTTCTCATCTCATCCAATTTAAGTGTTTAATAGCTTAAATGAAACGTCTTAAGCCAGTAAGTGGTGTTAGACCAAAACATAATTTATATGTTAATTACATCATGAGTTATCTGACATTGCGTGTAGAAAATCTCAGTTGAAAATCAATTTAAATCTCCGCGCCTTTCCCTACTCAATCACATACAATTTGAGTATATAATAGCTCAAATTTATAAAGGATAACTTTACAAAATTTTTAAGTCTTCTTTTTCCTATTTAAATACCTTAAATAATCAATTGTTATGTTGAGTTGTTTATCAAAATTTTTGTTTACCTAAAGCATTCATTTTAATGAATTAAAAAATTATAAAATACACCATAAAATTTGTGTATATTCGAATTTTAAATAAGCGTGGAAGATTCATGTTTTTTGTTTCTATGACTTGATCGATGTATCGGGGCATACTTAGCCAATGCGTACAAAAAGTTACCAGAACATAGGAATTTATAATATTCTTTGTTATTTATTATTTCATTATATTTGTCTAATTGTTGGTAATAGATCCTGTATACGCAATAGTAAGTGTAGAAAGAGGTAATATATTACAGATGAACTGTATGTGTTTGTATTATTATAGAATGCAATTTAAAATGAATATGCATTTGGTAACAACACACCAAATGAAACTGTAGTTGCATCTATTTTACGTTTTCAATGTATACAATCAATATATTAGGTGTTCAAAAAGTATTCAAACAAATTCATCGAGTTATTTTTAAATCAATTAAAATATGCAAATATATCTTCCTTCTTTATATATTTTAAAATCACAACGTGATAAAAAGTTTTTAAAAAATCCATGTTTTTGGGCTCGCTTTTCCGATTTTTTATCGATTAAAAAATTCATTTTTTTTTTTAATATACTAATGTTTAAAAACATTTTTTTTGGAATTGATGCGTTCAAATACAGATTGTCTGATATTTTTCTACTCGACATACATAATATATCAGAAAATATAAAGTTGAGTCTAAAGTTTGTAAAGTTACCTAATATTAACCGCACAAACAAAATTTTGTTATAGGTATTTATAGAAACACTTAATTCGTTAATTCCCAACTGCCCACACATCCGTCATCACGATAACTCAATAACAAAAAGAGAGATAGCGAGCTGAAATTGACGTATTTAAAACATAAATAGAGAGTTTAACTTCGTGAATGAGCAAAATCGGTCCATTAAATCCAATGGTTTCTTGACCTAACTTTTAAACTATAAAAGATATAAACAATTTTAAATACAAAAAATGTTTATTATTCAAGAACAGAAATCTTTAGAAATTTTTTCGTTAAACATTTGAGTTATCCACAATTTTAGCTCAAATTTGGCTGATAAACACATAAAGATAATAACAATATATATTTTTATTTATTTGTACATATATAACTATATAGACTGTATATTTATAGTACTTTATGAATGCTAGATAGACCAAAGAATTAAATTGATTTATTTATCGAGTATTTTAACAATTCACTCTGTTTGTTGTTCTCTTCACTTGTTATTGTCAAATTTACGATTGAACATTTGGATTCTTATTCTAAAAATATTTTTCCATTATAAGATTTGGTAATAAAACTTTACAAATTAATAAACCATTTAATTCGTATATTATTGAATTTACTATAATGAATAGACCATATATAAGTTCATTGACATCATAATATTCTTCGAATTAAGAAACTATTAAATAATAATATAATAACAGATTCTATTTCGGGTTTGAATAATTATTTTTAATAAAATTGATTATAGAAGAACCATCCTGTTATAGTACATTACAATTGAATACATTATTAGAGAGATACATTTGACTGACAAATATGCACTCAAAATCAATGATTCGGCATATTTTTGTGTATATGGATGTTTTAATCCTATTATTGTAAATAGGCAGACACTGATCTAGGCAGCGACCCATATGACACGAGCACACAACATGGAGCAACACAACTAATATAAAAATTTTATTTTGTTTATTTCAAAAAATTAAAAAACTACATCAATATGTTTTAAACGAATTTTTGTTGTTGTAATATTTCAATTTTTTAAACGAAATGCCAATAATATTGCTTTATATTTATGTTAAAATTTTTATTATGTTAATTTTGAATTAGTTGATTAATCTTTTAGCTTTCGAATATTTAAGAAAATCGATGATAGCTTTGATTTTATCGATGATAGTATTACGGTAATATGTATATAAATAAAACATTTTAATTATAATTCAATGCACACAATTATAGTAATTAATAGTCGGTAACGTATAAACACCGGAATTAACTGGAAATTATAACTAGATCCTAAACTAGTAACAAAAATGAGTGTATCATTATGAAAATATATTCATTCGTTTGTTAACATAGCGACGATTTTTCAAATAAAAATGACCATTTTCTTCTCTTCCCTTATGTCAATTTTATCGGGTCAGTTTTTCATCTGACATTTTTTCCATTTATTTTACCATCAAAACTTTCTTTAAATTTTTACACCTATTTGAAATGCCCAAAATTCTTCGAATATAATTTGTGTAGTATTAATAAGTTCAAGCATATAATTTTTTGAAGTCTTAGATTATTGGGTAGGCATCCCATGATATTTTTTACATGTGAAAGTAGAGTTACATTTCCTAGGTATTGACGAAGATTCTACTGAAAAAGAAATTTATATTTGGTTCATTTAAATCCGTACAAATTTGCTCGTTTGAACCAAATTAAAAACTAAAGTAAGAATCAAATCCGAAATTTTAGCGGAAATAAAAAAAATGCCACTATATATCAACTTATCGTTATGTGGGTGGATTAAGGTAGAAGACGTTTTAAGAATAGTTATCCGCTGCGATAATTTACGATTCCCGCATACCTATTTAGGACAGAAGGGAAAAACCTTACAAATTTCAATAATGGTCAATTAATAGAAGGATGAAATTACAGATAGTGTAAAATCTCTTACTGAAATTTATACTAATGTCTAAATGTTTATACATTTCATCATTATCAATTTAATTTCATATTTTTCATTTAATCTGCATAATGTAAAATGAAACGCTTCATTTCAAAAAAATATATTATTTACATAAAACAATGTTTAAAAAAATTTGATAACATTCCATTCTAATTTACAAATCAAATATCATTTTAAAAATGACCTATTGAAAGCCAGCCAAAAATCATCGCTGCAGAAGTAAAAGTATCCAGAGTAAAATAAAAAACTAAATATTTGAACAAGTTTGTTGTTTCCACTTATAAAATATTTGTTCGAATATTAAATACATAATTTTTGTATTTGCGTGTATATTCATATATAGAAAAAAAGAATTATTGTTTGAGAGATGAATGTTATTGTTATTAAAACAATATTGTGAATCAACATTGAAACAATATTCATTTAACCGCAAAACAAGCAAATAAACTAAAAATATATAAACGTTATTCGCTTATATATGATGAGAGTTTAGAGTTAGAGTTTGTAATACATTAAGTGGGTTGCTTTTGGTTAACTGATTATGGTGGTCATTCATGTACACTTCGAAAATAAAATAATGTACCAAATAGTATGAAAAGTAACACTTATTTTTTGTTTGTAGTTCATAGGGCTAAAGCAAAAAGCCCTTAAACCTAAGGGTTTAAGGACTAAAGCACGCTTTTATTGAAAGTACTACAAAGCACTGTTAAAATGATTTATATTTATCTTAAAACGTGAGCAATAAGGTAACCATTTTTGATTATTTTATTAAAAAATATTAAAATAAAAGAATAAAAAGAATAAATTAAACTCTATAAAAATCAAAATTGATGTATAGAATGAATGAATTGTTATACAAAACTGTCCAAGAAAAAATTTTTTCTGATTTTATGCAGAATGTTGTTGAATCTACTAATTAAATCTTGTTAAAGTTTTTATTTAGAGAAATTCATCAACAACTAACTTGCCTTATTGTGGAATTGAACGGTATGAAAAATAAATATTACATATTTTGTAATAATGATTCTGTCTCTGCACAATTCATTTTTCTAGACTCTTTTTAACCTGAAACAGCTATCGAGAAAAATTTGATGTTTATTTAATGGATATGTGGTCCATTGTATGAGTATATAATATGTACCATAATTAGCATTAAAAACCTTAAAGCGTTTGGTCTAATCTGACTAGTTTACTCTAAAAAACAATATCATTGAGGTTTATGATTGAATAATTGGGAGCACTACAAATTTCGTCTTCTCAGAGGTTTTTTTTTTGTTGAGTCAAATTAACTTCTTTTCAAGAACAGCTTTTTCAAAATAGCAAAGCATAAATTACTTGAAAAATTTAGTTTTGAGTTTGCTACCAATCAACTCCAATATGTTTAAAACTGAACTGCATAACAAGCGGCCGTTTAAGTAAATTGAGATTTCAAATAATAAACAGTTTATTTACTTGTTTACAAATTTGATATGTTGTAAATAGAAATAAACGTTAAGAGCAACCCTACTAAAGAGTATAATTTCTACCAGAAACGAAAGTGTAATCCTATCCACACTATTTTCTTATACTAATTCAGGCTCCATAAGTGAGTGTTTTTTGTTAATTTCAATGCGTGGTTATATTTTTCTATTTATAGCTGTTCAGTTTTTCTTATCAAGGATGCCGTTTGTTTAAATTATACTCATATTTATGTGTGTGTGAGATATGTGATTGAATGTTTTCAAATAAAATTCTGGATGGAATGATGATATATTATATTTAAATGGGTGGTCACACAATATTTGAGGTGGTGTAAATGAAAAATCAAAAGAGGGGTGTCATTCAAAACACATACATTTTAATATATTATACATATTTATGTAAAAAAGGGTTGTTGTCAACAATTTTCTATATAAAATGAGAATTTAAATTATTTTGGGAAATGACCGGATATTATTCATTTTTCAATTCATTTCCGATTTTTGTTTGCACTATGAAAACGTAAAAAACTAATTACTATTTCTTTTATTTTTTAAATGTTATTTTATTTTTATTTTTTTTTAGTGTTTGATAATTCATGCAAAAAGTATTTTTTAAATATTTTTGTTGACAATCTAAACGTTTCATTTCTTTTTTTCAATTCAGTTAACACGAAAAAAAAAACAGCAGAAAAATAAAATTGGGTTAAAGAATCGTTTACAGGCTGCAGTAGTAACAAGTCTTAAGGTTTGCCATCACTAGCTATTGTGTTTCTTTGTTTGGTCCGAATATTTTTAAAGATAACCTGATATTTTTTATGATTCAAATAATTTTGATTTTGTTGAATAATTACTTCAACACCCACCCACTTTAGCAAAATAACAAAAGAAATTAAAATTTTTAGATTTCATGGTCGAAGTTTAAATTTTTCCTTGCAAACAATCTATCATTATAATAAAAAATGCAACTATGTTGGTTTATTAAATTATATTACTTTGAAGAAGTGCAGGGTAGTATTAAAATATTTAACATTGATTGTTCATAGCTTATAACTCTATAAAAACGCAAGGGAAATGAAGATGAATTTCCTTAAATAAATAAAAACTATTCCATATTTAAATCAGGCAATATTCTACATAAACTCAGGAAAGGCAATGGCAAAATTTATTCCTTGAATTGTTTTGAATATCAAATTATTTATTCTTTATATCAGTTTTGATTGTGCCTTATTGAGTCTACTTATAAGTACCCTTATCAGGGATGTTTATATGAAATACATTGTAGTCAAATAATAATTCTTTTTATTCCATTTTCTTTGATATTAATTTTTAATATTTCCAATAATACATATAACATAATACTGATTGTAAGATTAATATAAATATTGGGCGCTTTTAATTTCATGTATAAAAAATTACTCCTTGCCCTTGTCTATAAAATAAGGGAACCCAAAATTAAATATTACTTTTAAGGAGCCGAGATTTGTCTGTGTATAGAAGAGACTTTTCTGTTCTAACTATGTACTTTTTTTCAATAGCAACTGGAATTTGTGTGTAGTCGGTAATTCAAAAACAATTTAAAAACAAAGCCTCCTCAAGCTAATTCACTTTTGTTAATTATGCTTTATATTTATTTATTTACTTTTTTTTTTTTAAATAGCAAATTCTAGTGTTTGATTATTCAAGTAAAAATTTTTTTTATTTAATATGAAATGCAAAGCTTTAAATTAATTTTGGTTTCTTTACGAACAAAAGTAAATTTATTCTCTCACATGCGTAATTAACAGAGCATACAAAATCTTTGTTCGTAATTATTAACATGTACATAAAAACATCAATTAAATAGAAATTAATATTGGTATTGTGGTGAATAATGTTTAATGTGCTTCTTAAATCAATCGAGCGAAGAACTATATAAATCAATTTTATGCAATACACAAACAAATTAATTAAATTTATACCTGAACTTGTCAAATGCAGAATGTTATTTTAACATGACATTTTACTAGTAATTTTTAATTAAAGAATAAACGTTATTTTTTTTTTTTAAATTATAAATACCAAACAATTTCAATCGGATTGTCTATTGTGCCAATCCAATGAGTTCATATTCTTGAAATTTTTTTAAAATTTTTATACCTTTTAAAAATTTCCTTTTTGAAGCTACAGGTACAGTTTGTTCCAGAATGATTAAAAGTCAGTGAAAATCACGTATTCTAAAATTATATAGTTTTTGAAATGTGAGAATTGAGTTCATAGATCTCCGATAGAGAATCAAAATCATTTTCAACTTCATATTTTGAAATACAACGATCGTTTATTATAATTAAAATTATTGTCGATTCAACATTGGTTTAGAAAATCAAAGACTAATTCTTTATTGATACCACCGAAAATGATGTTGCAATTCGTGATATTTAATAAAAGATATTTAAAGGCAAATATAGGGCAATTTTTAATTAATTTATTATTTTCGAACCATCTTACCTTATTATTAATTTGTCTATACATAAAACTAAACAGATATAATATGTCAGAGTATATAAATTTTAGTCCAAAGTTTGTAATGGCACTTAATATTGACTACACAAACAAAATTTGGGTATATGCGTTCATAAAAACACCTAATTAGTCCATTTCCAACTGTTCGTACTTCCGTCCGTCATCACAATAACTCAAAAGGAGATAATGAGCTGAAATTTTGGTGACGTATTCTAAACATAACAATTGAGAGAGCATAAAAAGAGTTTATGTCCCTGAAGTAACAAATTAGCCCATTGCGTGCAATGGATCCATAACCCAACTTTCAAGTTCTAATAGATAGAAGAAAAGTTAATGTAACTAAACAATTAACTTCTTCTCTTGTTGTTAAATTGTTTTATCGGATATTCTTAACTTTATTTCATCTAACCTTATTTAATTTCAATTAGCTTCGTTGATTTAAAGTCAGTATAAACATTAACACATGAATGGATTCATGATATTAGATTCAATTGAATTAGCACAACTGACATCATCGGCATAAGAAATCCTTTTATCCTTATTTCTTAGTTTTTCCTGCAGGTAAATGATAAATTAATATACAAATGTGCAATAAACTGTATAATACATACGTATTATTATCAATATCAATACAAGCAAGCGACTAATGTTTGTTCTTTAATTAATTATATTTCAATTTCTTTCTTCATAAAATATTGTTATTAAAAACTGAATGTATGTTAAAATTTGTGCAGTGCTAAAAAACTACTTTAATGAAAATAGTAGTTTGAACTTCCTGATTAACGAAATTGTTTTTTTACATCGATTTTCGAAATCGAAATTTCTGTGATATTATTAATAAATGTTAAGGAAATTTGGGAAAAAATCGATATTTATTCCTAAAATCTTAGAGTTCTCATTGATAATATTCAAATATGTATACATAAAATCTTCTAAATGGTTTCGATAAAAGGTGCTTCTTACACCGAAATAGTAATAATAATAAAAATCTCTCAGTTCTTAAGCCATGGATTTTCGTCACATATCGAATTAATGAATACTAAATATTGTATTCTTTCATATATTAAAATAAATATTTGAAATTTAAATTGGTTTTTTACGAAGTATTAAACAAAAGTCAATGGTCAAAAATTTTGAAAAAAATTGTTATTTGTCCCTTTTGGTTGTTGTTTATAGTACCACGAAAAATAATCAGATATAGTTAAAATGCATATTTACAATTGCAATCCAAAATGTGACTGCATGACAGTCACAGTTATCATAGTATCCTTGTCTCGGTTTTATAAATTCTATATATCGAATTCTCTGCTACGAGCAGTGTTGCAGTTGTACAGTCTATTTAAGAATCAGGCCCCCGGCCTAATGCCACAATGATATTTAAAACAAAACATATTAATTTGTTTTTAATTCAAACATAAACTACATGAGACACGAATCTACTTGTTAACTTGTAAATCGATAGTTTGTTGAAATTTACTTAAACAGAAATAAAAAAATAAATTTTTCTACAAATAATATAGTTGTTGTTTTTTTTGCATACTAATAACAATTAAAAATTGTTACACGCTCATACAATATTATTCATTATGTAACAACAAATGTAATATAAACAAGTTACATATATTAACTAGTTGCATGCTTAGTATTGATTTTAATGTACACGGTTACATTGAAATGCATAACGTGAATTCTAGAATTATAAAATACTCCTGTTTTGAAATTGAATAAAGTATGAAAAAATAATTGTTTTTATTTTGCTGAATTTGATGTAATATGTTAAAATTTAATAACACAAATACAAATAAAAAGGTCTATTTGAACTATTTATTTACATCAAATTAAATTCAAAAATTGGTCAAAAAATAACATTATTCATAAAATTATGAAGTAATTTATTGAAATTAATATACTAATTTATTAAAATTTTAAAACTTTGATTCAATTTCTTTAAATCTAAACTTGGTCGTTTTTTTTAAGAATTTCAAATTTACTATTAGCACCAATGGTTTGAGAATAATAAACTTTATAATAACATATCTTATTATATATATTGGAGCCTTTAATTAAACACTTTTGATCATACTTTTTGAATATTGATTGTCCAAACGTGTTTACATGATCGTGTACACAAAACATACAAACAATCATAAACATAATATAAATTGTTTACGTTTGTGTGTTACTATGTTTTTGAAGGAAAACAATGAATATGCAGTACCTTTATAAATATATTTATTTCAATAAAGATAAGTTGTTTAGTTTCTATTGTCTAAATAACCTAAGGAAGAAAACTATTTATTTTAAAATCTTTACAAACAGTGCTTAGTTACTGTAAACAAAGCTGTACGACACAGGTACGTGTGTGTATGTTTTCCTAATACATTGTTGTTTGTAAACCGTTCATCTCTGTGTAAGTTTACGAATTGGATGACTTAAAATAGTGTTTGCATTTTCATGATACACTACGTAATTATGTTGATTTCATTTTGATTGATAAATAAAATTTTCTTCTTGTTTTTAATATTGTATCGATTCAAATAGGAAACTAACTATCTTGACTTCTATAATTTTTACAGATTGTACTTGAATTTATTGTGTACTATAAGTATTGAGCGCATTCCATACTCGAAACCGAATCACTACCTCAATGATATTCGGGTGAAACATGTGAGTATCTGTATGTGTGTGTCATAGTGTGTGTAATGTTTTTTGATTGATTAAATGTATTATTTATTCATAATTAAAAAAAAAAATATTGGTATTCACCAAATTTCATACTCCTTTGTTCATACGTTTCATAAATAGGAGAAGAAAGATTTTGCTTCACGTCAATATATAAACATTTTTATTAAAATTAGGTTCCAACTGCTATCTTAGTAATTTTTTAAAAAGAAGTTAGTACATAGAACACACAATGGAAATCGAAATCCCTGAACTGTATTATTATTCACCATAGTCGTGCTATTTAAGTCATTTGAATTTTTCTTAGATTTTATAACAGCCTTACCAACTTCCATTATATATACACTGATTATAATTAATGTTCAATGAGTTGCATATTGAACATGGAGAAAACATCGTTTGAATGTTTGAACATGTCACGAAAAAAAAATGCCTAACCTACATTTTGTTTGTACGTACTGATTGTAGTTGCATCACCATACCACTTTTTAAATATGAAAGGGTACAAAGCTACGGATGTGATAGCATATGTGAACTGTTTTCATATTGTTATTTGCCTTGTACATTCTATTCCGGTTTCATTATTTCATGTCAAACATAAGAAAAATTTAATTATGTGAGGCATACAAATAACAAAACATATCAATTAATCGTTTTTTAAAAGTAAATTATTTGTTTTAAATAAAAAAAATTTACTGAAATGAAAATATTTATGATGTGTGTAATATACTGTGATAACTTGGAACTTGTAAATAACTTAGAACACTGGTGTTCAAGTCAAATTTAAATAAAACGACTTGGTAATTGATATTTGGGCCAAAATTTTTGACAAAAATTAAATACATCAATAGAAGGACCCGGTAATTGATTTAAAATTTTATTGAGGAACACGAGAAAACTAAATTTATATATGAGAAATTTCCAATAAAGGATTATTAGTCTGAGCATACTTTTTTGAATTTGAGGCAAAGAATAATTTAACTAAACCTTCAGGGCCATTCATTCTGGAGTTGAAACCAGCAGAGTTGCAACGATGGGGCAAAATAATTTTAGTGGGTTTTTTAATTTTTCCTGGCGTACGTATTTAAAATGGAATTTTTCTTTTGACTGGACATCCGTATATCAATCTGAATACCTATATATATAGCTTTCACAGGGTATATCGTTTATGCACTACGATCAATATACGGATGTGTGTTATTTTTTATTTTGTCAAGTGACATAAAATGAGAACAAAAAGACAAAAAAAAAATTAAAAAATATTTTGAAAAGCAAAGAAATCAGAGAAAAATATATGAAGGGTTAGAATGTAAACGTCAGAATGAGAGGAGGACAACACATTGCTGGCTGGCTGACTCACTTGGTAACTTGTTCGCTTTTTCATAGAGTTAAAACCATCATTGCCGTTGGCTAGATAGACGGTCGAATATAATATGAGTCAGGCAGGTTTTGAACTGATTCTTTTGTTTGAGATTATTTCTCCATACTCCCAATGGGTTGCTGTTGTTGAGAATAGTAGTAGTACTGTTGTTGTCGACTTTGCCTTGTGATATGACGAACAGAAAATTTCATCAAAACATATTATCAATACAGAGTGTGTAAAAAGATGATTTCTACTGGAAATTCATTCATTTTCAAACTCCCAAAAACTGTCGGTATGATACTATGAATATATTTTTAAAGATTCTTAAATTATTACAAATTCGAATTTTTCACGTATTTACTTGAGACTGTAGAAATTATGAAACCCCCTGAAAATTATGTACTATTTACTATTTCTCGCCTAGAACCATTTCTCGTAAACAAACCCATATCAGCAGGGTACATATGCTTCATAGTGGTTGGTATACCCCTTATCTTCATTTAATCAACCAATCACATTGTAATGAATTTGTATGTGTCCACTACAATAGACAATTATGGTATTTGATTTTCTTTTCTTAGTAAGTTTCACCATTTTTCTCAAATTATCACTTTTCAAACATTGTAAGTGCAAAGTTTTGTAGATAAATTTTTAATGTATAGTGTGGCTATAGTTTTTAAGCATATTCTATAGCTCATAGTACTTGATAGCCTACTAGGTCATATTAGCCATACTTACAAGTATATGGCCAAATTGGATTACCAGGCCATGTTCAACTCCTATGACATAATATTTCTACACATTGCTAATTTTTCCTTCTAAAAAAATGTAAACAAACTTTTGGAAGAAGAAACTTAATAGATTCGAATTTACCGAGATTTTATTTAGTAGAAAGAAAGCTCATAAATCAAGAAAAAGTAGGATCAAGAATGAACAGAATTATGATTAAGAAAAATTTACGAAACTCCCAACGGATGGTAATATCAAATCACCACTGAATGATATGATTATAAAAACAGGACGAAATCAAAAGTAATTGATAAGATAGGAAAAAATGGAACAGAACGTTAATCAATGTTTGGTGTAACAAAACATCACATTCTCATCATCAGTAGGTAAATTATTTTGACCATGCTGTAAACATTCATAGAATAGTCTGGTTGTATTGTCCGCTTTTCTAACGATGTACAATACGATCGTAATGACACGTATGTAACGTCATATATACAATAATAACAAACAACACGGTCAAACTAAACGAACAAAGTGTTGGTGTTTATGTGTGTGTGTGTTTCTGGATTTACTACGATCAAATACTAATCTATTTGTGTGAACAAGCTGACCTTATATTATTTGTATTTGGTTCTGGACTTGTATAAATGGGATGTTATATTTATTATCAATGTGTGTTGCACAATAGTGTATGCACACGTCTGGTCTAAGGATACTAAAATTTTACTATTTGAGAAACGTGCAAAATAAAATTAAGGAACAAAAATCCGGTTATTCTTTTACAAGTTCCATTACGTAAAAATAAACAATAAAATTAAATAAGTGAAGGTAACAACTAACATAGTTAATTGTTTAGATACTTGACATGTGATGGAATTAAGTTATTTGGACTATTTTTAATTAGGATGTATACATGTATAATAATGTACTGTTATTAACTATATGTGTTTAGTAGCCAAATTTGAGCTAAACTTGTGGATAACATTTTACGAACAAATGTTTTAAACAAAAAATAATAGTTTCGTATTTGAAGTTTTTTTTAGTTTTTTTTTTATAGTTTAAAAGTCGGGTTAAAAATTTATTGAACCCAATGAACCGATTTTGGTCATTCATGAACTTAAACTTACTTTTTATATTTAAAATACATCACCAAAATTTCAGCTCGCTTTTTGTCTTCATATGAACACCTATAATATTTTTTCGATTTGATTTACCTGACATGAGACCTCGATAATTATTAACTTTTTTGAATTTTTCTATGTGTATAATTAAAAATTAATTTTAAATTATTCTTGATACGAAATTTTCATAATCCACTCACCTTGATTTCTTGTAGTTTACATATAATCAATTTCCTTTTATGCCCTTATATCAAATTTTAATTTAAAGCATATTAATTACCTATTATTATGAGTTAATAAAGAGCAGATGTTTCTGGGATGAATTGGCATGTATTACAATGATCCTAATAACACACACGACACACTCAAAATTATAATAATAACCCTATGAAATCATATACTGATGATTTACAAAAATAAGGGTGCATGTTTATTAACCCACTATTTTATCAATGTTCATATATTCAATTCATGTTATAAATAAAAAATTACAAAATATCGGTCAAAAACTTGTTTTATTGTTAAAAATATGTATACTGAATCCACTTTCCTTCCCCTAAATAATTTTATAGCAATTTATTCTATACAAGAGAAAATAATTTCAGATTTGAAATTTTATCTACCTATATTTATTTTATTATTTTTATTTTTTTGTTATAATTTCGAAATTAAAATTTTGAGAAAAAAAAAACCCTTAAGCATTGCTGAAAGCGGTTTGATTATCTACAAACGGAAATCCGATTGGTATTATCCGAATACCAACTCGGTATAAATTTTTAACAAATGAAATATTATGGCATTTACTTCAAAGAACGTTTAACTTCCGTGTACTTAAAATATTTTTTACTTCCGTTAAAATGCATTTATTTTTTTTTTCAAATATTTTATCAAAATATATTAGTCCTTTGTCTTTTTGGTATATATTCCAGCTCTGGTTGAAATTTAAACAATTTCGAACAAATACTTCAAACGGAAAAATATTATTTCCAAAAAGTCTACTGTTAAATGATGTAGCATAATGATGGAATTTTTTATTCTATAAAAATGAGCCCCTTGTTTTATTATAATTTTCCATCCTGCACTCTTGTAATACATTCAGAAATAAGTTACAATCCCCCTTAAGTGCAAATTTGCTCGAAAAAATTTTGATGAAATGTCGCATCCATAAAGTAAATTACATAAAATTTAGGTCCTATCTAAAATGATATTAATAATAATAAATTAAACAAGTGAAGTTTGGTTACCCAGATACGAGAATTAAATATATAAAAATAAAATTAATATGATACATACGTAAGTTGCATGAAGATTTTATGTTTGGAATTTTTTTTTTTACATAAATTTTAAGCTTATTGAAGAGGCTAGTTAATATTAAAGAAGAGCATCATTTTACAACCAAAGTACAAAATTACTGTATATTAATTCATTAATACTGTAGACGTTGTGTAGTACGTAGCAAATATTCTGAGAAGCATTTATCGTGCTTATATATTCATTATAAATACTTTTTAGTAGGCAGGCACACAATAAACAAATAATTTTTTGAAACCCATATCAAGCAATGTGTATTTGAGAAAACAGTAAGTAAAATTTGTTAAATAAAATAAATGTATGAGAAAATGACTAAATGTTATTTAAAATAGAATTAACAATTGATCAATTACAAAATCATGGATATGAACTGTGGACCTAAGTTCGTCTTACTTACGAATGACTTATTTGGTTATAACCGCTACACTATATCCGGGTGACATAAGCTACTTTTTATCACTGCATTCCCACAGTAACGGGAACTACATGGGTGAAAGAGGAAACATTTGTATTTTTGTATTTTTTATATAAAAAAAAAAACTTTAAAACTATTCGACCAATTTGAATTCTTTCCCCATTGTGAAACTATTATTTTCCCAAGTGACATAGGTTATTTTTTATCCCTCTATTTGGAAGGGAACGGGAACAACGCAAATGAAACCGAGTAACGTCCGCTTGTATATTATAACTTAATTCAGAGATGAATATTCATATTCTCATTCCTTATAGTATATTCTCACTCATAAAACAAAATTTTCCCATAAAACACATAAAACAGCATCAAGTAGGACTTTTATGAGGAAACAGATCAGTTCCATATATTATAATATATACATAATAAATGTTCAAAATATATGTATAATTCTACACATATTTCCGTATTCCAATTAAACTCCTTTTTCTAACGTCAACAACTTCCGTTTCATTTTCCCAACCAAATCATTTCCTTTTTATTATAATATACTTGATAACAGTTACAATTTATTATTACAAAATGGTTATATAATAGTTAATATTTCTATTCTACCAGTGCTATTATTATCAAGTAAGTATTTGAATATTATTTTTCTATTGTTATTGCAAGTACGTCTTCTTATATTTCTATATGGAAAAATACGTGAATTGATAATAAATTTTTGTATTGTATAAAATATATTTTCAAATTTTATCTGTTTTATTACTAAGAAAATTTGAATTGTTGATAATCATTATTAAGGTTGTTAATTAAATAAGTCAGATGAAATTAGACAGATGCAGACTGCAAAACACTTAAAATAACTGATTTTTTGAAATAGATAAGCTACCTCGAAAAAATTCATGAAATTTTACTACTCCATATGACTTGAGTGTCTAAATAGTTTAATGTATATAGTAATTCAGTTTATTTAGTCATCACTAAAATATGAATAGACAAGCAAATCTCAAAAAAAAATAGTACCTTATACAGAAAATACCTATAGTCATTTCACCGAAGGTAAGATAATTTGTTAAAAAATTTTTTTTAGGCTTATTATTTTCTTTAAGTCGTACAAAGTGATGAAAAATACATAAGTCGTTTAAAATTTTCATTTTAAACAGGAGGTAAGCTTTGTAAAATGAACGTAATCAGTTAAGAGTTAAAATTAAACTGTATTTATAGTAACAATGCAAAAAATAGACTACAAAAATTCAAAATGGTACGTACGTGCTCGATGCAATGATAAAATAAAGTGCATAATATGACTGCTGTGATTTGAACTAGTTTCCTATTTTGTAATTTCCTCTTAGGAAGTTATTATTATCTACTCGAAAATGAAATCACTTTAAAGTATTAAAGACTAAAGCAAAATTATTGTTCAATTGTTGAACCATTCTAGGGTTATTAAAATCAACTACGGGTAATACTTTGGTCATTCGCTACAGTACTAATATAATGTGTATAAAGTGATGTCTTTATATATAAAAATGTTTGTCCGCGATGAACTCCTAAACTACTGAACTGATTTTAATTTATTTTGGTGTCCAGTTATAAAAGTACCAAGTTTCCCACACTTAGAGGTGGCGGGTATACTCACACCTAATACCGGACACCCCATGGGAAATGATTTTCCGCAATTCTACTCCTCAGGGAGTAAAACACGTGGGCAAAGTGTGTATGGGACAACGTGATTCTTTGGTCCAATCAAAGTTTGTATGTGATTGAAATAATATTGTTTGATAAAATAGTAAAAATTTTTTTTTCAAACCTTTTTATATGAAAATTGACATCGTGGCCAGGTTTGCTAGTAATGATATAAGTGTTATAAGTACAAACGTTGTACAATCTAATAATTTTACACGAAAAATGAAATACTTCGATTTTAACATAATAAAAATTAATTGAAAATATCGATTAATATATTAACATATTTATCTTATTTATATACAGAAAAGAAATTTATAAAATTATTTAGATTTATGACGAAATAATTGATCTTCCTCATCAAGACCACATTCACAGCAAGTTTCTGCTTTTTTTTTATTGTCATTTTACAGCATTTTGCCTGAAGTTGTTTATATAAGTTAAAGTAAAAACACCTAGAAAAAACCATTTCCAAATGTGAACTAGATTTTTATTTAAAATAAAAGCAAGAGCCTTGTTACTGTTAAAATGTGTAGATGATATAACACAAATAAACATGAAATTTAATTTAATATTTTTCAGTAATTTCATAATGAAACACAAAATGTAACAAGAACAACAACAACAACAACGTTCAGTTGCACAAAATAGAAAATATAACTGAAAAAAAAAAATACAAAAAATGTAGAGCCAATTATATACATGAATTTATATATACAAATGAAATGCTTCCAACACGTTCATTATACAAAATGTTGTATTCATAGATATTAATTTACAGAGTGTTTCATACAAACGGTATGACCTAGTTTCGGAAACATTTAATAAACAATGTTGGCGGAGTCTGATATCCGGTTTTGATCCAATATGGCAGAAATATTAGTCCACTAACATATAATGGAAGTGACTTTTTTTATTGTTCTTTACAAAATTATTAATAGTCGCAAGCAGATTAAGCCACCTCGAGGCCTGTAGCAAGTGAGAAAATGGGGGGCCCTTACATTTTTAATCTCATATCGAAAGGGCTATTCGTTAAAGACGTACCGGGAATAAAGCTTTGGCAATTTATTCATAATTCGGAAGGAAGTTAGTGACAGTGAATTGCTTTTAATATTTCTTTGGGCATAGGAGTATTTTATTACACTCTGTAAAATTCCATAATAAAATCAAATAAAGCTAGATGGTGTATATAAAACTTCGTATTTATTTTCAACTTGTTATTTTAATACCAATTTGACATTTATTATGAAAATTGTAAATTATTTTCTTGTTGTACCTATTATATATGTATATTTCATATTAAACAAAACTAGTAAATAAATATACTAATTAATAATTTTATAAACTACTTCGAGTCGTGCAAGAACAATGTAATACGTTAAATATACAAGTAGTTTAATAATAGGTACATACAGGGTACAACAAAAGATAAATTCTTAATATATATTTCGAATTTAACTAAATTTATGTAATTTTTTAACAAATTAATATAAACGATTATGTGTACAAATTTTTCTCAAGATACTTATAAGGTCTGCAGTAACTCTACACCCTAATCGATTAACTAGTTGATTGTTTGTAAACAAATCGTTTATTTACAAAACAATCAACAGTTAATAAGTATTTGCTAGTCAATTGTTTGCAAACAAATTGTTCACGTTAATAAATATTCTACAATTTGATTGGTTGTTTTGAAGGTTTGATAATAGCTCACTAGTATGCACTTTGGGGCCTAAAATAATATATATATATATATATAATATAATATGTATTAACAACAAAATGGAATTAAAACAAATTCTTAATGTGATCCAAAACTGAATGCTTGCTCAAAGGAAAAGATATAGTGCAACAATAAGATGCATATTTCATCCAAAGAAGACTGGCATTACACTAGCTTATAACACGTATTACAATTAAATTGTGGTGCGACAGCAAAAATCTAAAAGCATCCTAAAGTATATAGTCTAGAGTAGTGATTTAAACCAAGGAATCCGACAAACTTTCACAACGGCTTTGTAAGGGCAACATTACAATAAACTTGCAAATTATTTAGTTGAAAAGATAAAAAATTTAAGTTTTAAAGAAATTCAGCTATAGCGTTTTAGAATATCATTAGCCACACCGTTACCTGATTTGATTTTCATATTTTTCACAAGTTACTTTTGTTTTGCATCAAATTAATACAGGTTATATTTTATGGTATTCATTGGCAATTACACACTACAGATGAAGGTATCGAATTTTCTTTTATTAATTAAATAAAAATCTACCATGTATTATCTATCTTATTGTAAGTGTAGTGTGTATTGTAATTGTTTAAATTAAAAAGATAAAAATATAAATGGTATTCTTTACTCGATAAGTTGAAAAGAGAGACGAAACTACTTGAGGAGCCCTCATCACTATCGACTCCATTTTCAAATATAGTATTTTTCTCCCTTTTTGTACAAAACACTTATATGTGATTCTTTTAACATTCATTGTATATATGTCTATTTGGTAACAAAGACAGGGATATTAAAAATTTTCCACATGTATTGCCTATACCTCCAAAAAGTCGATAAATATGTATTTATTGATAGATATAAATAATTAAACTTAAGAAAAACAATTTTCTCCAGATTATTAAGTGCACTTCGATCTTATGATGGACATAATGATTAAGATTTTTTATTACTTCCTTGTTACGTTATTTGAAGCGCTTTCGTTTTACGACCTATTCAAAAAATTATCGAGTGTTTTTGAAGACATAACATTTCATTCAATATCTATTTATTCTCACTCAATATATGCTCTGAGTTTTTAAGCATTACTTAGTTGGTTTATACATGATTTAAATTATTAAGAAGACCCACAAGGGTTTGTTTAAGAATAAGCTTCTGTTTTTTCAAAACTGTTACTTGTTTTTTCATTTATTTTGGGTTGTAAAGAACAGTAAATTATTTGAAAATGACTTTAATCAACAAATGAAACAAACAACATAAATAATACCGACAATATGATAAATAAAGAAAAAGTACTTCTTACAACACACTCATTTCAGATGACATACAAAGGTTAATATCTACCAGCATGATTTTTGTTTGAAAGGTAGCAATAATATTGCCAACTTAAAGATGTCAAATAATAATAATAAACTCTCTTTATTATTGTATAGAAGATACTGGATACAGACCATGATGATGTAACAACGGGTGACAAGAACAACAATAAACAGACAATACAAGTCCGACAATAATAATAACATAAATAAATAGAAAGAAACCTTAACAATTAGTGTCTTAAAAAATAAATATGAAGTACAAAGTATTTATTATTAGATAATATAAATTTTACTCAAAGTAAATCAGAATTGGTTGTATAGCAGATGTTCAAATCAATATGGCTTGTAAATTAGCAAGCATATTCATGGAAAAACTTAGATTGTCGATAGTGTTCAACAATAAAAAGAAAATTTTTTAATAAATTCGTTAAAGATATCATGCGCACCATATTAAATTAACGTAAACTAAAATTTGTGACAGGTGCACCTTTCATGTGATGACACTTTCTCTGCAAAATCCACTATTCAGAATATATATTCGTAAAAATCAAAACACTAAAAGTTTGCAGAAAAAATTAAAAATACTGAATTCTCTACCAATTAGTTCAGAACTTTTAATAGAAAACCAATGAATATGACAATGAAAATTTGCTTTTTTCAATATGTAAATTTTTGATGACTGCATTTTCCATTTAAATTATGCAAAATTATATGAAAGCAGACCAATAAGGTTTAATTTGAGAATCCCCTGTGAATCGCATATTTTCATTGAAAAATCTTTAAAAATATTTTTGCCAAAGTGTATTTCCAAATTAAACTTAACTAACGAATGAAATAAAATAGCCAATGGCGCTAGTGACAGGATCAAATTATATAAAAATATATAAAATCAAATCCATTGTACATTTATATAACATATTTTGATAGAAAAATTGTATCAAAGAAATAAGTGAAAAAAAATAGATGTACTTCTGTTGTTACCAAGGATATTTCTCTTTTCCGTTTTCAGTTGACTCTTAAAACATCCAGAACAAACTAAGGCGAATAAGTTAAAGAATAATAATAATAGAGTAGTAATGTGGTGGATGGTTTGATGATAATATGTGTCTTATTATATCAATAGTTGTTTATTCGCACAACAATAGATTTTGTAGTATAATAAATACTACAGGGGGAATATTTATTTAATGAAATACTTAATTAGGGAATCAAGTCATCGTTGTACATACCAAACCATATACAATGATTATTTTTGAAGTTTTGTTCATACCAACAATGCAGTATGTTTAAGCAGTTTGTATATGTATTATGTACTATATGTTTTCGGTCAATCAAGTGTACAAAATACACATTTTATGTGTAGTCACGATTTACACCCTTATTTAAATGTTTTGATCAAAACACGAAAATGAAATAAAATCAGTATTGCATAATATATATTCTTTTTCACATCATATTCGAAAGGCACCTACCATTTTAGATACATTTGAATATTGAAAGAATTTGTCAAAATTGGAACGAGAATATTATTTAACAGTCAGTTTTTGGTTGTTTAAATTTTTGGATGCGTAATTTAGAATTATTAAGAATGAATTATAATTAACGTAAAAACATAAATGTATATGAAATAACTTTTTTTTTTTTAAAAACCTTTTATTTTACTTTCAATTTACTTATGTTTATTCGGGTGTAAGCTAGCAACTCAATATGGACTTACTTTTTTTTTCAAATTTTGACAAAAAAGTAAAACTTAAGGCACAGAAATAGCAAATAAAATTACAAAGATTATTAAAAAAAATTTTGCCATTTGTTTAAAGAAAAACTTAAACATTGTATCAGTAGACTAATATAATTTGACCAAACAAAAATAAAGTCACATAATTCGTAATGTAATATTTCGAACTTCTAAAGTTTAGTATTGTATTTTGAAGCTTTTATTTGTATGGTTGAAATTCAGATTTCAAATATTCTGGGATCAGTTTAATTTAAAAATTAATATTTATTAGTAAACCAATACCCTTTTGGGAAATAATTTGGAAATAAAAGCCGACGGAATGTGAAAATAATAAATACAAGTTGAATTTTTTTATCATTTAATTTCCTTAAGTTCTGCAAATGACAGATACCTGAATAATTATGGTCATGGTAAAGTTGAATTCTTAGTCGACAGTATGAAAGCGATAACACAATTGAAAAAGGTGAACTAATTCTAATCAAATCTAAAATTAAAAAAATGTCTTTTATCTAAAGATGTACTTATTATGATTAAAAAATCGCTAAATGTCTTATTTACGGTGACGGGATTAAATTTGCCTAATATTTATTTTTGTATTGTAGCTAGGGGTTTATTTTATTTTTTTATAGATAATTATTCTATACTTAGATTATTATTTGATTCATTAGACCATAATAATATTTCATTAAAATTATTGTTATTTACCCTTATATTTATTACTACTAGTATGCAATTAAATTTATATCATAAGAATTATGTAGTTTTTCTACCGATTAACAACAAAATTTTATCTTTTTAATTAATTAGAAATTTTATTAGGATAACAGAAGTGTCAGATATCTGATATTAGTTTAACTCTTAAATACACGCACTTCAGTAAACTACAAGATAATTAATACGCTATGTTACAAGTAATTATACTTTTCTCTTGCCAAAGATTCACTTACCTTTAATAGTAAAATACAACTTTATAAATCTTTTACATCTGTACAAATTTGATATGGCTTGGAAAAAATTTTCTTCCAATTTCTGATTTCACTCAAAAGCTTTAATTTGATAGATTGATGGTCAACTTGACAGCTAAAGACAGAACGTTTTATCACGTATTTCATTCTGTATAAAGCTATAATTTGGACAAAATGGTCTCATCTTCTAGATAAAAATAATAGTTAAGTTTAATTAAAATATAAAAAATTTATTAAATAAGAGAACACTTAAACAAACTTAACAATTTCAACATAGATTTTGAAACTATATTGTCAAAGCTTCGTTGCAGCTAGTATATATATATGAAAGAAATATATGTGGCACACATAATATAGGCACCAAGTGGATTAGGTATGACCGACAAGGTACACAAAATGAATTTCCCTATGAGGAGAACAAATAAAGAAATTAATATATTATTATGAATTTGAGTATTTTTTTATTTTTATTTAAGTTCTTTTTTCCTTAACAAAAATAGCTGGACTGATTTTTCAAATAAGTTTCAGTTTTAAGTAACTTAAATACGCGTCGAATGAAAGTGGTTCCACTTACATATAATTATATATAAATTATAATTTTTTGTTGTCGACATAAGACAAAAGTTTTATATAAGACAGTTAAAATATTAACAATTTCACTTCAAAAGGTGTTAAAACAAAAAAAAAAATAAATAAAAAAAAATTATTAAAATTTCTGTAATTTACGAGTCTGAGATAAAATGAAATTCTTTTGAAACATTTTGTATAATCATCTTTTAATTTTGTAAAATAATAATCGTCAAATGAGATGATCATAGTAAAATTTACGTAAATAATAGGACCTTGAGTAAAATTAACGATCAAAATGAGAGACAGCCAAAAAGTTTAATTGCCTTATGATGCATTTGAATGGTATACATGTTAAAAGTGCGCATGAAAATTTATCTAGGCTTTTTATAATCTGATACCTTGAAATTATCGTTACAAAAACATTATAAAAAATATTATTATATTATATTCATCATATTTAATTATAAATAACATAAAAATTATGAAGTATGTGCTTCACTTTAAACTCGTGTAAACAATGCATACATAAATGGGATGATATACAAAAGCAGGAAGATGACAATACCTTCATACCTCGTTGTTGTAAAAAAAAAAATATGTATATAAAAAAAATAAAAAACACTTATGACATCAGAAAAGATCTTGTTCGTCTTCTTCACCATACATAAATATTGTGTATAATAATAAGTAGTAACAAAAAGAATATGTTTTTTTTATTTTTTGAGTTTTCTTATTACTCTTTTGACATAGATTTCTCGTGTTTTGTTATTCTATTATTTATGATGAATAAAAACATACAGATTCATTTTGTGTATGAAGAGTACCGAAATTTAGAGGGGTCTAAGTGCGACTTGTAAGATAAGACGAATTTCCCAACGAGGAGAATAAAAAACAATAATCTATGAGCACAGAAACGTTTATTTTGGATTAACAAAAACTTCCGGTCTCTGTACACAAACTTCCCCACTGGGAAGTTTATAGCGTTTAATTTGACCCGCAAGGTCCAAGCGATGAACTTTAAGGAGAATAAAAAACAATAATTTTTATGTTATTACGAATACGGGTAATTTTTGTCTTTTTTTTTAGTTTATTAGTCCTTAACAAAAAACGGATTGATTTGCTGAAAGCTTACTTAGTTTTAATTTACGCAATTTCACGCTGAATTATAGCGGTTCCATATCCATGCCATTATTTGGTCTTGAGATAATCACAATATTGAATTTGGGGTTCCTTTTGGATTTAGAAAAATTTTGGTATTCACAAAATCGGCTACGTTACAATAATTTCTCCACTGGGAATGCCTGAATTTTATTATGCGAACGTGCATTTATGTGTTATTTATTTCAGTTAAAACGTATCAATAAATATTAATAGAACATATAGATATTAAACATTAAAGGTTATATAATGATTTTTCAATTCTTAAAAAATCATTATATTACCTTTAATGTTTCATATCTATATAAAAAGATACAAATATTCTTTGTCAAATAAATAAAACAAAGGCCGAAATGTATTTATTATAATATACAACGTTATATTATGAAGTGGATATATATATCTGTTATATTGAATTGTTCGTATTGAGGGAGGTAGATGGTTGCGATGATCATCAAATGAATGTTTGTTATGTATCTAACTGGTAATGACATTGTCTCCTATATTGGTAAATAAATACTTAAATAATAATCTGTATTTGACACGTGTATACTTTAATTAAACTGATTTTAACGAAACCATACACTTAATTGGACAACCCTTAAATAACAACATTACTATATATATATATATATACAGCAAATATCAAACAAGCAGAGACGTATGTGTAGATACTTATTGTGTGTGAAAAATATTTAGAGTCTAATTAAATTCGATCTGTGGATTCATATTTGACAATAATTTCAATGTGTGTTATTTCAATAATTAACAAATATTGTAATAATTATTATGTATAATTATATATTATAAGATGATGTATTATATGTAAAACCAGTACAATTGCCGGTTATGGAACTGTGAGGTTTTTGCGTGTACGAATCCAGGCCAATCCAGGTTCGATTCTATTTTTCTCGCTTGAATAAGAAAGGAGTAATCAACACCTCCCACTTCATAAATTTAATTGTGTTACATAAATCGCATACAGTTTAAATGAATAAAGATTAAAAATAATAATCCCTTTGTTATAGATGTTTGTACCTTTAATTAATATATTAATATAAACCTAAAATTTGAATAGAGAATATAAGTGAGATCATGATTATACAGTAGTGCTTAAAAAAAATTGCAGTTTCACTCCGTAACTAACATGTATTTTTCACTGCTCCGAAAATCGTGTAAGAAATCCAATTTGAACCGTCTATTACAGGTAGGAGTAGTAAGAGTAGTAAAAATTAATACCTCACAAAATGATAAAATAATATAAAATCTGTTGAATTAATTATGTCAATAATAAATATAATTGTTAAAATTTGTTATGCTTACATAGAAAATAAAATTAGCTAAATTTATGTATTTTTGGGTAAAATAATAACTTTGGTAACATATTATGGATATAATAATCAATAAATTATTATTATTACAATAAATTGCATTGAATTGCATTGAAACGTATATGTATATGTGCTACGCATACGTTATATCACATAATAAAATTTTAATTATAACTAACAAAATTATCAATAAACATTTTGTAATAACAAATATTATTCTAATTGCTATTGTTATTAGTATTTCATTTATTATGAAAATATTAATAAAATTGAATACGCGTTGAAGTAGTGAAAACTGATGTCTCATGATTACGAATCTTTGTACTTCGCTCGTAAAGAGTAATATACCTACAAGTGAGAAAATAACAACTAAAAATGCTCGAAAACTATTTTTAATCCTTAGAACTCTCCTAATATTCAGTAAAAAGGTACAATTATAAATAACTTCATAATAATAATATGTATTGTTATTATATATGTGTTTGTTAGTCAAATTTGAGCTAAAATTGAGGCGTATTTAAACTGTATATAAATAGATTTGAATTTTTCTATTATGGTTCATAATTTGGACTATGCCAGATGAATTGATTCTACTCATTCAAGGGCTAAAACTCACTTTTTAAGTTTAAACTACGTCACCGAAATTTCAGCTCGCTATCTCTTCACAACGATTCGCAAATTTTGGTACTGCGGTCAATTTTTACTACCGTTACTAGATTTTCCAAATATTAATGTTACACTGTAAATAATAGTCTGACATATTCTACACATATGGAGTATAATAATACTTGCCTAAGCATATTTCGGAATTATTCTTTAATTATAAATATGCTTTATAAATACATGTTTTTCAAATTGATTATCATATTTTGTTGATAAAATAAAAACAAACTCTAATAAATATGAATTTTAAATAAATATTTTAAGCGTAGCAAAAAAATATTGCTAGAAACTTGTTTATTCTTGTAGATTGTTTTTATTTAGAAATTTGTAAAATAAGCGGACAAAACATATTGGACATGAGACGTGTCTAACTAATTTATGTATAAATTTTGACAAGTAAATTGGCTTTGTACCTCGATGTTTTAAACAATACAATAGTCTCTATATATGTTATACATTATATAAATCGTTATGAAATAATTTGTTCCATCTTAAAAATATTGCATAGCAGTCATTAATAATTTTTTTCCCTTCGTTTAGAAGTTGATTGTGAGGTCCTTAAAGAATCGTACCTGAACCTTTTTTTTTATTGTAAAAATACCTAATAATAATTAATAGACAAATAATAAATTTTTTTGTTATACCTACTTCAATATTACTGAACAAAATTGTATTAAAGTTATAAAATTGCAACATTTTAAAATCATCCACAGTGAATATATTTTTGAAAATCAATTATTTTAATGGTATACATTTTATAAATTATATATTATAAAACAATTAATGATAATTTAAAATTTAATAAAATAAATATTATACCTAGTCAGCAATAGAATAACACATACAATAGCTACCTACAATAGTTGCATTACAATTGGTCACAAACAAATAAACAATGTGTTATTACCACAAGAATTATTTATAAATTAGTTAATAATTAATTATTTATTAAAATTTTATTAAAAACACATTTTATTTGATTACAAAGTGTATAAATTATTAATGAATTGTTGTTTGTTTTGTGGGCTATATTTAAATAATATTTTGACCATGTTATTGACTACATTATAAAAATATGTTGGCTACAATAGTTTTCATATTTGAGATGGTTTTAAAGAAGTAATTGTAAAATAGCATTCCAGTGGAGCTTTGAAGAGATGTCAACAAAGTGATATACAGAAATGTGATAAATTAATCAGTTTTAATAAACAATAAACTCAATATAACAAGATCCATAATTGACAGGTTTGTATCATTTTCAGGCAATTTTCAGTACTAGTATTAGACTATAGGCAGGCCATAAAGTCAATACAGTTATATATGTTTAATAATGTGTGACGTTATTTGGCTACGGAAGAATATTAATTAATTATAGGCCGTCGGTACACTTAAAAATTTATTAAGCTACGTACTAGAAAAGCAACTCTGTCAACATTCCATGTTGCTTAGCCGTACTTAGTATCTACTAACTATTATTTCAACAAATGTATGCAAGATGTATACCTTATGCTTCAAAAAGAAATGAGACATAATTATATTATAATCGATGATTAAAAACACCAGGTGCAAGATTTTTACACTTTACTAGATATTTTTAATTATATTTATGAAGAAGAAAGACATTTTCCAATTATATTTTAAGTTACTGATTCTTTTCATGTTTAAAAATGTTCTTTCTGTCTTACTCATATTTCTCTGTTTGATCAAAGAGTACGAATGGGCAAGACAGTCGTTAAAGCCGGGAAATTTTTGAATACAATATTTATTTATTGTTTGAGATATCGAGATGGTGAGTGATCGGGCAAACAGACAAACGGAAATGGATTTATAAGGTTATCTTATCACCTGCCAAATATAAATTTTATTTTTACCTTCAGAATACTGAAAAGTCTTTAATTTTCTGTTATTTTTATATTCAGAATATATATAAAATCAATAGTGGTACGTTAAATCTAGTATAAAATAAAAAATGCTAAAGTTTTGAAGGCATCTGTAAAACTTACCAAAGATTTTATGAGTCACATAAATCTATCAGCTAGCGGTTAGTACACCAGCGTAATGTAAAACTAATAAGTACTGCTAACAAAATAGCTGATCGATTTTAGCAATGGCTAATGAAAGCTGCGATTTTTTTAGTCATAAATAGGGGAAATAAGTAAATCTACTATAGTGCCAACTTGTTCTCTATACATAGTAGGATAGTGCCAACCACTGTTTCCAGTTGTAGTGTTGTTCGTATGTAAGCCGTTCAACAGCCGACGGTTTTTGATGCTATTATTTGTCACTACTACTAAAGATGCGTATTTTTGCTTGTCAACCTGTTTGTTTTTAGCCTCTGCAGATAGTTTAAATACAGAGATTAGTATTATCATAGTAACATATCAGGATAAAAACAAAATTTTGTGTTCCTAGCCCATTGCCACTTTTAGTGTAATTTAAAAACATAAATTGTATACTTATGCCTCTGAGGAATTCTTTTTTAGGATTTATTTATTTTACATCCATCTTGCCGATTCATATTTTAAACGAAGATAAAAAACGTTATTTGTTCTGAATTTAAAACGATAAGAAGTAGAAAGATTTTTCTAATCAATTTCTTTGTTAACCTTTTATAAAGACGTTACAATTACAATTTAATGGATATAATAATCATAAAGTATTCAATTAACTTTTTTTAGTTAACAACTTTGTTAGCTTTTGCTATGCTGTAGATAGTTTATTATCTTATTTAAAAATTCAATTCAATTATTCTGACATAAAAATGAAAATCTGTTATTTAATTTTATATTGACTATACAATTTGGTATTATTTCATTACCTTCAATGGATTTGGTGATTTTATGTGTATTTTTTATGGCCATGTAGTAAAAATGACGTACCATTATACTTGCATTAATGTATAATTATTTTGCTTACTTTTTTGTGTTAGCGAGCCAGAATGAGACATCTTTATTTAACCCACTATTTTCGCGTACAAATAACTCAATAGATTATAAAAATGAAATGAAGTTTGGTGGTTGCAAATTGTTAGCTTGTGGGTACACTCAAACATCTTTGTTACATCAACCATAATTTTGTTCTGAAACTATTAAAGTAATCCGATTGAAAATTTATGATATAAATATATTTCGACTCTCACCGATTTGTATATTTGCTGTTTTTCGTTCATTTAAAATCCCCACTTTAAATTCAATTCCAAAAAATATCTATTGATTAGTAAATTTATATACATGATTAAAAAACTATTATGTAAATTTTTAGTTAAATTGTTTAAATTACAACAAACAATTTTTTTCCAATTAAAAAAAATAAATTTAATAATGTTCATTAAGTTTATTAAAACATTTGAATTGAGTTATTTAAAATAAAAAACACACACATATTGAAAAGCTTTTGTATTGTACGAAGAAATAAAATAAAAATCATTTGTATGATATTTTCAATTAAAAGCAAATTTTATTTTTTTTCAAATAATTAAATACAATTATTCTGAAATGTCAATACATTTTGTTATATACCAATCAATTTTAAGCAATAATGGTGTACCACCGACACAAGTTTGTTATTACTTTACGGTATGTAATAAAAGTACTGAATGTTTCAGATAACATATAAAAACAGTTAGGTACTATTGGAGTTTCAGCAGCTTTGATTCATGTTTATCTTGTATATTTTTGCAAAAACATTAAACGGAGGGATCTTTAAAAGTTTTTCTGTATATTTTTATCTCGAATTTAAAATATTAAATACAAACTCAGGTAGTATACACACTACAGTTTATATTTCCTTTTAAAATGATTCTTATTCTCGTCCAAAAAAAAATTGAAAAACATAAGATTATGCGAAACTAATAAGGGGGTACAAAAGTATACCTGACTGATTTAAGTCTGTTATATCATCGAACTGTGACACTAGCAGTATAAGACCATAAAAAAATGTGAAAATTAAATGAAAATTGATTCAAAAACAAAGAAGTTGTAAACTATCAAAGATTATGCCCCATCTCTTTCATGAAAACAATGTAATTTATATGGACATACTAACACTGAGGTCAAAACTTCAGATTTATGGGAAGAAGATCCCACTTTGGGTTGTAAATACGTTTCTATTGAAGTTTAGACCTTTTTATGATTACTTTTCGATATATATATATATATATATATATATATATATATATATATATATATATATATATATATATATATATATATATATATATATATATATATATATATATATATATATATATATATATTGAAAAATTTCTTGTATAATATTTTCGCTTTTAAGATAAATTTTTCGAAAAAATATTTTACCAGTGGCAAACCTGATACGCAAAGTATTATACCTAGATTCATACATACACATATTTCAATTTAATAGTAGTAAGCATACACAGTATGTATGAATATATATATTGTAAAGGCAATTAGTCAAAATACAATTAAATGACAATGAACATTTTCAGGATGGGATATCAATGTACACATCTATACCACCTATATATGTATTTACTATATTATGTATCTTTAAAATCTATACATTGCTATGTTCTATGTAAGGGCATTGTATTGAATAACAGACAATCATTTTATATTACATATATTGAAAATGTGACAGAAAATGATGGAAAATTGTGTGTCTATATTTCAATGTACAGTGCGTCACACGCTGTACTGTCTTGCTTTCAGAGAATTATTGAGTTAACACTGGTCATACATAGTCTACTCTGTCCAAGAAGGTTGTATGTCAGGCAGTGAACATATTATCAGGATTCCGTCTACCGTATTATACTTCATTATGCTAACATTAGAATTTATCAAATTATTTATAGCTATGAAAAAAAACTTCACTTCGATGGCATTCACGACGTTTTATAATATAGCGCGGTCATTTTCTTTGAAATAATCGCACAACAAAATTTTTAAACATTAATATAATTTACATAACATTTGTATTCACAATCAACTCATTGGTGCATACTAACATAATTTAACATAAATTTTGTCGGAAAATGTATATAAGAATTCTTACCGTAGAATTATCCTTACTATGGAGATGATCCTATATGACGTCATTTATACAAATCTTCGACTTTAATTTATGATTTTAAACGTCCATATTTTGGATATTTTTTAAAAAATTTCTTAAAGCTAACTTCAAATTTATGTTTATAAAGTAAAGATTCTTCATTTTAACTGATAAAAAAAGGTATGGTTATTCTTCAAACAGGACAAACTGTACATATAAATTTAAATAGGGTTATCATCATACACATTCCATCTATATAGGGTGTCTATTAAAAATGGACAAAGCAATTTACAGTTGAATTATTTACTATGAAATTATTTCTACCAATTATTGTTATTCATCATATATTGGAAGTGTATATAATAGTTAGATATATTTGTTTTCAGTATTCTTTGTTTCATGTCTGAATCAAAACATGTATTATGATTTCAACAAAGCAAAGCGTATATAAGTATTTTTAATGATATACTTTTCAGTAGTTGGGAATAAATATTTAAACTTTTAAAACAAATTCCTGAAATAAAGAAGTTGGAGAAATTGAAGTAGAGTTTTTATTCAGATAATTCTGATAGTTTTTACTGTATCCGGATGACACTATGTAATTACAAATTAATTCAGTTAGGGCACATCAAAAGCAGCTCATTTTGAAGTATTATTCTAAAAATAATAAAATACACTGACATCCCGAAGGGTTATTATGAAATAGGGAATGAAGAAGAATTTCATGAACTATTCATTCATATGAAAGATATAGATATATAAATATTCAAGTTTTTGACAATCTTGTGGAATACAAATTGTAACAGTAAAAATTTATGATATATTTTCTACCCATCGAGTCGATCAAAATGAGAGAATTCAACAGACGGAGGTAAGTTTACTAGAGCTACTCGTAGAATGCACCAAGTCAGGTGAGACGAAGGGTTCATAAGAAATTGGTAATAAAGAGCAAGGAATATCTTCTAAAACTTGGATGACTTTTATTATTTGTATAGTTTTAAAACTTCGTGGTATATTATTTTGAAAAACAAAATCCTTTTTTCTTGCTAATCTCTGAATTTTTTGATTAATATTAAATTCTTACAAATAAAATGTTTTTAAAAAAAAATGTTAAACTTCCGTTTCAATTAAAAAGATAAAAGACAAGAAACTGTTTTTTCACTTATTTCATTTAATATATAAAACCATTGTCATTTAAACATTTTACTTCAATACTAACTTTAAGTCAGAAGTTTTATTTTTTATTTTTCTTCAAATTAATTAAAAACTTCTACAGAAAAGGTATTTCTCTGCCCACAACGTCGTTTTCTAACTTCGAACATAGAAGTATTAAGAAATGTTTATTGTTAAATTGTTTATAAATATAAATTAACAGGGAATTAGTTGACTTTTTTATTAGACTCATACCATTTGTTTGGTGTGTAAAGGTATACCAACTGATGATATACATACACAGTAGTATATTCAATGCCATAATAATTACTTAGGAAAAATAATTAGATTTTTCGCTACACGAATATCATAATTTTAAACGATGGATATATACTAAGTTCAGATATGTCAACATGTCATTTCACTTTTTAAACAACTCACTTTTTACTAGTAGGAGGTGTTGGAAAGGCTTTACTAGTTTAATTTACAATAATCATGAATTATTAAAATATTTTATTGAAATTAGGATCCTAAAATTAATAATTAATTTTATAAGAAGTATAGAAGAAAAAAGTGATATCGAACATCGGATATATTTAATAGTTTTAAAAAATTACATACTTTGTGTATTTCAGCGTAATTATCTTTCCAGATTATCGATTCGTGAGGTAGTTTCTAAATTGGAATCTCAAATTTAAATACTCGAAAAAAACTTGTTCCACAAGAAACTCCTCCTTCTTGAACCCCGGAGATGTTTAATAATAGAAAGAAATAAATTGGCAGATTTCAGCTGCGAGAGTATAGTAATAGAAAACCAAAGAAATTCAGTTTCTTCCTTACTCTCTGTTCACAGCATTCGCAGTATTCTAAGCCAACTAATAAGCTTAATTGTTTTATGTGGTTACCACTCATAAAATGTCCTGTAATTTTTAAAACAATTTTGCACATAGACCTTGTCGGAAGAGACATTTTATTTCTGAAACTCTTGCATTTCTAACCACAATTAATTAGCTACTTTCTACACGTAATATATTACAAAAAAAATTTTATTAAATTTAAAAAAAATTTAATACGTGCATAAACAATTTATGTTATTGAATTTTAATTATTTTTTTTTCAATTAGTGTAGCTTTGCTGAAGTTAAGTATCATAGTTAAGTATTATTTAGCGCCCCTATAAAGTTTTAAATATATAAATAATCCATATTATTACTTCATCCAGGATAAAGCCATTTGAATGTTATCGTACACAAAACAAAAGACAATATATAACATGTTCTAAAAAAATTGTTGTTATTTCTGTATAATCTATATGTTTTTTGAACTGTTAGTAATAAATTTAAAACAAATATCAAAACCGCAAATAATCAAATTAACTAAAAAACATGTTGGTATACGTGAATCAAGCACGCAAATAATTAAATTTAATCATGTCACGAAAATATATTTCATATTTTGTATTGCAAAATATAAAAGTTAGTTTTTTAAAAAGTGCGTGATAATGTTATTTTAACAAACAACACGGTTGTTTTAATTCAAATTAAAAATGTAAAAAAAAATATGATAATGAAAAATCGGTATTTAAAGAAAATCAATGAAATTGTGAAGAGAATATAAGTTAATGAATGATTCCAATTTAAATAGAAAGAGTTCCATATCATTTCTTTTATATGACAACAATCGCTCCCGCAAAAATACTTGTGAAATAAAAGAAGAATTTACAATGAGAGCGCTTTGGTACCAGCTTTTTTGGTTGTTTACGATCTGATACGTGGACAAAATGAGATTGGGTTAGAAGAGCAAGCAATTATCATTTTATTTTTAACATTTAAGTATAAAAAATGTGTACAAATGTACAAAAAATATTTATTTCGTCAGTAAATAGTTATTTGGTTTTTTTAAATTTTGTTTTTTGTGCTGATTTTGTGCCGTCGATTTTCACTATTATTAAAAATAATAATGGACATGAAAACGTCAACAGTTTTTAATTTTAAAACAGATCAAGTTTCTTAAGAAATAAAGCAATTTATGACCAATGATGTGAATCCCTAACACCAGCGTTAAAATTTAAAATTAAAAAAAAAAAAAATTAAGAATCTCCTGTTTACGGATGGATATATTTAATGGTAGATAAAATGTAAAATTAATGAGGCTGTATATTCAAATCAATTGAGAGAAATCAGATGATAATTAATATCATGTTCAAACAATATCCGATACATTATAATGCAATGCTATGTGTGCGTATAGATTGAGCCCCATATTTTTGCTATTCATAACCAAACCTCAAACCCCCTCATTTTTAAATCATATGTATTGTATACACATAAAAATGGTAGGCATCAATCGTGTAACGATGGTATATGATTGTGTTATAATTCGTGTCAACCCTTCATATATAATTTCGTTTTGATTAATAAAAATAAAAAATCAATCATATTATCAAAAATAATAATTTACATGGATTTAAAATAACTTTTTTTTTTCGTTTTTAATAGTCTGCATAATATATGGAATATGTCAGAGTATATTAATTTTATTTTAAAGTTTGTAACGTTCATAAATATTGAAGCGAAGCAAAACTTTGGAGCAGACATACATGCTGAATAATAATAATAAATGGTGCAATAAAAATAATCATTCTACGTTACGAAAAATCATTTCAAATTATACCACAGTCATTTTTTTCAAGATACAATATTAATTTTGTTCTTAAATAAGGTGAGATGTTAGATGATGAAATACCCTTTGTTTTGTTCTCATTAAGAATTAACCAAATCGTCAAATATGGCTATAATTTTCTGTAGTTTGGTTAATCCTAAATTTCTTTTACAAATCATAAAACAGCTTTGAGATCATGTACTAGATAAAATGTTGTAAATATTTTTTGGTGTTTATTACATTCTTTGGTTTTTAAAATTTGGGTTCGCATTACAACTAATGTATACGTTGTGAAAAGCATATTGTCATGTGATAACAACAAAACAATAATTTAAATTTACAAAAAGAAATATTCCACAATAATATACTTTGTTACTTGACTGTAAAGTAAAGGATAGTATATTTATGATATATATTTCACAGATCGTTAATTTTATAAATGGTCTGTTGGTCAAGACGAATAGTTTTAACAATATAATATCAAAAGGCGTATTATACATTTGTATAAATGATAATACATCATTTTGGTTTGGGATCGCGT
Source organism: Chrysopa pallens (assembly GCA_020423425.1). NCBI lineage: Eukaryota > Metazoa > Arthropoda > Insecta > Neuroptera > Chrysopidae > Chrysopa > Chrysopa pallens. The sequence goes on along the minus strand of CM035594.1, from coordinate 57,550,457 downwards.
CCGTTCGTCGTCCATTCGTTTTCATATCTCTAAATCATACACTGTTTATAAAAAATGACAACAATTTTATTCAGGAATATCATCATCTATCTCTTTACACTTTTTTGTTCTTTTTTTATTTCAATATTGTTGTTCGAACTTTTTGCTTTAGAATTCATTTTTGAGGCGTGAATAACTTTGGGAAAATATATATATCTTAAATAGTTTCATTCTGCAATATATTCGTAAACTAAACAATTTTCTATAAAAATATTCACTCAAAAATTAAAAAAACAAAAATTAGAAATTCCAAAAAGTGTCTAAACCAACTAAAATCCAAGGTGTTGGGTTTAACTTTTGGGTTAAAGTTCAAAAGCTAATTTCCTTTTAAATCTTTTCTCTATAAGAAGGTATTATTTGATAGAAATATAAGTCATAGTTTAATGTTGTAAAACATAGCTATCATTATTATTATTACAATTATAATTTAAATAGCGTACATAGTATTATGCGCAAAACAACACATATACACAGAAGTAATAAAAGCAGCAAACAAATTGTTATCAGAGTACAAAAAAAAAAACAAAACAAAATTAACTAAAATAATAAATAACTAAGGCCACCACCATCAGAGCCATACAAATATTACAAACAACATATTATATACACACCATTGTTATTGTTACAAATATTTTTAATTTACAATAATAACAACAATGTGTTTTAGTAGGTAGGTAGGTATATTATTTAAAATATGTTTTATATGTGTACTGTTTTTTCTGGTTGGTCTCTATATTATATGAATGGAATAAATAAAATATACATGTACGTTGAATACATTATTTTATTTATTAAAATAATATTCATCTATATACGTATGTATATTTGTTTACAGGGATAATTGAAAAATTTTTGTTCTCAAAAATATAGAATCGACTTTATAAAATAGAAACTTAACAGTAAGATATTCCATGCCAGAATGATTGGGGCGCGCCCTTTAAGGGCAATTGGTCTCAAGGAAATTATTTATAGATGTTTTAATATTCTCTTTTACTTTTTGGTTTCTGCCTTTTGCGATTTCTTTTGTTTTTAACTTTTGAGTATTGTATACAATCACGTAAAATATCTTTTTGACGATAGCTGAAAAATGGTGATTTGTACTCCCTTACCTTTAGGATGAGAATTTATTCAGATTTTTATAAGTTGGCTGTACATTAAAAACAATATTAGTCAAACATCTTCATCAATTCGAATGCTTTTCTTTAAATTATTAATTTACAAATAAATTAATATTTGTCTAAGCTACTTATTTTGACAGCTGAGGAAAACAGTGTTGCTAAATTTATAACAAGCAATTAAATATAATGAAAATTGGACTAATAAAACCAATTCAAAAGTCTTTCTAAAATTATTAACATATTTTAATAGTCTCAAATTAATAATTTTCGTAGAAAGTAAGAAGTCGTTTGACTTCAACCTAGATAATGTTAGATAAGGATGTTCTATGTTTCCAAAAAACACTCTGTATAACCAATATAACAAATAAAATATTATTTATTTATGCTAATATTAAAATTTAGATAAATATAATATTTGTAAATATTGTTTTGTATATTCATACAAAACAAATTTTGGAGACATTGAACAAACAAAATAGAATTTTACACAGGGTGTTTATTTATTACATCCATCTCATTCGTATACTGTAATAACAACGTAAAAACAATAAAATATGAAGGAACAAAAACAATAGAAGAGATGAGAAAATTGGGTAATAATAAAATATATACAATATGAAAATGATGTGAAACATTTTAAAACCGGAAACTACTATTGACCGGAAACTGAACATATAACAACATCGGAGGAACACATAGCTGCTGTATATTATATATAATATCCACATATTATACAGTTATTGTATAATAGAATAGTTACTACTGTCGTTTGGTTTTTGGTTATATTTAGGGTAAAATTTGTGGTACAATTTAGTGTCCAAAATAATAATAATATTGTACACATCTATGTGTATATTTTATGTTTAATGTTATGTGACTATATTATTTAATAAACCTTGTCAAATTATGGTCCACGTTTGGGTTTAAATAATATACACATATATGTAGAAAATATGTGTGGTATATTTGTAAATAAGTAAAGGGTGGACATAATACGTATCGAGAACTCGGGCACTTGTACCGATGTTGTAACGGTGGGCAGGCCCACAACCCCAATTGTAATCGATAGACAAAGTAATCACCTTAGTAACATAATAATATTTTCAATCTTACATAAAAATTTTCTTTCACACACTGGCAACTCTTCAAATTAGTGTAGCTATAACGAGGAAATGGCATTGATTATGCGGAGGTCTATATATAAGTATACAAAATGAAGTGTTCCTGGATATTGATAAAATTGTGAATTCTTAAAGAAGTCTTTTATCTAATTTTCGAAAGAAGTCATAATTATGAGCTCTCTACAAAGTAATTTTTTTCCGTACGACTTCGGAACTATGAGTTCTATATGAAGTCTTTTTTCTGAATTCCATTATTTTTTCTTTTTAATTAAAATTTAATTTGAAGAATTAAGGTGCAATATACTAACGGATTAGTTTAACCACAAATTCCTCTAACGACTTGGTTGAAAATTATTTTTGAGATACTGATTGGGTTCCCAAATTTATATAAATTATCAGTATTATGCATAATCATTTAAAAAAATAATATTTATCAATTTTTTAATAAAATATATAACATTTATGTAAATAATATATGACCATTGTGGTGTTATGGATAGAATAACGGACTGAGAAGTGATTGTTTTTTGTGTTCAAGTCTAGGTTGATCCTAGATAATTAAAAACAATATTCTATTTATTTTTATAGTCTAAGAAACGAATTTCTTTTAGAAAAATAGTTCTTTGAACCTTGATAGATATCACAATAAACACCGTATCAAAACTGCTATTGCAAGTTAAGCAATAACAATCATAGTCATTACTTATATGTGTAACCGTCTGAAAATGCCATATTCTATTATGGTGAATAAAAACTGTAGTCATTGATGACCATAGCAGATGAAAATTGACTTAATATAAAATAAAAAAATTCTGAAACCATTCTTATTTTTGAAGTCTTAGGGTGTTCAATAAGTGGCGTAAACGTCGAATTTATGTCTTCTTAAACGGTACTATTTGAAGATATTTCTGACGTCCAAATCATAAATAAGAATTCTTTAGAATTTTTTTCTAATATTTCAATATGTGTTCTTAAATGGTTCGTTTGGAAGATAATTCTTACGCCCGAATCAAAAATAAGTACTCTATTGAAATTTTTCCAGAAGTCTTATTGCTATATGAGTAAAGTGCCGTTCTGTATATACACAATGGTTTAAATGTAGGTACATGCAGTACACTTAATGTGAACTATAAACATATAATATGCATGCAGATATGTAAAAATATTACTAGTTGTGTATATATTTTGTATTTTTTTTGTAAATTTTTATCACGTAGTGACTTTTTGATATATTAAGTTACACTAAAGTTTCATATAATGACTACCATGGGTTGTTTAAATCATAAATGGAATATACATGTTTAAAAAAAAAATATAGCTTGTAGATTTTTATATTTTTCAAACATCCGTAAAATATTTTTACGTTATAATATTTCCATACTACTAAATGTGTCTTTTCCATTATTGAAGTTTGTTTAATGCTGTTATATGCGAATTATTTCAGAAATATATTTTTTCAAAATGAAGAAAAAAAAAAACAAAAATCGAGACTTTACAATGGATGTTATTAATTCATTTAAAATAAAAGTTTAGCCTTTGTTCAGTTCACCGTTATTTAGTCTAAATTATTTTAATAATATATATATATTTTTTTTTTTTTTGATTAATTTTAATTTTTCGAGATATGATCTGAATAAATTGACCTTTCATATTAATGGATAATATTTTTAATTTAGTGGGTCAAAATTACTTTAGACAATGAATTTTTTTTTAAATCGTAGACAAACATTTGCTTTGGGTATCTTGTCATTTTCTGAGAGGCTATTGTAATTATTAATAATAGAATGTGAAATAAATATAAATATTAGACAATTTTGATTAAAAAATTTAAAAATAATATCGCCTTAACGATTGGAGGAGACTTCAAAATCCGATTCAAAGTGTCATTTCTCGTAGCAATTTCCGATATTTTGGAAACCTGTGAACCTACCATAAAATTGAATAAATTTAGTAATTTTTAAATCAAAATTTTACTTAAAAAAATAAGAAGAAATTGTATCCACCTTTCTAGAATTTTTGTAATATTACTTTACCCAATCTCTTACTGCGACTTTACCCATGTAAAATTATAATACAGTTTTATAGTCTGTATAAGAAGCTACTAGAAATTTAAGATAAGAAATTAGAGGTTTAAAACAAAATTATTTGTTTAATAGCCTTCATATGACTGCGTATCAATTTGAGATATGATCTGAATAAATTGATCTATCAACTAAATAATAATGAATAAAATAATATTGAAAAAACCCTAGAAAAAAAGTGCTGAAAGTCTTAAAACGAAAAAGAAAAATATTACAGTTTGTAATAAATTCAACAATTTATTTTGAATTTTTTCATTTAATCCTTAATGGTCAAGATAGAATATGGAACAAATTGTTATGAAATCTGTCCTTATATTTACTACTGTTTTCCATCGTGTGGTGATGAGGTGTAATGTGATTTGATTAAAGTGGTAACATACATATAAAGGATAAAAATAATTACGTTTGAATTATTAAGAAACTTTATCATCACACCTTGACCCATCTCATCAAGAAACTATCATTTGAACTGACGTAATATGTAATATATGTAAGTATTTCATGTTTTAAAAAGTAAATCCTAACATAAATCAAGGATTAACACAGATACGAATCTTCAATTACAAAAATATATAGATACATTATAAATAGGAATATTCAATGGAGATATAAATAAATAATTAATTGTCTTCAATAAATCAACACCAAACACTGACTCACTGTAATACGTTGTATTTCATTACGATTCTCTCTCTCTCTATTGAATAGTTTCAATTTTAATTTACATAAATTTTTCAAATATATAATAAATAAACACATTTTATTAATCATACATATATAGAAGTCATGTATATATTTACCATATTAAAATGGTCATTTAAAAGCAGTCCCCTATAGTAGCGAAAATCCCATTGTTTCAATAATAACCTAAAACACTTTCACATTTTAGCAATCCCCTTATTTTAGTTTCTCTATATGAGTAGTAGTAGTATAATACTGATTATATTTTCCATACCATTTATATATGGAAAATTTTAAACACTACAACACCATTATCATTTTGTGTTGAAATGAGACTAGACAATGGTCAATGTTAATAATAATACATAGACATAGTTTATTATGTGTATAGAAATTGAAGAGCTAGGTTAAGCTATCATTGGACAAAATTTAACTGAGACGCCAAATAAATAGTCACAAGGTGGTTGTAAAATAAGAACCCGTTTTAACCTTTCTACAAACCTAAATGGAAAGTTTGCAATCAAAGTCAAGGGAAAGAAATATTCACTTCTTGATATTTAAATTTTGAAGATCTAATTTAGCCAAACGGAAATAATTCTCATAAATATATACATGCATAAGGTCGTCAACAAAAAAAACAGTATAAGACGACTGGGAATTTTTACTAAAAATTATAAATATAATAATAATATACGTAATTAATTTAATGTGTAATTTGTTCCAATTAAAAAGATAGAATTGTTCCCGATTATTTAAGGGATAAAGAAGCTTTATTATATTAGGTATATATATGTCATAGTATAATAATTTAAATCTTAAGTTTGTAACGCTAGGAAATATGGATCGCATAAACAATAAAATTTTGGTATAGGTGTTCATTGAAACACGTAATTAGTCCATTTATAGTTGTCCATCACGATAACTTTCACGATAACGTGAAATTTTTTTTTCGTCAAATGTGTGGATTCCCCACAATTTAAGCTTAAATTTAGCAAATTATCAAATATTGGTAATTACAATACTTATAAGTATACAAGTATATATAACTGTATAGACTGGATATTAATAGTTTTTTATGAATGCTAATTAAAAATAGTCCAAATATTGATATTCAATCATATATCGAGTACCTAAACAATGAAATCTGTAATTTATCATCTTCACTTTTTTTATTAAAAATTAACGATTTTTGTACTAAATTGTCTATGAGTCCCATACCTTTCTAATAGATGACAGTTTAAATTTCATTTTTGGAAAAATATTGAAAACTAAAGAGTAAGTATAGATTATAGGGAGACCAAAAAGAATAGTTATTTAAAGTAATTTTGTGTCCCCATTTTCAAACGATTATTGTTGCATTCAATTGTTTAAATTTAATAATTTCAAATTAAAGATTTAATATTTCTGGTTGTTTCAATTGAAATTTGATTTTTATTTTATTTTTGTACTTCAGATGCGTGTTTTTTTTAAACTAAACTATCTATTGACTGAAAAGTATAACACAAATTTACTTCAAGTTTTCTAACATTGGGGTAGCACTTCTAATTATATCTAAGGTTTTCTAACGATGAGACATGTTTCTATTAAATTTGAAAATTGTTTTTTAAATTTTCATGAAAATTACCAAAGCAAAACATGACTGGGTCTGCTAGTTGTGAACATAAATAAAGACTCATCCATTCAATGAATGATCCTCAGTAGTTTGACTGCCACGAGTGTATACAACTGATGGCGTCATTGTTATATTATTCCTCTTGTAAACATTATTCATCGTTTCACGTTCATTTGACTGAAATATCTCTCCTCTATCAATTCTTTATCCTTATCGTTTGGTCATTTATTTATTCATAGACATGCATTTTAACTCTCTTATTTAGAGTATGGTGTAAAATAAAGTTTAGATGATTCAGATTAATTCATACCTCATTCCACTTTTTTTCAAAAAATTCTAGCGGACATGTATGCTGTTCCGCCGGATTAATCGTTGATAATAATTTGGTAGTTTAAAGTAGAATCATGAATTGTTATCAATAGTACAGTTTAGCATGATTAAAAAAGTACTTAAAAATATTGATTTTTTAATAAAAACACACAAAAAATAAAAATTTTTTTAAAATAAACCATAAAATTACATGAAAATTTTCACATTTTTAATAAAAGTAAAAACGCTGTCTACTGTTTTAGTGACGTAATATCGGTATATGATATTGAGAATACTGGTATAACAACACATTGATAAAAAAAACACAACCAAACACTTTCAAATTTTTTATTATTTTTTTACTATATTTTAATTAATTATTATTGTTAAAATTATATTAAATTATAACAATGAACTGTAGATAGTAAAGCATATGCTTTGTCGAGAATTTCTAAAAATGCGAAATAACTGCAAATACCTAGAAGTTATCAATCAAGACACAATTGTTTTTTTGTTGGAAAGTTATCTGGTTATTAAACAAAATAATTGCTAAAGTTATTGATTTAATTATCAAATTGTTTTGTTAAACCTAGTAAGTTTAAGTATTTATAACTGGATCCTTTAAACTTGATTTAATCCACAGAATATATAATGTTTATGAGTCGTGTTAGTGTATGGTTTTGGTCAGTTTAGAAAACAGGATACTCAATCCCGAAGTTTTACAAAACAATGCGTGTTAAATAGACATACTAAGTGTTACAAAAATACAATGATGATCACACATTTATCAATAATTAAATTTACATAAATTTCAAATTAAAAAGGCTTTTTCAAAATAATATTACAATTTAATTCAATTTTAAGTCTCTTTTATATACGTTTTGCATATACGTTGAGTACGGTGAGATAAGAGATATTGATAGCAAAGTTTAGAATTAGATTTCGAGACTATAAATGGAACAATGAAACTGGAGAATAATAATGGTATTATCGCTTAAGTTAAAAGAGATTTCGAAAAATTTTTTCTCACTATGCAAATAAAATTAGGTTTGATTATTCGTTATTAATAAATTTTGTAAAGTGTAATTGGTCTAGGATAATGGCAGTTTTATTGAAATTAAAGACCAAAATATTTTCATGGTTTTTCGAAATTTTGTTTAGGTGCCCACGAAAAACTTTCAAGAAAACTTTGTTATGTCCAATCTCGATAAAATTCTATTTCTCGGGATAGATAAGGACGGAGTTCAACAGGATGTTTAAAAAAGAATAATTACTGGCACTCTTAATGATTAAGGCCTCTCAACACGACGAACGATGTAATACGATGTTTCTTCTTCCCAATTCACAGCTAACATGCTGTTATTAGAAACTGTCAAAATTTAATTAGAATGACTAAAGACGACCTCAATGAGTTTCAATCTGTGAGCGTTAAAAAAAAGAGTAATGATCGATTATGAAGTAATATGAATAGCGGTTTCTTGGGCGGAAAATGGGAAATTTTCTTTTTTATGAATCAACTATATCTGCTACAAAAATTCCGATATTTATTTAGGTACACATGATTTAAAAATAAATTTCAATTCAACTTTTTCCACTGTTATATTGAAAGATCGTCATATCGGAAACAATATGTATATAATGCTTATTGTTTGTTTGCATCAGTTATACAAAATCACTCATTACTTAGAATTCACAAGTATTGTGTATTCAACCACCTAACAAACAAACCTTCGTCCTCCAAACAACTTCACTTAAATTAGATTGTATTGTTTTGTTTTGTAATAATACATACGTGTTTATTAATAGTTAGTGTGTATTTGTTTGGCTACCTATTTATATTCTATGCATTCTAAGTGGCAAGTACCACTAAAATTCAATCAACCATATTAACTGAACTGCTTTTATATGCAATTATTATTATTATTATTATGATAATGGGTGCTGGCTGATGGCTCTGGTCATTTTTTAAATGTGCAATTTTCAATAATAGAAGTTTTTTGTATGTGTTAATTGAATTTGAATAATTGAATATTTAAATAGTTTAATTTTAAAATTGTGTGTAAATAAATATTGGACATTTTGTGCGGGAGATGAAATGGACAATATTTGATATTATCTATTATTATTTAAAGAATAGGTTGATATTACAGATATAGTAGGTTTACAAAATTCTACAAAATATAACGTAAAAATAACCAGTTTAATTTGACAAATAAATGTAAGCACTTCTGGCCAACAAGTACCTTTCAGATAAAACTTTTGTCTAAGCTTCCCAAAATTTTCATCGTGTATTTAGATTTGGAATGGCATTTAGCATCTTTTTGGAAAAAATTAGACTCCCGCAAAACAAAAAATTGTAAAAGATATAAAAAACTAAGTAAAAGAAAAAAGGCTTAAGTAAGGGTAATGTTTTTGTTTGTGAGGATATTTCAAGAACTGTTATAGTAATTTGAAATCTCTGTCCCATTTGCGTAATCCTACTTTGATCCCATAACACTGTCTTAGCTGAATCACCATCTCGATGCTTCAATGAAACTCCTGACTCTAGCTTTTCGTATCAAGAGTTATTGAGTAAAATTCCAGGTTGTGTGTGCTCGACTATACAATTTCACTTAAGGGAAAAAATAGGTATTTGAATGTTTACTTTCAAAAGAAACCTGACGCAAATTTAATCCTGAGAGGTATTAGCGATTTTTCAGGTTATTTGTATTTTATCCTAATACTTAATGTAAGATATTTTTCTTTAAGATAAGAATTGTTTTTCCTGAATATAATTTATTTATAAATTGAAATTAGAGTTAGAATTATCCGGTATAAATGAGTTTTTAATGTTAAAGATTAGTAAATTACTTCTCATCTTTTATTCGCGTATATTGAAATTATCTAAGTGGGAAGTAGCATTAAATACAATCAAGCAAAATAACAGCTCCAATATGAAACAACCGAACTGCTGTAATATTCACTTATTGTGATGATAATGAGAACTGTTTTGGTCATTTTTTGAATGTACAATTTTTCAATTACGCAAGCTTTTTGTGGGTATAAATTAAATTTGAATAATTGAATATTTAAATAGTTTGATTTTAAAATTGAGTGTAAATAAATACTGGACTCTTTATTATGTTATATTCAATTTAACAGGATAGCCATTTATTTTAACTATTAGATATTCATTTCCTTATATCCATGTTTGAGAATAATATTGGTTTTGATAGTTATCATAGAGAAAGCAATTTCACAATTTTTCAATAGCAATGCTAACTTAAAAATTAAATAAATAATTACCTATCGACTTCTGTGACATCACACCTTGTGTTTTAACTATCACTAAGCGTCGTAATTAGGCTCAATTTGTTTCATACTCTACCAAACTAAAGCAACTATTGCCTGAATCTACTGAAACCGAAAAATTGAATCCATGTTTAAATATTATTAATAATAAAAAATACTAGATTTTATAGATGTTTTTAAAGTAATAAATAATTTTTGTCACCAAAGGAAAACTTTTAATGCATAAATCAGTTTAATTCAATGGACAAAATCTTTATTGAAGGGTAGTATTTGTAAATTTAATCTTATTTATAAATATCCAGAATGAAATTGGATAATAAGTTTTTTTAAATCGTCTAAAGTTTTTTAGAAATTTGTTTAGAATAACACTATGGAAATAATTGTTAGGTTTGTGTCTATATGGCAACCTTCCTATTAAGCATTTCTACCTAACTGAAAGGCTGTGTTATATGTGTCATATGAAACATTATTACAATTAATTATAAATAATTGTATTTATCAATTAGGTCAATTTCAATACTGTTTTACAAAATCCCTAATGATAAAACAATGTAATACTTAATTAATTGACATGATTCCCAAAAGAAAATTTGCTTCAATAAAGGGTCGAATAAATTCAGATATACCTATAACAAAACAATTAATTAAATGAAAACAAATAATTAAAAAATTAAATTTTACCGCATTAAAAATAGTGTCTATTCAAACGATAAAAATACTTTCAATATAAATATTAAAATTATTATTTTTAGGTCGGTTTTTTTCGGCCAAGTACTATTTTGTGTTACACGTTATGTGCTACAAGAACAATGGTTTGTAGCTGATGCGTTATTGTGTTACGTAACGTTCTGCCTGTTTACCAAGCAGTGTACCTTCACTTTAAGTATTTGATTATGTTGATAAATTTCAATTATTTGTACAGTGTTTTCTTTGTTATACTACATATCGAAATGTGTAAATAGAATTTAAATACAAATATAGCATTAATGACTCCATACTATTCACAATCCCACCTTGCAACCTTTTGATGTGATTAAAAGTTACCGACAATTTAGGTCTTTACGGCTGTATTTGTTAATAACATTTTTCAATAGCACTAAAAATTTACAAGTGAATCGGACGAGGTTGTACTCACCTCGATAGTAAATAAGTTACTTTTACAATTAACAATCAAACTCAATCCCATGACAGTTTAAAAAGATTGCAATTGCAAGAAACCAATATCGTGATAGATATAGGAAATTTATAAAATTATTATAAAATCAAAATAAATTTCCACATGACTTATGCTTTTTATTTTTTTAAATATCCTTAAAATTGTTTATTAAATTTCCCCAAGGTTATAAAAAAATGATTACATAAATGCAAATATTAATTATATAACCAGTTATATTAAAAAACAAGAATGTGGTATTTATTTACACAATGAATATTTATTTTAATGCGCCGTTCGCAATTTAAAAATACACGAAATATATTTAGCCATACCGTGTGAATAGACACAACGTAAACATTTTAAAATATAAACATTAAAACAATTTCAAACTGTTGCATAGTGCCATTGCCTAAATACTACCAACATTTTCAATATACTAAATAGCCCTTGAGAATTGCAATTAAAATACGATAAACGGAATATTTGTTTTTATTTTTTACACAAAAACAATGAAAAACTTTCATATTATTGTCAATAAATTGGATTGAAAATTTTTCGTATTTTGGTAAGTGGAAAATTTTTCAACAATATTTATTTAAATTGAATATTTTACATTTAAAAAAAACAATTTTTGTTGTTTCTCTAAAAGTATATTCTAAGTGAAATTTAATTAAAATTACTAATGTATTTTTTTTAATAAAAATGCTATTTTATTTTTCTGTTTAAACTATAACTAACGGCATTTAAAATGTTTACTTTATAATAAAAAATGGAAAAAGTATTTTTTCATATGTAGCAGAAAATAATGGAATACAAAATTAAAAACGTTATTTATGTTACATTTCCGGGCAAATTTTTTAATGCACTTGATGTATGTTAATCAGCACTAAAAAATAAAAAGAAAAGGATTCAATATTTCGAATTTTTTATACCTAAATGAAAGATACGTAAACTAAGATAAATTGCTCTCAAGATTAATTAAATTAAGCATCAATGGTGTGAGTCTACAAAGTCGCATCATGAATGTCCTTATTAGAAAGTTTTATAGAAAATATTATTTGAGATGGATTCAAAGAGTTAATGAACAATGGTTCAATTAATAATTTGTTTGATTTTAAAAAGCAAGAAGTTTTTGTTCTAGAAATTTTCCTTTGTCTCTAATCATTTCAAAGTTTTATTTATGTCTCTAATCATTTAAAAGTTTTATTTATTTCTGATGGTTGCAATTCTACATGGACACCCATCGGTCACCCATCCAAGTACAAACTGTGTATAATGTTGCTTAACATTATTGATCAGTTAAGATCAGTTATTACGTTACCCCCAGGGGGGTAACGTAAATTGTCTCAAAGCAGGTCACCTTTTAAATTGTCTCACAGCAGGTCACCTAGGCCACCTGGGAAAATAAAATCTAAATCTTAATTAGAATTTCGTAATAAAAAAAGTAAAATATTTATCGTACAGAAATCTAAATTTTTCTTTGATTTGAATCAGATTCAACATATTTTATTGTATTTCCAATGATGTCGCAGAAATCAAATAATATTTTGACTAAACTATTTAATATAAAATATTTGATATAAACAATAATATGCAAATTTTCTTCGGGAAATATGTTTTGGTTATTGAATTGAATTGTGCGAGTATTGTATGATAGATAGATAGATACATTCATCGCGTTACACATATGACTTCAGTTACAAACACGTTCGTATTGTAGTTGTTTGTAATTCAAGAGAATGGGGGCAGATAGGGAGAATACATTTTACACTATCATCATAGAATCACTACACACATACATACACTAGTCTACACTACTAGAGCTATTTTAGTTTTGCAGTGGTAGTAGTAAGTTGCAGATAATATTGGGTAAAAGGGATGATTTTACATATAGATATTACAAAAAAGGGGTACAAACACTACACACATCACATTATATGATGGTGTTGGAGTAATCGTTCTATGCTTGTACTGACGTTAGAGGATGACATTTTGTTTCCCATTGTCATTATTTGGGATGTTGATAGATTTAATTTATATGTAAATTATTTTCCATTGTTTCTGATTGTTTTTCATGTATGTTATATGTATTTATTTATACAGTGGCTTCATTTTATACTTTGTGACAAATAGATATAATAATAATGGGGTTTTACCTCCGTTTTTAGACACATTTGTCTATAACGAAAGACATCCACATCATTTTTCCAAATCACAAATTAATGCTAGATAATAATTTTAATTTAATTTTTTCAATTTATTTTATAGATATTTAAAAATTATAAACTCAATTGTTTAAGGAAATTCTTTAGAAAATTACAATCTATATTGAGTTTTAATTTGGATTTATTGTAGTTTTTAGTTCTTTTTATTAACATAATATTAATATTTTTATTATATTATTTTTATAAAGGTCACTCTTAAAAAAGTTAAGCTAATGTCTTATATTCTGATGTCGCATAAATTTAGGTAAAATTTTCTATTTGTCAATATATAAATGGTTAATCTCTTATCTCTTATACGAATAATAAAATGTGTTTTAGACTTTTTTTGTTAATCAAAAATTGTTTGAGTATGAAAATCAAAAGATTTACACTTGTAATGAAAATCCTTGAAAAATAAATGTGAAAAATAAATGTAATAAGAATAAAAACATTAAGTTTTTTATTTTTATAATTTTATTTTACTAAGAAAGGTGGCTTTTATTTTTTCTCGCATGATAACAATAAACTCGATGTCAATTTCATATTTTCTTGCTAACTGTCATCCTTTTTAAATATTTATACAAAAAAAAAAATAAATAAATAAATAAATAAATAAATAATTTATATAAACAAAAAACTTTGCAGTCCTATCAGTCTAAAATATCTCGTTCATTTGAGTATAATGCTTGCGTACACAAAACTAAGAAACTTCAAATTTTGCCACCCATTTTTCGGTTGTATACTAGTTACATGCTTGCATAAAGAAAAATACACATGCATTGCTTCGGAAGTGTAAAAATCACTGAAAAATCTGTCTAACAAAGTCAGGTACAAAGTCCTTTGAAGACACGTTACACACAAACAACTTTTTTATATTTAATTTTATTTTTGTTCAATTGTTTGAAAATGGTATTTTGCTTGTATTTTTTTTTTTTAAACTTTGTATTGTTTTTTGCAATTTTGTTTTTGTTTTGTTTTTAGTTTTTATACATTTTATGCACTTCACTTCACTTCTTTTATGGATAAAAAATAATTAATTAAAATTTGTGTCTGTATCCATTCTATATAAATATATATACGACACATACTTTTTACTTAGCTTGGCTTTGCTATACTGTGATTTATATTCTCTCTTATTTGAAAAATGGTATAAAAAAATACACAATTATTGTTGAATATTCCTATAACTTAGATAAATATCAGAAAGATTAAATATAAGCAAATTAAATAGTTTATTTAAAAATTAAGTAAGTTTTCGACTCATTGAGTGGTATTCATAGTCGAATCTGCAGATAATCTTAAGGCAATTTTAATTGCAAATCAAATGTCTAAAGTTGTTTTATCACAACAGCAGCTCCTCATTCGTAACACATAAGCTTTTTAAACGTCGGTCAAGTTCCAGGAAATACAGTAAATTCTAGATATCAAGATTTTTGAAAAGTATAAAAAGTGTATGTATTCCTTGTATAAGTCTTAGCTGATTTTATCTG
This sequence comes from Chrysopa pallens, assembly GCA_020423425.1. Classification (NCBI taxonomy): domain Eukaryota; kingdom Metazoa; phylum Arthropoda; class Insecta; order Neuroptera; family Chrysopidae; genus Chrysopa; species Chrysopa pallens. The sequence goes on along the minus strand of CM035594.1, from coordinate 57,535,355 downwards.
GGTAAAGTTAACTTTATCGGAATGAAACATTCATTTAACTCTTAAATAGTATGTGAAAAATCACACCTATTGCTGTTAGTTAAAAAATTGAATATACATGTAAACAAATTATCTAGTAAATCTAGCAAATTGACTATTTAATTTTCAATTGATAAGGCAGAAAACTGTATATTTTACAAATAGCTCAACGATGGTATAATTTTAATTTTTTTTTTGCGCCATAAACTTTGTACTTTATTAAAAATCATTTTTTTCACAAACTTCAAAATGGCAAGTTTACTTGGCTACAAAATGAATGCCACAGCTGATGATGATTTCATACCTACATATTTATTCAATAAAATACACTTTTAAAAGGTGTGCAAAGAATTTAATTTTCTTTACGTAATTATAATATTGATTTGAGTAATTTAGGTAACTTATATGAAGATGATTTTTTATACTCGTCAAATATATAATATGCCAGAGTATATTAATTTTAGTCAAACGTTTGTAACGCTCGAAAATATAAATTGCTCGAAACTGTGTTCGTGCATAGGTGTTCGTAAAGTCATCTTATTATATTTCCGTTTGTCTGTCTATCCGCCCGTCAGTCATCAACATCATCTAATAACGAAAAACATAGCAAACTGCAATTTTGAGTATTCTAGACCTTAAAATTTAGATCATATTCATGAATGAGCATTGTCTGTTTGATTAAAATATGATTAAAAATTTTGCTTGAACCATATGTCGAGTAACTACACAATAAACTTTATTAGCTGTTACCTTCACTTGTTTTGTATATTTTTAAGATTTGGAAATGGTGGAAGCGCAATTAAATTATACTTGATATAATTTTTACCACACACTGTTTAATTTATTTGCGCTCCCACCATATTTGTTAAACAAACTTTCTGTATAAAGTTATATTAAGGTTAGATGTGGTCACAAAGGCAGATATGTAATTTCAATTTGAAATATGCAGATTATTATTATATTCGAATACTTGTATTAACATATTCAATACATATAGCTTATCTTATATAGCTATACATCTTCAAGTCACAATTACACATTCAAAAGATGCAATAATCAAGTAATATGAAACGTTAATAATATTGAATAATGAAAATAGAAATATAATTATTATATTGCATGAATATGTAAGATATTGTATATATATAATAATATTATAATTTATATATAGTTTAGTTTATTGATGTAGAACAAAGGTCTTTGTTTAGGAATTAGGTACCTATTCTGAATACAGCAACATAACATACACATATACTTAGTTATGTTACTGTTATATTACTAATAATATCCGAATAATGTTATATTATGCATATTATTATTTAGACAAAGATGTAATATATATGAATTATACAAGATGCCACCCTAAAACGATACTTCATTCGTAATAATGAATTATTTTTGGGAACAATGTACTCAAAATGTGTTGGAATTTATCAACAAAATCATCATATGATAGCAAAGTATGTATTACGAGGAAAAATTAATATAAAGAAGTAAATTCTTATAAAATTTAATAACGAAAATTTTAATGGAAACATTTTTATAAACAAGGACTAATAATATTAATCTATTTACTTATTTTTAATAAATTAAAAATTATTAATTAGTCAGTTTTCAACAGTTCAGTGGTTTAAATTTACATTTATAAAAAATTTTTTAATTTCTTAATTACTTATTGTTCAGATCAAAAATCAACAAGGACTTCCTGCCCCAGAAATGTATTTTCTATCGGATCCAAAAATAATATGTGGTAAATCGAAGCCAATCGGTAAAAATCGATTATCCACACACTGTCATTCATAAATCAATCATGCACAGTGCGTCGAATATGCATACCTTTTTACAAATAATCTTAATATTTAGTATACACTCTGTATATTGATTGTACATATTTATAGATATAATTATTGTGCTTATATGCATATGTGATGTTCCCGAATCATATCATTTCATCCTAATATACGAACATATTAACAATATTGAATAATGTACCTTCAATTATAATATTCAATTGCCAAGTCCTTATACGAATATATTAGATATTTATTCAAAAATAGTTTACATTAATTTCAAGTAATCATAATCTATGATGTACTAAAGAAGGGCAATCGTACTTTTGCAAGATATTATACATACTTTATTCTTCAAACGGAATTATTTTAATAAATGAAAGTACTGCCTTCGGCTAATAACTACTTACATATAATATTTATTTAATAAATTCATCTTATAGAAACTTATGTCAATTTGTAAATTTATACTATAGGTATCAAAAATTTACATTGAATCGTAAAGTTATTTGAAACTAATTTTTAATGTTTATGGGATATCTTTCCCAGTTATATAACGATATAACGAATACTGCAAAGGTGAAAATATAGATTTTCTTAGAAAAAAAGGTTCTTCTGGTGTGCGCATACGATGCTGGTCTGAAGTAGAATCAGAAATTCTAATAAGAATTTCTAACGATGTAATCTGAAGTAAGCTAGCTGTCAAAAAAGTAATTAATAAATTTAAAATAATTGAAAGTCTATTGGTTCGTTGTACGTATCAGATGATATCCGTTGATATGCACTTGCTTAAGATTTTTGTCTGAATTTGTTATAGGACTATCTGTTGGTGTGCGTTGTTCATCAGATTTTTTCAGAAATTAGAGAATCAGAGAATCTTTCGGAGTATTTTTGTTGCGTATATTTTAAAAATTGTCCTAAAATCAAATTAATTTGATTCACTTTTTTTTATACTTCATTTTCCTAAGTAAAAGGTTTAATATTGTTGCAAATATGAAACAACAATCTGTGTTAGCATATAATTATTATAGTACACATTTCACTTTTTAATTTAGAGCAGTTTTAATAGTTTGAATGAATAAAATAATATTTTGGTGCTTTTGCCGTTAATAGTTTTTCGAACATGAAAATACAAATGGGTTTGTGTTTATTTTTTTTGTTTTTGTTTTTATTTTTGTTTTTTAGAAAAAAATAATTAATTCAAATCGGTTAAAATAGAATTCCTTTTCTATAACTTGCTGATACAAGGCAAACATTTGTAAATAAAAACAATTTTTTGTCCATCTGTTTGAATGTCTTCAATATAACATAAAAACAAAACCACATATTATTTAAAAAAAAAAAAAAAAAGAATGTTACCAATTGAATTACTAAAATGTAGACTAACTTTATACGTAATTTTTAAAATATTATAAACAAATGAATTAATTTTCAATTTTGTGTTTTTTTTTTTTTTGCTTTTCTTTGTCCGATTTGGTTGAATATTATTTTAATTATTTTAAGCGTTTATCGCTGAAGTTTGCACATGCGCATACTATATATTTTTAGTATTACATTACTCTAATTTTTTTAAATTTTGAGTGTATACGATTATCATGATTCATGAAGTTATGTGTTTTTACAGAATTTAAGAGGAATTTCATGAGACTTCTAGATTAAAGATTAAAAACAAACCTCTAATGTGGTAATTTATTATGTCCATTATATCGTTGAATTTCCTCGGAACAAAAATCTGAAAAATTAATCATTCAAATGTTATGAAATTTTGTATGACATTAAAACGGAAGACGTTTCAAAGAGTTTTTAGCGAAAAAAATATAATAAAGCATAATGCTGAAAATAAAACGAAATAAATTTTTCTCAAAATCAAATTCTTAAAATTAACAGAACTTTATGTTTTTGTAAAAATTCGAACTTTCAAACTACATATTTTAAGAATACACAATTACTTTTTGTAAATATAAATACATGGAAGTTATGATAATTACATTATTTAAAATTCAATTTTCAATAAAAATATGAGTATGAAGAATTTAATAACAGATAAATAAATATAAATAATCATACTAATGTTATTTACACAATTTAAAATTATGTTATACATTAAAACGATAAATTTTGTTTGAATAAATGAACGATTGTCGATGAAAAACCCATCTCTATTGATATTTATTCACAAGCTTGGGGAAATCAAATTATATGAAAATTTATTATTGTTTAAGTAATAACAATCACCAAACCATTAGTAAGGAGAATTTACGAAATATTCAAGCTCATTTATTCAAACAAAGTCATTTAATTTAATTGTTTTTCAAAATGATGAATTAAAATTATAATTATCAAAGTACCATTGTTTGGTATATTTTTGGTTTTGAAATTTTATACAATGTAGCTTATTTCAAGGAATATAATTTTTTTTATATGATTTAAATTTAAATCTATAGATTAGTTTCTTGTAGCAATAATTTGGATATGTATAAAAGTCTTAAAAAAACTTTTGAAAAGTATTTATCCAGAAAGATTAATTTATGAAAATTATAAAAGTTTGTTCAAAATGGCAGCAACAAGTTTTCGATAAAGTGTTCGTTAATTCGATATATTTTTTGAGATTTTCAACTTGATATACAAAAAATTATTTTTCATTTTTCAGATATTACAATTTAATTAATCCATATTGGTTAAAATTTTCTTTTATTGTCCATATTTAGTTGTGCAAACGTAGCTTGCAACATTTACTAGTATTGTTCTTATTTATTTGACGAAACAAATTGGTAGATACAGATTTAAGGAAAAAATAAATGTTATTTATTCGGATACAAAGATCTTTTTCATCTTTGCTACTTCTCAATTCAATGGTATGATTTGAAATAACAATTTGAATTGAAATATATTTAAAATTTTTATTTTATATGTTTTACAGACTCCCATTCATCAATTGTAATTTCAAATATGTATTTTTGTTTTAGAATAATATTTAATTTAATTTTGTTTATAGTTGTTTTTAATTTTACCATACCTAATGAAATATTTATTTATTTATTATAAAATGGATATAATACAAACAATATTAATAAATTATATTATATGTAATTAATAATTATGTATTTAAGCCAATAAAAGTTTTGTTTTTACTCAAATTACTTATGTAAATAAATAATTATTTTTCTTTTATTTACTAAAATTTCATTTATTTGTTGATATTTATTTAAAAATATTATTTTAATAGTATCAATCAAATTTGTTGAAATGGATTTGAAAATTTGACATATACCTTCAATCACTAATAATTCAAGATTATTCTCCTCCCTTTAAAGAGAGACTAAAACAAATGTGCTCCTTAAAAATGGTATAATGGCTAGAAGGAAGTAAGTAATTTACAAAATCCAATATTCTCATTAGCTTTTCGTACTCAAATTTTCATCCTCCACAAGTTAGAACTTGTTACAAAGAAAATATTTGAGAACAAATTTGTCATATTTAAAACAAATAGTTCTTATCGGAATGCAAATGTATAAACTTGCAGCAAAAGCTGCTTGAAGAACAGTATTACTTTGTTTGGCAATACATATAATTATTGATATATTGTTTAATTGACTGTGTTAAACGATAAAATGTGTTATTTTATATTATTTAAGTATTTCGATAAATAAATAAAGAAAAAAAAAATGGAAACAATATATCTTCAAGCCCCCATTACGGGTGAAATATAAAACCAACTCATGATTTTAAAGTCGGTTGAAATTAGAACTTACACTAAGACCATTAAAAATAATTATAACAATAATAATAATAATCACAAACTATTATTTGTTTTAATTTGTTGAAATCTGCATAACTAATGTTTATGTCTGTATTGTTGTATTCTACGATACAGATGTATTGACTATACTTACACGCTGGTAATAAATTTACTGAATGTACTAAAACTATTCTACTTAAAAGATTCGTAAAACATCCTGTTTCAATCTCCTTAATTAAATACGCTATAAAGTGTTTACATATAAATATACAATTGATTCGTGGCGGTAGATACAAAAATGAAACTACAATATGTATATAGATTATATAACACTGGTATGCTGTATATTAGTCCCTAATATCACGGATACTTATCAAAGACCTTCCATCAACATGCTAAAATTATAAATTAAATAAATATTAATTTTTCTCTTTTCACATAATTGCATTTTTAAAAGTAAAATATTTCACTGAAAACCATATGCAAATTTATTGATTAGTATTTCTATTGAATATTATAAAGTTAGTATTGAAAATTCTAACAAATAAAAATGTGATAATAATCAGGACTGCATTATTTAATTAGATAGATATCATTATAAATCCTCTTGTGTCTTGAAATACACTTTTTTCTAATACAATTCATATTCCATTCAAATCTAGAATCAGATTTCTACCTAGTAAAATTTTATAGCTTAGTAATTTGGAATTATATATATAAAATAATGTGCAAAATGGTGTTATGAATAATTTTTTTAGCTAATGAATTTCTTCAAATTAAACATTATTGAAACATAGCTTTCTGCTTTTCGTAACCAAAAAAAATACAATGATGTGAAAATTTGTCAAATTTGCCTTTTTGTATTGAATTAGAATGCTTAACATTAATTCCAATCTTAGTGAATCAAACTTACAATTATGTAGTTTTATTAATACCAAAGACTTGAATAAAATAATAAAGTAATTAAATAACAAAGACTTGAAAAACTGTCAAAATAATGATAATAGCTGTCGCCTATTTAAATCAATCTCAACCAACTAAAAATATTCTGTTTTAAATTTAGTTTTTTCAGAATAATTACATTTTTCTATGAATAGATATACAGAAAAACAATCAAAATCACTGAGATTATACATACAGACCCATGGTTTTTTCAAAATTAAACTAATACTTCAACACAGTATGCTATCAAAGCATCTGTTTATCTGTCTCTGGAATAGACAGTAATAGTTATTAAGTTTTAGAAAACAATAAAAATTTATTTGACCGGTCGGTGAATGCAACAAGGAGTTTTTTTCTTTAATTTCATTTTATCGTAGTTTATCATAAGAAAATAACGTCATCTGTTTTGTCTGAAAACTTTATAATGTTCATGCATTCTTCTCTGTGTGTCGTTCGTCTTCAACAACTCTATTAAACAAAGGATTCAATGTTTATACCTGCTTCACATGAAAGATATCTATATTAATACAGTAAATAAATGATATCAGGAAGTGACACAGACAAAATTGAAATAATATAAAATTGTGAAGTAAAACTCAATTATATTTTATTATATTGATGTCTGATATATTATTTTAATCATAATTTTAGAATTCTCTTGTCACGATTATTGACCTGCGATAAACTCCAAGATTACTATATACCCTATAACTAATTAAACTATTTTAACTATGGCATAGTTCCAATTATTATAATTTTGGTTTTTTTCCCCAAATTAATGATTTTTGTACTTTGTTTACAGGTCCCATAATTTTACATACAGAGGGAAAAGGTAATTAATTATTTAGAAACGATTTTCGAACTTATCAGTATATATAGCTCTCAAAAGTTTCTTACAGGTGGCAGTGTAAGATACTTATCTGGTATAATCCGTTAACAACTTCCATTAATGTGAGTGAAATTTGGTCCAATTAAAAAGAAGTGTAGTTTTCAACCCAATTTTTTTTTTTTTCGTGAAATGGAAATTATTGTTTTTCTAAGTAATTGCATGTAAAAAGTGGGTCCCTAGTATTTACATATAATCGTCTTGTAGTATTTATTTGACTTGGGAATATTTATCGACATAAGGCCAAAACTACATATATAAACTTTTGAGGGCAAGGGAAACTTTATATGACAGTTTTTGTTTTAAAAATTGCATGAAAATGTGACAGTTACATTGAAGCATTGAGCATTAAAAATGACAACATTTTAGTTTTTTGGGATATTCTCATTCTTTGGGGAGAAGCGGGTGAATTTTATATGGGAATTCACTAATAAGATAATGTTGTGGTTAATGGTTTTCAGACTTGCAGATTTAAGGATCGAATACGGCTGAGGATAGTTTATACAGTAGTATCGTTTTTTTTTTTTTTTTTATTAAATATTTCGAATTTGGTCTTACCTAATTTAATGTTGAGAAAATTTTTTGTAAATATTTTTTACTACTAGCAAAGTATTATTATTTGTTAATTATTAAGAGTGTACAATTAAATTGATTTTTATTTTCCATCTAAAGCTATTCCTTATTATGCCTGAGTGTTTGAAAAAATACTTTTCTCTAAATAAACGTACGATTATAATATAATATTATTATTGTTTGCAAAAAAATTGGGCACTTTGTGTATTATTTAATTAGAATTTTTCAGTAAGCTTCTTAACAAAAAATCCTGCTTTTATAAAAGATTATTTTGCGATCAGTTTTTTAATACATTCAGTAAAGAGATAATATACATACATTGTAATTATTTGTATGCAAATAATATATTTGTTTTGTTTACTGATTGTACTTACATTACATTTATAACATTTAATAATATAACTATGAACGTTATACGTTATGTTACTAGTTGTAATGTAATGTAACGTTTATGTATTTAAATGTAGTCACTTCAATAATTATTAGAATAACAACCAAACATAATATAATATCCATATACACATACATAACTGCATTCGTACATATTTATTTATGTATGCATTTATTAAACAAATATAGATTTATTATTAATAATATAAGTTAGAATATGTTGAATAATATGTATTTAGAAAAGTATGGCAGGGAATTAAAAGGAACTTAACAATTACACAGTTTGTGAAGTTAATGATCATTGATTGGTAGCTAAAATTTCAGGTAAACATATCAAGTGTCGATACAAAAGATTTTCATAAATTTCTTTAATTAATCAATTGAGTTCTATCAAAGAATAACTATTTTCAGAATATTATTAATACAAAATTTTTAAACATGAAATTAGGTTTTTTTTATAAAAAATTTGTTTTTATTCTCTATTTTCTTAGAAAAATGTATCAGTTCGATTTGTAATATTTGTTTTTTACTGAAAATCAGCGAATTTCACTATCCTTTTAATAAGCAAAAATAGTTTTAAATTTTAAGCTGTCGAATGTATTTGATTGGCTTATAATACGATTCATTGCTTTTAAAATATAAATGTTAATTTTTATTTATAGTCACATCTATAGTTAGGCGCAACATGACTTCCCTGTGTGACATGATAGTAACATACATGTAATGCCATCTGTTGATACGTCAAGCAAGCCTTTGTATTCCCTTATTTAGTTGTTGCATTTAGTGGATGCAACATATATAATATGAAAGCATTATTAATATAGAAACTGGTAAATATCACTTAAAAAGTACATGATACTTTACATACAGAAAATGAAATGGAGGTAATAGCATTATATATGGGACAGGTAAACCGTGGTGAAATTAGAGTTGGTTTTTAATTATCCACATTTCAAAATTTTTTTTTTACAATAGCTGTGAATCGATTTCAAATACAACTAACAGGGAAAATAAGTGACGTATAATTCGGTTTTAAAATAGGTATCGGAACACACGACACAATCTTTACACTGGGAACAATTGTGGAAATAATTTTTAAATCCACCAAAAAAATCCACATTTATTAGTTATGAGAAAGTATTTGAATCTTAATCACGAACAGGTTTTTAAAATCCTAAAAAGTTCTGAAATTGAATCAATCGTAAAAGTTGTAACTGGCCAGTTTTTTGAAATCAGATGACTGCTGTGGCAACAACTGGGGAAAATTAAATTTGATACCAATAAATAAAGGAGTTAAGTAAGAATTCATCCTATCTTGACTATTCTAAAATATACATACATAGTAAAATGAACAATTAGCCACTTTTTTCAAAAAAATTCACAGTAAAATAGTAAATAAATTGTCGATTTGTTAATTTTTACCATTATCTGATCTGTAGAACATCGTGTCAATCTGACCAATGCTAAAAATATTGATACTGAGCTTGAAGAAAAAGTAAACATGATTTAATACTATCAATTCCTCAATAGCTACATTTAATATTTTTAGTAAAATTTAGATATGCATTAAATACTTGATTTGAAAAAAATATATGAAAAGTTCTATAATCAAAATATTAATCATTTGTTTAAAAAAAAAAATCAATAACAAATACAGTTAAAGCTTCTGATTTTTATTTTTACTTTTTTGAACATTATGTTTGTATGTTAATTTAACATGACATATTTTTTATTAAAACAAATATCATAGAAAATTTCATATAAAGCAAATATAATAATTATTTCAATTAATAAATATTTTATTGGATATTTTATATTGCAATATTAATGACGGTTTTTTTTACAAAATATCAAACAATTTTTTTATAACTCTAATATTACAATTAAATAACAGTTTTTTTTTTTTGTAAAACAAATAATAAAAAACCAGCTATTCGTTTTAATAAAAAAAAAACGGCATTTAACAACAAAAAATTTTATAATAATTGTATTTATTGGTTGTATATTATACAGGGTGACTCAAAAGTACGTCGCCACAGCTTGACTTGAAAATATGTAAAAATTATACAAACGACGTTTCGAGGAATCGAAAAACAGAAATCACGGGAAAACTATAAGAAACATTTAATGATTTTTAATCTGTTTAGTTCGTTTTAACAATACGTTTGAAGAAAAAAAACTATTATCACAACTTGAGTTACGAAAATAGTTTATAATATCGTAACTAATTAATCAAAGTATATTTTTCTTTTCTCGATAACATAACATTGTGCTATTAAAAAAGGAATTTATTTGTTTCATATACAACAGGCATAAAAAAGTCGAAAATGGGAAAAATCAATTTAAATATGGAAATCGGAAAATACAATTAATATATTTGGCAGTGAAGTTACAAATTATTTACAATATTTTTATATTTAATTCGTAAGTTCGTTTTAAACTAAGAACACTAAGTGGCTCAAGACCTTTCATTTGAGATATTGAAGTTAAAATTGGATGATATGCAGAAACGCAAGATATGCAGGAAACTTTTTATTAATTTTTTAAAATAGAATTTTTAAAATAATAGGTTGTACGGGTACTACGAATAAACACTAGATCTGTAAAGTACCTACTCTTCCCGATGATATAATCATTTGGTTTTCGTAATGGAAATTGAAAATTTTTTGCTTTAATAGAAATTATACTTGTATTAACATCAGAGATTTTAAATTCCACATAACTATAAAATATCCTGCATGATATAATGATTAACATAAAGCTCATACATAAATGTACATTAAAGTGTAATAGAATCTCACATATAATTTAATTAAAATTTTGAATATCTACACGTATAGCATTATTATATACACACACATACACAAACAACTGTACACGAACATTACACATACATCCGTAATAAACATACCTATTTGATACCTATTACATTTTATTGTACTTGATACCTGATAATATAGGTATACATATATACAAATAATAATGTGTATATTTCATTTGTCATATAATTATAATACATTCATTTGTACAATATATAACAAGACTATACTTTGTATGTTGTGTACGTTTTGTATGAGTTATATGAAACTATAAAGAGCTATATTTGCCTTTGCTAGCCAAGTCACGGAAACAAATCACAGGCTATTCACTCAACAACAGTCTTATATAATAGTAAGTAGGTTTCTACCTATAGACATTATGTGTAATATTAGAATAATGCTTACAATAATAATAATAATATATATATAGAGGGAATTGCTTAAATATTGGAGACAAAGTTTGTTTGATTTTCAATGTGTATTTAATAAGAAGACATACAAGTTAAATTGATAAAACCCATTTTAGAAGTTGATTAAAAAGCTCAAAGTAGTGAAATTGACTGGTTACCCATTTAAACAAAATTAATAATATTTATTTTGCATTTTTTTTAATAGTTTTGTTCACATGTGGATATAAAATAAAAAAGCATGATAATATACTCTCTAGAAGCCCCGAAGGACAGAAAATCTCCTCGCCAAACTAAAACATTTTCTACATCCTCTAAGCGCATTATGAATATATTTTCAATTAAATACTCTGTGTATATAAAAATTTGGTAAGCTTTGATGATTTATTAAAGTTTACCAGATTCTACAAGCTGCCTTAATAATTTATTATATAAGTATTCTTGATAAGTTAATCCATAAGTAACCTTTATAAGTTATTCAAGAAAACTAATTGTCTCTAACTATTTTTGAGCTTTCTAAAGTAATTATGGTCTCTTAAATCAATCCCTCAGCACTCTTATGAAGTTTGCTGTTAATTGTTTAACTGTAAAAATTAATGAATAATCAGATTGATATAGCCAAAAGAGAGATTAGTTAAATTATTTTAACCAACCAGTCTATTAGTTTCACAACAGAAAGAAAAAATTATCATTGGACAGTTTTGAAAAAAATACATACCGTATCCCCTTAAATTTTTTTCTTACATTCAAATGTCCTATTTCAGGAACCATTACCTAGTAGCAATACGATCGATATTGTAATGATATTTATTGCTAATTGGAAGTTGCTTATATTTTCATTTCCGCTTTCATTTTATGGCAGGTCTTGTTTCGAAGTTTCAAATATACACTCTCGTATGCAAAGTATTCGTTCAATAAAGTTTTTCTTCAAATTTTAAATACCAATTTCAATTTAACTTTTTGAAACTATATTGCTTTGTTTTCAGCCTTGATGATTTTTTCAGCTTTCATTTTATGGCAGGTCTTGTTTCCAAGTATCACCAAATATACACTCTCCAAGTATCACCAAATTTATAAACAATATTTAATTCATAATATATTTATAATTCTCTGTATATTTAGTTTCCTGTTAATAGGTACATCACAACATATTGGATCCATTTATGTTTCATAGAATCCTATATTTAAAGTGGAATGTGCTTCACTTTAGTATGATGATACCAAGAACAGTTACTAGAGAGAGGCTAGATAGGTACTTGGTAATATAACCAACTATTATTATTCTATCTGAGATTTACATTTGCAATATGGAATATGTTTAGTAGTAATGGAATGAATACATTATAACACATATTATAGTTGTTTCATATATAAACAGCATATTATTATCTATAAAATAAATGATTTTCTATATTTGATGAATAATACAAATAATGAGATGCTCTTGTATTTTATGAATATCGTGAAATGTCTACAATATTTTTGAATATGGATCATTGAATAACAAGTATCTTAATAAGTTGAATATCACATTAAATTTCTGAAAAGATTGAAAAATGTTTATAGAAATTAAGTTTATTGTTTGTTATGGAATAAAAAAAAAATTTCATGTATTTAAATTTTGATTTAAAACCAAACTGAATAAAAAGTATTAACTTTTGTAGCTAAAATATCTTCACTAGAAATTCGAATTATAAGCTGGACTGATAATCATCAGACATACATTTAGAAATTTCGATGGCACATCTATTTAGACAAGTTTTTAATATCCAATAGAGTTTTTAACAAGAGAAATTCAGGGGCAGGGACAGAATTCGATAACAAAGAATAGAACAAAAATTTACTACTAGCTAAAGTTTGGATCTGCTAAGTTGATTTGGCTTATTACTTTCTATACTATTAAAAGTATTTAATTCACAAAATGCTTTGAAAATGTTTTTTACGAAAATAAATCACCTTCAAAAACATGGGAATTGACAATATTCTTATCCAGGAATTTTGCAATGTGCCTTTGTCAGGTTTAATTCTCTTCAATAAGGTGTTCGATTTTATATTTTAATATTGCCAAGAATTACTCAATTTATATTTGCCGTCTCAGCTACCTGTTCAAATTTGTATACCAGCGAAAGTCAAGAGCAAATTTTTTACTTTTGCGTTAAGTTCAGATCATTTGTACAAATTTGTATTTACCAATCTTATTTTGAAATTTGCAAGAGTGTGTAAATCAACATTTACAACCAAATACCTAAGCAATTAAACTGTTAGCTATTATCTTCACTTGTTCTGTTAGTAAATTATAATTATTATATAATAATTGATGTTCATTTCGACCATTAATTTTCTTAGCATAAAGAAAAACTTAACTGTAAAGTGAAACAAAACAAAATTATGTTCAATTAAAACAGTGTTTTCAAGTTTTGTTGTACAATTTCTATAATAAACTAAAAGACATTATTATATCATCATCATAACTGTTGAAGTGTTATTGTTGATTGTTCTATTAAATTTCATAACAAAATTCATACCTTTTAATATAACACATATATTATATAATAAACATTACGTCGTATGCATATTAGTACCTATGTAGGTACTTGTCAAAGTACTTACTATATATATATGAACGTTTGTAATATTAGTATGTATATGAAATGAAATCATTTAAACTATAACGAATGTATTCTTATTACAAATTAGTTACTTGAGAATATTACTTTGTAATCTAACTTATCTTATTTAAATTGAACAAATTACAATTTACTTGAATTTAATACACAGAATGATTATATGAAATACTGTTACGATTTGAAATGATATTAATTTTAAATATCGTGAAGAGAATCTTAAAAATTTTGCCCATGATTTGTTTTGGTAAAAATTCACGAGGAACATTTAGTTAAATGTCGAAATACGTGTTCAAATGTGTGAAAATAAGCTTTCTGGTTTATTATTTCAAATTATATATTCTATGCGTAAGAGAATGGTAATAATTTCAGCAAATTTCATAGTCCTTGAAATCATCGATCACACCTTATTCTGAAAAAATGAATTGTTATTAGAATATTTCAAAACGACGTCTATTGAAAAGGCTAGAAATGATTTAGTACGAAAGTTTGACCATACAATTTAAAATTCAAATCCTTTACTTTGAATCCTTGCTTATGTTGAATCCTGTGATTTGACTAATATCTATAAGTAAACAACAAAATGGCTTATTGTTGCATTTCCCAATAAGACTTAAAATTCTGGGGACATGCCTGACAGACTTTTTCATTGAAATCGAAATATTGATAGTTTTTGACACCACTATATATTTTATTACTAAGCACAAAAGTCCTGAACCCCAAATATTATCAATTTATGTGTCCTTGTTCTTCTTGAGATATTCAAGATATAGAAAAGTTTAGACATAGAGTGTGCAAAATTGAAAATATACAAGATTTTACAGCAATTCTAGTTTCAAAACTTAAAAAAACTAATGAAGATTAATGGTATTTTAATTATGCAAGCTACACACAAGGTGCGTATTAACGTTCGCTTACATCACTCTGGAATTTAATTGAGGAATGGATATTTATATGAAAAATTGAACACAAAATAGTTTTTTTTTTGAAAAGAATTCTTTAGTTTACATAAAAAAGAAAAAATTTATAAAATATTTGTTATAAGGTTTCATAATCATTTTATAACAAATATCGTATTGATAATAATATTCAAGAAATAGTGCAGAACAGCCATCTAATTCTTAGATTTAACACCTGATCACCAAAATAAACAACATAATCTCCCGCTTTATAGTTTCGTTACCTCCCTTCATAACATAATATGATCCGGATATGCAACTTCATAATGATATTAATAAAAAAAAAAACCTTATCTAGAGAAAAATCTACATGCGACCCCAACTCAAAAAAATAAAAATATATAAACGCATACATAAATTCGTTTTATTTTTATTATGTGTCAACATAGTTGTGGTATTAAAATTGGCGTATTGTTGGCATTGCACGATCACTTATGTTTTGTTGTGTTTAGAAAAAAATTTAATTTAAAAAGTTAATAGTGATTACAAAATATATACAACAATACAACAATACTTTCACGAACAAAAAATCGTGTTACGATAACGAAAACAAAATAAGAATTTTGATGTTCGAAAATAAAAATGTCAAATTTATTTAAACGAATAAATTACAATTTAAAAATAAACTAGGGAATAATCATACTGGATTACTAAATATGTTCTTGAAATAAATCTTGTCAAGATCTTTTCTAAAATTTAAATATTAAATATTAATATAGTTTGAACTGAGGTCATAACATATTAGTCAAATAATAAAATAAATTTTTAGAAATTTGAACATAAGAATCGAATGGGAATAAGTATTTTAATAACTCTATGGAGTGAAGATAACCGTATTTTAGTCAGGCAAGCCTTAACTAAGCGAATGTTTAGATTGAAAGCTTATCTTTATTTTTTTATTATAATATAAAACGCTTCTACTTTGTTACAGCTTAACTCTTTCCATGCTTCAACCATGAAAATCTTCAAATTTAAATCTTAGTTATCTGATTTCATTCTAGCTTAAGTTCTCACAGAGAAATTTAATTTTATTACGAAACTACATTCATTGAATTCATGAACAATAATTATATCGACATTTCTTTGTAATACAAAATTATATTAAATAATATTTGTTGCATGTTGCACATTTTAACATATAATAAACGTAACACAAATAATTCTTTGCTTTACATTATTGTTGTTTTTGTTTACTTTCATATGTTTAAGATAATTGTGTGGGGCTTTTACTGAATATGACGAACAAATACATTATAACTGTGAAATACTTCAAATATGTTTCTAGTGATTCCCACATAATTTTATTGATTTTCCCGTTTTTTACTTTTATTTCTCGAAAACAGCTGCAACGAGTTTCTTCAAACATATATTTGTATAACATTCTATGCTCTTCCATTTGAAATATTTCTCTAAGAAAATTCAAAAATCATATACATAATATTGTTAATTCTAATTCACTTATTGATAATAAGTCGTTTGTGTAATTTAGTTTCTTCTCGTTTTGTTTGCTTACATATATTGAACAAATGAATAAATAAAAATAGATATTCATGAAAGTGCATAATAGTTAAAGAAAGTTATAAGCTTCGTCGAAGTAGATATTTTATTTAAGCAATTTTCAAATTTTCTAGTCGCCTGAGTATATTGAATTTTATAACATGTATATTCATATAGAGATATAAGAAGGATAATAATCAAATTGAAATAGGGTGGTAAATACCATGCTAACTACTTATAACAAAAATAATACTTTTTAATAAAATAAATACCATTTAAAAAAAAGCTTCTAAGAACAATTTTATATTTTTTAATATTTGGCCCTTCAAATTTCCCTTTTGGCACATAATGTTCTTAAAAACCGAAATCGAACATATCGAAATAAAATTGTTTTTTTGAGAAAACTTATGCAAAACTTATGCAAACTTATGCAAACAGACCTGATATCATTCAAACCGCACATTACGGTGATGAATTGTGCTCTCAGCAATCTGCAACTCTTCCAATTTGAGTGTTTATTAGCTCAAATTATAGGTATGAGTCGCTTTTAGGCTAAATTTTATAATTTGTATTTTTTATGAGGCGTTTTTTTATCCAAGTGTTGTGGTAATTTTGTCTCCAAATATCTCCAGTTCTATTCAAGATAGAGAGTTCGTTTTGGTTAATAATACCTTTCATTTGAGCTATTAAACAGATTCGATGAGATTCGAGGAGTAGAGCAAAGCGTGGACTTGACTTTAAATTCATTATGTGCTGTCTCTATTCAAAGTTAGATATATCATGTTGTAATCAACATTCAAAGGACGTAGTCTAAGAACACTCCGTGATTCAACACCTTTTAATTGAGCTATTAAATACCTAAATTGGATGAGATAGAGAGTAGCAAGGCCCCAATATTCAACTTTTCATTATTATTTTTTATATAGGTAATTACAATTTAATCAAGCAGTCATAATATACTTTCATATTAACTTTTAAAGAAGCACTAAGATCTGAACCTTCTCTCTTTTTGTTTTGAAATCAATCACTAAAATACGGTATGCACACATTTATGAATGTTTTACATAAAAAAGAAGCATACATATATAGTATAATCATATATTCAAATTCCAAACACGACAAATAATAATATAATACAATCATCTTAGCTTTGTTATTATAGAATAATATCGGTCCTGTTGTAGTCATTGAACAATAAAATTCATTCAACCAAAAATAAAATTTATACGGCTAACTTTACAACATAGACGAACGATAGATGGTAAACTAGACGCTTAAAGTTTTCAATTCGTATTTATATTATAATATTATTATTGTAACACAAAACACAACACTACTACTTGACTGCCCTTTCGCAACACTATTTTTCACCCCTCAACACAATAAATAAATAAATATCATATCTAAAAATCCCTTTTTTTCCCAATTGTATACAACTATTGTAGATGTCATTCTTTTATATGTGCATGTACGTGTTAGCTTTCTGATAGCAAGTTAATGTATTCAACCAGTAAAAATGATTCATTTTGATGATCTATTAAGCACATATTTGTGTAAAAATATCCTTACTTAAAAAGAGGCTCTTAAGTTAGAAATTTTAACAAAAGCTAGAAACTATGAGATGAAAATAGATAGTAGAAAAGATTATTTAGAAAAATAAACAGTTTGATGAACCTCAAAACCTTAGAAAAATTATCGTTTAGAAATAAATTTTTTGTAGAATATATCTTCAAATATTTTTGTTTTGGTTAACATGTAATGCTTGCATAAGAGGGATGATTAAAAAAAAGGCTAAGACCAAGCTGGTCATAATATCGTCATTAGTCTTCTTTGCACTATTGTAAAAAAACATGCTTTTGGAAAAAAGAATTTAGCTCCTGATTGATAAAGCATACATTAATAATAAGATGTTCAACTAAATTTGAACTAATGTGGATGGAAAATTGATTTTTTAAAGATATGCATATCAATGTTAATTTATTAATGACTACAATAATAGACATATACGAAGGTATATTTATTGTATGTCTAAAGCTCAAACCCACCACAGCTTTTGTATGTATTGAATCCCCATGAGGGATGATAAAAACAACGCCTCTAACGGACATATCAATATGCATCACATATTTCATTTAAAACATAGTTTTGTGATATTATGTGATTATATTATTATCTCGTGTCTTTTTCTATCTTTGTTTCGATTATATTGTTTCAATATACACACACATGTGATATTTTGTTTTTAAATCCATAGATTTGAAATATTGTGGTTAATTACCACCATCGGAGCATAATTTTATAACCCAATATATCAATCGGCTTTGTTTTATATATGATGAAAATATTTTGTTTTGTATAACACGACATGATGTTATGATTCTGTTAAAGATAACAAAATGTTCATTTCATAATTAGGTAGGTTACTCATTGACAAAAAAAAATACAACTGATATTATAATGTGAAATCAATAAGCCTTACAAAACTATATTGTTAATTTTATATATTGGACTTATCTGCCTGTAGGCTTTTTTGCTATCCAAATATTTTATTCGGTTTGTTAAAAAATGTTATTTTTAACTTAATTTTTTTATAATATATTATATATAGAATAACTTGTATATCTGTATATATATATATATATATATATATATATATATATATATATATATATATATATATATATATATATATATATATATATATATATATATATATATATATATTGGGTTTGAAATTAAAAGCTGATAGTTTTGGGATTTTCGATTTTAAACTTATGGGTTTGGTGTTCAAATTTGAAGTTTGAAGGTTCAAAGATTTTTGGAAGGAGGTATCTAATTTAAAACAAACTTTATCTTGAAATAACCATTAAGATTATAGCAAGATCAAAATAATTAACACCATTGAATATAGTTTACAATTTCGGGTTTAGTTTTACATACTTTGTTCTTTAGTTGTTTCAAGATCAGCCTTTTGAATTATACAGAGTGTCCGTGATGTCCGTGACGAAAGAAGAATAGTGGGAAGATTGCGCTTACTAAGAGAGAGAGAGAAGGGCGACGTACCTGCTTAAAATAATTCTTGGAATAAAATTTTGAGTTATTATGTTGGCCAATGGTATCCAAAAAATTAAATCCCAAAAAATACAATATAGTTCAGAAACGGCTTGTTGTTACATTTTTTATTTTTATTTTTTATTTATTTTAAAACAGATGTAATAATTCACTTTGTAAAGAATATAATGGAAGGCCAACGATATTTGAAAATTTTAAACAGGTTGCAAATAGTAACACTCAAATAATAAGAGTGCAAAACACACAAAATTGTATTGAATGACATCAATTTTCGTTATAATAGAACATAAAAATGAACAATATTAAAGTAATTAAACGCAATGATACTAAATACTTTAATTTTCTTCTAAGTCAGTTACATCCATAAAAGTATTGTCTTTTCATAAAAACAATATAACTTTATATAATAATAAAAAATCATTAAATTTAATTTATTATTAAATGAGAAATAATCCAGGAACTAAAGTTGCTAAAAACGTACCATAGAATATATAAAAATTTTTAAATTCTTTTCTTAAACACAATATTATAACAATTTTATTATATTTTATATTATTTTAACAAAAACTTCGTAGAACATTAGTCTATATTATACTATATATAGTCAATAAATGAATTCTTCTTGTTCCATACTCTTATATTATAGTCAGAAACGTACGACTGAACGTTATTGTAAAATAATGGTCAATATTGAAGAGCTTTAGTTCATTAACTTTAACATCAGTTTTATTGTAGTTTAGAACAAAGAAAAAGTAGAATATTCTATGTTAGTATATGGAATAAAGTTTATGTACAAATTGTGTATTGAAATGTATTTCATATAAACTTTAACAATTTTCTTTTAACTAGTAATAAAAAATGTGCTTAACAGTCAAATGTGATTAAGGCGTCAGCGATATCATTAACCGTCAAAGTGCTCATAAATAGGGAGTCTTGCAATAGGGAGTAAGTAAAATTATTAACGCTCTTATTTATATACTCGACCTAAATCAAGTAATATAATCAGTAGACATTATATTAAATTTCAGTTAAAATAACCTAAAATACCTTATTTCTGGGAGAAGTCCCCTGACTGCACAACTGTTTGAAGCTAAATAAACAAATTAAAAAAATGAAGTCAAATTATATGAATTAAATGGATTAGAATGTATGTAATGATATAAAATGTGATTAAAGATATTGATTGTTAGGTTAGATCTAATTGGGAATTGGGTTTATCTAATTTCTGTTAGGCTTAAGACACGATGAGTACTGTTCATACCAACCATATAGTAACGATACAATAAAGTATTAAATGATGATGTTATATAACAATTATTATGTGTGCTCGTTCTTCCTGAGTTCAATATTGAGTAAAAGTATAGAGAGTGCTAGAGTATATGTAAGTCATTTAAGTATACATAAATAGGTGTATAGCAGTGAAAAAAGAAATTCTATGAAAAGACCAAGTAATGTGTAAGAAGAGTGTGAGCGGTTGATTCACGCCTACATTTTTTTCTATATTGTTATGGCTCTTACACCTACACTCGCATCCAAATATACACTCAGAGCACATATGAAAATCATTCAATTCAATTGAAATGATGGTGGTAATTTGTTCAGTGATACGTAAATGCGTGGTAAATGTGTATGTTTATTACACATTTCTATGCGTGCGTGAATGCACGTGCTGATGCGTTCTTTTAATGATATTATTGTATTATATTCGATGTTGCTATTGCTGTTTGTTGTTTATTGTTTAGGCATCATTTTCATAGAGTTCATCATCATATTATTTAGTTCATCAAAATATTCTTTTCATTATTGCATGTTTTATTTTGATAATTGGTTTTGTGGTGTGTAAATAATTCATTATTTTTTAAAGTGTAATTATTGATTGTTATTTTCACTAAAAGAAATTCTGCGTGTGAATGTTACTAAACTCCCTTTTTCTATTGAAGATAATAACTAATATAGCTCATTTTTGATATAGCACCCATATCATATGATATTCAATGTTCACCCATAACAATGTTCGAAAATTTTAAAATTATTATTATTGTGAAATTCACAAAATAGATTATTATAAATACATTCCAAATAATCACAGTACAAAAACAACAGATTTTTGCCGAAAAATATATCAATGTAAAAAAAACACTAAGATCAATTCGCTTCTAGTATAATCACGTCATCTATTGTGAAAAAAGAACTTTACTCCCTGTATATAAATTCTCAATACACATTCACCTACTATATATTAATGAATTTATTAATCAATAACACAAATAATAAAAATAATAATAATATGAATATAATTTTTGTATTCAAATTAATTTTCAAAGCGTTTAATGTAGTGTGTTTTATTCTTTGTAATTAAATTTTAGGTGTATAAAAATAAACTGAAATGTAATATTTGTGAAGCAGTAACCCTGCTGACCGGGGAATGAATATAAGAATACATTAAATTGAATCTAAAGTTTCAAATGTTAGAATTTATTAACAGCACTAGCAAAACTTGAATAGTTAGAGAATCTAATCATAATCATAAGATACCTTTAAAAACGATAAGCTATAAGAGATAAAATAAACAGTATTTTCTTCTCACGAAATTAAAACTTTTATTTGAAACATTTTTCCAAAAAAGGGCTTTGATTCGCCACTATTTCAGCTGAAATCTAACTATATGTTACCAGCTTTAAATAGTTGATACAAAGCCACACTATGGTTTTACAAACAGTTAATACCGTTAGTTGTTATTTTCACTTGTTTTAACAGACAATAATTAATTAATTAAAATTGCTGCCATAAAATGTTTTCTTTTTTATAATAAAATAAAAACTAACATTGTAATTTAAAACTATTGACTCTTAAGCAGTTTTTTCATTTCTAAAATAAAATAATCCGTATTAACATTTTAATAAATTTTCTCTATTCATATAAATTGAAATAAATCAACACAAATAAAAAGATAAAACTATAAAATGATAGAGAAGCATATAAATCATGACTTACTATCTATCGTATATAAGACATGACGATGTCTTCGAATATGTGAAACATTTTCAAGTATCAAAACACTTAACAACTATAAAGATGTTGTTTTATATATCTATATAGATGTAACAAGAAGTACTTATATAGGAAACAACGTTTGCCTACTTTAATATTACTGTGCTTATGCTACTACGTATGTTACACAGCATTGTTCGAAGATTTTTAAAAAGGAAATGCATTGTCATTGTTTATTGATGACAATGTTTAGTGTATTGCTAAAACAACAACAATAATAATAATAACAACTAGGATGAAGGATAAGAAATGAACAAAAAAAAACAAAATTTATAAAATAAAATGTTACATTTGTTATGTTTCAGATAGGAAATTATTTTTAGCACCTCGAAACCTAAAATATCAAATCGTATAATGTCTTTGAGCTTTTTTACTGAAATAAAATAATTAGATTCAGGGAATGGAATGGGAAGTATTGGGAAGGGATATCTTAATCGAGCACAACAATTATCTGAAATTTAAAAGAATGATATGCTTCCAAAAAATGTAAAATAATGATTTTTTAAAACCAATACCTTTACTCCCAATAAGGTTCCACAACAAAGTTTTCCCAATAAATTTTTGAGGAATTAATGATTTATGAAGAATTTGAAAATTAAATTTTGCATCGAAATAAATATATAAGTTTTACTGAATCAGGATTTCTTTTGGGTAACATCTAAAAGTCATATCCATCATGGCCTATCTTAGCAACACAGAACAACGTGTGTATGGTATAACACTTTATTTTTATATACATTCACTCTTAGAATATATGAAGTACACTCCATTACACTCTTTTAAAATTTTATTATTGCTTATTTGAATTTCTTTTTTTAAAATTGTGTGAGTGAGTTGAGTGTTGATTCAATTTGCAAATATAAACTAAATTTATTGGAAATAATTTAGGAAGAAAAATAAAATTTATATGTGTTAGAATACATATGGTAGAATCAATATAATATCTACTTACGAATATATTGAATGAATATAATATACTTTATTTTATTTAATTTAGATTCCAAAAAAGTTTTCATAAAATGATCAGCCTCGTCTCAATTGAACAAGAGAACAAGAGCGTTTCAGAAATATTTCTCAATCAAAATTTTTACATACCGTAGATAGCTAACACGAAAATATAATCACGAAATATCTAATTAAATTACATTTCGTAAATATACCTCGGAACAGTAATTTGGACAGACCTCGGAACAGTAACTCGGATGTTCCTTCTTATTTAATAACTTAACGATAAAAATATCAATTCAAAAAACGAAATTTTATAATTTGAACCTAGTTGTTCGTAATATCGGAATTTTTGCTTTTCAAGGTAGTAAAGAATTCCAGATTCACTTTAGTAGATGAATTTCATAAATTTCTTTATTTACTCTTTAAAAATGCTTCACTAAAATTAAAATGATCGAATTAAAATCCATGTATTTTTGAGATGAGTCACACATAAAAGATTTAAAAGAAAACAATTTAGCATATAACATTTAAACTGGTAACAATTGGTACTTACATTTTTAAATGGTATGCACTTCCGTACATATAAAATGAATAATATAATTTAATAATAAAATCTTTGAAATAGAATTTCCTTTGTCAAATACCATTGTGTCATAATATCAAAAAATTAAATAATCAAAATAATATCATACAATGAATAAACATTTATGCATATCAATTATATAATTTTAAACAATTATTGTCAAAGAGAAAGAATGTGCTTCCGTACATAAAACTAACACATCAACAAAATGTCAAATAATATTATCATTTTCATTTATTGTTGCAACAAAAACGTAATAAAATTTGTTTCGATTTAATTTTAAAATTGAATTTACAATTTAAAAAAAAAAGAAGACTTGTATAGGGTTGTTTAGCTGTATATGAAGTTTTCCTTCAACGGTTTAATATTAAGTGACATGTGTTTCCTTTAGAGAAAACCTATTTTCTATTATATATTGGGACTAATACTTCCATCAACCATAATATCGTCATCACTGCCTACCACCATATCAATGATCTTCTACTTAAAAAAAAATGAACTATTGATTCTGTACCAATGATGAAATTTTGCATAAAAAGGAAGTATGTCCAAAATATAAATATTTAATATTCAATATTTAAACAGTAGATATTATAAACTTTATAAATCACGATTAAACTGGAAAAATTATAGTTTTTACATTGACCAATGCGAAACTGTTCTTTATATGAGACCAATATTCTCACAATTCATGTAAATATAATTCTGCTACCCTGTTCTTGGTTCCAAGTCATTCCCACTTAAAAAGGTTTATAACTTTTTGTATACCTACTTAAAGAACAGTCAACACAATCCAGCCAACTCGATTTAATTAATCCTCGCCCACAAAATCTATGACATACATTTGCGTATATATTTTTCAATTATAAATCTTTTAGGTATTTCTAAGTCTATAAGAAACTACTTCATCAATAAAATATTACTTCTGTAATTATTGATGATTTAATATTGAATATTTGTCATTTATTAACGAATATAAACGAATACTTTTCAATAAATTTCGAATTAAATCACTTGCTTACAAACTATTTTATACTGATTAACTAACTATTTTAACAATGATGACAATGCATTTATAATTGGTTAAAAATAATATAAAATTCGTTTATTTGAAAAATGTCCAAAAAACAAATTTATTAATTTTCAAAGAGGTAATTCAATGTGTTTATGCAGTACCAGCGAAATGAATATTTTGAAATTTGAAACGCTTTGTTGTTATGTTACAGCTAAACTGTCACTTTTGTGTTTACAGTTTTGATGACGAATTTAAAAGGGGGTGTTTTTTAGTGTATATTTTTTTTCTATATTATATTATTACAATTTTATACCACCAGTAACACTTAAATTAAAATAAGGGATGACAACTTTTTTTTTTTCGATTAATACACAATTTAAACAATTACTTAAAATTTATTTGAAAATGATTTTTAAATGGTTCAATAAACACGACAATTTATTTCATTTCACAAATGTCATTGTAAAAATAATATTACATTACATTCTGTGAAGTGTGTAATTTGATGTAAATGTGAATTCAATTTCTGATACTATGCGAGAACTTTTGCATAAAAAATTAAATTCGGTGAAGAGTGAAATAGGCTTATGTAATCAGTGGTCAGTCAGAGATAAAACAAACGGATAATGTATATATTGTTCCTCAATCGAAATTTAAAGCAAATTTGTAAGTGAAACCAGCAAAGTGGATATAATTTAAGTTTCGATAGCTCTAGTCTTGAAGAACAATGTGAATATAATATCAGAGTCGACAACAATGAAATATTTATTATATAAAGTTATAATCAGGTTTCAATCCCAAAAAGAGTTTGTTCTTATGTGCATTTTCTTCAAAGCGACATTAAGTACGCCAATACGCACGTCTTATATTCTCGAATAATAATGAAGTTGAAATTTTGAAAAGCTATGAAAATGCATATAGTTTTTTTACTCGGCATATACATAATACACAAACAAAATCTTCGTTTAGGTGTTCATGAAAACACATAATTAACCCATTTTTGCATGCCCATCTGCCTGTCTTTCCGCCACCGAGGCTACTCAAAAAGGAAAAAAGCTAAAAAGTTTAAATTTTGGTGACGTTTTTTAGACATAAAGACTTAGTTTAGGTTCACCACAATTTTGGCTTAAACTTAGCTATTAAGTAGATATATAATATACATATTACGTATATATTATTAAAGTATATGTATTTTTATAGCTATATAAACTGAATATTTAGATTTCTTTATGAATGTGTAGAGTATCTAAACAAATAACTGTGTTAGTTGTTATATTCACTTGTTTTAAAATATTCTGATAATCCAATAAATGATCAAAGACCCCTTATCTCAAATCTCGTGCATTTTGAATATTTTATTTTCATTCCATTTTCATTTTGAAGAAAGTCTTTATAATTTATGTAAGGTATTCTAATTTACAGCAATGTCAAAAATGATATCAGATAACAGAAAATATTTTAACGAAACGAAATTTAGTTTTTTGGTATATTTTTTATATATTTCTTATTCTTAATTTATTATTAAAAGTCTATTTTTAAGCATTTTTGGCAATTATTTAGAAATTTTCACATAAATGCAAATGAGTAAGCTCACTTTGAAAGATAAAATCGATAAAGCAATCTTTGTTACTAAAATCAAAAGCTTCATTTTTTTTCGTCCTGTTTGATTAATTTATGAACGTAACGGAACTATAGAAAAAAAAGTTCGTATATTACATAGAAATTTCTATATTACATATTATATCCTGTCTAATGTTATTTAAATCTCAACTGACTACTATCGTATCGCTTCTGCTGTTTTGTTATAACTAGTGACCTATCGGTATAGTTAATTGAAACTTTCAATTTATTATGTACATACAATACAGTGTATATGCATATATTACACAAGGCATGTATATTTCAAATATATCGGGTAATTTATCAGTTATACCACAGTACTGAAAATATTCAAATTTAATCGATTTTTTACATAAAATAAAACTATCAATAATGGAAACTGTAACTAATCATGATATATGAATATTTTACATGAGAAATCTGCCCAGAACGTCTTCAATGAACGAATTTCAATTTGAATATGATCCTAAAAAAATGAATTTTTTACCTTTCAATAGCATACATTATCAGTGATAACCTAAATCAGCTTAAATCAAGTTCTAACAATTTTCCTTAGGAAGTATTCTTCCAAGGTGTCCTAAAGGTGCGATTACTTTGCTTGCGAAGCGAACTTTTTGGGCTGAAAGCCTTTCTTATTTTCCTTGCAATCGTTGCGAGCACTTCGATCAAGGCCGAATCAAAAACGGAGGCTGACACACTTTTAATGGAGGTTGATATGTATTTCACCGCTTTGTGCCGTGGCTACCAGCTGACGAGGAATAAATTATAAACTAAAATTACTCTTTTATCTCATAGAGTATACATAGTTCCTACTTTTAAGTAATTCACGATTGGAAATGTAGATTTTTTCATACCGTTTGATCACTACGTAGTTGATAAACCGTTCAAAGTTGAATTTTTGTTTATATTTGATATTTTCAGTGTATATAAAATTATTTCAAATAAAAATTGTTTTTTTTTTTTTATAGAAAAAATTATTTTGTATTTCAATTTTTCTTTTATGGTTTAAGAGGTAAGTCATGTATTCATGATATCTATTGGACCCATTTTTCACATGAGGTTTTTGTTGTTGAGTACTTGATCAAAACGTAAATCTTTTCGAGTAAAAATGACAAGCGATTGGACGTACAATCGAAAATGAAGTAATTATGGAATTTACGAGTACATGTACCAATATTTTGTAAGTGGAATCTTTTCAATCGTCAAGCTGTGCCCGAAGAGCTTTGTGTGTCTAAGGAATTATCATAGTTGAAGGAAATTTGTTTTAAAAAATTTAAATTCTTGATATTTGATGTGACCGACTCATAGTATTGTGAAATTTTGCAGATATTTTTTAAAGTTTGTCATTTAACTAGTAAATCATCTCGTATGGTATGACTACATGTATGTACATGTAGTCTTCTATGACCGCATAATGTTCATACAATATAATATACACAATGTACGTATATTCCTCATTCCTGTATTCCCTAGCATTTAATTGTTTAATAATGGAAACTTGTGTAAGAGGATCTAACTTACTATACGGAAGCACACTCTATCGTATCATGCAGATACCAATAACGATGATGTTCGTTAATGTGCTTAAAACTTTTATAATTGCATGTATAGTTACAGTATAATTTGATTAGGATTATTATTGTTAGAAGATAATACAAAAAAAAAAAAGAAGGAAAAAAAGTTATTTAAATTTATGATTTATAAAGATTTACGTTTATCGAAGAACAGTCTATTTTTCTTTTTAAAAGTTCTAAGAGCTGGTAAAAAAAACTTTAGAAAATTGTCGATGATTATATTCGAAGTTACATGAAGAAGTTTTGTTTGTCTATCGAAGTAAACATTTTATTTGAAAAATATGAAAATTATCAGGTAAATGTTACCTTATAAAACTTCAACAATTTATTATTAATGAATTTTTATATGTTTTCTTTATACAGGAATTTTTCTATCAATTTAGATAATAAAATGTTTAAATACAAAATTTCACAATTTCAATATTTATATCTATTTAAATCATTTTATTACTAGCTGACGTCACGTGGTTTTACCCGTGTAGTCCCTGTTCCTGTTGGAATACAGGGATAAAAAGTTTCGAAAGTATAACACCATGGATGGACCACATATTACGTCATCAAAATATGAATATCGGAATTGTTATTGGCTAGCGTGTGATGTAAAAAAACTTTGGTCCGGAAACTATAAGGGTGTGCTCGTGATTAAAAAAACAAATTTCCAATTAGCTAATTATAATATGAAAATAGAAATGATTTAAAATAAATTAGCCGTTCACGGGTTCACGGCAGATAAAGAATCGTCAAAGTAAATGGTTAAATTTATAATCAATGAAAACTAAATTTTGGACTAAAAAATGATTTTTGTATATTTCACTCATTATTTTAGTATGATAAGTTTATTTTATAATCAGTTTATGCAGTTGAATTTTTTATTTAAACTCGATTTATTTTGTTTATAAAAAATTTACTTTTTTTACGTTTACCATTTTTATATTGTTGTTGTACATTGATAAAAATTTATATAAAAAAATTATGCAGTTCATGCGTGATTAATATTTTTTTACTGAATCTAAATCCAAACAAATAAACATATAATAATACTTCGGAGAAAATAAGTTTATCTTTCAAGGAATTTATTTTTATTTTTTTTCATCATGGAATTTATAATAACTACCTATGTTTGAAAATAAAGCACACCTTCGGGAAATATTATACGCAGATGAATGATCACAACTCCCATGTACAATTTATTTATTTATTTTTCTACTACAAAATGAAAAAATTTCAAAGTGAAAGAATTTTTTCTTTCAAATAAATATTAAAAAAAAAATATTATTTAAAAGAACTCTAGAATTCTTCGAATAAATTTAAAGTAACTTGATTTAGGCCTTGAATATACCACCGTCAGACGGACGAACGAATAGATGGAAATGGACTATTTAGATGATTTTCTGAACATCTATATCAAAATTTTGTCGGCACTTTCTATAATTGCTAGTAGCAATACAATTTTACGACTAAAATTTATAAGTCTGACATATTCTACGTGCGTCGAGTATAAAAGTAATATATTTGAATTATAAATCGTATTAAATGATTTACGTTTACAGTATTATATGCTTTATTAAACATTCTTATATAAAACATGAATGAGAAAAAAAAAGAAAAGTATTTAATAAAATATTATTATTGTGTATAATTTATTCAAATGCGAATGTATTTTATATTATTATGTAGATTATCTGCTTGGAAATATAAATAATAATAATAATAATGGTTATTTAACATTGAGAAATCTTATATTTATTTTACCTTTCTTATATATTTCCTTAACAAAAAGAAAATTTATTGCTTATGTCAATTCCGATGTGATTTTCATAGTCTTGGTGCCTATAAGCTTATCATAGTATCTAGAAATACTCACCAAAAAAATTGAATATTATATAGTTTCATTATGATTAGTGTTAAAATGGCTTAGTTATAAAGTGCTTTCTCTTTCGAAGCCCATAAAGTTTTCGATTGACCTCACAACTTTCAAATTAACGGAGATATATTTTTTTTGGTATTGTTATAGGAAGATTATTCAATACCGGAACGAAATAAAACCAGATATCGGCTTACCGACATCCTGAAAATTGTATAAAAAGCTAATTTTGAAGGTGATAAACCATTTTTTTGTACAAAGAAGTTTGGTGGTTTTGGCATTAACTTATAGATAAGTGAAGGTATTGTATTAAAAAAATATTTGTAGATAATTTTTTTTTTATAAATTTGACTTTATTAATGGAATTTTAAACTAAAACTAAAACTTATCAATCGAAAACAAACTGAGCGTGAGCAAAGCCGAAGCAAAAAGCTACTCATTTATAAAGTTCTACATTATTTTTGTATTACGTTGCTGTAAATTTATTCTAAATGTATAATAGTATGGATATAAGTATTTATATATTAAAACTCTATAAATAGTTGGCAAATCCTACATAATATTTGTTATATAATCCAACTAATTACTTTTACATTTATTTAATGAAATCCGTTTAAATGTAATTATCAAACATTTAAAAATAAATATTATTTCAACACCGACATACGAATGAAAATTTGTCACTTTGATTTTACTTCATTTAATATTACTTTTAATGTAGATGAAAATTATATTTTAACCAAAAAAATAAGTTTCTGAAGATATAAGAATAGGGTTGCTATATAAAATACGGTCATGGCTAAGATAAATGAAAATTATTAAAAATAATTAATTTAAAAAAATGCCAAATGCATGAAATTTCAATAGAAAGCTTCAAATAGAGCATGCAACCGCTAGAATTTCTATCTTTTCCTGGTCCCTGGAGGGTTTTATAACGAATAGCGATAACTTTAAAATGTTATTTTATAAAATTCATTATTAATAGTTAATCTTCAATAGAGAACGAAGGTTTATGTTTGATGTTATTTTTTTATTTAACTTAAACATTCCTTTCAGTGCAATTTCATAGTATTTAATTTTGAGTATTTATTAATCGATGAATACCGTTATTAAATAGTCCAAAAATTTAATCTATTGTTTTGAATGTTTAGTTTACAAGAACTTAGAAGAAATCGACATTCAAACTGCTCAGAAATTGAAATCACCTTGTAAAATAAGTTATAAGCGAGAAGAAAATTGAAGAAAAATCAAAAAAGTTCTCATAATATTCACTCATCTTTCTTATAATATTTGTTGCAACTGTCTTTATTGTTTGGAGACTATTTAATTTATAACCCAAACAAATATTCGAAAATTTGTTAAATTAACAAGCAATTAAGCTTCGACCCAAATTTTTTGTTTTTAAGAAAACAAAAGTTCTTAAAAATCATCGAAGGGTGGTTGGTTCTAGCATTAAAGGGTAGCTACAATATAACAAAGGCATTTCATATCCAATCTTGTCCTTTAAAGGGAAGTTATTGGAATCACCTCGCAAATAAACACAGATAATACCGTCATATATTCATGTTTAGAGCATCAAAATGTGTTTTATGCAAATTTCACAAAAAATTCCACAAAATATTAGTGTATGTTTATGTAAGTTTGTATATATGGACGTGTGTGTGTGTATATGTGTGTGTCCGTGAGTGAATGCGTGAACGATTATTCAATAAAAATCAGTACAATCAACTATTTAAAAGACAGAAGAAGATTTCTAAGAGATAAAAGAAGATTTCTAATAAAAAATCTTTGTTTTTTAAAAGCAAACAATATTTGAATAAATTTCGATTTTTTGCCCCAATTTTCTAGATCAAATTATTTTGCATTTTTATAAATATGTATTTTGACAAAGTAGTCATCATCAGTATGAATTAGCTAGATTAGCTGATGCTCTAAGGAGATGTTACTCGTTGCTAATTTGGTGACGGTTTGCACACTTGTTTGTTGGTGTTTGCGCAATTTATACTTTCCAAGTATCTATCAAATTTCTACGTCAACCAATCAGCATTGATCACGTGATCGATGCTGATCTTGGCGTGATTTTACACAGTCACAGCCATTACGATTTATTTAACTTATGATTCTTTATAAATGTGTATATGGCTATTGAATGCTAGCGAAAACTGAAATAAAATATCATATTTTATGAGGTTATATATGAGGTTACTTTAGTTATTATATTATATAATCTCTATCTATAATACATAAAGATTATTATGATGATTAGTAAGTATAGGGGAATATGCATGCATATGAAAAGCGTTCATTCAATTCAATTGAAATTTTCAAATGATTCATTTATTTTAACAATATATATATATATGAAGTATAAATAATATATTCTTGTTCCTTTAAGCTACAACATTATATCATCATATTCCTTATTCACTTATGGTGAATGACTGATAGAAGGACGGACTGCGATTCATTCATCTGTCTGATGTTCGTTTACATTCTATTAACAAATTCATCTGTTCATATTTACGTTACAGTATTATTTAATTAAAATGAATATGTCGACAAATTTATAATCATTCTTAAAATAGAAATTTTTAAAATTTTCTCGAATTAAACATAAAATGCCTTACTTTGAATTTAAATATATTTATTTACTTATATCCTAAAATAATAAATTGAATTGACGGGACTTCCATTTATTTGTGGTCAATTTAGTATGGAACTACGAATATGCGGACGAATTATCACGAATTAATATGTTTTTAAGCCTTTAAGCTATGAAAAAAAATACCTAGTCTATTTTTTGGGCAAGTTAGCATGGGTCCAGATACTTGGGGTTGAGCTAAACTACGCGTTGGGCCATCACATTTACCTTGTAGTTAAAATACCCGGTCAATTATTTGGGTCGAGTATGCTCGGGTGTATTGTTTTTTCGCTCTTACGTACACTCTGTGATGAAAATATCCAGGTAAAAATTTTATATACAGTTAGAAAACTTTGTGAAATATGTCATTATAACTAATTAATTTATTGATAATTCAATCAAATACAAGTCGATACAATATTTTAAGTCTAGTTTGAGTAGCTTTATCGTTACCTTATGCAACAAGACACAATAAAAATAATATTTTCTAAATGTTTGGCTAGAATCCAGTGGACTCTTCCACTAACCTTGGAAGCTTTTTGTAAAATAAAATTTATTTTATTTTATTTGTCAAGTATTATATTTGTATGTTTCAATATTTGCTTATTCAATATCTTCTCATTAGATCACTTTTTGCATATCTAAACTATGTATTTGGGACATAAAATATGTTGCTTGTGTGCTTTGTATGTGACTTGCTTTATGACTTTGTCAATTATGAGAAATATTATTACTGGAATAATATAATTTGAAACATTTAGTTTCAAATAATTTTGTATCTAGAATTAACAGCATATATACTTTGTGGTTAATTTTGCAAGTACGTGCCAAATTTTTGTTTTTAATGCATACATTAATTGTTACCTGACATTTCAAATAAATAATGGGCAGAAAAATTAGCAGCGTATTATAAATGTCGGTAAAAAAGGGCTTTAATGACTCAACAGAATTATTCTTCTGAGGTTCTATATTCCGAATATAATTTCAAACTCAAAAAACTATTTTTAATTGACTTTCAATAATAGCACAGCATAATTTTATTTCCAGATTAAACTACACTCTGATCAGTTTCTATAGAAATACAAAAATTGGTTATTCTTTCTTTTAATATCAAATTCTTAATTTTCTTCTTTTTATTATCGAATAGGATAATTCGAAGATCAAAGACACAAAGAAAGAGTTTTCTCATTAAAATGAATTTCGAAAATCATGTGAAGAAATTCGATTTTAAACATAAAATGATACATTCAATGAAATGTTTAGCCAGTAGTTGAAAATTTAATGCATCTTGTACGTGATCCTTTACAATATTTTATCAAAATAAATAATATTTTGTTATTGACTGTTAAATTACATTATCAATAAATAATACCAATATGTTTATTTACTTACCAAATACAAATAATATATTCATTTTATTGATAAATTATATAATATATAAATGTCATTATATACATTTGTGTATAATCTTACTAAAAATATATATATATAAAATAAAAAAACCAAATGTAAACATTACATTATATAATGTAAATATTATAAAGACAATTCCATTAAATAATGTGTTTCAAGTTGTTATATGTTTGGATCGATTGTAACGTATGTTACATAGATGTAGTACACACATACAAAAATTTTGGAAATTTTCCTCTTTGTATAAAAAAAAACATTTAAAATTCACTTAACTTTTATGTATTTATCTTACAGACAAAACACATTCTATTATAATTACCAATGTTCAATTTTGTTTGGGACATCTAAATAATTTGAAAATGTACATAAATTTGAAAACTGATGACCATTAAATCATTTAGTACAATCTTTCTTATTTCATATCGTAATTCAAAATTTAAATGATGAAGGTTACGAAAATAATAAATGTCGAAATTAATACAAATTATCATAAAATTTGAATTGTATTGACGAAAATTATGTTATTATTTACAATATACTAACATAATAAGACTAAACTATGTCTGAATTTTCAACGTTGTGTAAGGTTATTTTATAATAAAAGATTTAAAAAACAATACTAATTAATTATAATAGAATTAGAAACTTCAATATTGATTATTCTCCAGTCTAAAAAAGCTAATTTCATAAGTATGGTGGGAGCGCAGATAAATATTGAATACTTATTTGATATTCACTGATATGTAATTTAATTGCGCTTCCACCATATATTTTTTTTAAAACGACATGCAAAATAGTGTCGACAAATAAGTTCCATCGAAAAAAAATAAAAGTTTAATTATTTGATAGGCCCGATTATTCTCATGTAATTAGTTATTTAGTAGGATGGGTTACATGTTAAATGATGATCAAATGCATTCAATTAATCTGAAACTTGATAATTTTTATTCTGAATTCTAAAAAAAATTTCAGAGAAAAAATAAAGAGAAAAGCTACACAATTGTAATGAATGTTCAGCAAAATTATTTCTGCAATGTTAAATGTACGTGCTTCAAGAAAAAAATTGTTATTCGATGGTTAGATTCTGTTAGAACACGTTGGATATCCGTCAATTTTAAGCTTGTATATAAAAATTTGTCAATTTGATTATAAACTTTTTTCGATTCAATAGTTTTGGAATAGCAATTTAAGAAATTATCATTGACAAAGTCTCTTGATTTTCCATGACAGAATAGTGCAATAGGCTTAGTTGACAACTACACTTGTATATTTAATCAGACTATTGATTTTAATTTAATTGTATTTAATCAAAATACTAATTCTTTCAATTCAGAAACAACTCCTTATTTTTGTTGTAATGTGTACCATACACAGATAGGGAACCAATTTTTATCATATCACTCAAAAACAAAACTTAATATCAAAAATACAAAAATATAATACCAATATATGAAACTCTGTTTGTAACTGTGTATGTATACCATCTATCCATATTCTATCACAAACGACAAAACAAACATACTTTTCCGAATGTAAATAATTGTTTTACGTTTTTGTTAAACCATAATATAGAGATACATGCATACATGTATGCAGTATTGGATTTATAAAAAGCAACACTAGATATGCACGTAGAATCTTAAATTTAGAGGAAATTATTTTTGAGTATATTGAGGAAAAAAATAATCGTGTAAATTCGAAAATATTGAAACGCGATCAAGAATCATTAACATAATTACCAAAGAATACAAACACTCATAGAAGCTCATGAGTCTAGCCAATCTTAACTATTGAAGACTACTGAAACGGCAAAAAGATCCTAACAATTAAACAAGGCAATAATTGTTTAAACTGCAGTATCACCGTTAACAACAACTTCTTACATACTTTAATGGAATACTCAAAATTAAAAAAGTTATTGAATCAATTTTAGATGGGTGTGAATTTTGTACTTTATTTTTTGTTGTTGTTTTATATGTAAATATTTGTATTTTTAAAAACAAATAAATATAATAATTAAATTATATCTATTTGTTTTTAAACATCAAGACAATTAAATGGAAACTAGGGAATCAGTTGTTATAAAAGCAAAAAAGTTTAATCCAGGGCTGCGCATTTATGTACATACAGGACATATATAGAATTCAAAACATATATAAACAAAATAAAAATGTTTTCTTTGTTCAAACAGAATATAGCATTTTAGTTGAAAGTAGTCCTCTTTTACAATTAATATTTGGAAAATTATTTTTATTCGATGTGATTTTTTTTTTTTCAATTTATCCTACATTATCAACGACTATCGCCAAGGTTAAAAACATTATTGTATGCATGATATTCAGTTGGTAACGGGGAAAAAAACAGCAGCGGAAAGCTATCACTAGAAATCTATAAACCCATAAATTCAAATATGGTGATAAAGGTAAGGAGAGTTTAAAAATTATTGAATACAAAATTGAGTGGTAAATCTACTAAAAATATTATTCTTAAATTATACTTGAATCATTTCAAAAATTATTATATTTCCCCTAATATAACCTAATAAAATTTCAATCAACACATCCCAAAATAATTCCTAGTATGTTGTTCGGTTTTTATTATAACAAATTATTATTTCAGATTAATTGTTACGATGTTTCATTCTCCATGTGTTGTGAGAGTTTTGTTTCCAAACATATTCAGTTCTAATGACGATAGAGGGTTTTGGTCGAAGACACCGTCAGTGCATCATGACCTTTCATTTGAGATATTAAACACTCAATTTGGATGAAATGGAGGAGAGCAAGGCGTGGACATTCAATTTTTCATAAATTTTTTAAAACATAGATTAATACAATTTCATCGTAATCATAAGATACCACAGTTGCTACATAAAATATCAAGCAACTTCCATTTTTGACAAAATATCACATTTGCTAAACATTTATTTCGAAACATATACCAAAATTTTGAATTATTATTACAGATAACTCTGTAAAGAAAGGTTTTATAACAATTTTGAAATTATATAATATAAAAATGGATTTTTTCAGACGATTAAAGACAAACAATATAAACTACTAATGTAGCCGAATTTCAGCATAGATTTATAGATAACAAACTCTCCGTACAAACAACATACGATGATCTTCTCTTTCATCTAATTGATATTCAAGTGGTTAACACTTATCGTAAATCCATACATACTTTTAAATAACGTTACGTATAACCTATTTGTATGTGTGTTCGATACCTTTGATTCTAAATTTAATATATTGATATTATTTTATGGTATTATCGTTATAAATATGCTGATGGTGATGGTGGTATGTTTATGGAAGGAACAAAGGTTATGTTATTGTCACATATGTTTTAATAACGATAATATCACACAGGTGTTTCCACAAATTTAACCATTTATTGGTAGTTAAATAAATAATATGCTTCAATATATTATAAATCATCAATGAATTTCTCGCTATATTCATATAGAGAGAAAATTATGTAGCCCGCATTAAATTATCATCTGTTTCTTATTTTAATTTAATAAATTTTATTCTCGTATTTTCAAGAAAATAATAATTAAAATCGACGAGAAAAAATATCCAGCTTTTATATCACTATATTGGTTTGTTTTTCAAAAACGCTTTTCGCACTTTGCAGTAGGGTATTTTAATTGAACAAAACTACCACTTGAAATGAAAATAACGAGCTATTTATCCGATGATCTTAGTTTCCTCCCAACATCAATTTGTACTGATTCATGAGGAAGGTTAATATTAATAATATATGCATAATATAAAAGAGAAACACTGTTAACATAGGAGGTTTCTAATATGATATCGTAAATAATTCTTAGAGTAAGCAAATCTAAATATTAAAGATAATTTATAATACACTTTATAATATACAATTAAAGACAATTTATAATATACATTTTATTTTTTCAATTCTAAAGAAAAATCAATTATTTTATATTTAGATGTTTTTCTTGTAAAAAAACTCTTCGGTATACACCAACTATGAACCAACCAAGAATTCAAATAGCTTTCTCTTGCATTGAAATAAAAGATTGTCACAAAATAATATAATAGAGAATAATGAATTAATTGTCTTGATACTATGTCTTATTGCTTTCAGATAATTTTATTTTTTTCTGTGTGCTCTCTTTATCTTAAGAACAAATTGTTACTTCTATATCGTATTTGGATTTTCAAAGGTTTACAAACCATTTTATAAAATACTGATTACACATCATTTCTAATATTAAACCAGCTATACCACAATATAAAAAGAACAAGAATTATTAATGATATTCACCACACGTTTAAAAGAAAAAAAATTTCTTTTTCATGGTTTATTGACAAATATGTATATAAACTCTTCTGCAAAAAAAAAAAATGAAAACCTATTGACACACAAAAAAGGTAGTAAATTTAGTTCGAATGATTATTTATGTATTTTTTAGGTGAGAAATAAAAGAACATTCATCAATTCAACACTTCAAATTAAGTGTTATGTATGAATCATATATGAAATGCTTATATGGATGAAAATCTTTAGTGATTAATATTAAAATTTTATGCATTATAAACAAGTAAACCACCCTTGAGTTTTTTAACAAAATCTTTAATCAAGGGTAAAAGAACGGTTTTTAATGATTTTAATATGTATAAGAATTATAACAAATTTTAACCTCTGTATGAACGCAAAAATTTGTTTGAAAAATATCTTGTCAGTATTTTAATTAAGTATATTCTTAATTTACCTAACTTTTAATCACATACAAGTAATACATTATCCAAAATAAATTAAGATATGTTCTTATTTCAGAAACAGAAAACAAAATTAGTCGGAATGTTTGGAATTTCGCGATTTATGTGAACTTATTTTAATCAATATAATAATAAATGAATTAAATATACAATATTTCTTTACTCAAACTTAAATAAATTTCTTTACTCAAAGTAAAACTTTCATTATTTTCGTCTTCTTTGTACGGGTCTGGTGCTAGAAAAAAAAGTAAAATAATAGCAAATAATAGTTTTTACCCTACAAAGAATACTTTTATTTTTAAGTCAAGCCAAAAATACATATTTCAAATAACTTATTTAGAATGAATTATTTTTCAAAATTAATCAAAATTCTATCTACTTGCACATACAGGTCATTTGAGTATTTATAATAATAAATTTTTGAATTTTGTGTCAAGTACTTTACATTTTTTTACGCGTGATTATGAATATATTTGTCAATAAATAATACTTTAAGCATATGAGTTTAAAAAAAAAATGTTTAAAGGGGAATACAAATAATTTAGAATGAATTCTTTCATTTGAAATGTTAGTATGTCATGTGAAAAGCTTACCCAATTATGTGTTATGGCAGCTGACTGAGATTGAACAATACATTTTTTTGCAGAAAAGAAGAGAGTCTTCAACGTACATTATTAAAATGTTCATTCATTTGTGTGTAAATATGTGCGGGTACTTATGTCTACCCGCATATATAACTAAAATTGTTCCCTAAATTTTTATTGATACCAAAGAAAATATGTTAAAATATGGTGAATTTAATGGCAGAAGTTAATATAAATAAATATTAAAAAATGAAATCACATTGAGCTCATAAATTGATTATGAAAACTCAAATTTTCAAAATACTTTGTAATGTAGATCTTTTTATTACCTACAACCTTGCTATTTCACTTTTTTCCATAGGACTTGTAGTTTTGCCAGAAAGCGAGATAAAACATGTTTTACCCTTAAAACCTCACCCCCTTCCACTTCCCGTTTTGATTTTTGGTTTCAGATAGGATATTTATTCATATTAGGTAATATTAAAAAATTACAAATAAATAACCTCTAGTGGAAAATTATAATATTTCAACCATTTAAATAAATAAAATTTCTCGTACTATTAAACAATTTGACTTGGATCTATTTAAACCTTTATTCCGTTAACATAAAGAAAAATTGTAAAAATTTATCGCTAAATCTATTAATTTCTCATAAATTTAATATTATCGAAAATTACCAATTATAATCAAATAAAAGTCATTTTTAAATTTTTGAAAAGTTGTTAAAACACATATTTTCAAAAAAGGTTAACTATATGAATGTAAAATATAATACTTATGTTGACAGAAATTCAAAAAATTAGTTAAGTTATAATTCTAAGGCTTATAAATAGTTTATATTACTTACTTTTGTGTTCCAATGAACTATTACCGAAAAATAATATTCTAATTACCCTTGAGTATATTCGTTATTTCAGCTAGATGCAAAATACGCCCAAATATAGTATCTAATTAACCATTATGAAATAAATATACACTCAAAAACATTTACACAGTATTTTTATCTTAAACAAAGAGATTCTTCAACTTATATTCATAAAAGTAATTATCTTTTACAATTTTTATTATCATAACAAAGATATTAAGTACATAATATTTTTATATCATAAATACAAAAAGATTATTTTTATTAAGAAAATAAATAGAGTTTGGAAATTATTAAGGGTTGAATTAGTTACATTTTGTTTTTAATAGTTTTGACATCTCTTACTCTTATTTTTAAGTTATGAAATCAGCTTTCATCAAATTCAAAGTATATTTGATTTACCTACAATGAACACAAGCGCAAACGAATTACGTGCGCAATGTGATCATTTGTGGCTGAAAAAATTTACAGCTTCTTTACGATTTTATGAAATATCACGAAAATAAACAAAAAGTCTCAAAATCACTTTTTAGTTGCTTTTGGTATTATTATTAGAATATAATGAATTTTACGATTAGGCTAGTTTCATAGTTTACAGTCGGTACTTAAGATATAATTTGTGGGAATATCTTGAAAATTACGCCTGCTGTCCTAAAATATTATGGGTCGAAAACATAATAAGTTTTTAAAGAATTTCTATCAAAGAAGAAAAGCGTCTTAAAAGTCTGATCAAGTACTTTATTTAATTTTGTTTTAAAGATATTTAAAAACTCAAATTGTTTTCAACCCAATTGCATATTAAATATTCAAACATTAAAGGTAGATCGTTTATATATGTGTCTGTACATGCATCTTTCATTATTGTTAAAATTCATTGTATAATCCTGATTCATAACTTAATTGAGATGAAAAATCATATCGACAAATACATATATTTTTATTAAACAAAATAAACAATAAAATTACAATAACAATATAAACAATAATCATAATCTTTGTGTAATAAAACAACAAGAATTTTCCATATTTTTATGATTTATGCAATAAAAATAATAAAGAATGCTGTTGCGTTTAAGCGTCTTATTTTCATACAGTGCACACTTTATATGTATAGGCATAAATAAACCCTTTTCCTGTTTACAATTCTTTATCAAATAAAATACCATAAAATTAGTTATAGAAACATCTAAAAGAAAAAACTTTTTTTATGTTTATTTAATTACTGTTTGCAAGAAAAATATTTTTATTCCTTAAGCTAATGCATAAATACTTTGACTACCCCGTTCGTATGCAGTATAAGACTTATTATCTGGCATATTTTACATTTTTCCAGTTCGTAAATCACCCCTTCAAATACAACATGTACTTAAGTTTGTGAATAATAATAACTTTTATGTTTAGCATTTATTTTTTTTTTATAACATGCGTCTGTTGCATATTTAATGAATGCACTTTATACATATTTTATTTTAACTCTTTCATGTTGGTTTCATGTTGGTTTCAACAAAATTACTCAAACTTTAGCCCCTTTATATATACAGTTGTATGATGTCTACATTCACATTGATAGTATTGTATATTACAGTATGTCGCCTGATCTTAACTGATTAGTTGCTGTTATCGTAAATCATAATTTGGTTTTGTATAATCGAAATAATTTTTTGTGAACGTAAATTGATATAAATTATAGTAAGTTTTTTCAATAACATAGTTCGCTTATAATGGCTAAAGTATAATAACATTTTTACAAAAATATACATCAAAAGTAATGAAACTTGGAAATTATGAAACATTGTCTGTAAAAACAATTAAGGACAATGTGTTTAGTTTTTAAAGAAAAATCTTTTATTATCCAGATTTTATTCTTCGTTCAGAGACAATTTATTCATTATTGACATTGATACGATTTTAAGTTTTAAGTACTTATAATAATAATGGGGTTTTACCTCCATTCTTCAGATACATACGTCTATAACAAAGGTTATTCACACCATTATTTTAAATCATTATTTATTTAAACTACATTTTATATAACACAATTAAAATCATGTGTGGATAGAGTCGATTACTTTAGTCATCGTCAAGCGACAACAGTGTGATCAATTAACTACTCCGTTAATGTTATCGAGTCAGTTTACAATATTTATTCTGTCCTCGCTAATCTTAATTTTAACTACTGGCCATTCCTGTCAATATGCTAGTATAGTCTATCTAAATGAACTAAACTATAGTAGAATAATAAATATAAAGCAATAAATTTAACCCTTTGTTTCTGATTAGCTGTCATTAGTACATACCATGTTTACTGATTTCATCCAGTTAAGATTTATTTAGTGTGAATGAAATAGACATTAAGTTGATGTGGTGGTGATTCCTTTACACATAGTAAATACACCCACCCATTCTTGTATGTTCAAATAATTAATTTTTTTTTTTGCATTCTGATAATAAATGGTTACATTGTTATTGGTGTGGTGACAAAATACAAAATCATATTAATCAAAAAAAGATGATATATATCAGTTTCATACAAACTAATCAATCTGTCATGTACATTTTGAATTTCATGAATATTCAAATAATATTGTTAATAATGCAGAAAATTGTATATTTATTTCACTTAATTCAAGAACAATGAAGTCTATTAAAATTTAAATTCTTGGTATTTGGTATTTCTATATGCAACTTTATTTTAATAACAATACCATAATTTACAATTGTTTTTCTAATTTGATTCAATTTAAATTATAAAGACGAAATTATGTTGAATAAATTCTGACTTTGGGAATGTAAGAACAAAAAAAAAAAAGGAAAAAAAGACAGTTATCTTTTTAAATCATTACATCACTTTCCTAAAAATTTACTTAATTATTTATATTAATAGCATTCGTACTGCTTCCATTTATTATTTTGAATATACGTTCATTTTGCAGTCATGAAAATACCACGAAATGATATTCTGAAGTATCTGTATAAAATGATTCATTTAAAGAACAATATTTTTTCAATATCGAAATTTTAAAAGAAATATATGTCTGTCGATTTTTCTGTGGTCTTAATATCTTCAGAATCAAAAGAGCTTCAATAACCAAATTTAAAATTTAAGTTTAAAGTGACCCAGGTAGGACACAATACACAATTTGTCAAAGCCAACCTTTCTCGTAGTTTCATCGTAAGAAAGTTCAATTTTTCATGACTTACTAAAAAACACTTTTCTTGAAAATTGATACAAGTACAAAGCTTATTAATATCTAGAACTTTTTTTGAAACTTTACCGTAGAAAAGGAAAAAATGGAGGCTCTAACGGCAGGGATTGAGTTTATTGGAAAAAAATTTAAATTTTGAAATTTAAAAAAACCAAAAATTCCTGAAGAAATCTTGGACTTTTGATTATGAACCACCGAAAAGCTCCCTGAAGTAGATTCGAAACAATTTTCTAAGTTGTGTTTCAAGCCGTAAGAATATTTTCATTTATAATATTTTATGTGCATTTGTTTCAAGAATAATTTTAAAAAATTTAAGGCATCATTATTCTAAGAAAAATTATTAATAAAAAGAAAAAAAGCACACTTCAATAGGGGACTCCATAAACATGGATAGCGTGCTGTCTTCTAATTAATTCTCAAAATATTCACAACAAATAAATAACATTATAATCTCTTTGTGCTCCATTGCAGATTAAAAAAAAAAAAATTAAGATATTATTTACTTCAGAGCATTCATTAAAAATTTTCTACGGCATCTTACAACACATTTCTTTTCAGCGAATGAACAAGCAAAGATATACACAATAAGTAATAATAAGGAAGAGATTAAAATCTATGACGCAAAAGTGAAATTGTAATTTTCAAATTTATATAAGAAGGGCGGTTGTTGTTTGGTGATAATATAAAAACACGTGAATATCAAGATCATATAAGCTCCCGCATTCAATGCAGCAGTCAGCATACGTACCCCCTATT
This sequence comes from Chrysopa pallens, assembly GCA_020423425.1. Classification (NCBI taxonomy): domain Eukaryota; kingdom Metazoa; phylum Arthropoda; class Insecta; order Neuroptera; family Chrysopidae; genus Chrysopa; species Chrysopa pallens. The sequence goes on along the minus strand of CM035594.1, from coordinate 57,490,765 downwards.
GTGTTATAATGAATGTTGTTGGGTGTTATGATGTCATTGTTTAGGACAATAAGTATTAGATATTACACTTCTTTTTTGTTATTATTATTTAACATATTTATTGTACCAGAAATTATAAGTAAATATATTCTATAAATGGATACTAATAAAAATAAATTTTAATTAAAACAAATTGTTTTGTGTAATTTTTGGGTAACCCTTTGCTATTATTGCATTGAATGGGTCATTAGATGACGTAAATCTATTTTAAGTCTTCACAGATTTTAATGTATTCATATGCTATGAGTAGAGAAAGTTCAGTTAAATTTTCGGCCGCAAGCAATGGTTTAAAAATAATGCTTCTACAAGTGGTAAGTGTCTGGTAGATTGAATGCACTATCTGTAGGAAGGGGCTAGAAAAAAACTTTTGTAATTTTCCCAAGCTATATCTATCGATATAAGACTTATTATTACCTGAAAAAAAAATGCTTTTCGTCGATTTTCAAAATCTTTTGTATATATGAACGTTTTTGAACCTCCTAAGCACCTTGGGTCAACCTGTCTATTCATCTGTCAGTTTGTCAGAAGTTTATAGATTTATTGTTTACAATAGGTGTTCTGAATGATCCTATTTTACATCTCACCTATTAATTACCATTTCGCAGATACGACTTCTATTTTATCTGAAAAATGTCAGCATCTCAAGAACCGTTGCAATTTTTATTAAATTTTGTATGTACAAGAGTACGTTAAAATTGTATTTTCAGAAAATTGATAGTAGTTTGGAAAAATCAAAAATCGAAACAACACATTGCGAAGTTATGAAGACAATTTACTGCTAAAGAAAATTTGAGTATTAAGTAACTGAACGGTTATAAAATGTATATTACACCTAATAGCCTAATTTAAAATTAATCGGTCATGACATATGTGAAAAGTTCTGTGGCTATTAATATCCATGAATTTATTTTTTTCATTGTATTGAACATTGTCTAATTTTTTATAGAAAAATCGCAAGTAAAAGAGCTGTTTTTTTATTCCACATTTATTTTAATTTAACTCTTGAATTTATTTAGTATTGTGTATTTGGTTTTTTGAATCCAAAGATATAAAAATATTGTGTTAATTTTGTGAATGGTTTGGTACGAAGAGAAATTAAAATTTTCCTTAATAAAATAAGAACTAAAGAAAGAATTGGTAAGTACAAGATATAATATCAGATATTTGGAATTGGTTTATATCATTTAAAAAGAATTAAATGCATGGATTTCATTTCATAGAAATAATGCAAGATATATTTGAGTTTTAAAGTAAGCATAGAATTTTGTGTGTTTGCAGTAAATTTATATACTTTTGTCATTTTAGAACATTATAAATGCCATATAGTTTGTGTTCATATATGTACGTGCACATATACATATACGTTCATACTATAAAGTCTAGACATTTTTTAATTATTGTGTACAATTTTGTACAAAGTATTATTATTTGTAGTAATACAAAGGAATTATCTTTTTATATACTTTTTTATTCTATTTTATTCACTTGTTGTAATAGTCATTTTACTTCCAATATAATGTAAAATTGTTTTAATGTGCAACAAACTTTATCTTCCAACTTTGAATTTAATTCGTTTGAATTGACTACGGCAAATCAAAAATAAAAAATTTTTGAAACAAAAAAATATCGCCTTCACAACGATTAACTTGAAACTAAAAATATTTTTAAATTTTTCCATTCACCCCTTACCTTTCTCATTTGACGACAACCAATAAATTTTTTAGTTATTATAGGCACTGGCTTTGAAAGGATATTGTTCACAAGGAAAAATTTAAATATATTTTTTAATTATTAGATCATTTTTTTCAAGGCGGTTATTTAAAAATTTTTTATTTCTTACTTTTGAGTGCTATATACAACCACTACAAATTTTTCATTTGAATGAAATTGAATTCCGACAAATTGTTTTTGCCAATTCACTCCCCTTAGGACATCAGATCTGGGCCAAATTGAAATGGGGATCACCGGGAGGCACCAGATTTCAAAAAAATGAATCAATTCAAACTGTTGGATAATCAAAATCGGAGTCGAAAGTTCTGAGATAACAATAAATATTAGGGATGTTAGTTAGAAAGCGACCACGGACATCATGTGAACTTCAATTTACCTAATTTTAGACCACAATATTTTCCTGCATCGTATTTTTAAGAGCATATTTTCGTAGAGAATTTTTGTCCTTTTAATGATAATTTACATACATTATTGTAAAATTTTATTCATACATTATCTATTTTCGGATATTATTTAATAATATGTTTCATGGAAGAATGAATTAAATATGTTCATTTCGTTTAGGTTATGTTGGTAGTACGACTTAATCATATGATATTTCTCTTATACGTGATATACAAATATAATTGTTCTAACTATAAAGTATTAAATAAATATACATTATTAATATTTATAATGATCAAAAAGCTGTGAAAATGAATCCGTATTAATTATTATTGACACATACGATACGATACAGATCATAATACGGCTACGATACACATAATCTATTCTCTTTTATTGTAACAATTTACAATGTTCATCATACCTCTCTGTTGTTTAAATACGAATCGTTTGATCTTTTTCATTCATATAAATTTATTATTTATTTTTATCTAATGTTCTCCTATGTTTTTAAATCTACTTACTATATACTTTGAGATGGTTTTATTTGTCTTCTTTACAGCTTATTGTAAAAAACTCTATTCAACTATAAAAATTGTAATTTGTGCTTAAAAACTAAGTAATTTATTTTATATTTTATTTTTTTTAAAGGGAAATTTAAAGATTTTTTTATGGTGAAAATTTGTATCATATTGGAAAATGAAAAATAAATCGATCGGTACAATGACATTAACTTAAATAAGAATCTCTCATAATAAATTTCGAATTTTTTTTGCCCCAATTTCCTAAATCAAATAATAATATATTTAATAGTATTTTTATTAATTTATAAAGATGCAAAATAAAATTAAATAGATTTTATTGAAGAAGTAAGTGAATAGAGTCCACAATATGCCAGGCGAGGTATAGACTCGATATGCCATCATTAGCAAACATAGAGGAATATTTGAATTTGGCATGAGATGTTGAATTTGGCATTTGCATTCCTTTCTATTCCAGACTCCGTAAAATTATTGGAAAATACCTTAAAATTTTCATTATTAATTGTTGGATAGGAGAGTCTATGAACAAAAAAATAAAATATATATCCATTTGACAAAGCCATCGAATCCAATTACTACGCTAATAAAGCAATAAATTAGTCTAGCATAATACACATTGGAGATGTTGAATTTGGCATTTGCATTCCTTTCTACTCCAGACTTCGAAAAATTATTGAAAAATTACCATAAAATTATCGTTATTAATTATTGGATAGGAGAGTCTATGAACAAACAATGCAAATATATATCCATTTGACGAAGCCATCGAATCTAATGACAACGCAATAAGGTAATAAATTAGTCTACCATGAAGCTGTGAATATAATTGGTAATCCATTGCTGACCTACCGGAGTCGAAACACTAGACGTAAGTCTTATCTTAGAGTCTTATCTTAACTATACATGGCAATCCATGCTCTTTCAATCGCAAGCAAACTATTTAAGGCGAGATTATAATACTTTCTTCGTGATTCGATTACAATAGTTTTTTCATCATTTTTTTTCTTAAATATGAGATTGTCAAATTAAAATCCATATTACCTATCTCATTTTATTCAATATATTATATTGATTTTAAAATAGTATCGTCATACTTTGTGATTATAAATCTCTATCACTGTTTAACATTATATGCATATAAAAAATTTATCTCTATCAGTATTATACCTATAAAATAAAGTTATTGTCTTCGGATTATCTATCAGTTTCAAATATTATCTCTCTATAATATACGAAGATTTAGTATATACTTTCCATATTATTATTATTATTATACACATAGTTTTACAAAAAAAAATAAATAAAAAGTAATTTAATTCAATGCTTCAAAGAATTCAAAGCTGAGATTAATTAAAAATTCCCACTTTATTTTTCCACATCATATTTATACCACATTTTTCACAATTCCATAGGGATTTGTTTCTTTTTTTTTTCATATTTTTATTTTGTACGCTGTGTATGTTGTATTTTATTGGTGTATATTTTTTTCGAGAAAATTTTTTTTAATGAATTTATTTTCGTGTAAGTATTTTACAAAAATGGATATTATGAATATGACTGAATAAATTCGAATAGAATCATTATTTTTAATTAAAAATAATTATTTTATACAGGAGATATCTTAAATTATGGATATGAAATTATAATATATCAAAAACGATTTGAATATTGAAGATACCATTGCACACTTTTGTGTAATCAGTTAACGCCGTACGTAAATAATAGAAGATATCGTATAATTTTTTACTTTTGTTATCCTGGCAATGCTTACCACACTAGAAAAATCCTTACTTCTGCTCGTTACACTCGACATATATATAAATATTATATCATATATTAATTTTAGTTTAAAGTTTGTAACCCTACCTTATATTAAAGGCACCAAACAAAATTTTGGTATAGGTGTTCATAAAAACACCTAGTTGGGCCATTTGAGGTTGTCCGTCTGTGCGTCCGTCTGTCCGTCATCATGATAAGTCAAAAACAAAAAGAGATAGTGAATTGAAATTTGTTAACGTATTCTGAACATAAAAGGTTCGTAAATGAGCAAAATTGGTACATTGAGTACAATTGGGAGATCCATGACCCAACTTTTTAAATACAAAAGATAGACGAAAAGTTTAAATACAAAAAATGTTTATTTTTTTTTGAAATAAAAATTTTTGTTTGAAATATTTTTTCGTAAAATGTTTGAATTTGCCACAAGATCAAATTTAGCTTTAGTTTCTTATTGATTGCTATTTTCCAAACATCAAAAAAGCGTCAAAAAACAAAGGAAAATCTTTCATGCAAGGATTTTTAATATCAATTGTTTGAAATATTTTCTATGAATTTAAAAATAAAAAATAATTTCAATTTTTGTGTTCTTTTTAAATATAACATCTACACAATTTGTACATTATGAGTCGTAGTATCAATAAACTTGACTTATTTCAATTATATGTTCTTTCAAGAGGAAAAATGATGTTTCATTTAGTTTCAGTTAGAAACAATTTTATACTGTTTTATAAAAATATATTTTATATTTATGTCAACTACTTTTCACTCGCATCATATACAAAAAATAAACAAAATTAGTTTGATAAAATTATTATGTTGTTGATATTATTAAAGTGTACAAAACGTGAGCTTTCAATGTACACACAGAACGCTGTGTGTGTGTGTGTCTGTGTGTATATACACAACACAGGTTTTTTTTATTATCGTTTTGTAATATTTAGTCATCTCCTGTCGTCGTTTTGCGCTCTTTAAGTATTACAACACAAGCTCCCTGGGATATAATGCCCGTTAAGATTGTGTTAGTACATACCATATATCTAATAAATATATATATGGCTTAGTTATAATTTGTATAACAACGTTTTCTTCTAAAAAATTTTTGCAAAATGGAAAATATTCTTTTTCCGATCTCATAAATGATTGCTCCTACAAACTTCAAATCCACAAACATCCGATTTTAATTATTGTAATAAGATGATAATTAAATAAGAAAATACCATTTCCGACACGTGACAAAATCAGATATCCATTGTTCGACAATCTAAAAATTATGATAAATAGGAATGTTCCTTTTGTCGGACAAAAAACGTTTCGTTTTGTTCCATGTTTGGCAAAACAGTTTTTTTCGTTTGTTTGTATAAGATTTTTGAAATTGTGTGAGTCTATTTGCTGATTTTCTTTCATGAACTTCAAGTCACTCTCGAAATAAACATGTTTGTATAATATACATACGTTATTTTCTTGTCGTTGGGAAAATAGGAATTTAACTAAGTTTTGTTATTTTATGAATATGAATATCGAAAAATGGTTTTCAGTGCCAACAATCACTCATCAATTAGTCTTCAGCCCATCGAAACAATTAATTTTTGTGTTTTGGCGACGTTATCAACTAGTCTATGGACACCGACCTGTCGTATAAATACAAAGAAAACAATTTCTTGACTACTTGCCATATTCATTTGTACATATATGATATTAGATGCATCATGAAAAGACATGTAATAATAAAACCAGTCCATGTCTTTATAAGTTGTGTTAATGGTTTTATTTAGAAGAGTTTCAAAAGATTCACGCTTCACTGATTCAATGGATTAATAAAAGTACCAATTTATGTAGTGTAGTAGATAGAGTTTTATATACATATATAAAATTATTCTATCAAACTATTTCCTCGTTTTCTTTAAAATTGTTCATGCTGCTGATTATGGACGGATGGATGCAACAAACAAAAACAAAAATTATTTCATTTCAAAGAAATTTATGATGATAAACTAAAAACTATTTATTCATTTCTAATTAGTTTAATAAAGAATAGATTTGTCATCCATTTCTTCTTCGAACGCTTACAAAGAATACAAAAAGGCTAAGATACACTTGTTTATGCCCTTTAGCCTGATACCGTTCCGTAACTACAGCTATAGTAAATAAAAAATAATGAAACACCAGCTATCTGCCAGTGATAATTTCGTCAAAACCAGATCAGCCGTTTCGGGGATAATTAGGAACAAACTAAGGAACTTTATAGTCCTGTAAAGTGGGTGGTTCCAGGAAGTGAAAAATAATGTCAGAGTTTTTCCATATAATCGCGACTAATAGCTTGTGAAAATCTCGCCAAAATTGGCCCAAACTATGCAAAAGATTTGCCGAATCAAATAAATAGACAGACAGGAATAAATAAATAAAAAATGGGTTATTGATTTTGCTTTCTATAAAGATTTATGCATAATATATGCATATGCTTTTTCAAAGAAAGGGTCTGGCAAGCAGCTATGGTGATCTTGAAAAGAGTATGTTTGTGAAAAGTCTGAAAACCTAGCCCTAAGATTATCATTCGAAATAAAAATTGCAACAATGTAACTATTCTCTACCATTGTAAGATGGCTAATCCCAAACTTCGGTCTATTTAACCTCCAAGACTAAACAAGGAAGTTAAGCCGCATGATCTGCCATGAATGTAATGAATGATCTTTTGGTAAGGCACAGCATTCTTTTTATTTCAATTTTTTTAGTTAAAATTATAACTTAATGTTACATAGTTAATAATAATAGGAACTACATTCGTGTAGGTAAGAACATTTGTTATAATACATTGTTGTTATGGTATTTGTACCCATATTCATTGTATTTAGTATATAGAATGAATATGTATTGTACGCATAAAGTAAAGAGCAAGTAAATCCCTAACTAATTTACTAATGAGAAATTGTCCGCATTAAAATCTGTAGCGGTCTGAATGGTACACACACAATACCATACATAATATAGTGCGTATTATTATTATCCTTTGTGCTTGTTCAGTCAGAGGAAAATGTACCTGTTTCCATTTTTATTTATTTTATCTTTGTGGCTTAAAGCTTATTTCACATTATATTGAGATTAATAAATGTTTGAAGAAATTTTAAAATTCAGAAAAACATTCAATTGAATCCCATGAATTATCTATGAGCACTATTTTAAACTGTGTTAATTCTACATAATTACGCGAACTTCATTTGTGTATTTTCATGTATTTTTAATTATTTCGAAAATTTTTCTGTTAAAAAAAAAGTTTTTGAGAAATTTCAATTTTGGGGTCATGAGAAAAGACGATAATCTCATACACATTCCTTGTAATTTAAGCAGATATTATTGGATGTAGTTGTAGTATATAACAAAAGATTATGAATAATGATCTGTCATAGGAACGGAGATAAAACCCCATTATTACACCTTTTAGAGTTATTATTATAGAAGCTGACTGAAATATATTTTAATATAAAAATCAATAAAAAGCATGCATACTTAAATCAATTTTTAAAAAAATCAGTGTTTAATAAACGAAAAAAAAAAACTCAAAACTCTTTGAATTTACGCTTCAATATACCTGTCAATTTTGAATATCGAAATCCACTATCAGAGAAAATTGTAAATTAACCGTATGTTCAAAATTGGCATGTGATAAAAATTTGTCAATAAACGGTTCATTTTTTTAAAGGTAATTTTTACAGTTGTATAGACTATGACTTTAGCCGAAATGCTGACTAAGTGATAAGTAAGGCCTCTTAAATAAATTTCATTAAAAAATTCATCCTAAGATAGAAGCCGGACGAAAGTGGAAAGTCGGCGTTACCGACTACTCGCCCACTATCGGAACAAGTCTAGTTATTTCCTAAGTAAAAATTATAGCCAGGTAAAATGGAAACTTATTTACGAGCTCTAATTTATCTATTTCTTGTTTTCCAACCTAAAACTTTCAGTTTTCCAAGGGTGCCTTCGATTTTTCAGAATAATATTTTCATGCGAAATAACCTTTACAAAAAATTATATATGATTATTTTTCTTAAAAAAAGGAAAAAAAAAGCCCGTAAAACAATCTTCACAAAGAGAAAAAAGCGTGCTAACAACAAATAATGCGTATGTAAGTTGATAATATTTGCTACATTTGTGTTTGTTGTTCCTGCAATAATAATTCTTCATCACATCTCATAAACCCTACCTGAAAGAATATTAATAACAATAATAAAAGACAGCAAAAAAAAAAAAAAAAAAGAAAACTGAATGAATAAACACAAAACGTCATGCATCCACCTATATTTGTTAATAAACAAAAGGAAAAATGTCTCTATGTGAGTGAGTGAGTGTATCGTTGACGACCACTTCAAAGAGAAAATATATTTTTTGCATATCCATCTATGTATGTTTAATTCATTGTTGAAATTTGTTTTGTTAAAGAGTACACACGTAAACTTTTCCAACTTTTCTTCTTTTATTATAAAGTGTGAATGTATATGTAAATATTTGATCAAAAAATACAATTGACTATCTGAAAATATGAACACATAGCGCCTAAAGTTTATGGAACCTTGTGTCTTCAAAATTTTTTTATTCACTTAAGTTGTATGTATCCATCAATGGAACGAAATACTTTTTCTGGTACCATTACAAGTTTTCAAACCAGCTAACATTTAAACTTTTAACCAATTAATTTTTTCCATAAATATCGGTAAAACATAAATTTTAAAACCTTAATTTTCACTACTTAGTTGACTTTTATAGCGTGTGTTTCTTCATCTTTTTTTTTTTTAATTTTGAAGGATTTAAACCAGAAAAATATAAAATACACGAATTAAGAAAAATCATACTTTATAGCTTCATTTATTTTGAAATCATGAACAAAGAATGTACGGAGATGGGATTATACAAATGATTTCTTTTCATTTTTTTTGTGTGTGTTATACAGAATGGATTGTTGTTCATTTCTCTTTTGAAGTTTCTTTTAACACAGTATTTTCTTTCAACCTATATATTTCCGGTATTAATTTTTCAAATTTTTTATTTTATTTTTACTCTCTCCATATAATGCAAATTTAGAATAGGTAAGTAAATTTAATGAGAATGTAGAGTAGTAAGTTTTTATTATATTGATTCAGAAATGAAAAAATATTATACGATTTTATATTCATTGTTATCTTTTAAATTAAATGCCTATAGCGATATTTCTTAGAAAATAATTGAAGTCAAAGGTTTTTTGTAGTTTAAGTATTAAAATAATAAAATCTCACGAAAAACTTGAAATAAATTATAATTTATATTTTTTCATCTTAATTAATTTAGGAATATTAATTTGAAATAGTAAGATCGGCTTTGAAAACTCAATTCTTACCTTTTGGTCTCTTTTAAAGTGCAATTTCTTTAGCTTCTAAGTATATGTTTAAAATGTTTCGTTATAGCAATAAATTTATATAATTTGTAACTTGATTTTATTTTTAAAAAAATGTAGAAGGTAAGAGTTGTCTATATGTTTTTGGTTTTTTTAATATCTTTATATTACTCTATTAAAAATGGATTTGAGAATACAATTCATACCATATCCCGTAAATTACAACATGTCCATACAGAATATATTTCGTATTGGCTACATGATAAAATTGAAAAATAAAACACTTGATTACGTTAACAACACATAAAATGCAAAACATACAGAAATATTTTATTATTATTATTATTATTTTTTAGTATAAAAAAACAAAATTAATAAAATTTCTATTAATTTGTTTTGTATTTGCCTGTAACCATCCATGGGTACTACACCCTTGTACATAGCAACAATAGAAATAGAAATATACTGAAAATAATTTAATGTTTCCGAAATATATATAAGCATCTCAGAATTCGTTTTCAGAAGTTTTAGTGTGATATATACCAACACTAGTGTCGGTGCCAAATACAAATGCTACAAATATGCTTCGTATTCAGAAAATTTACTAAGGGTGAAATCTCCAATTTAGTTTTATAATATACTTTTCTATACAAAAATAACCAGCTCATTGGCCAAGTGAGTTTGCGGATCCGAATCCATGCAGCGACAGTTTGATCAATTTAAACAATAATAATATAAAATATAAATAAAAAATTAAGGGGTAGTAAATTGATCACACTATCGTCGCTTGAATAAGAACGATGTAACCAACTTCACCAACAATATAATAACAATATCAATTATATTGCTAGAAGACATATTTGCCCCTGTGCTAGAAGGCATATTTGCCTTTAATTGATGGAGTGTTTTAAAGTGGCTACAGAGGACCAAAACGTCTAGGTACAAAGAACGTGGTTACGGTTCCCCTCCTAATATACCCTACTAAAAAGTGATGTTTGTACGATTTTTAGAAAATTTGGTAGGCCAGTCACTTTAATTAGTAAGGCATGAAATTTACTGAATAGTTTAGGGAAAAATTATTATTAATATCAATATTAACAACTTTTTATTGTATCCCCAGCATTTCAGGTAATATCTCCAAATTTAACAACCTTTTTTATGCAAGCTACAAAGATGCGATTTTGTATTTGCAATGTGAAATAATCAGGAAGAAATTCGAAATATCTATCAGGAAGTAATATCAAGTCTTTGTAGAAGCTTTTCATATAATAATTGCATGAAGAGAAATCATCATTGTAAACTAATTGTTAATAAAGAATTGTTATTTAATTAAACTTTTGAAAACTAAACACTTCAAAAAAAATTGTGTTTTTTTACTATCCATGAATCAATTTTGACTAGATTGTATGCGTACAAGGAAGTCATATAGTGACCACAACAATTTTTTTTTTCAAATAATGTTATACATATATTAAATGGAAACAAAAACTAATTTAACGATAATAATAATTCAAAAACATAATTAATATTTATTCATTTTCAATGTAATTAAAATTTATATTCAAAATATTATTAATAAATACACAAAATACCAAATACAATATAACTAATTGCAGATAAATATACTATATTTTAGCTATTATATTATACATACCTACTAAATATATATATATAAAAGCTATAAGCCGATTAAAAATTTATATACGTAGACTAAATAACACATACAAAAAGCAGTCTATCTTTGTCTAATATCTCTATGTTTACACACAAAAATACCGAGGGAACAAATTCAAAAATAACAAACTAAAAAACTATAGAATTACAAGGTAAATAGATACAGGCTTTATTTCATTGACATATGCAAAAGACTCGAATTCTACTACCTTTTAGAACGCATACTACCTTTTTAGAACGATGGTTGCTAGGTTAAACAAGAGTTTACTTAATTTTTTGAATCAAGAACTATATATTTTATTATACGTTCTGTTTCTTACAAAGAAAATTAGACTTTCATCTAAAGATTTGAGTGTGTTAATGTATAGATAGTTTTAATATGCTCTGAGGAAAGATTATTGGACATATTTTATATAAAAGTAATTTTTTTTAATGAAAACTAAAGCTTTTTAAAAGTTTTATTCAAATAGACCTCGTTGGTTATCTAACAATCGAAGAACCGAGCTTTATGCAATTCTATTTACAAAATAAAAAACTAAAAGTCGATATTGCGATTTGATTTCATACAATACTTTGTACGAAGTTTTGAAGTAAAAAATTATCGATGAAAACTCAGACCATTTTCATAAATCTAAAGAAATTACAATGGGTTTTATTTACTATTACGATTGTCTTTTTTTTAAATTTTTCTAATAACAACAATGGTTGGAATAGGGAGAATCGTATAGATTTTCCAAAAAAAGGAGTAGCCGTGAGTTTCAAACTAGTGATATAAGTAAATAAAAGGTTAATGCACCTCTCTTAATTATATCTTTTCTAATTGTTACTGGACCAAACACTAAGTTTAAAAAAATAAGTGACTTTATATTTATAATATTAAAAGTATCACTGCTTTAATTACTATAATTTATAATTTGAATAATTAGTTAGACAGTCAATGCAGCTGCAAATAAATTACTTCTTTCAAATTTAATTCTAATAGATATTACATTTTATTAACAAATGAATGAAGGCTAGAAGATTAAATATTTTATTTATGTATTTCATTAAACATTTGGTACTATTAGTTACTAGTCGTCTTTAGTCGGTGATGATTATGATTATAATCATGATACCTCAACTATTACCAATGAAAATATGGTTTTAAATACATCTACCATAATATATTACATATGCAGTAGGAGTAAGGTTGTAGTCATATTTAAATAATCCCTAGCACATATAAAATATTATCATAGTCAAATTATTATAATACTTTAGCTTGATTATTCTGCGCTGATGTGTTAATAAGGAAGGGTTCATTTAATAATAGTATTCTACAGTATGTGATACAAATCAAAGGGATTAGTTATATTAATTTGTGCTACTATTTGTGTTTAAAAATTTTATTGAAATACAGTTATTGGATTCAATAGTTACATGGCATGGTTTTAAACTTTGGTTTTGGTGTTAATGTTGGTTTAACAAACACAGCGTGGTCGACTTTCTTCTAGAATTCGTAAACAATTTTTCATTCACAATCATAGATTGAAAGCTCTTCTTTCCTTTAAGCATCAGCTGCTCATAAGTTATAAATCTTTTTTCAAAAATTCTTCCTTGCAATTTATAAGGCATCCAATTTCTCCGATTTGAAAGACTCCCTTGGATTTCAATCTAACGTAAGCTTTCTGTCGAGTCATTTTCAATCATTCTGTAAGCTTTTCTGGTGTTTACCTCAGATCTACAGCAACAAATATTCCCACTTCTTTGTCTTTAAATTTGATATGAAAGTTCATTGTACATACATTCTTCCCAAACTAAAACTCAAAATTTTATCTAAAACTCAAAGCGTTATAATTGAATAATATTGATAGATGTTAAACCTATCTGAAATCCTTAAAATCCGCTATCAATATGCAGATCCACAAATGTCGGATATATCTTTTGAAATTTGTGTTTTGAATCTAAATTGTCCATAAAAAATATTTCAAACAAAATTTGTTTATTTTTAAAAAACAAAATTTCTTTTATCTCTTACGGTTTCAAAGAAACTTGCCGCATGGGTTATGGATCCAATAGATCTAAATGATGGATTTTGCCTAAAAACTAACGGGCCGTGAATCTGCATGGATGGTTACCAAGTTTCAAAAATTCAGATTAGTTCATAGCGTCCAATCGTATACATACAAATATATACACGCACGTATAGATTTTCAATAACGATTCCAATAAATTCTAGGACTATTTGAACAACTTCCCGTATACGGAAATCATTATTCAGTTAATTTGCAATCTGTTGATTCACATATAAGAGCGTTAAAATCAAAGTGACCACTGATTCATTACATTCACTGTATAGGTATGTTGGATAATACCACATGATACGATCATTAAGACTTATAATATTTACTGTTCGTTACTTACTTACTCATGAGAGTATTGAATTTTGAAAATAAAAATAAATAAAAAAAATATTTATATAAAGAGATATTTAATATATCAATTGGGAATAAATGATATCCAACCCTATATCTCATTCACATATTGAATAATGTAATATTCAGCATTAGAGAGTTGCTTGCTCTAACAACAACGTATAAAACTTATACATATATATGTATATACAATATATAAAGTAAAATACAATCCTTTATATAAAACCTTTACAGTTATTTAATTAGGGGTTAAATGCACGTATACAATCGGTTTATTTTCATTTTATACGTTGGTACCTTATATATGTACGTGTATCTATATATATATATATTCTATTAAATAATATTTTCTATATAATTAAACTTTCGACTCAATTTTCTATACAAATCCTATATTATAGTTAATTATATTATACATTTTAGTATTAAATTCTATATTCTCACGATGAATTTTAATTACATTCATGTATAAATATTTTTATTTTATTTTTTGCAAATTTTATAAAACTTATACATCTTTTGTTTTAAATATAAACATATTAAAAAAAGTTTTTAACAAAAAGTAACTAAAAACAGAAAATATTTATATAAAATTCTATGAATTTCGTTATTTCGAGCATCTAGTAGGTCAGAACTGTTTGGTATGAAACATGCTAAAATTTTGTTTGCGAATAAAAAGTTTATACAAATTAAATACAAAGTTTCAATGTAAAAAAGTTAAAGTACACGATTTATTTCATTTATTCTTCAAACAACAAATTACAGGTTTTATGGAAGAATTTGACCATTATTAAATTTAAATATTGTCATTTTGGACGCTTAACAATATACACACAGAAATAAAGTATTTTATAAATAAAACCCAGCTTTATGAATAAAACGATTAAAAAAAATATCCCATTTATATGAATTATTAAATATTTCGTGAAGCAAAAACTACTAATGGAAATTTCCATAAAAAAATATAATAACAAAATTTTCAGTAATTTACAAGTAGTGTTACACACAACATCATGATTCCTCTCCGTTGTAAAATAACCCAATGTTATGTACAGTAGCGCGTATAAAAATAATTACGAAGTATTAAAAATAATTATAACGCATAAAAAATGGAAAAATTACTTTACAAAAAAAAAAAGTTTTTATTATTATTATAATTTTTTTTTTGTGCATCCATATTTTTTTATTTAAAAATATTTTTTCATTCATTTAAAATAATTGACATCATTAATATAATAAAATAGCATCATCGCATCAGTACAAAAGAAGTTAGTAAGTAAGTAATAATCTGGTATAAAAGACGCGTCAGTCGAATGAACGAACGAAGATGATTCGAACGTTTTTGTTTCGATCAAAAACGACTTTAATGACTTTTGCATTAATTTTCATAGTTGTTACAATTTTCTATAGCATCAATCAAATACATGACAAACACTTACTTACAATTGTAGGGTGGCATATTATTCCCCTAATCCGTTCAAATTAGAGATGATGTCAGACAGATAGACTGACAAACAAACCAACCAAAGAAATTACATTCTATCTTTCGTATATACTTCATTCAATATGATAACAATATAATAAATACTCGACTACTACTACAAACACATTATTAATCTAATATAGTGGCGTGTGATACTGTGCTATACAATAAAGGCAAAAAATACGTATTGGAGTTTGAATAAAAATAAGAATTTCATTATTTAAAACCATATTATTGAGTTGGGGGTTGAGTGATTCGATACATAGGAAAAAAAAACCCATTTAATATCGTTTTTATTCTTTTAGTTATTTAACAATGTCATTAAAAAATATTATTAGTATTTATATCATTTTATGTGTATAAATATGGTATATGTACTTCAGTTATCATTTGTCAAAATTATCAGACATTAATCATTTCAATTATGCTTATAAATAATATTTTTCGTACAATGTAATTAGATTTATTTGAAAATTATCTTTATAACTTTTGTGAATAATTAATATAAATATTTAAAAAAAATATTTGTTTGAAAATGATAGATAAATTAACTGATCACTATTTAATAATTCAAAGAGCAATGAATTCCTTTAAAAAGCATTTTCCTTAATGTTTTCCAATTTTTACGCACAATCGCAGGATAAAATAATCAAAAGATTTTGGTATTTAGTATGAACAATATTGACATGAGAGCGAAGCGCTTATCTAAAAGTTTTACTCGAAAAAAACATTTCTAAATATAAAATTAAATTAGATTTTTACCTTTTTTTTTTTGGGGAAAACTGCTGAAAAAACCTCCGTTTTCCCTTTCATAACATTTGGATAAGTATTTTTACACACAGTGTTTTTTTTACTGTAATTTAAATGTAATTTTTTTTATTTCTGTATATTTTTCATTTTTATAATTGAAATATAAGTAAAAGTATTATAAAACTGCCAGCAAACAGCAAAGACTTTTACAAGCTTCCAAAAAGAGTCTAAATGTATATTTTACGAAAAATTTATATTAATGCCAACTGTTGACATTTTTACATCTGGGTCGTTATATCAGATTATTTCATTATTTGCCCTATATACGACCTACAAATGTCTAAATTTCTTCCCATTTTGATGTTTGTTCCGTTGAGCCAATTACTTAAACTTAATCATTTTCGAGTCAATTTTAATTCTATTTTTGAATTTTGTTATGCTATTGATTCTAGTTTCACATTTGTATAGTAAAAGAACAAATACAGTATCAGTCAACTACCCTATTGTATAATTAAAAATGTAACTGTTTCTGATTTAAGAATACAATTTTCAATTTTATTGCTTGTGTACTGTAGATATTTCTTTCACAAATAACTGATTGTCTTGTGCAGAGAAAAACCATTAAAAATAATCCCCAAATATTAATAAACAACGATAACAAATTGAATCACACCAATGTATAATAATAACTAACAAATACAATAGAAATAATATATAGAATTTACACTGAACGAACGAAGTGGTGTATAAATCCGTGAATGTAAATCATACGCTTGACTTACATGTTCAGATGACATTCCATTAAATAGTATAATGAATGTAGTAAGAAAACGATGAAGAACACGACAAGCTATTATAACCTGCAATAGATAAGATATGTATGAACGTAACGTTAATACTTAACATTTCCCGGTTTCCCGTTTCTATTCATTTATTTATATATGCGTTTATAACTCTCTGCACATATATTACAGGGTGGTTAATGTAATTGCATATTATAACCTGAATAAAACTGAGCTGATGTAACCTGAATAATACTGAATAAAATTATAAGATAAAATAAATTTTCCCGAAAAAATTTGTGATTTGTTTAAAAAACAAAATAAATAAAAGTTTTCTGATGTAGTTCCATCAAATCAATAACCATCATTATTGGTGTTTAATTAAAGGAAATTATAATTTTCTTTTGAGTAAATTTTCTTGTCCTTTGCGATATAAATACTCAAAATTATATTTCTCCTAATGATTGAAGGACTAAATTCTGAGTATTATTTGAAATAATTCCGGAATATCACAGTTCTGTTACGATTTTCAGATATTTCTGTCCAAATAAGGTTTCAGTTGATGGCTCAAAAATTACATAATCAATTGCAAAAACACTCGATTTTATTATTTTTGGTTACAAATTGCCTTTATATAAAAAATTTATCACAATTGGAAATAAAACATTGTTGAAAATTTTCAAAATATCTTAGAAAAAATAGAAAAATCCGAAAAAATTGTTCAAATTTTTTTTTTTTACCTTGTTTATAATTTTGATCTAATAGTTACTAGAATCCAAGAACCTTTGAAAAAAATTTCTCAACGGTTTTTCATAAACAACCTGTATATACAACCATATAATAACTACATTGGTTTGTATTACTTATACCATGGATCTTATATCCATAGGGATTTAAACACAATCCTCTCTAATTAGATATTTCTTACACTGTATATTGTATTCATGTAAGAATAAAAAATGTATTTTGTACTTTGTATGCGTATTTTAATATCCTTATTTAACATTTGAATATTAAAAACCAAATTTTCTTGTTAATAATATCAATTGAAATATTTGAATTTTCAAATATTTAAATATAAAATGCATTAAATGAAACGAAATTAGATACAATTTTTAGAGACTTTTTCCCATGTATTATGATTATATTCCAGGTAATGTCGCCAAGATATCTTTTAAATAGGGATGTTGACTTTATTTTTTGTATTTCTTCAATTGAATCGTCTTTATTTCATAAACAGTAAGCTGAAGATATTTTTTTAAAACTTCATGAAACTTTCGTTCGTATCAAGATTCTTCACTTGTACTTGAATTTTAACCATGAATTCGTAATAAATCGGATAATGTATTGACGTTTGATTACAGCTTTGTGAACAGAACAGATTTTTCTGAAAGTAAATTGTGTAGCTCGAGATTTCATGTCCGATGATGACAGGTTTCATGATTATATTTACACACTAAGATTTGGCTGCGCAAATTACTTGAGTGTGTCTCTTGAGATATTTTTAAGTATTTTGATTATAGTATTATATTAACCTTTGTTAAAAATTCTGCTAAATTTTGGTCACTCGATATCAAGCTTCTTAAAAGAGAAATATTTTGTTAATTCAAAAGAAAATCCTGTTATTTTTGTATTTTATCTATTCAACTGATCGTTCGTGACATAATTTATCATTCATACAAAAATTTATGTGACAAAATTATAGGAAAATATACTTTGAAAAAGGTTCTACAAATTCAGCATTAGTTTTACAGAAAAAAAGAAAAAAATAACACAATTAGCATTTAGCTTTACAAACCCGAATGTAAAAAAAAAACGTTTGACAAAAAATTATTTTCATTTACCTACATGTAATGCTCACAGCTGATACAGTTCACATAATTTCAAAAAAGTATATACTTTAAAAAAAAAAAATTGAAATATACATTAATGATTCTTTATAACAGTAATTCAGGTATAAATATTGTCGCTTCAAAACCCTAAGGCTATTAGACTTACTATATATATAATATATACACTCTAGTGTTTTGGCATAATATTGTACATGAATTGTGCGTTTTGTTATTTATTTTTGGTTCAATAAATCAGCATAATTTTAAGATATTGTTTATGTGCAAGGTACTAAAACAGCATGAACTGAAAACTTCTCCATCAAAGCAATTTTCTAAGAGTTAATTTTCTTAGCTAAAATTTAAATACACCTACTTGAAGTAGACACTTCTAAACGTACCAAATTTCACTTTCATCTTTGAGGCAAAACATTTGAAAATTGTCTGATAAAAATAGTATATGAATTACGTAGTTCCTATTCTTCAACTTTGGGAACTTTGGGAACTTTTTTAAGTTGATACAACTTTGGTATGAGATATTTTTCCCATAATTCAGTTCAATCATGTCGAGAGATAGTAGACACAAATCGTAGATAAGCCAAAGAGAGTACTTATACGATACGTTCATTTGTTATGTTAAATATTTATTTAAATTTATAAATTATTTTTAATTCCAAGTCTTGGATGTGAACTTAAGTATCAAACACCACAGGTTTTTATATTGATATAATTTGTGTAGCAATGAAATTTGAAATTTTGTAATTTTTATAAATAAAGTTATATATTTTTATCACAAAGCGAACAATTTTTTTGCTATGCTGCTTCACTTATATAAACATACAATAATACACTAAAAATAAAATAAAAATTTGCATTTTTATTTCAAACATTGTTAAATATATGTTTTTATAGTACTTTATATTTCCGGAACAATATTATATATTGTGCACAACCGGCTTAAAACAATTG
The DNA here is from genome assembly GCA_020423425.1 of Chrysopa pallens. Classification (NCBI taxonomy): domain Eukaryota; kingdom Metazoa; phylum Arthropoda; class Insecta; order Neuroptera; family Chrysopidae; genus Chrysopa; species Chrysopa pallens. The sequence goes on along the minus strand of CM035594.1, from coordinate 57,471,030 downwards.
TTTATTACAGTTAAAACTTATTTAAAATACATATAAAGCATTCGTATCTATTCATTACAAGTAACTTTGGCAAAAATTAAAGAAAAATCTTAGCAACTTACTGGCTACATTTAATTTCCATCAATCATAATTTTAAAATACTTATTACAGATACCTTAATATTAAGTTGGAACTGTCCAGACTGGTTTTTCTAATTTTCATTAGTTGAATACGCATGCGAGGCATAGGCCCTACTTTAGGCCGGAGTGCATCATCTGCAGACTACAGATTCATTGTTTCCTCTTTGTATAATAATCTCTCGTAATTTATGACACTCAAACCTATCGATAGCATAGGTAAATATAAAATTTGTATTTGCTTAAATAATGAAAAATACATAGGTTCAATGAATCCTATTGTATGATTTGTCATAGTCTAATACAAAAGCCAAAAAATATCGCTTGATTTTTACCAACATCCAATCTTCTATACAACGGCATGGAAAGAAGAAAACAATTGTGATATCAGTGGTTTAACTGTAAGCATAATATCTTGAATATAAAAAGATATTTCAAACAACAAACAGTAAGAAGATTTTGTTTTTAAAATGATAAATAAGAATGGCAAATAGATAACACATCCCACAATCGGTTGATATAACAACAGTAGTCATGTACTACTTACTACTCGTCTATATGATAATCTTTTCTAATATTTAATAATATTTTGTCTACCTATTTCTATTATTATTATTATTAATATTACCATATGAAGTAGTATTCAAATCATATCAAAGTATCAAGGAGATTTATTTTTTCTTTTAAAAAGAAAATTTATATCTATAATATACTCAGTACATCTATACATCTCAGTAGTCGGTGGAGGTTATTGCATTTATGTAGTCTAAGATATCTAAGCAGTGGATAGTACGCCTTTAAGGACACTTCCAATTTACGAAAATCTTTACTATAACTCTATTGTTCTTCCTGATGTCTTGATCAATTTTATTTAAAAATTATTATTAAAATTTTTTTTTTTCGTAAATAACTATTTCGACTTCAAGATAATCATCATTAGTATAAATTAGCTTATCACGAAATTAGTGATGTATCACGGAACTGTAGATAAATTAACATTAGGGATAATGAAATGTGATATATGAGTAAATATTCATGCGAACATAAAAGTATAAATAAAGATATGCCGATGCACTGAAAAGTGATTTTACAAGTATTCAGAATAAAAAAAAAATGAAATTTATACATTATTATTAAGTCTAGGCCTTACGAGTATTTTATGAATGCTAATGTTTAAAAATAGTTCAAATCAGAAATTTATTTTCCACCATATATCGATTAATTAAACAATTAACACAGTCACTTGATATTTTCGGTAATTATGGTTGTTATTTGTCATCTGCTATATAAATTAACTCGTATGATATTATCAATAATTTTCTCTTACTCAGTTTTATAACGTATACTTGTCACTGCTATGGACGTTTGAACTAATACACCATACAAGTTTCATTAAAATTATAAATGCATAGATTAAATATTTTGTTAACTTTGAATATTTTATTCCTTTTCATATTGTGTAGTATTTTTATAATATTTCCATATTTAAATTACTTTTAGATAAAAACTTTATTAAATGAATGTTATTATTATATTTTTTATTGTAAATACAAAGAATAAGTTCGTATTTATCTTAGAGTAAATCAAATCAAAACGCCTGCATATATTTTTATTCAAATAATATTAAATTGACTGTGCATTAAATCTGTTTACAAAACATGTCCACGTGTTATTTTATTATTCAAGAATAATGTAATCATATTGTAATGAAAGCGGCATTGGGTCGTATTTTTTCTTTAATCACTTGTGCAACGAATACTTTTGGTCTATAATACTATATTGGTATTAATAGTCCGAGCATTAAGTAATACAATTACTTTATACAAAAGACAAGAAAAGTAGTTCCTTTACTTGGATAAATGATTGGGATATTAATTTATGAACGTCAAAATCCTGAATCAAATAAAATACATTGATTGACAGAAATGAATTTGTCAAATTTAATAATTATTAATATATTTTTTAATCATGATTTTTTATCGTTCCTACTTTGTTAATTTTCTTAAAAATTTAAGAACAAAAGTTTTTAAAGCTGTGTGGCTTATAAAGAAAATTCATGACCCTGACCCCACAATGTAGCTCTGGGTCCTCGCTGACTCGTACGTATTGGATAAGAAAGTAACGTATGATTTCAAATTTTTTTAATTCCAATTTGTTTAATAAATAATAATATTTAACATTTAAATTAAACATAAAACAAAAATTAAATAAATTTAAAACAAAGGTAACCAACATGAATTACAACGCTTTATTTATATAGGATATAATTCAATTATACCACATCCATGTAGCTTTATCACCTGTTACCTGAATAAATATAGTAATCACTTAGTTTGAAACCTTTACTATAAATTGTCATGCTTGCAAACAAAGAACAAAATTTACTTAAAATTCGACAGAAAGTTTCTTATTATTAACTGCCGTATAATGACAACAAATAAAACTGTCAAAATTATGCCTCAATAATTTCCTATAGAATTGAATTTTCATCCATTTTAAATAGAATTGATTCTCGAATTAATAGTTTTATAGTCAACTAAATAAAATAAAAACACTTAAAAATATTTGTTGATTGTTAAATAAATACTTATATAAAACAGATATCCTTAATGTAGAAAAAACAAAGTACAAAAAATGTTTCAACAGATGTTTCAGACAGTATTACTTAATATATAATAGCAACTACGACTATATTTTGATACAATGAATATTATTTTAATATCACAACACAGTCAAATTATTTACCTAGTGGAGTGTGTTTCAAACAAACAAAAATATTTGTATAAACTAAAAGCATATAATATAGACCTATAACTCATTCATTTACGTATTTAATTTTTATTCTGTTGTCTATTTCCTTAGTTACTTATTAAAATACGTTTTGCATTTTGTTTGAAAATTAAATTGATGTGTTTGATTAAACTTAGGAAATCAAGCCGCCGCCGCGAGTTGTCAAATCCATTCAAGTCAATATGCTGTAGGCTATCATCGGTACAATATATACATTATTATTATTATTATTATTAAAGGGCGGTTTGTTAGTTCAATGGTGTGTATTCCCTTTTGGCTTTCTCAACTGGATGTGTATAATAAGTAGAATATGATGTTCAAAACCTGTTGAAAAGCATTAGAAATAACATTACATTCATTATTTGATTAAAGTAGTTAACATTATCCTTATAAGTCTCATTATTACAAAAAAATAACAAGGTGCTACTGTAGAGACTATACTTAATTGCAGATACTACGAAAATTTGTAGACTGTTTAAAGAAAATATTGTCACAATAATTTCAAAATACAACATGAAACCTTCATTACATAAAATTTTTTATTTATAACAATAAAATCTGTTGAAGACACTTTTAGCTTTATTTGGCCATAAAGCTATACCAAATAAATATCTCCTATGATATTTTATAAATATCTCCAAAATGTTCTTATGAACATATTTTACGAGAAAACACAAAATATTAGTAAAAATGCGAAAAATTAAATTAAATTTTTCTTTTTTGAAAGAAAGATGATTGAAAACAATCTTTAAGAGATTATGACTTAATCGTTATTGAATCAATTTGAATTTAATTTTCGAATTTTTTGTTGTATTCAATCTCACATTTTGATGCGTAAAATAGCAAATGTTTTTTTGCATTTTATCCCCATTAAACCTAATAAAAGAAATGCAGCGTTCATTGTATATCCAATAAACAACCAAATTATGTAGTTGGTACCTAGAGTATTACCTCCATGTTGTTTATGATAAATGAAGTATTCACAATTACTACGGTATTAAACATACATAGGTATACAATACCTTATCAAAATTAGTAATTAGTAATGAATTACATTGTGATTTAATTATTTAATATCTGTGAATTACAACTAATTAACCAATCTAATTATTCATGGGTTATTATAGAAAAATTATATTTTGGATTATAGTTGTATTGAAAATTTGATATAATAATCTGATATTTGTTTATAATTGGAAAATTGTTTATGGATATACGTATAATTATTATTTATGTATAATCCATTTCAAATTTGAAATATGGATTAATGGTGTTATTACTATTGTACAAAACAGGGCTTTCGAAAAATAGTTTTTTTCAAATATTTCAAGTAAAAAGGAATAATATCTCTCATATGACAAATTTATGGTGCTTCAGTAAGAGCTTCAAATTGATCCCAAAACACCTTTTTGTTGATTATGAATCATACAAAAGACAAATTTTTAAATTAAAAACTTCCATAAATAGTTTTCTTGTCATTAACTACCAATCGAAAGCAATGATAATCATAGTCTTAGCTAAAATATTAATACGTTGGCACTGACTTCAAAAACTAATTGAAAGCAACGAAGTTATTTATATAAATTATTTGTTAGTTCTCAATTCATTTTTAAAATCGGCTATTTTTTCGGAAACTAACAGCTTTTATTTTTAGTAAGTTTTTAAAAAGATGGTCTGAAAAAGTTTTCTTAGGATATCTACCTTTTGTTGTGGAATACTGTTATGTATTTAGCGTCAAACACGTTCAGTACCTGGGTCCTTTGACAGCCGCAGTGTCATTAGGCCTTAAAATTGTGTGAAATTCCTGATATCGAGGCCCCCTTGTTTGCCGGGTCATAATCTTTATAAATGAAGGCCTATGTATCTATTATTGATGTACACAAAGGCTTACTTAACGTTTAATATAATATAATATAAAAGGATATTTTTTTAACATTGTAAATAGAGTTAAAATAATTATTCTTCAACTCATTATTTTCAACTCGAATGAATATATAAAAGATAGAATCAGTAAATTCAATTATTATAATTAATGTAAAATTTCAATAAACGATAAAAGAATAATATTAAAATGAATTCATTCGCCATAAATATGTTTTTTTTTTTTTTATCAAAACTGTTGACTTAATTTTAAAATTCAAAGACCTTTTACGTTTCTTATTAATATGGTATGTATACTTTTCTTTATTTTTTCTGAATATTTAATCTTTACTTTTGTACGTATATCTACTTCTTTATTTTATTTTTTATTTTTTCATATGAATTCTTATCTTTGATCCAATATCAACAGCTAATTTAATATTTATTATCTTCAAATTTAATTTTCTATTCAAATTCATATAAGAATGTAACATTTATAAAAGAATACATAAATCAAATATTTATATTTCAAAGAAAACATAAAAATGATGTTGATATGTTCTCATTGAAAAAAAAAATATTTTATAGATTATGTAAATCAATTCATTATTAGAAATTATATAACATTTTAATAACAAGAAAGAAGAATAAAAAATGGTGAGGATTCTTAAATTTTTATATGTACTTTTAACAGATTAGAAAATTTTTTTGTACATTTATAATAAAAATAGTTCAGCACTAAATTTGGGAAAAGTTAATTTTTCTCTTTTTGGAATATGTTTAGTTGTTTTTTTTTTTAACTGAAACCGTGTTTTCACTAAAATTTGAATACTTTTTCTAGTTGCATATATCAGGTTACTGTTTAAAATTTGTAATTATTTTGTTAAAAAAACTCTATTTAAATTTTTTTTAGAAAAACTAATTTTTGAAAATACTCAGTCACACATATTAATATATTTCAATTGTTTATAATGTGCTTTTGTTGAGTGATCGATCATAATGTTGAGTTTAAAATTCGAAAAATTAAATAAATACAAAGAAAAATTGAAATTTTTGTATTTTTAAACCAAATTTGCAATAAATTTTTAATAAGAATTATTAAATTCTTTGAAGAGACGAATTTCTAAGAATATCCCTCAAATAAGTTTCACTTAATTTTAGAATTATTTTATCACCTATGATTTAAGTCTTAAGTCTTTACACATGTGTATGTCCGCGTATTTTGGGACGCTGGGGCTAAGTTCAAAATTTTGAAAAGAATTCTCTATTTTAGTTCACTTTCATAAAAGTTTCCAGGTTCATTGTAATGTCCTTGGATTAGTTTGGACTTTTGATTCTTTGAAAAACAAACGATCTATCTCATTAGTTTATTGATATCCGACATTATACCAATATGTTAAAAACAAAGAGTTAACGGGTCCATGTTATAGTAAACTACTCTTTCTCTAAAATCATTATATCTACCTTATATAATAAAAGAAAATATATTTTCCATGTATATATAATACAATTAAACTATTCTAGTGGAAATATTAATTTCCTTTCCTTTCTTCAATTTTCTTTATAATTTATATATGAAATTATTATAAAATAAAAAATTAAAAAAAGAATACACTTAATATAAAAACGAACAAATGATTTTTGCATAAACTATATTTTTTAGAGCTTTAATAATATGTTTGTTTTTTATCAAATGGAAAATGTTTCAAACGTTAATTTAAAATAATTTGAAAATATTTTTCATATAGTGAGTCGATTCTACGAATATTTAATATGAAGAATGAATGTATAAAATATGTATAATATTATTTAAATAGTAATTAATATGAAAATATAAATTAATTAAATATTGTTATAAATTAGCAAACTTATATTTATAAACTATTCTTCTACAAAGAAAATGTTATTACTTATAATTGACATCGACTGCTTAAAACTTTTTGAAATTGAGGCTTGGAAATGTTCGATTTTTTCCTTAAGTATTTGAATCTGGTAATCTTATAATAATATGAATCCAATAACTGCAGCTCTTCTACATTTCTGTTAATTTTACTAATTATATCATTTGTTGATATTGTTATTACGAATATTATGTGAGAAGCAATTTTTTTTTGATAAAAATACGAAGCAATTGTCTAATGAAAATATTCAAATTTAAAAATCGTTGTTAGTATTTAAAAAATTAGATTTTATATTATATTATAGTGTTTAATGTAACCACATCTGTTCAGTATTACCTATCATTATTGTCAAATATATTTTAAATCCACAAAATATATTATATATTGTGATTATACGCCATTTGGAAATATTAGTTATTACTTGGATCCTTTGTTCTATACGTAGGTATATTTTGCTGCTGGATATCCGTAAAAATTGAAGTTTGATGTGTAAATCGTAAAAATCAGTGTTATTTTATCAGAAATAACAGTAGTAAACCTGTAACTTATCTAACAATTAGTTTAAAATACAGCAACAACAAAACTCCACCAAACAGAAACATACCGAATACAATTAATAAAGAGTCCTTCAATAAAATGTGGAGACAAGTATTTATTGACTCATATTTAGTTAAAATTATAATTATAACGTTTTTAATAATTTGATTTTTAGTATAAAGTATAGGTATTCTTTATTAATTAAAGCGTTTTTATTTGATCGAATTTTGTTAAAAAAAGCAATAAGAAGACATCTCTTTGTAATGTTAATCATAAACACTTGATTTAAGGAAACAAGTTCGTTGTTGTTTATTCTTAAGATTAACTATACAAAGTTGTTTTTTTTTTAACCTAAAGTGTAGACAATTAAATTAGAATTGATACGTCCATTTTCTATAGACATAGTTACTATCTGTATTGTGAAAACCTGTAAGTTAAACTTTATACATCTTTGTCAACTTAAATTAACATTAAATATACACTAGATAAGATACAAACACTCACACATAGTTAAAGCCATGCGGCATAATACACGTACGAACAGTATCAAATTCATATTATGATGAAATTAGTTGAATAATAAGACAAACTAGAATGTTTTTACACGTAACAGCACGTTTTAGTTTTTAAATTTCGTGACTGTCATCGTTTTTATAAACCATTCCTTTCGATACGCCTTCGCATAATTTTTATTGATTTCATATAAGCTGAAAAACTTTGAATCCAACCAAATCCGTCCGCCCGCCTGCCATTAAGATAACTCAAAAACGAATACTGTGTTTAAGTTCGTGATTAAACAAAATCAGTCCAATGGGTTCAATTGACCTATGACTCAATTTCTGAACCATAAGAGAAACAAGAAAAATTCAATTAAATGTTATGAAAATAAACATTTTTTGTTCAAAACATGTTTTCTAAAAACGTTTGGATTCGCCACAATTTGAGTTCCCTATTTTGCTAATAAACATACACTGTTGCAATATTATATGTATATCCACACAATTAACTCTGTCAGTTGTGATATTCACTTGTTGTAGTGAGTAAATTTCCTTAGATACATAACTATACTGTTTCGGCAATTTTTATATATGGCAACTAGCGATCTTGGTGATTGAATAACTCTAATAATTAAATAAAGATAGATTTAATACATTTCCAGATTAGATAAAGACATATGTTTATGTAACAGTTATATATAGTGGACACTACAGTATAAGATATTGTCCTGATATTGTTTCATAATGACTATCATATAGTTTGAAAATCTTATATAACATGCCCCTAAACTTTTGTTGACTTTACTTAATTGATAAAGTGAAATAGAATGAACTGAAAATATATCCTTTCCTACCTTCAGGGTGGAATCAAGTGGTAACCAATAACCATTTAGTTATGTTCAAACGCTAGCATAACTAATAGCAGTTTATCTCATTCGATAACGAAGCCAAAACGGCATTTTCTTTCATTACACAAAACAAGGCATTTGTTATTAAAAAATTTAAATTTTCCTATTTGTCTAAACTATTTAATTTCCAGATTGATTTTAAAAAAACCTCGTATTCCTAACTTGTATAGAAAACGTTGGTATTTACGGGCCTTTTTTCCTAGACGAAATGGTGGATGCAATTGACAAATTAAGAGTTCTTTTCTCTTCTACTTATGTTATTTTATTTGAGATTATAAACACCGTATATTTCTAGAATGTAAATAAAAAAGTTGGTATTTTGGAGATTTTACTGATAGAGGAGTGGGTAAAATTTGTATAAACACTGTATGGTAAATGACCTTAAAGTAATAAACAATGTGTACCAAATTTCATCAAAATCGAACAAACTGTATCTTTGTAATCTTCAAGTAGATGATGAAATAGATATTGAACACTTAGCATTGTTTTCCTTTTTCGATACCTTTACTTCTTTGAAATCAAACATAAAGGTATGAAGGTATATTCAATACAGTATAGTACTTGTATTATCTATAAACTCCATATTCAGGTATGTCAAAAATTTAACCAAAGTAGTAATTAGTGGGTTACATCTACGATCACAACGGGTTACTCCTCAGCTGAAAATACTCTACATAAGTCTCTCCAATCACTTAAAAAGAATTATTAATCTTAGAATTAATTCCTTTTTCTTTATTTACTTCCGTTTTCTATTCACTTATAGTTATTTATTTCCAAACTAGTACAAAATATTTGGATAAATTGATTTTCATACACTGTATCGCGTGACCAGACAGGATACTTGAAACTTCAATACCAAAAAACCATCTTGTCGTAATCATCAACATCTAATATGTGAAACAATTTATATGTCCATTGATTACTAGTACTTTCTATCCTAGTAACGAGTAGTTTCACCAGTTTCTCATGTTACATTAGTATAAGTGTGTATACGTAACGAGTAGCTTGACCCTAATAACGTTACTTATTTAACTACACCCAAGTATATCTTTGTGAATTGTAGTATTATTATTGGTTACATCATCAAACAATTAAGATAAAGAATGTATATAGATTCGAATTGAATTCGATTTAATTATATAATTCCATTGTTTTTAGGAAATATTCAGTTTAAATTGGTTACAGCAGATGGTTATTATGGGTATATTGGATAAAATTTAATTTTAATATATTTTCGAAAACTTTAATTATTGAATGAGACGATAAAATAAAATGAGATAAAATTTATAATATTATTTTTTTATCAATAACAAATTTTGTGTCCCATTATTAGTAGAAAAATTTTCTAATGTTAGACCTTTAATTTTATTAGGTTAAAATATTTCGATTGTAAAAAAATTATTACAGGCATAAATGTGTTTTCTAAAATCTAATTAGGTCTAGTGACCAAAATACAAAAAACAAAAACAAAAAACAAAAAAAAGCAAAACAAAACAAAACATCAATGATTTTTTTTTTAAATTGACTGCAAAAATGATAATATTTAAAATATATCTCCTCCAATTTTTCAAAGTATTTATTTTTCAATATTTTTCTACTTTAAAAGAAAGTATAAATTATTCTACTTTTTATTTTTTAGTAGTTTTTATTTTTTATAAATGATAAAAGTAAATCTCTAAACTATACAAATATAAGTAAGATAAAATAAAAATAAAAATCGATCTGTGTATTTTCTGACTTATTTTTGTGTGTATTCTATATTAAAACATATTTTGGGATTTAAGAGATGGCACAAATGCGATACGTTAATAGAGATTGTGTAGTTTTCCTCTTTTTATTCATATGTGAGAAAAAACAAAACTACCTGTAAGACAAAACAAAACAAGAAAAATTATTAACTAAAATAAATATTTATTTAGTTTGAAGCTTAGTTACGTTTCGTGACTTTAATATTTATTATAATATGTGTAGTACCTACGTACACACATAAATTTCAACTCCATTAGTATATAATAAATATCTTATTCACTATTAGATATTTAAGTGGAATGTTTTAACGTACACAACACGTAAATCAATCATGCACACAAATATAAAAATCAAATTATTAAAAAAAAAAAAAAATGGATATAACCAAATTAAAACTTTTATATTTTTGATATCTCTGTTACCTCTATATACATATTGATTGGTTGACTAAAATGGATAGCTTTGATAATATTGGTGCTTATTTATTTGATACTTATTTCACTCTAGTGCAAATACTGAAACTTTAAAAATAATAGTGAATATCGAAAAAAAAAATCATGAAATATTTAATGTAATTCATAATTATATTTAAAAAGAGATTTTCACCAATAAATATCATCGTTAAAATAGTTAGATAATTCCTTTTATTTTCTCAACATGAGTTGATTTAAAGCAGCTTATCGATTTTAGGAATCAATATAAGAGTTGATAAAGATTTTTATATAAACTAACCACTATTTGATACTTGTCGATAACATTGAGTCCACAAAATCTTAATATACTTCACATATATACAATAAGAGTACATTAGTTTTAGTGTATATGGTTTTTAAAGCTAGAAGGAAAATATCGTCTCTCCAGCCATCATCAAGAAAGCTCTATACGAAAAGAGATAGTGATTTGTAATTTTGGTGACACATTTTAGACAATATGAAAGAGTTTAAGTTAAGAATACGCAAAATCGGTCCACTGAGTCCAGTTGTTCAATGACTTAACTTTTGAACCATAAAAGTTCGAAAAAGTAATTCAAAGCAAAAAAAAAAAATGTTTCTGTTTTTAAAACAAACCACTTTTGTTTGACACAAATACTTGTTTGGATATTTAAAATTATGCGGTCAAGATTATTACGTAATGAATATGCAGGACCAAACGAAGATATAATTTATTACTATGGACAGATAATTTGTCTCAAAAATAAAATTTGCTCTGATATATTTCTCATTTACTTTATAAATCAAATAACATGAAATACTTACTAGTTTATAACACTGTGTTAATTTACCTATATTCTGATTTAAATACAAAAATTTTATATTTCTTTTTTTTGTAAATGGTTATCAAAGTAATATCGAATTGAAATGAAATAATTATAGAAAGTGGTCTATAATTATGTATCTAATTCTTTAAAATTTTTGTTTATACGAATTTATATACCGAAATATATTTTATTATAATTAAATTGAACATAGAAGACATGTGAGTATTTAATATCATATTACTTTATTTTTATAATAACTACACATTTTTCATGATATATTAGGATGATTTATGTGTACATTATAAACGAATACGGTAGCTGCTACCAGCTAGGTAATATAATGTGATGTCCGATTATAAATATTTTATTATTAATATATCATAATATTATATATATTATTATTTGTGATAGTTTTTACATGTAGCGTGTTTTATTTATTATTTTTTTATGAAGCGTGAACATACAAATGGTATATTGATAAGGTCTAATTACTAAATAATCTGATCTTTTATATTCCGTTTTTTTATTAATATTTCTAATAATTGTATTCCCAGTAATTTATCACCTAGTATAAATTGTATTGTCTGTATTTCCTGTCTAGATTAACCATTGTGAAAGTTGATCACTGTTCAAAAGTAAAATAGTGTAAAGGAAACTTCTTTGTTTCAACTAACACAATGAAAATGACACGTTTTTATTGAATTATCGCTATAAAACTCCAACTGAAAATTAAGACATTAAATAAATACAATTATTTATGAAAATAAATAATAAAAACGTTTTTATAATTCAAAATTTCACCATGAAAAAACAACCACTCTATGAAGGTTTTGGGGCCACTGATCACGAATCCAATTTTTAAAAATAACTAGGGATAGTTGTAATCCCATTATAACCACCCCTAGAAGAGATATGGAAATTTATTTTTTAAATCTTGAAATTCGTCGCCGAAATTGTCTCGGGAATCGTCTCTTAAAAATACTTAAAAATTAAAGATACTTAAAAATTACGAAATTTGCGAACGTTCAAACATAAAAAATCACTTGAGGTGGTTTTTTTAAAGGGTTACAACTTTCTTTAATTGCTGTTGAACATTGGATTCGTGATCAGTGACTCCGAAAATTTCTCGAGAGATGATTTTCGTGGTGAAAATTTGAATTGTATACTGGGTGGGATAACTACCTTAACTATTTCAATTTTCGTAGTTATTTCATAGGGTAGTAGTGATAAAAGTTTCTGAATTTCTACTAAACACATACAAACACGAATTTTCAAAAGCGGAGGTGTTCCACCTCTTGTCCACATTCTTCGATTGAATAATGTAGGCCAAATTTTATTTTAAAATGGGAAAAATATCGATACTTAGATTACGTTTAAAATATAACAATAAATGGGCATTAACATATTAGTCTTTAAAATATTTATTTTAAAATTATCGTTTACTTGTTGTATTTTATCGGGTTTTATGATAAAAAATTTTATGTTGTTTATATTGCTAATAGATTATATTGATATTATGTTCATAGTATCGCAGTTGTGGTATTTGGGAAATAAATAAATACATGGTATCAGGTATAATATGGAAATTCCTGGAAAATTTATAATAATTTACCTTGCGTATTATCAAAATTATTTCCCTTCTGAAAACCAAACAAGCGACTACAGACCGATCACTTGAATTAACCAGCTGTTTAATACAACAAATAAAATACATGATTAGAAAAGTGGATAATATCAACACCAATTACTGCTGCATTTCCTCAATTTTCTAACTTAAATAATAACATTTCCCCATTTAAATATAGTAAACCAAAACATAAAATAATATTTGATAACAACTCTATTTGAAACAGGAATCTATTTTAATTTATTTACATTATCTGATATTTCATACAAAATAAATTCAGATTACATGGAAACGATTTGGTGGGCTTTAAAAACGAATATTATGAAAATTAATGTATAGAGACCTTTTATTTAAAAAAAAAACAATCATATATGAAATTACAAATAACTGCGGTGGTAATCACACTTGTTACAAAATCATCTATTTGTAAACAGGGTGTTTCTGAGATATTGGTGTTGATGAAAACAAATGAAGATAACTAGTAAGAGAGTTTAGATACCCGATATATTATTGAAAGTCATTGATTGGATTATTTTAAATTAGCATTCATAAAAATACTAGAAACATCTGACCAATACAGATATAAATGTATAATACCTGTTTAATAATAATACGTAATGTATGTTAATTACCTGTTTAATATTATAACATATAGATTATTTAGATTAGGAATACTATTACGTCAAGAACAGGAAAAAATATCAATTTCATTGCAGAGTAACAGATTCTTTAGGCAGATAAATACTAAAAAAGATTAAGTTAGTGAATAGGTTCAAATATCTAGAATAATTAGTTGATTGCAATCAAATCAAAGCATCAAATTCGGTCATTATAAATTTTATTAGAAAAACTGCAAGCCAAATTTGACTTTTAGATTGGCCACTTTTGTAAATATTACTTTTCATTTTGTCACGTAAATATGGAACTGACACAACAGCGAGAATACATAAGAACAAGAAATTATTTAACATTTTATTCTTAATTAGATTATAATCACAAATTGTGTATTGAAATACACACAATGAAACAATTTGATATTTTATGTGATGTGTTAAATAATTAGCCACACAAAGTTGATACCTATGGGATTTGTTTCCATTAAAAAGTAATTAATTTTTTATACAACTAAAGAAATAGAATTAAAAAGTGGCATAGTCCTGGTCTCATCTCAGTGAAAGATTTGAGAATTCCTTGTTCCATGAATATGCCTTGTTCCAATGTATTCCTCCATCAATACGTAATAAATTCTCTATATACATAACTCTGTATATACGTCCGAGTATATTAAACGTAATTATATATGCTCGAATAATAATAATGTTCGAATATCAATATGTCAATCAAACTAACAGTGTCCGCATGCAATAATATAACTGAATACAGCTAGGAGAAATAACACTTTATCTGAATGTGGGTGTTGATATTGGTGTGTTTATGTTTATGTGTGTGTGTATGTTTGTATATAGAATATACATTGTATATACAAACATACACACTTGTATACAAAACTAATCTGTAATTCATGTGTTCATAAATACAGATATGTCTATTCGTCCATAATATCAAAATATGTACCGGAATGATAATTATTATTTGATGAATTATGACATTTATTCAATCATTAATTTCTATGAGTGGCTAAAAATATTAGTAGTAATTTTCTTTTTCTCTTAGGAAATTCAAACGTTAAATCACAAAATTAAAATCAAATTTAATGTCTTTTTTTTCTTCCAAGTTTTTGTATTTGTAAAATTATTTGTACACTCTTTCCATTTTAATGTGAACCATGATTACAAAGCATCCCACGATATTTTTAATTATTATATAATTATTAAAATAACTCACTTAAAAAATAAATAAAAATTTTAAAGTAAAAGGTTGACGAGGAAATTCATCGACTAAGTCATATCATCTGATTTATCTGACGCCAAAGTATGAGCCCCACTCCCATGAAATCAAAGGACGGAGTTTAAAAATTTTGCGATCACCTCAAACAAATTTTTAGTACCTAGTCAGTTATGATGATAAGCTCTCATTTTACAAAGCTTTTATTTTTAGAAAAATGTCCTGAAGTCGTAATATATTTTCCATTATGTCCACCCAGGGTAAAGAAAAAATTTTAGATTTTCGTAATAACAAAATTATTGTTTACATCCGGTATAAGTAATATTTACCACATACAATAGATAGTTTATATCATACATATATATAGATTTATTTGTGCATGTATTCACATTTATGGTTGTCATTTTGACTAACCATGGTTCAAATAATTTGATGCTATTCTAATTAATAATATCTAGCCGTAACTAAACAAACTAGCTTAGTCATTCTCACTCAATTCATTTCCACATTCATATGTTGGGGGTGATTGATTTTGACTCGATCAAACAAAAATAAATGCTTTTGTTTGGAATCAATTTATAAAGGATAATACTTACATTCATAGTGTAAATAATTGTAATTTTTTTGTCTAATTGTTACGTATATTACAATTACTGATTCATGGAGGCAATATTCAATAGAATCTGTTTATTGGTACATCGCATGACTAATCATTATCTATTTGGGTGCATTATCAAACGCATAGTTTAAAAGAGTATTAGTTTCCTTGTTGGATATTCTTACCTCTCCTTGATTTAAATATACGATTTTGCATTTCGTTTGTTTATGCATACTTATGTATCTATGTACTTTCCGCTGTAACTCTATAACGGATTTTTCGATTTTGATGAAATATGATACATTTATCACATTCACAATTTTTGGAATTGGCTGTGGAAATTTGGCTAAACCTCTCCCCTTGGGTAAAATCTCCAAAAGTATTACCTTTTCCTTCAGAAACTTTTTCTATTCGTCTTTTTCTATTCTTTCATCACACGGTTTGTTTACATTCTAGGAATTTTTGAAGAAGATCTACAAAATTTTATGTTCTTTCTTGCTAGAAACTATGCAAAATAATGTTTTTTTAGAAATTTTTAGAGAAAGTAATAAATGAAAGTAAAATTATTATATATTATTTAGCCCCACACTGTTTTAATATGAATAGATGAAGGAATAGATAAAAATATGTCAAATAAACGCTAATCAAATATATGTTTTCTTAAGGAAGCGAATTCCTATACGAATAATAATTCATCAAAACAAATATGGATGAAGTTGTGTGGTAGTCCTTGAAACGTCGAAGAAACAATCCAGATAGATACTGACACAGCTATCTTTAGTATATCCAGAGATTTAAAACTTATAATTCCTCCTTCAACTTTAATCATACCCATTTTTTAATGCAAAAACAATTTCTTTTACATAATTTATTGTCATAAGAGCACAAAAAATAGAAATGCATGAAATAAATGCTGTAGTTAAAAATAAGTGCAACCAAATTCCGTATCAAAAAAACCCTGTTCGATCTATAGTGTTTTTTCTCAGAATTTTTTAATTAATTAAATACTACATTTAAATACTACAAGATTCAGTTTTGTTTTCAATAGTTTGCGAATAATTATCCCGGCTTAATCATTTTCATGTCAGGTCTAAAAGGAAAAGTAAAATTGAATCTGCTGAATAAATTAGAATTAATCGAAAGGTTATAAACTCCTTTATGTGGACAAACAAAAATATTGAATTTAATTGTTTAATTTATTTTTTGTGTTTACACTTATTTATTTAATAAACGACCCTGTCTTTCTTCCATCCGACAAACCACACCCCTGTTTGATAGTGTTAAAAAAATAAAATAAAATAAAAACCTATTGTTCAAATGTTTGGGTACGTACTTTATATATATGTAACCCTGTTTTGAATTTTTTTCTTTGTATCTTTTTTTTCTCTTCAACTTGTGTTACATGACAACATATCCTTCCGCCTTTTCCTCTATACAAAAGATAGATATGTTCACGACCAACGTGCTTATAAATTGAAACCAAGTGGTGAATATTTTTTAATCAAAGTTACTATGTTAGTTATTATATAAGTGAAGTTAACTACTACGATTGTATTTTGGTTGGATTGATTCATTTATTAGAGGTATAGGGTGTGTCTCTTTTTTTTCAAACACACAAATTACTTCAGATTCAATTCGATGACAAACATCAATCTTAAAAAATTAAAATATTAGTCGATTATAGCTTCTTTTTGGAAACTTTCACAGTAAAAATAATCAATTGCTGATTTTGAATCATTTTGCTGATTTATTTTCAGTTTTCTCTGGCCATAAACAAAGTTTCCTTATAGAATAAAAATTAAATAACAAAAGTGCGTAATAAAAACTAGACACATAAAAAAAATTAACTTCAGATGATCCTTGTAAAACGATTTTGACCAAACTTGGTTTTTTAATGATAATATGGATGTTATTTTATATTGCATAAAAAGAAGTTTTTAACCTTTTTAAGTTGTTTTAAGGAAAAATTACTTCTTAAGTAGTTAATTTTTTTCTGTGTGCGTTTAATTTTTAGTATTTAATACTGTTATTATTACTGTTGTTACTAACTTTATTTCATTTTGAGAAGAGAGTGTGGCTTACTGTACTTGTATATATATATTCGACTTTAGGTTTCGTAGTATATACTATTGAATCAAATACCAAAAACTCAATTCATCACAACAGACATATGTCATACTAGACAAGATAAATTACTATGAAACATTTCAACTACTTAACTTGATAAAGATTAAAAATTGTACACTAAAATAATACTACAGTTAGTATTTACTAGTGAAACTTTATACTATACTTCAATTTATATTTAATATGATTTTATATTTTATCTATTGTTGAGATTCACTTCATTTAATTATTTCTATTCAATCAAATATGATTTTCATTTTTTTTTTTGTATGATTGAACGACATGGAAAAAAATAAATAGAAGATTGTATGCTATGGTTTGGGAAGGGGGTTGGGTTGGATTTATATTCATATCATACATTATTTAAATCCGATCCAAAATAAAGTTCCAACATTATGTAATTAGAACGATTATTATACAATTCTCAAATATTACAATACTCTTGTCGCTTTAGAGATATCTTGGTGACGGACTGATGGGCAGAGACTTAAATATACATAATTAAATTATAGATAAGCACTCCTAAACCAAAATTTTTTGTGATCAATATTTTCTAACGTTACTTAAATTAGACTTAAAAATAATATCCTATTATGTATATGTCGAGTATAAAAATTAAACAGTAGCTGTGAGCAGAATTTTTAGATTGATGTGTTATCGTTTTAACTACTTTTACCTATTTGAAGCTTAGTTTAAGAAGTCAAATAAAAATCATTTTTCAATCGTATGTATTTTTGTTTTGAACTCAACTAGTTGTACCATCATTTCAATAAGAAAAATATTTAAAAAAAAAAAAACAATAATATATATAATAAGAGAATTTCCATAACAAATCAAAAAATTCGGTCAAGTATAAAACATATTTACTTGTATGAATATATTCAGGGTTTTATAAATCAACATACACTTGTAATGTCATCTACGAAGAAGTTTTATTTAGCATTGATCTTCAGAACTTAAATGGATCTATACGCTGTCTTCTTAGATATCTTCTTTCCAACAGTATAGTATATTGAAATTGGTCCACGTGAAAAATATAACACTGAACAAACATAATTCAATTTGGATACATCCTCTCAATACAGTTTTAAAAAAAAATACATAAGTGATTAAAAATATAAACGGTCACTAATAATTTTGAATAATACTTGGAAATAATACTTTCCGGGAAGTAATCTTGGGAAAAGTAAAAACCAGGAGTATGATGCGCAAAAGGTAATTGTAAAGTCTAAAGATGAACTTAAACTCTTCTTTGTAAGTAATAGATTTTTTTTTTCCAAAATGTATAATCATTTTGTCAAAAACAAAAGTCTTATCGTGTTATGCAATAACCTTTTGAAAATATATTTTCTTACGGAATTACGGAACCCTTTTGAAAGTATAGGAAATAACATAACACACAGTATAGAAAAATTGTAAAAGAATAATATCATCATCTACATATACATAGTCAGTCTACAAACTAGACGACATATGACGAAGGAAGAACATAAACACAAAAATATATAAGCAAGTAATAAAGTAGTGAACGACATCGTATGAACAATACCTATTTACTACAAACACACAAGAATGCGAGTTGATGTGTTTAGTGTGTAGGAAAAAGAGAGTATAGTAAAATGGATCAAAAGTAACACATAATAAGATCACTTTTACAACGATAACAGAATTAAATTTAACTTTTGTTAAACTCGGGCTGTGTAAGAAATATGAGGGTAAATTAAGTATAGTAACAATAGAAAAATTCGGCGACATTAGATTGGGCAACCTTAAAAGACATACGATTAAAAATAAAACTTAATTTTCAATTTTCTAAAAATTGATTCATTGTGGAAGTCTGCTCTGCAAACCCATAAATACTGCAAAGTGATATTCTGTTCTTAAAAATATGAAAAGGGGCTACTATTACTATTACATTGGCACATGATAATTACTCTGTGTCTATTTTAAAATTTTTGTTTTCTATTGTATATCTAGTAGAACTTTTTTATATCTACTTTACCCAGTTATAAAGCTTTAGAAATAATTTCCATTGCTTAAGTAATATTAGAACATGGAAAAATGTTGACATTTGGTCTATTTTACCCTATAAGATTTATAAAGCTGGAAAGCAACATCTCACTAACTACTCTATACACAATAATAGAACATGTCAAAAACAAAAATATTACTTTAAAAACATATAATACACTAGAATATATACGAACGTATACTTTATTCAATGTAGAAAATAGTTAAAGTATATTTGAGAATTTACTTTTATATACAGAATGTAAAAGAATCATATAAATAAAGTAATATTCTCTCTAAAACACGCTCAATAACTTCACATTTATCACTTGCATTTCTCAAAAAATAAATAAATAACATATTCACGGTATATTTGCCCAAGATTTCTTTAACAGTAACACTCTCTTCTCGATGGGATAAAACTAGAGGCCACATCTCTTTATCTTATTTGTCGTGGTTCAATATTTGTACTACAAATTTCATCATGGCAAAAATAAAGTACATTTTCTGAATTTGAAAAACATGTCGACTAAAGGTACAAAATTTCATTAAAATCGTACATTTGAAACAAAATTCAAAATTATATAATTATACTTATAAGTTCGAATGATACATCATCACAGCTTTATGTTTAGAACGGATTTTTTTGAATTCGAATTTCAAATGTGAAAATTTGCATTTTCCTCATTTTCCTCAGTCGCAGTAAATTTTTCGGAACACAATACTTCCGATATCGTTAAAAATTACTCAGAAACAGTATATTTAAAATACAAATATTACAATCAATTTCACTTTCTCCCATAGTCGTTGAATCTTTCTCTGTCAAGTTTTCGAAAGGCATTAATACAATCACTACACTCAGAGCGTGTAATAGAGCCCATAGGGACTACACCTCCATTAAAACAAGCTCCATATTTGTTTTTAAACATGGTGTAATTTCCTTCAATTTGTTTAATAAAAATAATAAATACTAAAATTAGTCTCATTTAGATTATTTCAACCATATTTTATGTAACAGTGATTATTATCACTAGATATATTAATAGTAGATATACACTTTTTTGTATCAGCATATAATCAAAGAATTTATTTTATAATTCTAGAGCTGAAACACATGATGCTTTTAAGGCTACATAAAATGGTATTCTAATGTTTTGTCAGACCATATTATGTTTCGTAATATGTATCTGTTTATAAGAATATTATTTATAAATAAATATCTTTATTTTTTATTATATAAACAACTAACTATTTTATAGGTAAAAACTATAATAATTTAAATTGCTCAATGAAAAAATAGAATTTAATAGATATTGTTTTTTATTTGCACTTTATTAATACTTGTTGCCAAAAAGTGGTTCAGTAAATATCTTTACTGTTCTTAACACGAAAAGCAAAAAAAGTGTCAGAAAATAAATGCATATATATATCCTTGTATCCACAGTGTTAGAATACTTATCACAGATAGTTTATAATAGGAATCTAAATAGATAAGGAACTCTCTTAGTTATTGAAAAAAACACACCTCGCAGATGTCTCTGCATGATGTAAGATTTAATGTCACTATCTCTTGTCATCTATAATCTTTTTGAAGACATTAGAAAAATATTTTAAGCATTACCATAACAATAATTAATTATTTATTATTCTTAAATTGTATGGTTTTATGTCAGGTATAAAATTTTTAAATCCTCTCCGTTTCAAAACGAAAACACTCTATCTGACTCATTTTTTAATTAAAATCCATTCAATCTACTAGTCAAACTTACCACATTATATTGTTGCTACCTATTCTCAAGAAATATTATTAAATATATTCATGAAACAGAGCATTTATACCAAGAACCTATCAAATAATGATGCTATTAAGTAATTCTAGAAAATTACTGAATATTATCCTTAAATACACTACAAATAGTATTCCCATCAATAATAATTTATGATATTTATTTTTGAATTAAATTATTATTTTATAAAATTGATACTTAGTTTCTTATTCAACAAATAAATTGTCATCGATATTGTATTATTAAATAAGCATACATGATTATTGTTTGTTAAAGTTTTTTATTTTTTTATTTTGGTTAGGTATAATAAGTTTTGAATTGATATAGAATGGTAGCATACTTAAATAATATATAACATAGTTTTGGTAAACCTAATTTAATAAAATTACATATTAAACTAAATATAATACATTTTAAATATGTTAGTTTAAGTAAAGACATTATTATGTCAACAATTCACCCTTTTCGATAAAACAGTTTAAAAGTTGTAGACATTTATGATTATATATCTATTAAACAACATCGGTGACTATATCTTGTTATATTGTTATTCCGCGTAGATAACACATCAATTTCTTTTTTACTTAGAAAATTATTTAGTTTATACGCTGAATCAATTATAGTTAAAACTAACAATAAAATATTAATACGAAATGTCAAAATTAATAAATAAGTAATACCCACATATTTGAGGTTTTGAATATAAAATTTAAGTGTAATATACTTTTTTAAGAATTTTATAACTGTATATACAGCGAATCTCAGTTGATTGTATTGTCAACTATAATGTACGCAAGTTTAAGCGGCTGGGGTTTGATCCCCATTGTAAACACATTTATAATTATTTTGCACATTACGATATAATCAACTATTTAAACTTGCTGGGTTGCATATTAATTGAATTGTAATGATTGAAAATAGGTTAAAATTACTTTATAAACTATGGGATATCTAAGTTAGATACAAAAAATCATTTTTCATTTTTCAGATATCACTTCCAATATCACGAATAGATTGGAAGTAATACCTTGGAAAAGTATGTATTACTTATGTGTTTTAGACCATATTTTCCCTAGAAAAGTCCAAAATAACGATTAACTGTTTTTGGACTTTTGGATGCTTTTGAAAATATTTGAAATTCACATATTTTTCCTTTTAAGTATTTATTTAAATGACCCCAACGTGCTGCAAATTTTTTTCCCGATCTACTTGGTCACGCGATTGATTTAGTTTACAGTACGTAATCTATAGTTTTACATGTCTGTTTCATTCTTAAATGGTCGTAACTAACGTTATAATCAAATTTTGTTTTTGTAGTGCTTCGGACATCGATATATGCTTACAAATTTTTCTCATTAAAAGTATATGCGGCATACCTAAGCACTTTACTGAATTTAACCCAACAAAAATTATCTTATAATTTAATGAAAAGTTCGTTCAAGAGATTGACACCTACAATCATTTCAGTAAAAAAGCTTGATATGGATAACGATAAAATAAGTACGTAAATCAAAAACGATTTTTTATAAATTATTTATAATATTTTTTCGATTAAAGGGCATTTTTTATAGCACGTCATCATTATGCATCCTAAAAAGTCTCATGTCAAACGAATGTATAAAATGTCTTCTGTATAACATTTAGGATGTTTCCAGGATAAAACCACAGAGTAACAATACACATAGACAGAAATGATGAGGTTAAACTCATTTCTTAAAAATTCTCGATTAACCGATTTTAAAACGTATTAAAATTTTTAAAAATATATTCTAAAAAATATTTTTTAAATTTTTAACTTTTATTGTATTTTAGGAATGAAATGAAAAAAAACTTTATAAAACTTTAATTAGTTAAGTGACAAGAAGAAAATTTCAATAATTGCTCTATGAGGATATTCACAGTCCATTTGACTCGTAATAATAATTATGAGTAATTATCAATCTAAATAAAATTTATTTTTACAATCAATCATTAATGTATTTATTTTACTGTTACTAGGAAATTTTACGATTAAAAATATTTAAATCTATGCGTTTTTACAAACATTTTACCGTATTCTCATCAGTAAAAATTTTTTCATCTGAAACTCATCCATTTCGAAGATACTACGCTTTGTTAAAGTTTAATGTCCTTTTTTCTTAGCATAAAGTGTGTTTCAGAGATAACTTGCATATTTTATAATAATCTAAACGGTTTCAGATTTCAACATAGCTTAATTCGATTGCAGTCAATAAATGGGATACTTTCATCCATCCCTTGTTATTTTGTACTCAGCTCAACTCGTGATTGTGACCATTCTATATGGTCTCTTGTGTTTTAAGATGTAAATAAGAGTCAATCTACTTAAATCAATACTTGAATCGATACAGATATAACATATACCCATATTAAAATGATATATAAATATATTTATTATATAAATAAAAAAAATAAGATAAAGAAGGGTGAAAAAATACACATAGCATAATGTGATCAATCTATGTCCATCATGTCAGATAAAAATGACCATTAAATAGTACTCGTAAGTTTGTGACAACCAAAACAAATTCCGAAACAAATGACTCTCTTCTATATATATATATATATATACATATAAAAAGAAAATCTGTATGTTAAAAATACACGAAATAATAATATTAATTTATTTAATTAAAAATCCTTGTTTTTACGTTGTTTACTATGTCTATATAAGCTTTAAACGAAAATATTCTCTACACGAAAAATATATATTTTATTTTATAAAACAGAATTTTTATATGTGATCATAAATCCTCCAGGAAGCTAAAATAGCTACACCAACGAACCAACGATCTAGTTCTATTTTACACTTTATAATTTGTATAAAATTCACAACCATATGCACTTCTTGATTGAATAAGCAATTTCATTGGAAATATTGCTGTGTACATAAATAATTGTAATGAATTTGGATGTGCAATTTTGGGAAATGAATTTGTGAGTTAGTGAGTTTGAAGAACGAATACCGCTAGTATCATACTGTTTGAATAAAATGTATATTATCTCTATGTAAAAAATATTATTATGTATGTTATTTATATTATAAGATTTATCAATTTTAAAACAAACTTCTAAATTATAAACATTCAAATAAATATAAAAAAATGAATTTGCTAATATTATTAAAATTATTTAAAAATGCATTTATTTTACTTTTCGATGAAAAGGAGTAAAAAAATAAATTACGATCAATTTATATTATCGATACGGCTTAGTTATGATTAGTGTGACAAATTTTTCCATTACAAGAATTCTGAAATCTAGACCTAATTTTTTTTCAGAACCCCTAAAAGTTTCTATTGTGGCCACAAGCAAAATTGAAACGTAGGATGTTTGAATTCAAAAAAAAAATATGATTCATATAACTAGTTTGTATATGCAGGTCGTGTGAGTTTTGAATGGACATTTTGCTTTGTTGATAAAACAAAATTTTGTAAAGTAAAGTAAACAAATTAATTTAAATATTTCATAATTAATGAGGCAATCGATGTAATTAAATATATTTTATTTATTTATTTATTTATGGTCAAATAATGAATCATTAATTATTATTATGTTATTATATTGTACCTATAATTGAATTTTCATATAATAATATTGTAATAAAAGTGCTTATGAAAATTGCCTAATAAACGGTTGACTGGGAGTTGAGGTTGTCATCAATTTCCAGATCAGCATCTCAATACATGTAAAACTATGATTTAAAAATTTGGATGAATTTTGAAAGGACAATATACTGTGCTGTGTGCTTCCTTGACTTCAAGTTGTGATAAAATTAATACTTAAGAAACTCAAAAACATGCCAAGAACAGACCTATAAACTTTACTGATAAAAATGTTCAAATAAATCCAATTAAATTTCAATCTGATTCAATGGGAATTAAATGGAAATTTTCAATTCAATCCAATTGAATTTCAATTACATCCGATTGAATTTGAATCGAATTCAATGGGAATCAAATGGAAATTTACAAATGGTTTTAAATATAAATAACAATTTATTTCAATTAAAACTAATTAAAAATTTTGAATAGGTATTAATCGAATTGAATATTCAATATCCAATATATCCAATTCAATCCAATTCAAAAATTTTTATTACTTTTAATCGGATTGAATTGATTTAAATGGAAATCAAATTTTCGATTGAATTCAATTCATTTCAATTTCACAGGAAAACTAAAAAAATCAATAATATGGGATTGATTTGTCGCAAGTTTATTTTCTTCTTTCCGAGAATTTGAATAAAATGTTTTTAAAATGGATAAAAATAAATCAATCAATCAATGTGTGATTAGGAAATGTTTTGACATACAGATATATTCATAGAATTAATTGATTCTATTTGCTTTACAAAAATTATTTTGAATGATATATATATATATATATATATATATATATATATATATATATATATATATATATATATATATATATATATATATATATATATATATATATATATATATATATATATATATATATATATATATATATATATATATATATTTGATTAAAAATTGACAAAATCTATGATGTATGTGAAAACCGTAGCACACATATTAATCATTGAAATATTATTTTATAACATATATCCATTTTAATTTACAGCATCATCCAAATGTGCAAATATATGATGCATAATTATAATAAATATTGCACATAATACATTTTAATTTATTTATATAGAAAATAATCAATAAAATCATCATCTATCTTTATCGTTCTAATTATATTTATGAACTAACTAATAAATATACAACATTCAACATGATTAACATAATTAAAGTACCCATCAATTCCACCAACTACTCTAATTACTAATTAATAATATATTTTCTTTATTAAAATAACTACTAAAATGGGGTATAAACTACTGAGTGAGAATGTAATTGAAATTTAACATAATTCTATTCAGTACGAACAAATATTATTTTATCGATTTTTATACTCAGATAGTGGTGATTTTAAATATCTCTTCACTTTTAACTTAAAGAATTAAATTTTTCAAATCTTGGTCGTCATTGATTGACACACATTTGACTATGAGTCGTCAAAGTAAGGTTCTTTTTAAAAATTATCTACTTATTAAAATTTTTTAACGTATGAGGTTCCTATTTTAACGTAAGCGACCATAGAAAGGTTTTGTTGAAATTCAACACCAAATTGGGGGAAGAGGGATTTAAAATTTCTTATTTTGATTAATTATTTTTGATTTCTGGTCGCACCAAGTCCAGTTGTTTTAAAATGTTCTTGAAGTTACAGTTTTTTTCCACAATGATTTATAATAAGAAAATAGAATATATTTATTACCAAAATATTTTTCTTTTAAATTAATAAGACTATCATTAATAATATTAATCATATTCTCATACATATTATTTATATTTATTAGTTAGTTGATGTAGTATTTTGAATATTTTGATTTAATTAAATACAGAAATTTGTTTATTTATAATTTAATTTGATAATTGAATAATATGTTATGTTGACAGTAGGAAGGCGAGTACGAGACACATACAGATTCAATGTTGGGAAATTGACGGAGTGATATAGCTGGTGTTGGTTGGTTTGTGTATCGAGGTATTTGGTTTATATATGGCTGGCTGTTTGGTGTTGGTTCGTCAAGTCGCGAGATGCTAAGTTTAATTTGTCAAATATTCATAACTACAAATATAATATGGAAATGTTTGGAGGTTAGCTATTATATAAAGATTGTAAACTACAATCATACAACTATGTTTAAAAATATAGAAGTTACAACTAACCAAGTTAGATTAAAATACGTTAGATCTTAATACCAAGACTTAGTTAAAATAAGTTATATTCATATTATACTTAATTATTCAAAACGATTGAATTAGTATACATTCATAAGACAAAAACAAGAATTTTCAAATTTTATGTTTCATTTATCACATATTCTATTAACATATAACGGTTAATTTATAAATGATAAATAGAATTCGATTATTATACTAGACAAAGGAGTTTTTAATTTGAGTCTAAGGTTTACAACGCTGGAAAATGTTGCCCGAACAGATAAAATTTTCTTATTTTAAACCTTATCAGCCTATTTCCGCGTCTGCGTCAACAATGTGATTGAAAAACGTCGATAAAAAACAATTCGATTATTATACTGGACAAAGGAGTATTTTAATTTGAGTCTAAGATTTGTAACGCTGGAAAATGTTTCCCGAACAGATACAATTTTCTTATTATAAACCTAAACAGCTTATTTCCGCGTGTCCGTCCGCCTGTCCGTCATCAACTTGACTCAAAACAAAGTATGGAGCTACTTCTATAAACGAATCAAATAAACGTTTGTATATACAGTCTAGGTGTAAACCGTAAGAGCCACAAAGCGAACCTCCAAATGAGAGAAATAATACTTCCATATGTATGAGTGTTCGTTTCTTCGTCTCGATTATTACTTTCAGTCAACCTAAAAATGCAACTTAAAACTATATGATCTTACAACAAAATCGGTCTGAACGTTTTTTGTTAAGGATAAAAGAACTATTAAAAAATGAGGCAAAATACCCATATAATAAAGAAATAATTATTTTTATGTTTCTCTCATTTGGAAGTTCGCTTTGTTGCTCTTGCGGTTCACACCTAGACTACTTGTGTTTGTCAGCGTTGAATCAGCAAATCAAAAGCATTATATATAAAGTAAGATTGATACTTTTATGAACTGTCTTACGTAACATATCAATATTTAAATTCTCAATGTCTTTTATAGTTTGTTTCATATAATATAATTATGTTTATTATATTAATACGTTCGTTGTTACTGAATATGAAAATGCATATATGCATAATTAATTACAGCACCTGTATGGTACATATACATAACCTATGCAATTTACTATGCACAATATCATTATACCTACATACGTATATAAAATCTTTATTTGATTAGATTTGAACATAAATATTTTAAATTTTGTAACATATCTAATTAAATTTAATGGTCAAACCCCAAAGCAATATACAAAATTTGTAGGTAACACAAATATGCATTATGTGTAGTATTAACACAAAAATTGATTACATTATTGTTTGCATTGAAATATGTTTTGAATGATCTATTAATGAATGTTTTTATAATCGACATATATAGTATATGTCAGGGTATCCAAAAAGTGTTTTAAAAAACTACGACCCAAATTTAGTAGGATTAGATACTTTGTTCGCCAAAATTGGATAAATATTGAGCCTTATAGAGCAAAACTAATTTTTTTGTTTTTTGTGACGTCACGAGAATCCAAAAATTAATTTTCCCAATATCTTGGCCAAATGTTGACCAATTTGAGTGAACTTTTTTTTGAAACCAACTAATTTTAGGTCGAACTTTTTAATTTTTATATTATTAATTCGCTAATTTTAACCGTTGTATGAAATATCATGAACAGGGTCGTAGTTTCTCATAACATATTATAGTTATGTTTTATTTAACCAAAAATTTTATAACTACGACCCAAATTTAGTAGGATTAGATACTTTGTTCGCCAAAATTGGATAAATATTGAGCCTTATAGAGCAAAACTAATTTTTTTGTTTTTTGTGACGTCACGAGAATCCAAAAATTAATTTTCCCAATATCTTGGCCAAATGTTGACCAATTTGAGTGAACTTTTTTTTGAAACCAACTAATTTTAGGTCGAACTTTTTAATTTTTATATTATTAATTCGCTAATTTTAACCGTTGTATGAAATATCATGAACAGGGTCGTAGTTTCTCATAACATATTATAGTTATGTTTTATTTAACCAAAAATTTTATAACTACGACCCAAATTTAGTAGGATTAGATACTTTGTTCGCCAAAATTGGATAAATATTGAGCCTTATAGAGCAAAACTAATTTTTTTGTTTTTTGTGACGTCACGAGAATCCAAAAATTAATTTTCCCAATATCTTGGCCAAATGTTGACCAATTTGAGTGAACTTTTTTTTGAAACCAACTAATTTTAGGTCGAACTTTTTAATTTTTATATTATTAATTCGCTAATTTTAACCGTTGTATGAAATATCATGAACAGGGTCTTAGTTTCTCATAATAGTTATGTTTTATTTAACCAAAAATTTGAAAACTACGGCCCAAATTTAGTAGGATTGGATACTTTGTTCGCCAAAATTGGATAAACATTGAGCCTTATAGAGCAAAACTAATTTCTTTTGTTTTTTGTGACGTCACGAGAATCCAAAAATTAATTTTTATAAAAACTTGGCCAAATATTGACCGATTTGAGTGAACTTTTTTTTGAAACCAACTAATTTTAGGTCGAACTTTTTAATTTTAATATTATTAATTGGCTAATTTAAACCTTTATATGAAATATCATGAGCAGGGTCTTAGTTTGTCGTAACATATTATAGTTATGTTTTATTTAACCAAAAATATGAAAACTACGACCCAAATTTAGTAGGATTAGATACTCTTTTCACCAAAATTTGATTAATATTGAGCCTTATAGAGCAAAACTAATTTTTTTTGTTTTTTGTGACGTCACGAGAATCCAAAAATTAATTTTCCCAATATCTTGGCCAAATGTTGACCAATTTGAGTGAACTTTTTTTTGAAACCAACTAATTTTAGGTCGAACTTTTTAATTTTTATATTATTAATTCGCTAATTTTAACCGTTGTATGAAATATCATGAACAGGGTCGTAGTTTCTCATAACATATTATAGTTATGTTTTATTTAACCAAAAATTTTATTTTTTTTGTTTTTTGTGACGTCACGAGAATCCAAAAATTAATTTTCCCAATATCTTGGCCAAATGTTGACCAATTTGAGTGAACTTTTTTTTGAAACCAACTAATTTTAGGTCGAACTTTTTAATTTTTATATTATTAATTCGCTAATTTTAACCGTTGTATGAAATATCATGAACAGGGTCTTAGTTTCTCATAATATATTATAGTTATGTTTTATTTAACCAAAAATTTGAAAACTACGGCCCAAATTTAGTAGGATTAGATTCTTTGTTCGCCAAAATTGGATAAATATTGAGCCTTATAGAGCAAAACTAATTTTTTTTGTTTTTTGTGACGTCACGAGAATCAAAAAATTAATTTTCCCAATATCTTGGCCAAATATTGACCGATTTGAGTGAACTTTTTTTTGAAACCAACTAATTTTTGGTCGAACTTTTTAATTTTAATATTATTAATTGGCTAATTTTAACCTTTATATGAAATATCATGACCAGGGTCTTAGTTTCTCGTAACATATTATAGTTATGCTTTATTTAACCAAAAATTTGAAAACAACGACCCAAATTTAGTAGGATTAGATACTTTGTTCGCCAAAATTGGATAAATATTGAGCCTTATAGAGCAAAACTAATTTTTTTGTTTTTTGTGACGTCACGAGAATCAAAAAATTAATTTTCCCAATATCTTGGCCAAATATTGACCGATTTGAGTGAACTTTTTTTTGAAACCAACTAATTTTATGTCGAACATTTTAATTTTTATATTATTAAGCCAAATATTGACCGATTTGAGTGAACTTTTTTTTGAAACCAACTAATTTTATGTCGAACATTTTAATTTTTATATTATTAATCCGCTAATTTTAACCGTGTTATGAAATATCATGAACAGGGTCTTAGTTTCTCATAACATATTATAGTTACGTTTTATTTAACCAAAAATTTGAAAACTACGACCCAAATTTAGTAGGATTAGATACTTTGTTCGCCAAAATTGGATAAATATTGAGCCTTATAGAGCAAAACTAATTTTTTTTGTTTTTTGTGACGTCACGAGAATCAAAAAATTAATTTTCCCAATATCTTGGCCAAATATTGACCGATTTGAGTGAACTTTTTTTTGAAACCAACTAATTTTAGGTCGAACTTTTTAATTTTAATATTATTAATTGGCTAATTATAACCTTTATATGAAATATCATGACCAGGGTCTTAGTTTCTTGTAACATATTATAGTTATGTTTTATTTAACCAAAAATTTGAAAACTACGACCCAAATTTAGTAGGATTAGATACTTTGTTCGCCAAAATTGGATAAATATTGAGCCTTATAGAGCAAAACTAATTTTTTTTGTTTTTTGTGACGTCACGAGAATCCAAAAATTAATTTTCCCAATATCTTGGCCAAATATTGACCGATTTGAGTGAACTTTTTTTTGAAACCAACTAATTTTAGGTCGAACTTTTTAATTTTAATATTATTAATTGGCTAATTATAACCTTTATATGAAATATCATGACCAGGGTCTTAGTTTCTTGTAACATATTATAGTTATGTTTTATTTAACCAAAAATTTGAAAACAACGACCCAAATTTAGTAGGATTAGATACTTTGTTCGCCAAAATTGGATAAATATTGAGCCTTATAGAGCAAAACTAATTTTTTTGTTTTTTGTGACGTCACGAGAATCAAAAAATTAATTTTCCCAATATCTTGGCCAAATATTGACCGATTTGAGTGAACTTTTTTTTGAAACCAACTAATTTTATGTCGAAGCAAAACTAATTTTTTTTTGTTTTTTGTGACGTCACGAGAATCCAAAAATTAATTTTTTCAATATCTTGGCCAAATATTGACCGATTTGAGTGAACTTTTTTTTGAAACCAACTAATTTTAGGTCGAACTTTTTAATTTTAATATTATTAATTGGCTAATTTTAACCTTTATATGAAATATCATGACCAGGGTCTTAGTCTGCGTACTCCTATAGTCTGCGTATCAGAAATGAAGTATGTCTGCCGTATCAGAAATGAAGTATGAAGTATGAAGTATAAAGTATGAAGTATACCAGAATATTACAATCTAGCTACTGGTAAAGATTTAAACTGGTCATCTTTCCCGTACGGCCATCTCCACCGGACTTCACCTGAAAATAATAGAAACAAACAAATTGACAACATCTTTCTTTTTAAGAAGTCGTTTAAAAATAATGTTATTTAATAAAAGTTTATATATAAAAATCAATTCAATATTAACTGAATAGCATATTGTTATTGATGAAACATCATGTATATAATTTATGTATAATAAATAATATAATATATATTAGTATTGCTTTTAAACTGTACATGTCGAATTATATTAGTTGTTAGTTGAAAATGTATGATTATATTGTTTACTTGTTAATTAGAACTAATGTATGTCTTTTGTCCTCAATTAATTAAAATGTAAATACCTTATTGTACAAATTATATTCACTATTACGTGGTTCTGAACATAACGAGATATATAAACAACAACCATTACTACATAAATTTACTTAGGTTATTCGCTTCATAACAATATAAATTAATGTCAGGTATCAAGTTCCAATTATTAATAAAGAGCTAAGAGCAGAGTAAGGGGTCAAAAAATGACTGTTTTAACAATTTTTACGTCATCCCATTCAACACCGAAACTTAAGATTTGCAGCGATAAATACAGTATCATACTGGTTCATTTATAATAAATCAATCAATCCATAATCGACGTTTTAATTTTCGAAAATTATCAAAATGACAGCTTCTGAAAGTTTACTCATTTATTTTCGAGCAAAGACCTTGTTTGTAGACTACAGTTTTACGTGATACTAAAGTGATCCAATGAAACAGTTTTGAATTATAGTGGTCACTGAATTTGAATGTATTAGATCCGGTATTTTAAATTGCTTTACGCCATACGTGTTTTAAATATCACTCAAGTATAAATAACGAAAAATTATGTCGGTTTTAAATTTCTAGAAAACATTTTCAAAACATCATACTTCAAGAAAATGCATAATAGAATATCTATTATTTCAAAAGATATTTTTTCTTTGAATTACAGGCCAAACATTATTAATAAAATTGATTGTATGTGATCGAATATCCTTAATATTTAAAATAGTCTTCGCATAATAATTTTAATTATAGAATATATTTGATATTTATAGAATTTCAATAAGTTTGGATAATTTCTATTTGTAGTTTGTGTACTGTTCATTTTCGAAATTAATTTTAAAACGGTAATTAATAACTCTACACCATATAATAAGGAAGTTTTGAATTCAGGAAAAACAATACAAATGAACACTCATGTAAGTTTATAAAAGGAAATAGTTTAACATACACAGAC
This sequence comes from Chrysopa pallens, assembly GCA_020423425.1. NCBI lineage: Eukaryota > Metazoa > Arthropoda > Insecta > Neuroptera > Chrysopidae > Chrysopa > Chrysopa pallens. The sequence continues at coordinate 57,437,300 of CM035594.1, read as the reverse complement.
AGGTTGACTATTTAGTATTATGATAAATATTCTAATTAGTGAAATGTTTTCAAAAACAAATTGAAACATTATGCTGCAAAATGCTGCACAACTAATTGATATATAATTTTGATTGTTCGTAGAATGTTTAGATAGTACCAACTTTATGTGCTAAATAAAAATCATACCAGGGGCATTTCAATATGAAAATGAATTGTGGATGACAAATTAACTTTCACACAAAGTTATTAAGCAATTCATAAGATTCCTAAATGTCTCAACACATGTCAATATGAACAATATAAATGAAATATTTCACTTACAAAAATTATTAATTTATAAAATTGCAGTAAAATGAATATATATATATATTCCCAAAAACTGAGAAACAAATTTTTTCTGTTAGAATTTATTACACATAGTTTTTATTTATCGTGTTGACATTTTTATTCAAATACAGTGAGATTTATTATATTATAAATATAATAGATAAAGATAACAAATCAAGATCATTAATATTTGTTTAATGGAATGCGTTTCTTATAATTTCAGTTAACGACACGCCAGTATGTGAATAAATAGTAATATTTATATCAAGGGTGAATTTTTGCCATGTAATTTTCTAAAAGCGAGTTAACACGGACCAAAATTTTATGAAAATTTAAAAGACAATCCATATAGAAACGTGGTAATTTATATAAAGAATGTTTCTTCAAAAACGTTGGATTAAAAAAGATTTAATTTTATGTAAAAATGTGACACAATAATTTATTGTAGATTTGGCGAGCAGGGTTAGCCTTTATTGTACCTATGTAACTACGACGGATAATGAATGGGTTGTTCCAGCGTGAAACCGCTTTTCGACAGATTTTGCCAATTTTTTTCAAGGACTCAGATAATGTTGTCAATGTGATCCCAAAATTTCAGAATTTTTAGTGGCATTGGAAGGGTAGTATATATCAAAAGTCAACAAATATCAATTGTTTTTGAGGAGAAATAAAGTGGGTTGACACTATGATGGCGATTTTATGGCTTAACAAACCATTCTAAAAGTTTCCTGAGATTGAAACCAATTTTTGACAGGTTTTGTACAAATTTTTTCACGGACTCATAATATCTAAACGATAATATATTATTCATTCAAAAAGGTTCATGGTAACAAGGTTCCTCAAAATACGTGGTTTATCGACATTAACATTATTTCTCAAAATATAAATGTTTAACGGAACGAATTTCGCATATCAGGTCAAGTGGATATTTCCTTTTTGTAAACAAAAATTTATTTGTATTTAATTTAACTTTATGCATTTTTGTTAAATATTTCATCTGAAACAAGCTTTATAAGCAAAGACATTCGTTAAAATCTTCATATTTCTTTGCAAATTTTCTTTCTTATTATATGAAGTGAATATTCTTCGATATTGGTGCTGTGTCAGTTAGTGCCATGCCACCCATGTATATACACAAAAAAATAAGAAATCTTTTTTTTTCTCAAGCCATATTAATGATGTGTTAGAAATAGCACTTGAATATTTGTTTTGAATGTTTGATGAGACGTGACCAAGAATATTTACTGAATAATAATTTATCAATTTTTATTTCAGTTTTTTTATTTTTGCGTCGTTTTATTTTTTTTATCTTTCTTTTGGAAATTTATATTTTTCACACCGAAAAAAGAAATCAAGAATTAAGATTTTTACGCTTTAATAATTATTAGATTTTTATATGAGTGTCCCAACTTAACTTAATGCCCACTTAATGTAAAATATTGTATTCAATACTTCATGGTAAAAAAGCTTTTTACTAAACCTATACCATCTAGAAATTTTGCTTCTAGACTTTACTGATAAGAAGTAAACAAGGCAAACAATGGACTCATAGGACTGTTGCTTCTTATATTAATATGTAATATATGCAGACACTTATTCAATGGTATCGTGATAGTGTCCGTAGTTCAATAGTTTGTTCCCATCTCAAAGAATTCCCAACGTGCCTAAAGAAGTTTGTTTATTTCATTGAAAATTCGTAAATGATAAGAAATAATCTGTTATTATTGGATAAACATAAAAGAATAAAATAAAACTTAAAAATGAATGCAGTAAGATTCGAACCAAAGTCCGTTGTATTCACATGCAGTTATTTTAGTCATAAGTAGTACGCTTACATGAATATATGATATGCATTAAATGTACATACTTGTTGAAATGTACGCCAGTTGAAGTTTTTTCCATCTCAAAAATGCCCAACGAGCAAAAAAGAGTTTTCGTTTCAAAATATGTTTTTCTTACGTTTTTGTTATACACATTTACTAAATTATAATACAAAAATTGTTCGATAAATAAAGTGTGCAAATCATTTCAACTATTATTCTGAACATCAAAATTGAAATTATAATTTTTCTACCAGGAAACTACTGATCTGGCTAAAAACAGTAAAACCCAATTCTGCTATATTATATTTTTTTATCCGTTTTCGTTACATTTAGTGTTATATACCTTTTTTTATGCTTACTTGTGATGACTTTTCGAATTTATAATAAAAATAATATATTTTTATTTAAATGTATTAGATATGGAAAATTACACTTGAAGCATTTTTACTTGGGTTTTACCATAATATTCAGTTGTGTTGAATTATCATAAAATTGTAATAAAAAATTATTTTCTCGAAGATTATGGATTAATAAATAAATACGAAATGTATTCGCTTTTTTTTGGTTATTACTTAAACGTATGAATAAAATTAATGTGGCGTTAATTCTATACAAGAGTGTCTGGGTTTCTGGTAGAGCTGGTTTAAAAAGCAATTGATTTTCTATAAAGCATTCAAATACACAAATCAAAAATGATATGAACAGACCTTTCATATCTAATTTGTAGTGAACGTCATGTACGATTTGATAGAACTGCGTGGCTACCGAAAGAAATATTTTTCTATGACACAGATAGACTAATACTCGAACAATTAATGGAGCTTAATTGAGGAACCGCCATATAATTGTGGTTGCTTTATTTTTAAACTGATAACTGTTTTCATCCGACGTACTGTTATGATGTGAAGTTATTTCTTAAAAATCTTTAAAAATAATTAACATTCAAAATTCCTAATTAAGAGGGAAATATGAGCTAATGATGTCAACTGTTTCTATTTCCATAGAAATTGTATGTTAAACATCGTTTTCAAGATTGAGATTGATATAATCTTTGATAGCTTATAATTTCTTTGTTGTTTAATAAATTCTACTTTAAATTTTTAAACTTCGTTATGGTATTAAGTCTATTTTCATATTTCGGTTTGTAAAATATAACAAATTCAGTATCAAGCAATTACCCTATTGGATATTTATATAATATTTGTATCTTTCTTTTTTATTCAAGAGGAACTTATTATGATAACTCAGCTCTTACATGTAAAATATTTTATCAAGTATACAACAAAATCGTTATGAATTTATCATCTAAACAATTTTTTCTTAACCAATGTTTTTATCATTGAAGCGTCAATAAATTTATGTTTTTATAAATTCACGAAAAAAAAAAATAAATAAATTCATGTACGCAAACCATCACCATACACCACTTAACAAAAGGAAAAGACGAAATAAAAAAACACATATAACAACAACAATGAAGTAAAGATGAGTGAATAAATGGCAGATAATAATTTTGAAAAAGAAAATGAATAATTTTCAAATAATATGACAATAGTTGGTGTCTTGTGTCTCTTCATATATACACATACTCTTAACCAACGAACCGTTATAATAATGTTTACAAAAATAAATTTATATAAAAATAAAGAAAATAATAAAAAAAGAGATACAAACAATAACAAGAACAAGAACAAACCATTTTTCATATAAAACAATCATAATATATGAAATAATAGAATATTATTCATTTATGTTCATATTTGTAGAAATTTCTACATATTTTTTGACGAAAATATAAATTACATATTGGATATATCTAATCCAAATGAGAAAGGTTCAGTGTGCTACGAAAATAAAAATTTATACAAGCAGAGCGATTTCCAAATCCAATATGTTTATCAACAGCGTAGACGTAGAAAATACTAATGTCAAGAAAATGATTTTAATTTAATATAACATATTTAATAAAAAATTAAAAAGTATAAAAATTACATAATTAGTATAACAGAACTAAAATGGTTATGTGCTCTTTAAATTACGAAACAAGAAAAGATTCTTATCCCAAATTTAATAATTTGATGTCCAAAGGAAAGCCATTGTTGCATTCTACATGTCAATCCTAATAGGTAATAGAAGTTAGTAGAAACAACTCTTTAGGCATGCGACATTTGATACACAATAAGACGCCTTTCAAAGAAAAAATAATGTTTAATCTACACTCTTTCTGTTCTTATAATACCCGAACTGTAATAACAAATCAATTTACATCTCATTCATCAAAATCAGTTCAGGAGTTTAGCTGCTATGGTGGAACATCCGTACATACCCAGAAACATACATACATATATAGGTAGCTTAGTCGGGTAATAAACGAGAAAACAAGGATTGAATTATCAAAGAAATTTTTTCCAATAGTAAATGTTACCCTGCAACTGAATTCTAATAAAAATCCAAAAAAAAAATATGAGCGCCATCAAACATAAACGCATTCACTTGTGATTTTTTTTTCCCAGTTATTTCAATAATATAAAATATAATATTTAAAGTAAAATTGAAATTGCCGCGGTTCACTTGTCACGTGTGTGTCGCTACACAAATCACATTTAAAAAGAAAATACGAATGAGCATAGTACCTACCACTAAAAAGACCTTACCGATTATAATACATTTATATGTCATTTCCCTTATGCTATGTTTTATTTTTATATTTATGGTTGTTCTACAATTTTACCATAGATATTTTAATCAAAGATAAAAAATATGTTATTCATGGAAATAATAGTTTTGTACACAGTGTGGAAGCAAAATCTGTGATCAAATTATTAAGCAATCAAGTTTAGCGTTGATGGTGGTTTTTTCTTTATAACTATATTTCAATGCTGGAAATAAGCGTGACTCCAAATGAATTTACATTAATTTACAAAAATTAGGTTTCCTACCCCCCTCCTGCATTTAGGAAAAATCTTTTAAAAATCGCATACTTTATACAGTCACATTATACGGCTTGAGAAGTTTCGATGTAAATACCAGCGGAAAAACTTTACATGATATACACGGGCCTGGAGATGTTTTAAAAAGGATGTGAACCAACTTTTGTCATTTCGGCTAGAAGAGAGGTTACTTACATTGTATTGGTATTCGGTTAGAAGAGAGGACTTATGATTATAATTATACACTGGAGGATCACATCATGAATCTCAATCTAGCAGCCAAGTGTATTCCCCTCTCATATGTCACAAAACGCGATTAGCGATTTCATTAAGCCTCAAATACACACCTTGTAGGCATAAGTTTACATAATTTTATTTCAAATTATGCATTTTGTCATTAAATTTAATTTTCCGAAATTGCTGCGAGTTTCTTACTCAATCACTCACCTTAAAAAACCGGCGAAAAGTTCAAAATTTTTTTTTCGCTGTTTATGATGTTTCTTGTATAATTGAGGTCTAAAAAATTCAAAAATAATATTTATTTTACGATCGGTCGACTAATTTACAAGATAGTGCATGAAATACAACCGATAAATCGGCCTCTGGATCGGATTTTTAGGAATATCTCAAAAACTACTAGTCCAATCGTTAAATAGATGTTATTTTTGAAATCTGCGGGTCGAAATTACCCTAGAATATGTACTTCATCCAAATCGGGAGCAAAAATTTTTTCCCAATTTTTTCGATTTTTCCAAAGGGGTACCCCTTAAAAAAATTGCGAAAATTCGAAAAATTTTTTTAAATCCGATTTAGAAAAAGACCATGTTTATTAGTGTATTTTGACCCGTAGATTTCAAAAATAACATCTGTTAAAGGATCGAAAGCTTAGTTTTTGAGATATCTGCATAAATCCGATCTAAAGGCCGATTTAGCGGATGTAAATGACTGCTTAAAATATAATCTTAAAACCTTTTTTGCAAGAAATTTATGTAAAACAATTTTAAGAAGTAATTACTTATTCGTTTTTTAATCAATTGTAATACAATTTTCGAATTTTATTTGGTATTGAGCCTAGTTTCACATTTTGATGGAAAAAATAGCAAATTTTTTTTTGGTGCATCTTTCTATTTGTAGAGATAATGATTAAGTGTTCAATGCAAATTTTCTTTACGAGATATATCTTAAATACCTTGATTAATTTTAATGAATTTTCATCTCAATTGTCGAATAATGGTAATATTTTCGAAAGTATGTAAATATGAATGAGTATATCGACGGGCTACTTTTTATCCTTTGTAAATATATCCTCTTAAGGACCCAAAATGAAATGGGGGATACATTTTTTGAAAAAATTTTGGGGGCAAGTATGAATTAATGTATGCATGTGTATATTTCAGTGTCTATTTCTTTGGCGTGCTCTTTAAAATTAATCGAATTCATCTTTTTTGTAAAAATGAATGGATATTATTCGAATATTTAAAAATTGTATAATATTATGTGTACACCGCGGTTATTACTATACAACAATAGAATAAAAACGAATTGTGTAGTGTGAATAAAACATATCTTAGAGCATTACATCTATGAGTAATGAATGGAGCAGTAGTAGTCGCAATTGTTAAATGAAATTTAAAACTAAATTATTTTAAAGTGCACTTTGTAATAATTTTTAAATGGTTCGTCGATGAAACATCACCAATGATTGCGTTAGTATATTGTATCTACATACATATTTTTTTAAAGTAAGTATTATCTTGGGATTAATAATTAGAAAGCAATATCTATAAATTTCAACTTGAATTGTTATTGTAAACATTAAATTTAAAGTGTTCTTCTGTCGTTATTTCTGTTTTTCTTGTCGTATATATTTTCTCTATTGATATCAATTCAAATGAAAATGATATTATATATTTGTTGTGAATACGAATATCGTTTTTGCTGTTGATTTTTGTTTGAATTGACAATTACGTTTTTGAGTCAATTTATAATTTCAATAATGTATATTTATGTTACTATTACTTTTAATCAGTATAATTTGTTTCCTAAATGTAATCATGAACAGTTATACCAGTCGGATAAGGTAGTTACTATATCGTGGTGTGCAACGAAACTTTAGATTCTGCGATTTTTGAAAATTGCTAGAGCGATTTTATTTTGTAAATTAAAAAAAAATATATATATGCAAAGATATTTTATAATAAAAAAGGTTTAGAAAAATTAATAAATCAAAATGTGTAAAATATTTTTATTAATTAATTTGACTTTTCCACTTGTAAAATTCCACAAGCATCCATTGGAATTTTACTAGATTAAGATACGTCAAACAGATTCAAAATCTCTGAGATATATTGATTTAAATACCCTGATTGCCACTTATAGGAAAAATTAACCACTTCTTCATGACAAAGCCTACAACAAAGAAAATATCGTACTACAGAAGTCTCAAATTTAAAGTGAATATCGAGATTTTCACACAAAAATATCATCAAAACTGTTTATGTGGTTTCAGCCAAATCGGTTGAAGCTGATGAGCTTACTAAAATTAGGAAAATGATTTTTATTTATATTGATAGATAAAATGATTTACTTGATAGATTTTGGACAGAAGTCTAACCCATGGCTGTCCAAGATACATGTCTTCACTGGCTGATTAAATTTACTACAATAGCTGTAGGAACCGCAGAAAAAATTATTTTCAGTATTTCCAGTAAAAAAAATACTAGGTAATCTCATACGTTTATTGGTATTAACAAAGAATTCTATTACCCAGACTATTTATGACCAAAACTATTTTCTGATAAATTAACACTGTACATGCCATGCTCTAACCATTTAATTTGGCCAAAAATATCACTATTTAATTATGTATGTTTTGTTATAGAAATCTGTCTTGTTTGGTTGGCTAGTTATCGTACACGACAGAAAACATCTGCGGAATTTCGAATATCCATAAGGAAATTTTAATCTAGCAGCACTTTTAAAATACAATATTGACAACAACAATATTTTTTTTATATTGATATTTCATCGCATATTTTATTAGATCAGTACCCGTACATAAATTCAAGATATAGCAAATTGACTTTGAAAATCTACTGTACTATATCATCTATACATATTTGTGTTGTAAACCTAAACCAAATGCTTTTAAACTGTAAAAGGATTTACATTCAGTTGACTGCACTGAATAATAATTTATATTTATTATACGTATTGTAGTACAACAGTTAGTAGGTACCATATAGACATTTATAGCTAACTCGAACTATAAAGCAGCAAGCTAAACGTATATATAGCTTCAGTCAACTAGCTAGAGCTACCTATAAATGATATGTACCATAACAGCGCAACCAACAACAATTTTCTTCTCATTCATATAATAGTACAAATACTACGGTGAAAGATGTTTACCCAGGAAAAATTAAAAAAAATAGGACTTATTCTAGATTAACTGACTTCTTAAGGTGGTTTATCAACAGCTGTTGTTTTGACATAAAGGAGTGTGCTTCTGAATAGCTGTTGACTTAAATAACATGTTGTATATATTGTATTTTTTTTTCAATATCCCAGCACAAAAAACTCAAAATTCACAATATTGACATAATTTCTAGTGCTTGTTGAAATTTTCGCGAAAAAAAATTTCTTAGAAAGAAATTAAAATTGGATTTTATATTTAGAAATGTTTTCTTAACAAAAACTTTTCGAAAAGGCCTATGTTTTCCTTGTGATCAATTATCTTTCGCAGTCGGGGCAAACGAATCAATTTTTTAGCTAATTGTTTAATTTGCGTCGAGTTTGAAATGTAATAGGTCACAAGGACATTATTTATTAAGGCTTTTATTAAAAATTATTTTTACTTTTAAGTTCATATTTGGAGGCTGTTCTGTTTATTGAAAAATTTTTATTTTTTGCTTTTGAGTGTTCTATACATACATCAAAAAACTTAATTTTTCTTATTAAATAACCCAATTACCGATTCCTGTACTACCGTCTCTTGAACATCAACATTTCCAAACTCGACATTGTATAATTTTATTGCTTATATATTAATTTTCAGTTTAATATTTAACAATACGAAAAGAAGAACTAACATATATATGTATTCCATCATGTCAAATGATATGAAATTACATTTATAAACTGAGAAACGTATAATTTCGGAAGTTTAACCAGGAAGTAGGAAACTTTCTCGGACACGATTTGAGAGTTCCATCAGTATATTTTCTGACCATTTATCGGTACCTACAACTGATTTTTGAAAATCTATTAAAATGCAATAAAAAATACAATATTAATACCAGTAGCAGCCGTACTATTGGTCTAGGTATATAACAAAATATACCTTCATCTGTAGTTATATTCTTTATGAATCAAGAAAAATGAAGAGTTATTGAATTTAGCACAGGGTGGAATTATTTTATTAAAATTATTACTTTAAGATCAAAATTTATAAGGTATCATAGAATTTATTAAACAAATTTATAAGTTTTATACGAAACAGATAGTCTAAAGTCTAAACAAACAAAACAGTACTTTTGATGTAAATTTTTAAGTAAAAATTATACGAAGTTCAAAGATTCCATTCTTCTTTTATTAAGATCGTTTAAATTGCGATCAGTATTTAGTAAAAAATTTATACGTACATAAATCATTTTGATAAAAAATCGATTGTACTTCCGAAGTGCGATTGTGTTCTCCGAAGATTCTTTTATCGTATGTGTAATCAATACATAAATGTAGTGACCTCACAATATTGCAATTCAGGCTGAATTCTGCTGATACTACAAAAAGTGAGTTCAACTTTTTTTTATTTAAGTAGTTCTATTTAATCTACAGGCAAAACTCTGACATTCTATTTAGAGGGCGGGAATGATGTTAGTTTTTTTAGTTTAAATTTTAATAATTATTTTTGTCATTGATTAAAAAAGGCATTAAAATCTTAAAAATTAATCTTTTGACATAAAAGTTTAATTAAAATTCTTACAATACAAAATATGTTCTAAAATATGTATTCAAGAAATATTATGAAAAAACTGTTTTGAATTTTTAAAGGTCTACACAAGAATAACTGTTGTATGTTATTAATTAATCTTATTCTTATAATTATTAAAATGATAAAAAAGTTATAAAAAAATTAACTTCCTTCCCAGGCTAGCATTACACCAAATGTTTTGTGTAGAGATGATCTATCAGCTTAAGGCTACTCAAATTCACAATTTAAAAAAGTTTATCTAAAATTCATTTTCATGTTTCACCAAAACGTTAATTCAATGAAATTCATCCTATAACATAAATATTTAAAACCCTCAAATAACACCCTGATATAGATGGATATATCGTAGTTATATTGTTACAGAAAAAAACCAAATTCTGTACACTCTAAAAATTGGCTTCATAAATATGTACATTTTTACATACGACAAACATATTTGAAAATATTATTTTCTTTTGATATGTGAGTTATTTTCATATTTCCTTTTCTTTAACTGTTTATATAATATAATAATATATATACTTTTCTATTGTATACATACATATGCTATGGTGATAGAAAATTGTTGTATTGACTCCGAAAAAAAAGCAAGGCTTTGTCAAATTAAATTTTATCGCTTTTCAACATAATACTTTCTCTTCTTTTCTAAATTGTGCACTACAAATAAAACGAGACGTAGTAACGACAGATTAATAAAATTATAACTTTAATCTTTTCGAAATGGGATGAATATTGGATTTCACTCATTTGTAAATATGAATATTATTTCGAAAATTTGTTATATTATATTATAAATGTAATAAAACAGCATACACAAAAGAGTATGCATGCGTGTGTATAGTAGTGTATGTAATGTAGTGTGTGTCATAGTGTCTGTAATATTTTCATTTTATTGAAATAATATATTTTACTCTATATAAACTATAAGTGTACCAAATTGCATACTCCTCCGTCAATCAAATTTTCGTAAAAAGGGGTACAAATATTTTGCCTCACGTATATTTATATAGATAATCTCTTCATAAGTGTATTTAATTTATGTGAATAATTAAAAATAGATCAAGTATTCTGTTCGTTCTCAAGATAGCTCAAACACAAATTGAAATTCAGATAGCTGATATTTTTTGGTATATTGTAAAACTACATGTATTGCTCGTTGAAAGTGAAATGATATTATGTTGAAATAATGAAAATAATTTGGTGTGATCTTTAAGAATCATACCCATCATTGATTGTATATTATTATATATTATTATATGCAAAAAGTAATGTAATTTATGTGAAATGCTTTAAAGCAATATTACTCTTACTCTATGTGCTAAATAAAAAATCATCAACATATGATTAGATTGGATTAGATGGCTGTACATTTGTATAGATACATTGCCTTATATTGTGTTATGTGACTGTAAAATGATTTAAGAATTTTAAATAAATCTCTGCCACACTGAAAAGAGATATCTCAAAACAATGTTTCGCTTTTGCTTTAAGTGTCACACAGTTTTCGTTCTGATAGGAAAATAATTTCCCACTAGCTATCGTCCATACAAATTAGTTAAAGGTCTTTAGTTAAAGTGAAAATCGCTTATACATTGTACACAGAGGTCCTTAGTTTTTAAGGTAGCAAATGAAACGCAATAAAGAAAAAACAGATTTTTTCCATTTAAAAGTAACTATAAATTTATTTTTTAAACATATTTATTTATATGTATTTTATTGTATTTATGTTGAATGAACATACAAATAATATTTACCCAATGTTTCATAAATAGTTAATATTTTAATATTAATCTGCGTGAAACCGGAAATACTCATTTTCAAATTTGAAAATTGTTTTAAAATTCTTCATTCTTGAAATTGAAATTTTTATTGCAACATCGACCTTTTCTTATAAATTTTAACAATTTTCAAACAGATTTCTTAACAAATATTACTTTTACAAGCCTTACGTTTAGTACACCTTTTGTTGAAGCGAATGATAATGTAAGTGTTAATTTTACAAATTTCTGTACCGTAATAATATTATTAAAGTTTCATAATAAATTATGCGCTGCGTAAATTAATCTAAATATAATAATATAAATCTATATAAATTATTAAAACTTTAATTTAGTATTTTAATCTAAAAAAAAAGTAGATGAAAATATACAATTACCATAATAGAGTGTTGACACAACATTGATCAAAGAAAAAGATTAATTTTCTCTCCTTGAGGTGAGTAAAATTTTATTTTTAGAACTAATGTAATTATAAATTATGACAACTTTGCAAGTGCTAAAATTTTGTATTATACAAATATTGGCATCGAATAATAAAATCTATTGGCTTCATACTGTAGTCAATATTACCTGAATTAGTTAATAGAATTGCTTGTTATACTACAATAATTTAAAAAAATAATTATTATCAATTAAATATAAAATATGAACTATTTCATACTTTTTGAACACATTGTTAAGGTTTAGTATATTTTTTAAAATATATTTAATACACGGTTGTATGTAATTTATGTTTTGAATATAATTTTTTTTTTGGTAATATATTTTTAAGTAGCTTTCCTCTCGCTATGTTGTTTTTTTTCTTTTTTTGTTATATAGAGAGAAAATTTATTTATTTATGTTCTTTTAATGTAATAAATAAAATTCTTGTTGTATTGTAAATATATTTCTTCACCTATACAATTTTGTAAATTGTAAATTTACAATATTACTTAACTTACATTTGAGTCTAAAGTGCAATATCATCGTCTACCCTTATACTGTATGTTTCAAGTTTTTTGCCACGAAATGAACTATTTTCAATAGTTTAAAAATTACTAGGCTTAAGAAACAAATAAAATATTTGAATAAAAAGTTTATGATTGGAAAGAAAGTTGATGACAGTTGATTTTTCAAATGTTGTATTTAATAAAATTTAATAAAAGTGGACTTTTAAGTCTTATTACGTACGTTTTATTGCATAATTACTTTTTGGTGAGGTCCAAGATTTGAAAAACCAAGAGTTCTATTCTTAACTTACCAGAAAAATTACTTGAAAGTGACTTTGGAGTTTGTTTCTAGGGCTCTTGAACAATTTTTTAACTGAGTGAATGCAAAAATTTTCCTCATTTAGTTTTAGTCTAGACCATTAAGCAATCATGTAAATTAAAATTCTGATTTTGAAAAGCAGTCATAGTACTACCATTTTTTAATATTTAATATTCAATGTAAATGCAATAAGAAGCAATAAATCAATTTTTCATCACTTATTCCATTAACAACAATATTATTCTTAGTTTGTTTAGAAAAAACATATATATTTAATTTTTATAATAGTAAATACAAATTTGAAAATTTACATATTAACCTTCCCAAATATTATTTTTCAAATAAATATTCAATGCAGATTTTGTGTATTATTGAATCATCTTACTATCCAATATTAAATACAAACTTTAAATATAAATATTGGACTAGAAGTTTTCGAAGAACTGCATTTCGATGATAACAAATGTATGTTATCCATTGTATACATCCAATAAAGTTATTATTCATATTATCAGTAGTTATGTGGTAAGGCAAATAAATTTCAGGCAGTTATACATTGGACTGAACTTGCACTAATTATTTATGAATGTCGATTCTTCATAGCTATTTCTGGTTTAATTTTTGAATAGTACCAAAAAATATCCAATAATTATTGGGTATTAATAATTTTAAAAAAAAATTATTTATTAGTTGTATTTGAATAGTAACAAATAATTAAATAGTGTCTAATTTTTAGAAAATGATCCTTATAAATAAAAATAAAAGTTTTTTCACATTTCGATAAAATTTTAAAGATTACTGAGCAAATTAAGCCAAAAAAAAACTTTTGATTGCGACTTTCTCCTTGAAAATTCAAAAACAAAAACATAAAATTTAAACAACGGTTAGAACTAGAAGTTCCACACCATTTTCATGAAAAATCCATTAAAATTATCAACAAAGTATATTCCTATATTCGGTTTAGCGTTAAATATCTTGAAATTCTGCAAGTATAAACCATTTCTGAAAAAATACTGTGTTATTGTTTCTACAAAGTTGGAATTTTCAAGCGTTATTAATGGATAACGGATACTTTCAGCTATTCGGTTTCTTAATTCTTGATTCGAATTTTCTAAAAAAAAAATTAAATATAGTATTTATTCCATCCTTTCTGTCATAATACCGATTAATAAAACTTTTGATTTCTAGTAAAACCATTTAAAATATTCAACATTGTACATTTGTCACCCTTTAATTTGACAAAGGGTGATATTTTACTAACACTAAAATAATTGAATTTAAATATATATTGTCCTAACCACTTTTCCTAATAACCAAACATTTGTATATCACTGAACAAAATACCTGCATGTAATTTAACAGCAGGTATTGGGGGCGTAGCAGCATACAATCTTTTTTAAACCTATAATTTTGAAAGTTTTTAATGTATTTTCAATTATCAAACAATAAAAAAATCATATACCTATATTATTTGAATATAATTACTATCTTTAAAAATACATTTAATTTTCATGTCATTAAAAACATTTTTTATTTTGTTTTTTTTAGTCAAATAGATATTTGAAAATTAGGTAGTGTATTTGACTCGATATAACTAAAATAATTATTTACTTCAATTATTATGAAATACATGTACGAACTCATTAATTAATATAATAGGCACTGTATATTATTTGATGAATTTTGATAAAATCGGTAATATAGTTTTAAAACAAATATCAATTAGTTAAAAATATCTCTTAAAAGGAATTTGAATGAGACGACCGACCGTGTGGCTTGAGGAAAGAAAAGACTGCCTCCAATAATAGTATTACGAGAGTTCATCTACATAATTAAACAAGTAAAGACAGCAAATTAAAGTGCTAATGGCTTAGATACTCGACTTATTGTTGAGTCTCAATGTTATACAAACATTTTTCATTTATCTCTTATGGTTTAAAAGTTTGGCCATAGATCCATTCGACCCAGTAGACCCATTTTGACCATTCACTAACTTAAACCTATTCTTAGATCTAGTATACGCCACAAAACTTTCAACTTGCTGTCTCTTTTCGTTTTTAAGTTATTTTGATGACGGATAGGCGGACGAACGAACGGGAAAACGGAAATGAACTGATTTGGTGATTCTATAAACCACCCATCCCAAAATTTTGTTTGTTCGTTCAATATTGTTAGTGGTACAAGCTTTTGGCTAAAATTATATATATTTTAAATATAAATAATAATAAATAGTACTAAAATTTTTACTTAATCATATGTCTGGTATATAAACAATTAAAAGTATTATCACTTCATTAGGAATCAAATAAAAATATATTCAGACCGTATTGGTTTCTTATTCTGTTCTACCAAAACACAAAACTATCAAGACCACGGACCTACAAAGCGAGGAGTTGAAAACTGAAACAGATGTTTTTGTTAGTCTTACAAATTTGCCCGTTGAAGACCACCCAGTAGAAGTGTTCTACATTCCAAAGAAATAGAATAAACAAGTCTTTCAATAATAGAAAATAATGGACATGCAGCCTTTAAGTAACCAGAAGGTTTAAATGGTGTAAAACTGCTTTCAAATTTTAAACAAATAAGGATCAAATTTCAGCATTTTTTATTCCATCGATTTAAAATTTATTACTCAATGACATTCCTATTTATAAAAAAAAACTATGAACTATTGAGTTTAACATTTCACCTCGAGGCAGCGAACTATTTTAGATGAAAAAGGAAGTAAACAAAAAAGTATACTATCCGGGAAAAAGACTGTCATAATTGAAATTAATTTATACTATTCGGTGAACTAAAATGCTATGAGTCACGCCTAATATCATCCGACATATATAAAATAGAAGTATAATGGAAGTTTTCATGATGTATGAAAAAAACAATTTTTTTCCTAATTAATTACATTTAATTGTTTAAATGGAATCAGAAAATATTATGTACACACATAATTCAAAGACATATATTTTGTTATATAAAACAAAGAAACTCATCCCCCATCAAAAAAAATCACCCCTTTATGTGTGCGTGTGTTATTTGTACTTCACCATAATATAAATACGACAAACGTAAGTTCACATGATTTTGGTTAGAATCCCCAACCATCCGTATACACTTACTTACACATTATTATTGGCTAAAAAGGAAGGGTATGATTGGGTTATAAGGTGAAATGAATTAGTTTTTAGGGATAATAATAAACAACAAAGCACATACACACAAAATGAAAATGGTTGTGTTTATGAGTTAAATAAAATGCAGACAGAAAATGAAAAGACATTTACATACGAATGTGGCTTGATCAGTTGAAATAATTTTAAACCGCGTATACAAACTGGGAAATATGTTTAAATGTTTTTTTGGGTAAATAAAATACAATATAAGAGGTTTTATTGTAAGAGAAGGGTGGGTTTTTCATGATTATTACATACATATTATTATCCCAAAATCAACCCCCAGTGTTTTGTATGTGTAATGAAAATTTTTGCTTACAAATAAGTTGATGACAATATTATACATTTTGTCGTCGTCAAAGCGGGTTTCTCGATTCACATTTGAATTTATTATGTACATATTTTTGTGTAATTGAAAACAGATATTTTTTTTATATTTTTTTTGGTAAAAGTTTTTAAACATGTACCTATTATTTAAAAAAATAAAAATAATTTTCACACTATTTACGTTTATGATACCGTTACACACACAACAATCTGCTGTGAACTTCAAATCACGTCTATACAAAGGTTGAAAAAAAAACAGACTTCCTTCTAGCTTTTAAAATACAATCTTTTATAATGCTATATTTTTCAATGTTACAACGTTTCGTTGTATTTCACTACTTCATCAGGCAAACATCAGTTGTTATTTCAACCATTTGTTAAATTAAATTAAACTTGCATGAAACATTCATAAATTATAAATGTATATTTAAACAAAACTTTGAAATTCAAATACCAGAAATAATACAAAACAACTACTTAAATGGAAATTTAATATTATTGCTTAACGACATAAGAGACTTTAAATTTTTCCAATAGCCTAAAACGATGATTTTCATTTAACTTGTGGTGAAGGTATGATGTATATGGAGGAAATAATTGTGTGTATGTGTTAAAAGCATTTTCACGTGTTTTTTAAGGGGTGGTTAGGTTTTTTTTATTTCTATCTACACATGTTTTTTATTATTTACAATTAATGTGTAGTGCATTCCATTCGTTTTTATTTTATATATATATATATATATATATATATATATATATATATATATATATATATATATATATATATATATATATATATATATATATGTATGTAATATTTAAACAAATTTTTATAGATACCTAACATGGATTTTCCATTGTACATACATATACATTTAAAATGGTTATTATTTTAAAATGTTTTGGGTTCTTTTTTTATATCGTTTAATTAAATTATGTGTAAACGTAAGTTATTGATTATGTTCGTAAAAAACGATTTAAATATATGGTAATTGAATCATTTTTTATTTATTATATACCGCTTATTCTGAAATTGTATTTATTAATTACAGTTAAGCCATAAATATCATTGGAAGTTTGAACTAATCATGCTAACTAACAATTCTATTTTTTTGTACAGTTTTCGTTTTACGTATTTCTATAATATGATCCAACGATCAATAATTTTAACACGACTTTCATAACTAAAGTGTTTCGTATATTCTAAAAACTGTTTCTTCTCTCAAAACAAGATAGTTAATAAACAGAAATACATTTAAATGAGCTCTATATGAGTCATATATATTGGGCTTTGTTTAGAAAGTGGCTTCAATTATTACGATTTCCTCTTCAGTAATTCTTCGAATCATTTATTCACAACCAATGAACACGTTTAGTTTTACCGATGAAATGTAGCTTATATGCCTCATATTTACCATAACAATCTGAATAAAAAAAAAAACGCAAGAAGATTCACAAATTTGATGTATACCGAATCTTATTTTATTTGTATTTCTAAGTAGCTTTTTACAAAAGTTACCACAATATTGACTGATAGATAATGTTGCGAAATTTAAAACAACACATAGCTTTAACATGTTTATCACTTGCTGTTAGAAGCATACCATTTTCAGCCCAAATAACTATAAAAATACTTATGGAAATGTTATAAAATTTGGTATGTACAAAGTGACATGAAAACATAGTGTCTGTAGAAGAATTTAAAAAAAAAAAAAAAAAACATTCCTAAATATAAAACCAAATTTTGATTTTTACCTTGGGCATTTTTTTCGGGAAAAACTGTTTGTCAAGCACTAGGTTTTCATGTCAATATTGTGCATACCAAATTTCATAACATTTCAATTAGTGTATGTTGAATTATTTGTGACGGAAAATTGAAAGAAATACAATGTATATGACATGGTATTTAAGTCAACAGCTGTTTAGAAGCACACTCCTTTATGTCAGGAAGACATCTGTTGATAAATCGTCAAGGTTTTCAATGATAAATAGCACAATATTCTTACAATACACATGCAATTTTTTTACAAACTAAACGAAATCTTTAAAAATATTCCATTATTTACTTCATGTAAGAAACCTGTTGTTTTCAGCTATCAAAAAACAATTTTTTTTACATATTAATTCTAAAGTTATTATTATCACTTGTCCTCCATTTGGCAATTTGACATACTGGTTCGATTTAAAAAAATAAAATAAATAAATAAATCAGAGTAAATTTATTGCTATAAACCTCAAGAAAAAATTTAATAATCCATTATCAAAATGAAATACATTTAGAAATAAATAAATAAAAAGATTTTAAGGAATATGATAGTTAAAGTATATTGTTTGGGCGTCGCGACAAAGTAAGTAACTCCTGAAAATATCAAGGGACATGTGAAAAATAAACTATTAGAGACCACATACAAAAATATATTATATAGGTATATTTTCTTAGTTTTTTCTATTCTACCTTGGCATGGATATTTATTACACCTTAGAGACTAATAATTTTGTATTTCTATATACACGATATATAGAATTGGAGCATGGTAAAAAATGCAATTTTTGAAATAGATTTTTATTATTCTTATAAAAGTTTAAAGTATAGAAAATTACATTTTACTAAAATTAAATTTTAAAATAAGCCATGAATATGAGCTTTTTTTGTTTAGATCAATACCTTTCAAATTGAGGATATTTTATATCTCGTTTTTCATATTCTCGTTTTACACTACAACAAGCTGATTTCAAAGGACCCAACACAAAGGCATTGAAAAATACTTGAATTTGAATTTGAATTTAATTAAGTTCTATGAGGTTTATTAATAATAAGACGTCTTTTCACAAAATATATTATTTTCGAGCGTTAGGATATGAATGGGAGTATCTATTTTTACGATATGACTTTAGTTTATTGACTGTGTCAAAAATTCTAAACAACACCCATCGAAATACTAGCTGTGTCTGAAGTTGCTTAAATTTGGTGATCGCTTGATATAGAATTTTTGTTTAAAAAAAAAATTTAAATTAATTTCAATACAAACTAAAAACAAAAATTCAAAACCTCATTATAATTTAATAAGAGCGGCAATTGCAAATGCAACCAATGCATAAATCTACCATTGGTCAATAAACAGTCACAAAACTCTCCTGTACAAAAACCTCCTTCAGCAACCACTTAATATTTCATATTATATGTCATTTATAAAAAGGATCAAATTAAATCACACTGTATGTACAATTTATAAGAAATAATAGCTGGAAATTAATTACTGTTCATTTGGCGACAGGTCTATGGTAAAACCACAATTTATATGCGTAATTAATATAAATAAAATTTCTTTAGATTTTAGTTGATAATAAAATGACAAGAAATTTGCATACGAAGTACCACCTTGATAATTTGAATGACAACCATTTATATATTTTGATTAACCAAAACAGATAAGTAAGAAATTTTAATATGTTTAAAATTAAAGTCGATTTTCCTTATTTTACACATTCCATAACCAAATTGCCTCTTGCCTCTTTACGAAATAGACATGATACCAGTTTGTTTAGTTAAATTACTAGAGCCTTTCATATATAAAGGAGATAAACCAATATACATTTTCATCCCAAACCTAAAAATGAAATGTAATTTTATCTACTAAATTTTAGCCATAATCATACATAGAAATAGTACCGTAAATGGCACTAAGGCACCTCATACTTCAAATTCCGAATTTTTACTTTTAGGAGTTTTAAACGAATTAAATTCAAAAATTCACGTTTTCGACTCTACATGATTCTTTAATAATATTTCATTAATTTGTCAAAAAAATTAATTAAATGGTGGCGTAATTCAACTTATATCTCTGCTGGATCAATTTAAATATATATTTTAAATATTAAAAAATAATTGGGGGTCAAAGGAAAGTTTTGCTACAGTTTCGATTTTCTCACTATTTTTTCTGGGTCAATGAATACGGAACGTTTAGTAACATTCTTATAAAATTTGAAATATAGGAAATGTAGGAAATATTTTAATTTTGTAATATGGGCTTGTTGAAAAACGCTCCCTTTCTGAGATAAAAGCACACAAAAAAAAAAACAAAAAAAAGTGTCAAAATTTGTTCAAAAAACAAAGTTCCAGGCAAAACTTCCCCACTAACTTCAAATTCGTGTTCAGGGACCCAAAAATTATGGAAGGTAGAAAATCAAAACTGTAGCAAAAATGCTGGATCCTATTAAATCTAACCTAAAATTGAAATGTAAAGAATAAAAAACATCAACTATTATATAACAGTAGATAAATAAATTAACGTTGAAAATCTTCGCTAGAAAGTTCGATTTAAATTAACACATTTTCAAAACTAAATGGTTGCCAATTACTTAAATTACTATTAGGGTATATACAATATAAAGTATAGAGTAGAAATATCTTGAATTGGTGAATGAATATGAGATTGTACACTTGTGTGTAACTTCTAGCTAGCTGTTTCCACTAAACATAAACACGTACTTGAAAATTGTATATAATATTTAACCCTCTATTCAATCCGCTTCAAATCTATTGTTAAAATAGGTAATAAGTATATGAAATGACTTACATTCAACAAATAATAAATACTCCTTTTCAAATATTGATTACACACAACTACCTTATATTGTTAACAATTATTTTAAATTTGATGGCATATGCCATCTTCATATATTCGAATTTATATTCGAGATGCTTAAACTTCATGTTAATGAAGTCGTTTCTTATGTATAGTAAGACTGTTACAGTGTTCAAATATAATTCATCTAAACCAATTTACTTTTCGTTTCCTGGTATCAATCAATGTTTGTTATGTGCTGTAACTTTGAAATGCTTTTACGATTTGTATTAAATTTTTTAGACACGATTAGTATATTCAGGAAATCGGGCATGAGGGGCTACGTAATAAAAAATTTCTAAAAAATTGTTCGTACAATTTCATATTATTTGGAAAATTATATTTTAAGCCATTTGTGAGCGAAAATTGCCCAAAACATCAAATTCACAAAGGAACTTGGTTCTTAAATTAATTGAAATATAGAAAAAGTTTTAGAAATGTTAATTATTCTAGCGTCTAAGATAGTAGAGGAGGGCAAACTAAGACGATTCACTCGAAATTCATTTTCAGAAATGGTCTATCGAAAACAATTGTTTTGGGTTAAACTCAGATCCTATATCAATATTGATTATCTACACGAAACTACCATGGTATATTGTGAATTATATTAGATTTGATGGCATGTGTCATCTTTACCTGTTTAGATATATATTTTGACTAAGGTGCACAAGTAAAAACAGATATGGCTTTTTACCAACATTATTGAAATATATCTATCCTCTATCATGAAATAAGTTTAGTTGAAAAAGTTAGTTTTTAAACCCAAAAAAGACAATTCATTTGTTATTTTGTTACGATCAAATTTAAATCACAAAAAAATGTAGAGATTTAAATGTAAATGTTGAAAATTAGTTGATTGATGATATTTGAAAATTTATAAGTCAGATTGATCTATTGTTTTTATAAACAGTCGAATGTAAAATATTTAAATATTCATTAGATCTTTAATAGGATGAGCATCACAATTCACGTCAGTCAAAACAATATATACCATATCTACCCTGCATGGATTTATTTTACTTTAGCTTTACTACACAATACCATTCGAATGGACTTTAGTTGATATCAAATAATGAATGATTATAATGGTATGCAGATTTAAGCCTCTGTGTAATTGGGTTTCTTTGTTTCACATTTGAGATTTTAACCCTTTTCCCCAACAAACATTAATTTCATTCAATCAATCAAAACATATGCATTTAGTTTTCACAATATATTCCATTCTAATTAACTTTAGAGAAAGAAAAAAAAAAGTACATTGAAATTGTGCTACAGTAAATGTATAATTTTTTTTCTTTTTTTTTTGTAATGTAATTTGAATGAAAATACATTTTTCAGCATTGTAAATATATATAAATGATGATTTGAAAAATATTAATAAATCACATAAAAAAAATATAATTTAAATATATGTTTAAAGTATTGAAATAAATGATTGTGGTTGTTGACATGAAGCGCACTCTATCAAATGTACCACCTAGTATAATGATACAGAAAAAAACTAATCTGATGTTATAAATTCTCTTATGTCCTCTATGTTTAATACTCTAAAGATAAATTCTTGATATTTCCTCTGCGTATACTGATCGAGTGGTGTGTCCGTTGAGACGATTATCTGTACATTCAACATTTGCCATCTGTAATAAAAAGACATCATGTTTTTGGAAATCGGTTACAGTTTTTTTGAACAAGTTTCATTATTGACTTTGGAGTATTGTATACAACCAAGCAAATTTTGCGATTGTTGACCGAAAATGATTTGGAATTAAACTCAATACTCTCGCGTCCCCGACGCTTAACCTTAGAGCTATTCCATTTCAGATTTCAATGAGTCAAGTTCGTAGTAGACTCTATTTAATAAATAAAGATTCATTACATATCGGACTTGTAAATTTACATAATCATTCATATAAGAGATTATGATTAATTTTGATTCATAATAAGAGATTATGCATCTACATAATCTCTTTCTTTCTTCGTGTGTTAAAAACTAAATAATTTTTGTATGAATATTTCAAAATTTTCTATGTATTTTCCAAGTGTGATCAACGTGTCAATTCGTCTAAATGGAACAACGCGTTCACAGATAAATATAATCAAGCAAACGAAATGTAAAACCGTTGTTATTCCAAAGAACTCATTTCGTTCTGTCTATAATTCAAATTTGTTCATCAAAGAAATGTAAAAGGAATTTTTTTGCATGATAACGTTTAGTCTCATGGTACAAAAGACATTTACTCTAACGTGGTCAGAAGATTAGTTTTAAGACTTTGGGTAGTCTGCCAGCGAAGCATATCTTGGAAAAGTATATTTGAATCTTGGTAATATTAGTAATGCAATACCTCTGCGTGAATTTCTATACAGTGAATGTACATAGATGTAAAAAAAAAAACTTACACAACAATATTCTGTATTTAATACCAGATATTGTACTACAAATCAGAAATAATTCATCTATGTCAAATCATATTTATCTGGAGTGTGTTACAGTTCCGGGAATTGTTGAATTTAACATGATAGATGCACATGTTATACTCTAGCATCGAATACAAATATAGTGATGATTTGCATTTTATTTTCACATTAATGCATTGTATAAGATAACTAAAAATAATTTAAACGGGGGGTTTGAAATCATCATCATTACAACTTGTGTTCGTTCGTTATATCACATGATCATACACTAAATTGACTAACCAATTAATTGTCGTAAATGATAAATGTTATATTTGATAATATATACTGTTCTTTAGTATTTGTTAATTATACTAAACATTCATGTAGAAATGAGAAAATGTTTAATAAAATTTAAAAAAAAAGAAAAGTTTATTGTCCAAAAAGTTGAAGAAATAATTTGGGGCAGGTGGTTTGTTATTATTGGTCAATGTTGTTGAGTGGTCTGTTTAATTTTATACACTCTCTCAATACATTTTATGTTGTAAATGGAATGCTCTTGTTACAATGAATGGGGCACCATTATCTATACATTTGTGGCGTGAACTAGGAAATGCTTTTATCAGATTTCCTTTGTTTTCGGATGGCGTCCTGTGGTCTCCAACCAAATTCAATTACTAGCATTGAAAATGCATACACCTACAGAAAATACCAGAGTTTATCGTTTAAATTCTACTATTTTATATAGATTACTTTTATATTTGGTCTCTTATTGTTCAGTGAGTGTATTTACCAGATATTTATATAAAATTAGAAAAATTCTTATTATTTATAACAATTTTTCGTGTATTGGTTGAAAGTTTATAATTGATTAATCGATGATTGTTATATTATTGAGCACGCTTAATAATTTGGAAAAATAGAAGTTAATTCAATTTTTTATTTTTATTTTTATTTTATTTTATTGGCGTCTTTTTCAGCTAAAAGTAATAATAATAAGTTTTGTATTAAATAATATTTCTTTTATAAAATATTGTATCGCGATTAAATTTATGGTAAACTTATTACACATAATAATATCCAAAATAATCAGATTTTGAATGGTTCTTTATATGATATTTTACTATCGGTTATCAGTTACATGATCGATATGTGTCATATGATATGATTTATTATATTATTACCTATTGTTATTATTTGTGAATGATCCCCGTTTTATACTTCATATTTCCCAAGGGCATTTATATTCAAATGTGGATAAAATGAAAATAATAAAAAAGTGAAACAAAAACTATATATTTAGTTAGAATAGCAATCATATATTTTGACTTTAAATTTATTTAAATTTAATGCTGACTTTAGGTGGGTGATTTTGTCTTTTTTTTGGTGGTTCATTCTTTCTATCAATCTTCAAGATCATATGATTAAATGAACGTAACTGCATGTATCAGTGGCGTTCTTAATATCCGTAATACATATTGATAGCTGAATAAAATCAACCGTTTTGTCGACATTATAAATATTTTAGTATATAAAGGTTATAATTATTATCATACAAATTATTTACCATAACAAACTGAGGTCGTTTTTAGTTGTTTTATGTTGAACACCTTAAAATGTTTTTGTTAATTGCATCACTCTTTCCTGTTAAAAAGAGACAATAAAGTTGTGAGAAGAGAAATTGTACTAATACAAATTGTGTGTTTTTGATCGATACTACATTGATCTATACTCTTGGAAAATCAAATTTACGCAGAAATGAATATCTTTGGCCAACAGTTGCGTTGGACCAAATGTTTGATTTGGGTTACAATAAAAATATTTCCTAAGATTAGAAATTTGTCATTTCGTAAATTTTATGTTTAAACCTATTTAAGCAACCTTGTTAATCCAGCAATAACCTTAAATATTGAGAAAACTATAAGGACATAAATTTCCATCGTAACATTTCTGACTAAGAAAATCATAAAAGAAAACGATACCTTATTTTCAGATCATTTACTGTTCCGCCAGATATACTTTTTCAAAATCTTATTTACATTTTTCAAAAAAATTAATATTTTTATTTTGAAATAAAAAGTAGTCTATGTGTCTTCGGATATGCGGCTTTTACTAAATACAAATTTTTATCGATTTGTTGTTATACAAGCGTAATAAAAGATACAAGTTTAGTAGTAAGTAAAATAAAAAATCCAAAGTATTAAAATTAAAACATATTCTAATACGCCACTGAATATTATTTCGTCGTGAATATTATTTTGAATATACCATAACATCTCAAATTTGAAAAATATTTATTTGTTTTTTCAATTTTTCTACTTGTTATTCATAGTTTTTATTATTCTGTATAGTAATTTTACGAAAATAAAATTTGATTTCGTTCTTTTTGTTGTTTTTAAATACATCATATTTATTTTTTGTTTTAACAAAACTTGGTATGAATTTTATTGTTTAATGAAGTTTACACTCTAAATACTTAATTCAAATTATTCGTCTTATCATTAAATTGACCATTTGAGCTTTCATTTGAAGTCTAAATGGTAAATACCTTTCAAATCAAAGAAAAATTAAAATTGATTTTTGTTTTAGTTTTTTCAGTAAGTATGAAATTTATAAAAAATTCTCAAAGTTATTAAGGTTTTTAAAATTCTTAAGTATAATGCAAAATAACAATATTTTAACGATCAAACTTTTATAAAAGTAAACTAGACACATAAACTTAACAGAAAAACTAAAAAAAGTATGTGTATAAATAATTATAAATAAATTAAATCGCACTGTAACAAATCGGACACTGTCGTTGTTTCTTCCATAAGACTTTCAGAATTTTCTTATGTGTTCGTTAATGGGGCATCTTCAACTTCCTTCAGGTTGTTGCGCATATTGAGCATATATTTTCACAGACAATGTCATATAAAATATCACCTTCAATGAATATTTTCAATTTTAATTTTGAGCTAAGATATTATTTGATAAATTCATATTCAAATTTGGAAAAATCTTCTTTTCGTCAGGAGTTTAAATTTTAGAATTTAGTTGTTTTTTAATGTTATAAGGTCTTATACTTCCAAAAAATCACACCTATTAGCATGATCTTTCAAAATGAACTTCAATGAATTATTTGAAGCTGATTGTAACAAATTTTCAATAAACTGATCTATTTCATGTCTGGGATGCAGCACCAACTACTCTAAAACACGTTTCACGACCTCTTCAGAAAGTTGAACATATCCAACTTCAATTCGAATGTAATGATATGGAGTATATAATTTTTTTCAATATTATACTCATTTAATACAAGAATATACTTATTTAATGTTATATTTGTAAAATGTTAATAATTCGATAATGAAAATAATAAAAAAATCATTTTGTATATTAGGGTAGAATAAAATTTGATAACGAATTATTATTATTTTTTTCGTATTCAATGAAAACATAACATCCGGTACATTCAAATATATATAATAATAATAAATATATGTATAATAAAAAATAAGTAATATATAATAATAAATATGTTACATCCTTATATCATATGTAACCGTATGAATTTCCCTACAGATTTCATATGACTTATATTTATATAAAAATTCTTAACAAAACAAGAATAAAATAAATATTATGAACAGAATGTGCCAAAAGTCATACCAATAAAGGCGCAGGTCAATTGCTAATCAAAATTTTTCACAACAATTTGTTCGTTAAACCGAAATTTAAAAATTTTTATTTGATTTCCACAAGTAAATAGGTTTTTTTTTTGTTATCGCCAATCAACTAATGTTCATGGAAAAATTGCAGATTAATGAAAGCTGAAGTAATTTTCCATTCAGCGTTTTTATTTCAACAAACACAATTGATTCCGGTTACTTTGAAGCACAGTCGTTTAACGATTACTTTTAGTAAGTTATAGGAGAATATCGGTCTTTTAAACTTGTAAATCCATTGTCACTTGGATAATGATTTTGACATACCCGGTATATTCAAACCACTTTTCTCTCTATGTATATTGTAATCACATTTAAAATTTAAATCATATGTATTCCCGCGTTTTAACTTCCAACATCAACTACTAAGGTAGTCTGGTGTATGTGAAAATGTCGAATGTTATATTTCTTTATCCATATAATTTAGTTACATATTTTTCTCTTTTATTATTGTCTCGTCGTAGGTATGGCTTAAATAATAGTATTATCAAAAATTTGTTTTACAGTAAGTACACCGTATACGAAATACGAATAAATTTAAATATGACACCACCTATAATTTGGATAGCATTGTTAACAAATTATACATCCAAAAATATGCCCATTAATTATGGTTGATGTAACAATTTATTCCTCTACAAAATTATAATAAATATTCCTCTGCCTTTTTTATCTGTTAAAAATGATTAGTATCAACATCACAGCATGGGGGCTTATTTATTCGCAATTTTTTTAGAATTTATGGGCTTGTTTCTTTAAGGTTACCTGCCTTATGTGGCATATTGGATGTATATATATATTGTAAAAAACTTTATCTCCGGTTGTACTTAATTTTATATTCTTAAATAACGCTCAAATATTTCGACAAAATTTAATTCAAGCAAATTTTTTAATTCAATAAAAAATAAATATTGCAATCGTAAAATTATTTGTTGCTCGGTTTTCATTAAGCGTAGATTGTGGAAATTGAGAACTTTCGTAACATTTAGTTGTTCTCAAATAGTTAATTTTTGATATCTTGTAGTTGCAATTTGGGACGGTGGTATTAGTTATAAAGGAAGGATTAAAGCATGGCACAGGTCCTTCAACAATCTCAACCATCTAAATCGTCAACAGGATGACCGTAATACCTGTCTCTTTGTTTATGAATTTTTATTTTTAAATTTCTACAGTAATTGGTATTCATTTTGACTACCCCTGAATCCACTTAAACTAGGATTAAAATTTTCATTTTAAAAAGAGCTCTATTGGTTTTGTAATACTATGACTATGACACACACACACACACATTAGCATATTATACCTACTATTTTATGATATATATTTTTGGTTTTTGTTTTGTTATTTTCATCAATCCATACAATTTTTCAATTCGTCAATGTACATATATGTATGTATATTTCAGTTATTCACTGACAGATGTCTCGGATCGCTAAACACATCATATCCACAAAATCATCCTTCCGTCGTCAGTTCTTAATATTGGTATCTACTAACTCTACACAACTATATATCACATTCATGATTATTATTATACCTCATATTTTATCTGGTTTTCTGCGAACAAATTTCTTTCACAAGCACGGGAATATTTTCAATTTTTGTGACGGAAAATTTAACATTTTCTGTTGGGATTTAAATAAACGATAAAAAATATTAGTATACTTTATATTATGAGAAAATATCTTTTATATTTATTGTATAAGACTTTTGAAGAAAAATTTTGAGTAGAATATAAAAGAAAAATTAAACCAATTTTAGAAAAAATTATCGTTAAATTGTTTATAAATTATAAAGCATTTATCTACTTAAAAAAAAAAAAAAAAAAGGTTTTTTCAAAAAGGTTTCGAAACTGGAATATTTAATGTGGAAATTTTTAGCTCAGAAATTTTAAAGATAAAAATATGATGCGATTACGATATAACTTCCTTTTTTCTGAAAAACAAAATAGATTTAGGTATAATTATAAATAATGTATAAATAATGGATATTCATATTAAAATCAGGATGTTGGAATTTTTTGCGAGTGGTCAGGGCAGAAAAGTTTGACCGAATAATAAGAGCAAGATGCTACGACAAGCATTCAAAATCAAAAAATTCTACGAATATTGATTTGAGCTATCCGAAATGTCGAAAATTTTCGAATAAGAAACAGTTTTGATTCCAATATAAATAATAATATTACATTTATTTTATATTATAATGAATTATAATTTTTGGGCTATTGGACATACATACATATATATATATATATATATATATATATATATAATCATTCACAATGTTTTATAATTTCATACCATTCGTATTGAAACATAAAATTTAACAATTTAGCCCTATAAAAAATTATTTAATGACACTTATGTATGAAAATATCACAGATTTGTTTTCATGTTCGAAGAATTACTTTTTTTAATAAAATTTTTAAATAAATTAAAAGCTGAAAAAGGTTTTTCTCTATCCATTTTCAATGGAATATAAACATTTAATAATAAAAATATAAAAATCAGGAAAATGTTCTTTTAATATTATAATAATAATAATGATCATCATAATAGTGAACGTTTTTGAAACTTATCCATTATTAATTTTCATTGAACATTTAATTTTATCTACTTTTATTCTATACATCAGTTTTCTATATTATATAAATTTTCAAAGCAATTTTCATCATAATATTATATATAAAAGTAAACATCGTTCGTACTGTTGAACTTCATAAAACGCCTTAATTGATGATGATATATTTTTGTATAAAAATAACTTTTTCCTTATAAATATTATAGAAGGTTTACCTTAACTTTCTTTTTAACTAATAAATAAAAATGAAAAAATAAAGAAAGTTTATGATTTTAATGATGTAAATTTAATATTATTGGAGTAAATAACTGTAGTGTTTCATTTTTTGTTGAGAATATAATAAATTATAAGTTAAGCTTATAATTATAGAGAATATCTACAAAGAAGTCATGATCAAATTTCTATGGGTCAGATCTCAAAGACTCATTTTAGTGTTTTGGCCAAGTTTTGTCGCTTATCAAACTTAAAGTACACTAAGTACGTAACTCTCCCCTTATGCTTTCTGACAATTTCAATGAGATTTAGTATATATTGGTTCTTTATTAGGCCTTAAATGGTAAATTTTGTCGAAAAACAATTTTTTTGTTATTCAGGTGTTTTTTGTGATTGTGTAGAAAACCACCGGAAAGATCAAAAAAAATTTTTTGTTGTTTAAGGGTTTTCTAGAGTAATTTTGGTCTTAAAACTTCAAAAATATTATTTATTTTACTACCGGTCGACTAGTTTATGAGATATTGTATGAAACACATCCGCCAAATCGGCCTCTGGATCGCATTTTTGGTGAAATCTCAAAAACTGCAAATCCAATCTTTAAATAGATGCAATTTTTGAAATCTACGGGTCAAACTACCCTTTGAAACATAGTCTTTTTCGAATTTGGATAGAAAATTTTTTTTTCGAATTTTCGCAATTTTTTTAAGGGGTACCCCTTTGAAAAAATCGAGGAAATCGAAAAAAATTTTTTGTGCCTGATTTGGATGAAATATATGTTCTAGGATAACTTTAACTTGCAGATTTCAAAAATAACATCTATTTAACGATTGGATGTGTAGTTTTTGAGATATCGCTAAAAATCCGATCTAGGTGCTGATTTATCGGATGTATTTCATGCTATAACTCGACAACTAGTCGACCGATCATAAAATAAATATAATTTTTGGATTTTTTAGACCTCAATTACTCTGGGAAACCCATAAACAGCGAATAAAAAATTTTGAACTTTTGGCCGGTTTTCGCAACAATTTCGGAAAATTTAAAAATACTAGAAATCAGTTGTTAGAAAAAATTCATTATTATTATATATTATATATTATTTTTACTTTTTTTTATTTTTTTGGAAATATACTTACATGCGAATTATGGCCATTAGGGTTTCGTATTTTTTATTTTTTTTTTAGAACTAAGGTTTTTTAATTATTCTATAATTTTCTCTTTCACATGACACTTGAATGATTTTTATGAAGAAACTTTGAATCCAGGACATAAAGCTGTAATTATCTAGTTCAAATCATTAGCACTCTAATTTATAATTACCTATACATAATAAAAATTTCGAAAAGTTGATATAACATTTGGCAAAAATATAGATATCATGGTAATTGTGCCATTTAAATAAGAATGTAAGATAGTGAAACCATTGTAAATAAACATTATACTTTGTTGGTTTTACCATTTTTGTTCACAAAGTAAATAAAGTCATTATATTAGCTGATTCTTGTTTAACTTCAAACGTGTTCTGCATTCGAATTGAGCTCTTTTGTATTTTTTCAACCTTACCTTGCACAATTTATACTCATAACACGCTTTGCAACTAGATTTAAAGAAAACTATAGTTTTGATCTATGAAGATTGCTTTATGATATAAAGATTTTGATTTAGTTAAAGCATTGAATTTTAACCAAAGAACTTACACTGGAAATATCGTCTACAATGGAAATCAAGTCAAAGATTTTGATAAGAGACATTTTTCTATTAATTTTACCATCAGGAATCAGTTGCATAGTTTCTGTATGCTTGAATTTGACTTGTATTTATCTTCTACTTACAAAACGTACAAAATTATTTTGAAAACAGATGACTATTTATTAGATACTTGAGTAAAATATAAGTTTGAAATTAAAACTATGAGTAGGTATTTACAAATAGAATGAAGAAAAAAAATAATACAAAAAAAATAAATATTTGTTTTTTAACATCACCCATCCTATTCACCCGAGGGGGAACAAGAATTTATTTTCAAATTCAAATTGTGACCAACTTTTGACTATAAAATTCACAATTATTATACATTATTTCTCTATGCACCAATTGTGTATAAAATAATAAAATCCTTTAAAAAACAAATTATGGCTCAAGTTCTAAGATCCCAATTCGCAATAAATATAGTCGCACTTTATTGTGATGCCAATATGTTAAACGTCATAGTAATTGCATGTAAAATATTGTTTTCCAGAAAGAGACAAAAAGTTACTCTGAAAAGCTTATCTTCTCCAATTTTGAATCAATTTTAATATTGTTATCCATTTTTGTTTTGATAAGGGCCTAGTTTTACATTATAATATGAAAAATAGAAAATTAAGTATCATTAAACTATCCTATAGGTAAAATTCGGTTACTAGTAACACTTAATTATTTTGAGCGTTATATATTCGGTGATAAAAATTTATATTTAATTATCTGAAATTGATTTTAAGTCAATCTTATTGTATCATCCTTCATACCATTTACCAATACAATCCATACAGAAAAAATACATAAATTCAACAAATAAACGTTATCCTTTTTATTTTTATAATATTTATTGACCGTAAATCAAAAAATTGACATATTCTATATACTATTTCATATACTTTTGTCTTACACAAATATAATAGATGTACACCAGAAGAAAAATGAAAATAATATTTAGAGAGACAACGAAGGCAAAGACGAAGATAATATAAAAATAAAAATAAATATCAAGAAAAAGTAGTTTTATACGAGGCGACGCTTATCATTACTGTCATCGTAAAGATAAAGTAACATAATGCAGTTACTAACTTATAAGTTCAACATGTTTTTCATACGATATTAGAAAAAAAACATTATTATTATTTTTTTCTTTAATTTGAAAAGAGAAGAAAATTGTAACTATAATCGATATTTTATGTTTTATTATTAGAAATGTAAAATGATATTATTTGATCTTTCATAAAAATACTTTTATTGAATCGAAAGTATGTTATGGTGAACTTGATAGTGATAGAAACATAAAGTTTGATCCAAGTATACTTTCTACTCCCGATAAGTTTTTTTTTCAGTCACTTTCCAACAACTTAGGTCATAGAGTGACTACATTGGGGATATTCTATACAACAACAGCACACAGCAATTCTATGCGGTCACCCACCCAAGTATTAACTGTGTCTGATGTTGCTTAAATTTGTTGATCGGTTGAGATCAGTAATTACGATACTTCAGTGGGCTTCCTGATAAGTTTAAAAATAGATTTCATTTACTGAAAAAATTGAAATGTCCCAACTTATTCTAAATACACTCACATGAAATACCAAATAAGATAGTCTTGTAGTATTCAATATCATTTCATATATTTTAATTTTCTTACATAAGTAAAGCTTGTTTAGTTTTATATTGTATTTTAGAATCGATCATATTCTGATCTAAGGATTGATTAAACTTGAGTACATTTCAATCTTATTGAATAGTAGCAACATATAAAGCCAAATCCACGATCTGTTCTCAAAGGTATGAAATGGATTATAGAGAAAAGGACCAAAAATTGTAGATATAATTTAACACACTTACGTATTTGAAAATATTAAGTGGTATTTTTAACTTGCAGTGAGAAGTTGATAAAATGATCCAAGGAAAATGGGGACCAAAATGCATATTGAAAATTTACAGTAAGTTTATCCTTTACTCATGTGTTATTTCTTAAATGTCTGATATCCATGATAAATTCCTAAAGTTTCTGTTTTTATTCGCCCTGTATTAAGATAATACGTGTATGAATTTATATTGCAATGTGATATATCGTTAAATGTCGGTCAATATCGAATGACACCGACATCGATATTATATATGATATTAACGGTTTAAATATGCGATTTGCAAGACTATCGTCCATCTATACATATAACTATTATATATTATACGAACCGGTATATCTAATACTATTGAATTGCTCCTATCATTATTATCTGTAACCGACCACAAACGTCATCTATGCGTAGTATTATACTTATATTCCTATCACTAGGATCACTAGGATCACCATTCCTATTTATAAAATATATTTATTCAGCCATTTAACCCCTCGTAGATACTTTTTTTTTACAGGTTATTTTCATCAATAGCTTTTCGTTTTCTGGATTATCGATGACCCACACGTTTTAAAAATTAATATTGTATTAAATTCGTTTATATAAAAAGTCGTCTATTTTGATGTATAATAGGCGCATTTTATGAATGGTTTTTCAATTTTAAATTAGAATATTTATGACTACCCATTGTGTATTTTTTCATATAAGCTATATTGAAGAGCCGAAGCGTATTAAATAGTGAAAATCAGAAAAACCTACAGGAAAAGTAACAAAGTTGGTAAATTCGTAAGTAAATAGCTGGTAGGGCTAGCTATTTCTTTAGAGACACATTAAAAATTATTGAGACAGATAGTCATTTAATAATAAAATAGTTGCGCAAAATGAGACTCCCCTTTGGTTAATGGCTATATAGCTGAAAGTAGCTGAAGCCAGAAATAATTTGTTAATTTTTAATCAGTTTTTAAAAATATCTGTTTTTCCATTACGTTTTTTTTCTGAGATAATATCGAAACTATATCTATTAAATTTTCATTTTTTTTAAATAAATTTATTGTAGGAAATTTTTAACTATTTGAAATAACCTGTGTTTTGGAATTACCATAGGGAAAATAATTTGGAATACCAATACATGCACTTAACAATTAATGTTTTTAAATGATTTTAATAGCAATAAGAAAATTTTCATAACAATATGAAAATATGGCTTTGGCTTGTGTAAAGAAAATAAATCGTCTCTTAAGATTTCGTTTAGGAACCTCAAGAGGGGTAGTTCGCTGTGACGGGTAGTTATTCGATAAAGTATAAATCCAGAGCCAAACAACAGATATTTCTCTCAATATTGGTGGCATAAATCGTTTTAGCCATTGAAAGGTTGGTAAAATTTTACTTGAAAGAATTGATATCATATATCCAATTAGACTCCGAGACAGGTTGAACTAGGTAAAAGCTTGTAAAAAGTATACTCTATTGAAATCTAATAGATAAAACTTCTACTAAATAACCTACTTTATGAAAGTTTATGGTACGCCAATCTGGATAGCACTGTGTAAATTGAGAAATTTTAAGTGGCTCTAGTATATATTCTATAGATAATATTTTCCAAAAATTTAGTTACATAATAATATAGAGGCATTTTGTATCAAAATTTATCGAAATCCATGTATCCAGAAGTAAACTGTATCTATCACACTATACATCTACCGCATTTTAATACCCACGAATTAGGTAGTTGATGACCATAAAAGAGAGGAACAAAAATAAAAAAAATAGAGCATTTTGAACAATATTATACTGATATTTATTTAATATATTATATACTTTTATATATATTGTTTACTCATATGTTATTATTGCTTGTATGTTCCATGTATATATTTCTCTTTTTTTATTGTGTTATTTATTTACATTTATGAAGTTTTGATTGATTGTTTAAGGGTCACTGATCTATTGTACACAATTTATTTATAGAAATGTTTTCGATATGAATATCATACTAGAATATAATACTATAATAGCCATTTTCAATTTATTATAATAAATTTGTATCAATTTTCCTTTTAATGTAATTATTTATTTGTCTTATAATTGATATGCAGTTTTTTAATAGACATTTAGGATTATCGAATGATGGATTTCGTATTTGGGGTCATGTTATCATGGGTCTACGGGTTTTTTTTTTGATACTTGCGTTTACAAATATAATAAAAAAAAATAAATGGTAAAATAATATGAATTCATACTATATAAATTCAGATGAATTTAAAACAAAGCAACATCACTTTTCTTACATTGAAGTTTATTGTATTATCCGAGTTCAAAAAAGAAGCGGGTTAGTAATTGGGTTTGTCTATCTTAGAAATCATTTATAAAGCGATTCGCAATTTTTTTAAATATTTGATAGGATATTTTCAAAACAAAATTCTTATTGGTAACAATTAAAATATAAAAAATATTCAAATATTACAAATTTCTTTTGTCATTTGAAAAAATAAGAAAATCTTTTAAAATTGTCTGAATAATATAGTTGAAATGGAAAATTTGTTAGAGAGTTTGGTTTTATTCGAAATTAATTGAGAAAACTGACAAAACATTTACTAAATAATTTATAGAAAGCTATGTTTAGTTTCTAAACAACTAAGTAAACAGTGAAACAGGCCAAGAATAAAGTTTTGCTAGTCTATTAATGTTGTAGGTGACTATTATCTAAACAGATATGTCTGTTTTATCCTCTGACATTCCTCTTTATTTCTATTCGTGCTTCTAATCCAAATTGTTTAAAATAAAGTAAGCACTTTTAACTACCTTTTTGATGATAGTTTTAAGAAAATTATGGTCAGAAAGGTTTGGAGTATAGGAGATTCGAAATTAGAGAAAGTCTTCAACCGCATAATTTATGAATCAACCACCTTTAAGTCTTTATTTACAAAATATATTAATCTAAGTTCACAACCGCCCAGTTAAGGAAGTGTAATACCTCGATAAGATTTGGTGCTGATATTGTAATTTTCAACCAAATTCAAATCTGCGACTATGAACTAAGTAGTGTTTAGTTTTAACCTGAGCATTATTTAGAGATAAATTTTCTAATGAAGAAAATTTATTCTATGGTTTATTTTCTAGCGCTTTATTTTCGCATACTGCAAATGGTTTTATTTATTTTTTGTTAAAAAGAACTAATATGAGATATACATTTATCCTTTTCTAGTCTCTTCTTTATCTTTAAGTATCGAGTTTGGTGATTTGTGATAATATTGCTTTTGATTTCAGATTTTGGTGTGAATTATAGTAAATTCAGTTTCAGTCTAATTTATTTGACAAATCAAATTTTCTGTGAAAAATCTTACAATATTTATTTTTACATAAATTTACTAGAAATAAAAACAAACCTACATTTTATAAAATACAATCAGATTCGTTCCAACAAAACTATATTCATTTATATCGTTAGTTTCACGTTATATATACATATATACTCTTTTCTGAAAATTCCTATGGGATTTAATCTGTTGGATTAAATAGATAATCTTGATGCATTGTGTAAATTTGTCTTTGGTTTCACTATTTCATTGTCTTGTTTAATATTATTTATATAACAGTAAATTCTAAGGTATGTATGTATAATATACCAAGAGCCAGACTCGCCAAACTCAAATGAGATCAGTATATTTATATGGTATATTTAACGTTATTAATACGACACAAAATCATTATATTTCATTAAATCATCAGAATCTTTAGCTTCAGGCATATGTAAAAAGCATACTTATTACAAATTGAAATGAAATGACATTGGATAATAATTTATTATTTTTTAAATTATTTAATTGATTAGAAGGAAATAATTTATGTTTTAATTCAAAATAATTTTTTTTTACATTTTAGTTCATTTTTTTTAAATTGGTTGTTTTTTTATTATTAAAATTAATGATATTGTAAATCGATTAAAAGACTTGTAGGTATTCATTGAAATGAAACAATGAAATAATTGCCTGGTTAAATTATTACAAGTTGAATAAAAGATGAAAGTAGTCCCATAAAATTAGTAGTAACGTAAATACAAATATCGTCATTACAATAATATTTATACTAAGAACAATGTCTCTAATTGTCACACGAAAATGTAATTTTTTGTTTCCTTTCTACACGTAATTTTTTATCGTCTATGTACAGAACATCAATCTGGAGGAAATCTGTATGTCACAGCTCGATGTGGTTTCCAATTATCCCACAATCCCTTTAACTCATGTATATTCTTGCAATTATGTTTGAAACTATATCAAATGGGATGAATCAATACAGTGATATCAAATTTCGTAAATGATAATATGCCTAAGTCTTTTTTTCTGTCACCCAGGTTGATAAAGTATTAATTTTAATGCTGAAGGAAACTTTTCTTTGTATAAACACTTAGAAAACCTATTTATTATTAACGCTTGACGTGGTCTATTTAATATTCAAACTGCTATCAAAAGTTCAATTGATTTTTCATTCTATAAAAAAATCAAAAGTTGGATTTAAAGGTTAAAGGTTTTTTGAATTATTTAAGTCTTAATTATTACTGTGTAGTGTTGTTGTATAAAAATAATAATCACCTTTGGTTAATGGCTATATGTTTTTTAATTTTAACTTATGGAAAAAACTAATTTTAACATGGTTTCTTTCACATAAGGTAAAACCTATAATAATAATAAAATCAAATTTTAATATATTATATTTATTAAGGATAGGAATAATAAAAAAAAATAAAACAAGTCGTTTAGATAAACAATATAAAGAAGTATACATTTAATAGATTATTTCCTTGCATGTATATACTATAGTGAGTGAGTGAGTGTATGTATAAATTGTATACAGTGTGTGTTCGAATTACAATACGTTATAAAAATAGCCATCAGTCTTGGTACTCTAAATGTGTCATACAAACTTAAAATATAGATATAGAGCTGTTACTTTAGTCACTGTCCTGTCTCGAGCCAACTACGTTCAGTTTAAAGAACTCAATTTTCATACAATCAAATGAAATCTATATATATAGAGGTAATGTGAAGTTCACAAGAAGTTTAATTTATAACGTTTAATTCATATCGTGACAAATAAAATTATACACAACAGTAAATAATAAATCAATATATATCCATCTACATTTATAGTGTATTTACTTAAAAAAAATAATTTTATTTTATAAGGTTTGAATTAAATAGAACATGAATATTTTATAGTTAATTATACTAATTGTACACATTTATTTTCAAACTTACGATTATTATGTAATGAATCATCAGTATGGTATTTATTTCTAAGTAATTAATATTGTTTGTATTATTTTACAAAAGGGGAACTTTTAAATTATTCTTTAATTGTTTTTAAAATAAATATTTGAAAAATCTATTTTTATTTAAAGTATTACCGGATAAAATTACAACTTAGTCGAACTGGATCACTGAATTTTAATTTCACTAATCATAACATTCTTAATTTTTTTTTTTAAATTTAAATGTCTATATGCATATCACATCCTCACTACATTTGTGTCAGAAATATAATGAAGATCAATGATAAATATTATCATTAATATTATTAACATTTAAGCGTTTCTTAAGTAATATGAACATAAATGTGTGAGGTGTTGGAAATATAATCGAAAAGAACTCCTAAATTATAATATTTTCTAAAAGCAGATAAAAATTTGTAATTTGAGAAATATATACGAAATTAATGATTTACAATTTAAATGATAATTAATGTAATTGTATTGCATTTAAGTATATAAATATCAAATCAAGTAATGTCCATTCAATATCTCCATTCACCCATACTTTAATTTCACCCCTATTTTTATTTCATTATATAAACGTATATATATATATATATGGTATGTGTACATATATATACATATATAATACAATGTATATGTCACCTGATATCTCATAAATCATATGTGTCACGCACTTGTCACGCTCAAGTCAAGCATTGTTCTCAATTTGTGGATACATACATATATATGTGTGTATATTATTGATACAATTATATTATACACCATATTATAGAATAACTATTAGTTAAATCTATATTGTATTTCATAATAAATTTTTATTTTTTCTTTGTGATAACAAATTATGTTGAAACAAAATTTACACATTAACTTTCCCAGATGACAATCGCATTTTGTTTATAAAAGCAATCAAGTATCTGCCCAGAAATGCGATTAAATTTTTCAAAAATCGTGGAAAATCTTTAACAATTTAAAAAAATGGAGCCTCTTGGTGGAGTTGATCCATGGCACCGTTAGTTTTTTTAAAACTATTTTACTCTTTTCTTATTCCCTTTCAGATATTGACCACATAAGTTTTTTCAAATCTCAAATAAGACTCTTCTTAATCGCAATTTATTTGAATAATTGCTAAATTTTTATTTTAAGAGTATATCCGCTATATATATAATTTTCAACTTAAAATATTAGTACTTTAAATACCCAGCATAGGGTTTAGTATAAGCGATTGAATTATTAATGTTTTTAACATTTTTTAAATACCGTAGCCCTTAGCTCAAAATACAAAACAACTATTTCTGAAAGTAAGCAAACGATACTTAAATTGGAAATAGAATATTCAATTATTGATTATTCGCATAATATTTAGTACCTGGATGACCGAGCTTTGCTCGGTATTTTTTTTTTTTTTTTTATAAATTGTGTTTTTTGGAAATTATATTACGTCGAGGCGGAAGACGATTCCAGCACGTTAACACTTAGCCACTCCAATGACTTTAAATATTAAACAAATATATCATTGCATTATAAAAAATTATACAATTATAATAACAAAATATTATTTGAAAAATATTATTCACTTTAAAAAATTAAAATGTATTTAAAATTAAAAAACTAAAATGTATTCACTTTAAAATGTAAAAAAAATTAATATTATTCGTCGGCCGAGCCGGGCTACCACTAAGCCACTGCTATGACTATATGACTATAAATATTAAACAAATATATCATTTCATTATAAACATGACATTTTCTAAATGTCATGACACTTTAGAAAATGATGAACTCATGAAACATTATTGACATTTTCTAAAAATGATTCCTAGCTAGATCGATTTATCGCCCCCGAAACCCCCTATATACTGAATTTCATGAAAATCGTTGGAGCCGATTCCGAAATTCCAATTATATATATATAAATATATATATTTATATATATATATATACAAGAATTGCTCATTTAAAGATATAAGATAATAATTATCATAATACACAACCCAATATGAAGTAAAATACAAAACATATTGATTACTCACGTAACAGATTATTTGCACTTTAATTTGTGGTATTCCATAGTATTAATTATGATATGTGAATAAAGAAAATTACACACTTTTAAATTTTGCTTAACCACTTTATTATATACTATTACGCGAACAGATTCAACTACAGTTGAAAATTGAGTAACATCCGAAACATGTCGCATAATAGGATATAATAAAGTGGTTAAAATTAAAGTGTTTAAAATTATTTATTCACATAATATTATTAAAACTAATATTTGTTGATTAATGTTGAAAAACTACAATAGCAGATATACAGTTTATAATTTTTACACTAATAGCCATTATAGACAATTAAATTTACATTGAAAAAGTATATATATAATATAATCTTAATTCACCCTTAAATAAAAACATGTTTTCTATAATATTTACCAAACTACCCTTGTCACGTCTAATACATACATATATATATACTTTTATTACTTACCCTTTTGAGTTGTGAATCAAATATAAGTAGTAAGCAGTACATCACTACAATGGTGGTAAGTTATGTGTACAATATTATGATCAAATATAAATTTATTAGGAATGAGAAACATATTTATAAGTGGTGGTGATACTACTGTTGGGTGAGGGTGAAATTTTTACTTCTTTCTTATATTATTGTGTATATTTTTATTGTAACTACAGAAAATAAATAATATATATATATATATAATACATTTTATTTTTGTCTAAAAAATTTGATTATCTATCTTTTCCATCTGATTGATCGCTTACTACTACAGAGAACAGTTTTTCTTTGTTTGTGCTG
Source organism: Chrysopa pallens (assembly GCA_020423425.1). NCBI lineage: Eukaryota > Metazoa > Arthropoda > Insecta > Neuroptera > Chrysopidae > Chrysopa > Chrysopa pallens. The sequence goes on along the minus strand of CM035594.1, from coordinate 57,395,507 downwards.
GAAAACACAAAATTGTACACTATTTCATAGTTGTTCATTTATATTATTAACAAATCTTTTTTTATCAGTCAATGACATATGTGAGATAATATTTTTTGGTATATCTCAATATACAAGGGAAATTATAATCATAAAATATATTTTATATAAAATCTTTTAGATATTCCGATGTACTAAGTGCGATGTACTCTTTTATTTCACTAAACCGTGCAATTTCAGAACTACTTAAGACACCTGATCGACTGATGCACACAATTGACACGACAAACTCAAGCTACTATTTGCTACAGTCTGATCCGAAAGGATTTCGTAGAAGCATTCACACTAGCACAATAAAACAATACGACTGAATATAAGCGACTAAACATGTGGGTTCCGCCGCAATCAGTTTCATTAATTTTGTATGTATGTATACACCATTATTTTCTTTATTTTTGCACTTTCTTCTTTGTACATTATCAAAATGCACAATGAAGCATTCACTCGATTATAGTCGCATCGATTGTATCACAATGTAAAAACATCGATCTCATGGAACTAGTTGCTTGAGTTGGTAGTATGTGCAGTTGCGTTACAATAGTGTGTAGGTTGTTTAAGAGATACAGAATTTGTATAGTGTTTGGAATCAAAATGTGGTGGAAGATCTATCTCTTTCTTGAAAATGATATTAACATATAATTTGTATGGAGATGCTTATAAATGAAGTGATACAAAAAATTTAGTCTGGTCCCCTATTATGGTAATAAGTTACCGGATTCGCGTTTTGCAATAATTCGAAAATTCAAATAGAATAAAACAACAAAGTTTTTCAACAGGCTGTTTGCATCCTATATTATGAAATATAAAATACATAATAATATAAAAAATATTATTATGTAAAAAAAAAAAACCGTATGCATTATGATTGATAATATGTTTTATTGTGTATTGGAATTGATGTGGTTTATTTCATTTCCGGTTCAGATAACATTCAAAAATTGTAAAATTATGAATTATTAACGTTTTATGTATACTAAAAAGAGAATAAATGGCTATAAGCGAAACAGAAGACAATTATTATTGAAAATGGTTTTTCCACAATAAATTATACATATAATAAAAAATTACCGATTATCCAGTTTTTATAAATTACTTAGTTATTTCTAAATATTTGGTAACCAATATTTAACGAATATGGTAACCAATGTGGTAATCAATAATAAGCTTGAACACCAGAATTTAATATTTGCAAAGAGAGTTTCTGGAAGAAATTTATTGGGTAGGAGTTTCCATTTTATATCAATTGTGTAAAGACGTTATAAGTTGATAGTAATCGTTTATTTTATATCTGCTTCAAAATTAAATTGCAAGATTCCATCTGAACAAACATAAATTGTAAGTTAAAAAAGCCTTAATAAAAAAAAAAATAAAAAAACAAAACTCTCTTTTTACCATGGATTATTTATTAATTATAAAAGTTTATCGTAATACAAACGTTATAATTTTCCAATCAGAACAAAAAACAAAACATGGATTTCATTTATTTATATTCGAACAGAAACAAGAAACAAATACAAAATTATATACAAAGTAACTTATATGTAAACTATATTCATTATATTAGAAAATAATTGGTTATGTAACAACAAATAAGTTTCAAATATAATAAATACATTATTAGTAATATTATGTAAAGAGTCTATAAAATATATTAATGGAAAAAGTGTTCTAGTGGAATTTCAAATGATACTTATTGTTTAAATAAATATTAAAATATCAATACATGGATTTGGATACTAATGGAATCAAATATCCTTAACAAGAAACACTTAATAAAATCTTTGATTATATAACTTATATAAATTAATTATAAGTTTCCTATTATACAAATTTAATATAATAAATTCTTTTATAAGTAATTTATTTTTAATTTTATCACGATAAAATTGGTATTTTATTTAATTTAACAGCTTTCAATCTTCCCAAAAAGCTTCATCCGATTTCGATTTTCATTGCCTTGGGGGATGAACGGGGGACCTAAAACCTCTTCTATCTCCTATACCGGACGAAAATAAATCCATAAACACAAAAATCATAAAATTGACCTAGTGGTTATCAGTGATCTAATTAAATTATTAAATTTTTTAACATTTTTCAAAATGTCAAAATGTTCAATTTCTTTCATGTTATCTTAAATAAAATCGGAATGAAATAAAATGTATTTTGTTTTTGTTATTACAGTTCTGCATATTTTTTACCAATACTATCGAAATTTGAGCATTGATCCTACATTGTCTATAAACAAATATATTATTAAAATCCAATAATTGTTTATAAAGTTTTGTTTGTATGTTTAAATAGGTAACAACATATCCAGGAAGTAGTTTTACATGATGTTGTCATAAAATGTTTATTTGCTTTTGTTACTGAACACAATAATTCCTCTTTGCTCTTAATACCGGACGTGTAGATTCGTAAAGCTCAAACTAAAATTAAACAATTGATTGGAAATTTACAATGACTATTTAATAATAATTATACGTGACTACATAAATAGTTTTTCTACTGTTGCATCAAAAGTTATTAAAAATACTTTTTATGATTTTATCGATACCTAAGCTTTAAACAAATATGGAAATTTTTAATTTACTATTTAATAATTGAGAAACTTAGACCTAAAACATTGTAAATATAATATAATGAATAATTGAAAGAATGAACAAAATTAGAACTTTTTATTACTTAGTTTTATGTTTTTTTAAACATTCCCAACACCATTTAATTTATATTGACAATTTTTTTTTTTTTATTTTACTTCATTAAGTCACTAGTCAAGTATAAAATAAAAGTGGATTTTAATATACAGACTGAATTTCTTCCACTGACTTAGTAACAGCTTTGGTGACCTTTATTTTAAAATTCTACTGATTTTCGAATTTCTCTGAAAATCGGTCCAGAATCTATCATTTGGTACCAAATCCACTTTATTCATGTTTGGGTTTACGTGAAGAAATCCAGTGTATGCTTAACATTAAATAAATTATACTAAAATGACCATTATAATAAATTATCCCGTAGTGCCATAGTTTTAAATCTGGTGGCACTGATCGTGATACTCAGGCTGCCGGAAATATTAAGAATATTGAATCAATAACCCTCTTTTTAAACGTCTTTTGTTATTTGTCTAAAAGGAGCAAAAAAGAAATAAAAGGATATATAAAAAAGTGAAAACCATTAAAATATATTTTCATTACAGAATACAAAATTAAATATTCATCAAAAACTTTGACTCATCTAATGGATGATCCATCGATTTTATGTTTTAAATTTTAATTAATTGAATTTCTAAACAAGTATTAGTGAAATGGTCGAATGAATTCGAATGATGGTTGATGTTATTGTTTTACACATTTAATTAAGATTAATTACTTTTGACCAATATATTCATCCATTCATTCAACAGTTTAAATTGTTTTGGTCAATTGATTCTATGTACCTATCTATATACATACAGAAGCAGCTATTGTACAAAATGTATTCAACTAAATAATATTTGTCTCTATAATAAGCTATAACTCGCTTTACAAATCAATATATTAAAAAAATTGAAGTGTCCACCCAGTCGTTCTAGCCAGCCGATTTGCATAGTTATTTTTTAAGTGAATGGTATTACTGTCCAGATGAGGCATCAAGCATTGGATTATATTTATCTTTTTCCTTTCTTTTTATGGGGAAAACGACAGTTTTCTATTTTTTTAGACTCAAAATCTTTCAGTCCAAATAGATCCAAATTCAAAATCTAAGTTTGATCAAGCCCTTTCAAATGGCACCAACTGCGATGAAATCGGTCGAGCCGTTCAAATAAGCGGTTCACATAATTTTACACACACACACAAACATACAGGCATAGTGACAGCCTCGCAAGGGTAGTCAGGGAAGGTGCCTTTAACCTCAAAATGTCGAGATGAAAACTCGATTTTTGCAAAATATGGTAAAACCAAAAACTTTTTTGAAAATCTTCGATTTTCTTAACGGAGAAATAAAAAAATTCACACGGATAAAAAAAATAAAATAATAACTTTTATCTTAGGTATTTTTAACAACAGGAGTACGACAGCCTGTAGAAAAACCTGTATTATATTATTTAAAATAAAAGCCTTTAAGTCTTTACTAAATTTATGAAATACCCACAATAATGATATACGAAAGGTTCACTCTGAAACAAAGTGTTCACATAATTCAGTATCACTAATTAGAAGACAATGTGTAACTATATTGTTATTAAATATTATTTGTTTCAATTTACAATTTGCATAATTCTCTTTACTACTCCTTTGTGTTGAATATTTTGAGGATAACAAATAGTGTGAAATAATTTTACAAACAACTGTATTAAGCCTCTGTTTGAACCTTAAACTTTAATCAATAAGTATTGAATATATTAATTTTAATATTCTATAAATTAAAATATGAGAATATAAATTACAAAAATCTAAAATTAGTGAAAGTCATTACAAGAATAATTAAAAGAATACAAGAAGCGTGTTACAATTTATCTGCACAAGGTGGATATGGGTAAAAAGGATAGAATGACTGATGAAAATCATAAAATTGTGTAGTTACTGAATGATTTTAACAGAAAAAATAAAGTGGTAAATAGATTTTAACTGTATAAATATCAACAAAAAACATAATGCTATAAAAATAAAAGATAAGAGTCAAATCAATTCTTTTTTTCATCGCGTTTCTAAAAATGACAAAATATTCTGTTATTTATACACAGCTCCAACTGTTTCATTTTCAAAAAAGCTTTGATTTTCGACCAGAAATTTTTCATGTTCAAAATTTACTCTTAAATTTTCTTAAAAATATTCAGGTTTTATATCTTTAATCCTGTTATAAAATTAAGTACAAAAATCTATCACTTCGAAACTATAGTGAGAATTTTCGAAAAAAGAGTGAGAAACTAAAAAACGTGTACGGCGTCTTTCAGACGGAATTCAAATTACAATGATCTCTACAACGTCGTTTTAGTTTTACATTAGTTTTCGAAAAAAATAAAAATAACAAATGAAAAAAAAATTCAAACAGAAACTTGTTAGTTATTTTATAAATAAGGTTAGGTTATAAATGCTTATTCAGAGAAATATAATGGTAATTATAAATAGCTAATATATTTCAAATAATTTTTAATTTTCCACGAACATTCATTTGCTTTTAACAAAATGCATATAATATAAACTAATCAAAATTATTATAAATGTTAAAATCCATTTCCGTGAAATTATTAACTAATACAGTTTGAATAAATGAGTTACAAATTAGTTTTTCAATTAACAAGTATTCACAAAACTTTGTATAAAGCCAGTAGATATTTTATACCAGAATCCGGATATCAAAATGGTTATGTGCTAAACTAGAAGAATATTCAACGATACAGTGTATAAAACGGACATGGTATATACGTTTCTATGACGAAATTGTTGATCAAAATGAGTCACTTTCTAAATTACGTTATCGTTAAAAAATTCAATGGTTTCAAAAACTTACGTCGTCAAAATACTCTTTTCACATCTTTTCACAATGAAATGAGCTTGGGTATATCCTTACTTACCAGTTATATACCACTCCTGAAGAATCACAACCACCAGTTTGAGCAGTTTCATGTAGTTACACGGTTTATTACAAGAACAAGCACAGTCAAGAGATGTGTTATTACGTGCAATGGTGTATTGCGCGTAAAGCAATATTTATATATAGCTCATTCTTGTAAAAGCACATTATTTGGAATTTTTATTAATCCAAATTGTTTAGTTTGTGCTTTAGTTCACAAAAAAGATTTTCTTGGACATAGCAGTTGCAAGTTATTGGTTGCAAATTGTATGTGAGGCTTATTCATCCGGATAAGCCTAATATATTCTAAATTATCGAATGTAACAGTTTTAAGAAAGAATTCAATGAATGTTTTTGAGCTTAACACCGGTCTAATATGCAATTAAATTATATGATTTGATATAACTTCCGTCTATTAATCATTTTGGTCATTATGTCAAATGAACTATATTATTAATTAATTAAATGCAATTTAAATGCAAATCAACTCTCTGCCCCACTACACACTTCACTGTTAGTTCGATCGCATCTACTCTCTAAGCGTCAGGTACCTTCGCTATGTGGGTAGGTATGATGCCTATAACGTTCACTAATGATTTAATCATAAACTATAATATGTTTAGTATCTAGTGTGTTGTGGTAATGGTGCACATCTTATCAGTATTGATTTCTGGCAACGAAAGGTATATTACAAGAAGTTAAGTATTTAAGTAGTAAAATTGTATATTTTATTTGAATTTGATCACATTAATTCCTATTCAATTCAGATTGTTTCCCAAAGTTCTGATTTTTTGTTAAATCCAAAATTTTTTATTTCATAAAGCGGTTTTTGTTTCTGGTTACCAAAATAAAATATTCCAATTATATTGTATGGTATTTTAAATTGCACTAAAGATTAATGGGTATTTTACCAAAGTTTGACATGAAATTCCTTTAGGCTCGATGGGGTGGGCTAGCAAAAAACGTCTTGAACGAAAATGCATGCAGTAAGATTATTTGGTTTCCATCGAAACCCTATTCTAAATTTGAAATTCAAAATAACATCACATTGCATCATTAAAGTATGACCAAAATTTTTAAAGTCCGGGATCGCATGCGCCGGCGTTCAAGGGGGCCTAGGTACCGAATAAAAATGATTTCCTCTACACAATTAATATTCATCGGAAAACCGGACAAAAATGCTTACCTCTACTAAACTAATATTTTTAATAAGGAACTTCGTTCCCATCTGGTGTCCCACGATACTATGCGTTCTAAAACGCAACGACATAAATATTCACGCTTACTTAAAATTATAAAACACACTTATTTTATGGTGTATTTATAACTTTTTCAGGATGATGAAATGAATGTTTTAGATAGATAAACAAAATGAATTCTGATAAATAACTTAACACAACATAACAATCGAGTAGTTATTGTTTTAAAATATGTAAAAAAAAATGAGAATTTTTATTATCAGAATATTCCGGATAAATAAGAAATACATATAATGTATGAAAACATAACGCCATATCAATTATATTTATATTAGCTATTTATATGAAAATGTTCTTACTCATCAATAAAACTTACGTAAAATATTTATTGACTCTAATAAAAATTTAGTAAACACATTTCTATCGAACTAACTTCACTTACCAACAAGAAAGGGTATTGTATCCAATATCCTAATAATTCAAATAGACAGAGGACATTTATATATGTTCACATAGACAAATCGACAATGTCTGAATTGATTTCGAATTTTCTGTTAAAAATTAGTCGTAGAATAATGTTAAAAAGACACATGATTAAAATAGAAAAAAAAAATAGGAGCAAGATGACACATCTTACTTGCGAGCTGCATTTATCTGTTTATTGTCACATTAAAGTACAACTAAGGAATTGTGAAATAGATATATTGATGGTAGTTAATGTGCAATAAAGTAAAAAGCTATTTGTATCGAGTAGATATTTAATTGCATTAAAAAAACTACATTGTCATCTTGTGTACTTTTACACATCCATGTTTACAAACAAGAAACTGTTGTTTAATTTTACTAGCTAAATAATTATTTGAGGGATTATTTCGAAATACGATACATCCAAAAACGGCGCTGTTTTCGCGCACAAATATCTGATATGCACAATCTTTACATGATAACAATGGTCAAATCAAAGTAAATATCCAGTGTGTATCACTTTGAAAAAAATAAAATAAAAATATAATTCCGATGTTCATAATTTTGCATATTATTTAATTGGCTAATAGAAATTATTCATATCTGAATATTTACAGGCATTTTATGAAACTAAATTACCTTTATTGTTTATTTAAGCGTCAAACCAAACAGTAATTACGATAATTAATTTATTTCAATCCAGGTGTGTATATGACTCTTAAGATTGCACTCATTTGATCCAATATAAAAACACTTTAAGAATATTTTTAAACAATAAAAACTGAACTTTCAATTAAAAACTCAAAGCCATTATCAAGCCATTAATTTCGAAGTTTATTCTGCCGCATGTAACCAATGTATGCAAAATAATATTTAAAATTGTCTAATGTTCAAACTCTTAAAAAGAAAAAGTTATAAAATAAATGGCGTTAATTTTTACATTTCAACAATTAATAAAAAAACTATATACTTTCCTAATTACATTATTGTAAAGCTTTATTGAAATTAATAAAAATAAATTACGAGTACTTAATTTATACAAGCATTGAATTTCAATTACCAATCCGCAATCATTTCGACAAGTTATTTATTATTTCACGGTTTAGATGGATCAGCACCTGCATATGGAGGACGTCATTGAGTGCGTAATAGATTTTTTCACAAAGTCTAACGTTATTTATTCTGAAATTCAATTATGTTTAATAATATTTCACCTTGGTATACATAAGTATAAAAGAATATAAATACGATTATAATGTTCAAGGATTATAATATTAATTCAAGGAAAATATATTATTATTATACTCACTTTATTGAAAATTACTAAACATTAATAAATAGAAAACTTGATTATGTAATAGAAAACAAATTTTCTAAGAAATTATTGCTTATATTGTATTATGTATTTTTAATGTAAGTATGCTTTCAATATGTATGCATATTTTTTTATTTGATTTATATGTTCGGCATTAAATTTAAATTTAATACCCCAAAATAATTTCATGAAAACTACATTAAAAAATAAATATCGAAAATTTTCATTGTGTACGTACTATTTTTTATTTTTTTTTTTTAAACAAACATGTATATGTCCCAACAGAAATAAATGCAAATTTGAGATTTACCAACAGGAAGTTAAAATGTTTTAGCAGTCTATAACTTACAGAAGTACTACTCACCTAATAAACAATTATATAATTTAATAGATATATATGTATTACTTTGTCACAAAATTGTTTATAATTTTTTTTTATTTGTTAAAAAAACAAAAACAAACAAAAAATAAAAATTACATTTAAATATTTATATCAAGGTCACATTACGTTTGAATATAAGATAATATTTGTTTTTTTTTTTTTTTTTTGCTGGAACGCAATAAACTCGGAAACGCGACTATATTTTTTTATTAATAATTTTTTTGAAGGCTCTTAGACTAATTAAAAATCGCACTAATAAAAAATACAGAGAATTTGGTTTAGTTCAATATAAAACCAAGTCATACGAAATTATTAAAATCTATTTTTCAGCCCGTTCATCTCTTCATAATTGTAATTCATCGAACTAAACCATCAAAAACATTACTCAAAAAACCGGCACCGTTATAAACTTTAAACTCTCAAATTTGCCATATATTTACGCCTATTTTTCTTTGCAATTTTTTCTTTAGAGAAAATTCGATTAGTTGAAATATTTTTTTCAATGTTTGAATTGAATAATAAGAAAGTTCTTCAATTTTTATATATTTTTTTCTTATTATAAATAATATTTTTTATCAACATAACGATAATAGATCGATTCCCCATAATTCATAAATATTTCATGTAAATTGTTCCTACGATTATGTTTAAATTAAATTCAAATAAATTATCTAGCCCATTGTGACCATTTGTATTACAATGGTCATTTGTGGTGGTCTAGAAGGTGATCTATATGAGCAACATTTATATACAAATATATAAGTAGAAATTCCCCCAATTTTTTTATTTATATGCATCTTAATAGAGTTTAACAAAGAATACAAAATCAATTGTCTAGGGATTGCTGATATTTACAGCAGAGATACCCCACACCTTTTTATTCATTCATGATACTGGAAAAAAAAACAACAAAAAATACAGCAAGCAATAATAATGTAAATATAATGTACAGGGCTTATCATAATTTTATGCTCTTAACTCCAAAAGTATTTACTTCGTTTTTCAAATTATATCTCTATTGAAATTTCGAAAGAAATGTTCAGTTTTAACATCACGGAATTCATTTCGATTTGATGACGTAGCTGCTTGGAATCGCCATAGATAAAAACAAAAAGTCCCAGTTTGTGAAGTAAAGTCACTTAAATTGAAGGAATAAAAATAATTGGTGAACATCCATATTGTTAGAGGGGGATTTGGAAATTACTATTTTTGAAAAATATTAGGTTGTCAGACATCAGGAATCTGGTTCTAATGTATTTCAGACAAAATCGTTTTTATTCAATTTTAAAAAAAACAGCTTTCTCAATTTGACAGCGTATATATTTTTTTATGTGCTCGTTTTCAAGTGTGTTCGCGTATAACTTTATCGTTTATTTATCGAGATATTTCCTTGGATGGCAACATGATTTGAAGTCCATAAGAGTCGTTTATGAACCGATTTTGATATATAACACTCAAAAGTTAAATACACAAAATTAAAAAAAAAAATACAGCCTTCAAAAAAATAAACTAAAAAGTCAAAGTATTCTTATTAATATCAAACATCACATAAGTATTATATCATAAACCATTAAACTGTTTTGACTTCCTTGGTAAAAAATGCTGCAGTCTGAAATAAAATAAAAATTATTTGAGAATTATATTCTTTATAATCAAAACCCTGTATATGTATATTCAATTGCATAAACAGATAAATAGTCTATCTACATCGAAGTATGAACCAATTGCATCGCATTTTTTTTTTTCCCAATATGATCTGTTAGTATCCATCCGCTCGCTCGCTTATTCATTCGTTCATTTATTGATGGACAAAACAAGAATAATGTTTATACATATATTTTACAACATCTAGATAAATTTGTTATTTATTTCTTGTTAGTAGTATGTTTTTGTTTTGCTAAATGTCATGACCTTCTTGATAAATTTCATACCATTTCCTTGTGCTGTTTTGGGAATTGAATAAGTTTTATTTGGAAAACTGACTGTTCTATTTAGTTCATATAGCTTCTTTTTTAACTTGATGCTATACATTTTTGTTTTAAGCCTGAAAATTAAAAAAAAAAAATTGTTCGATTTATGTATGTTTAGAATTGCATTTAATATTATGAGAACTCCAAACATTTAGTTGTTTTTTCCCGGTATTTAAGCTAGTTCTTACAAAGGAAATAATGTATATTACCTTTATTTTAAAAGGAACCTATTTGAAAAATGCAAAAAAAATTTTCCTTCCGAATTCGATAAATTACATCAGTTAGAAATCTAAAATGGTATAGAATGGTTGAAAAATTGAGTGCAAGTTGAGAGGAGAGAAATTTGAATTTTTGCCTAAGCGCTTAGGGCAAGTTATGTCTATTTATTTCAGATAAATTATATCCAATGATAATTTTTACTGTGAAAATATATTCAATAATACTAAGTAATACTATTCCTTCAAGATTCAAGTAAGAAAAGAAAATTCATTAATTTCATAAAGAAAACAAAATTTACCCAAAATATACCTAGCAAAAGTTGCTGAAGAATTTTTGTTTTTGAACTCTTAGGGTGAAATCTCTTGATAAGTATTAGAAAATTTATTATCAACAAAATTAAAATAAACAATATGTACTTTATGTAGAAGGTATTGATCTTGGATCTAGAGATCATATGTACCAAAACTTTTATTATCATTTGATTTTTTTAACAATTTTTTTTAATACAATATTATTTATATTGCGAATATTCTAATTCATTTATTTCTGACTTCCTTATTGTATGCGTGGCAGTTAGACAATAGTTAAAGGTTAAGGGGTAGTTGTTGTACAATTGACAAATGATCTTTTTTTTAGACATTTTACCTCATTTGAAATTTTATTCATTAATTAAATACAAATGAAAGTTCATTCAACTGAATTGGACCGGAATATTATTTATATGTTTACAAAGTAAATTAAATTTTTTTTTCTCTTTCGAAATTGTATTAATTAAATTGAATATTTATTTGATATACAGAATATTATTTTCATGTTCATTTACTTAATATCTAATGAAAAGTAATATCCAATGATCAAAAATTTTAAAAATTTGAAACATATACGAAGGCATTATTTTGAATACACATTGTTTATTTTGAATAGGATTATATACGTTATAGATTTATTTATACATATAAATGCTTTACCCATAGGTAAAAATAAGCCAAAGGTCAGGGTAAAAATAAGCCATATTATAAATATGTGTCTCTGCCCTGAATGACTCACTCCCAAATAAACGCACAGTCAAAATCGCTTATCGTAGAGACCTGAATCTTGGAGGGTATGTTTTTTGTATGACGTAGGTTTCCGATATCCTATTAGTGTCATTAAATTGCATGATTCCAAGTAGGAAGGTAAGAAAATTTATACATAAAAAGATCTTGAAAGAACGGATGCTACGTAGAATGAATTGGCATAATTAGTAACCATTGCTACCATAAATCAATAAATATATTGACTTTTGCCCATACAATAAATCCATATGATATTTAAAAAAATGGTATATTTTGGTAAATCAGTTATTTAATTCCTGTTAACAAAGGAATGGCTTATGAGTCTGGATCCTGAATTATCTTGTACATTTATACGGTTCACAAGATAAGTGACAGAATATTCTAAACTGAATTGAAATAATCTTAGAATGTGTCAAATCATTACCAAATTACTACAGATATAAATTAATTGTAATAAACCAAATAACAGAGGGTGTGAAATAAAATTTTCCACTTATATGAAAATATTTAAACCTTTCAAAGTCATTTCAATCCAGTCATTTTTTCATCAAAATAAATATACCATAACGACAATAATCTTTTTCAACATAAAATCTATCGAAAATAAATCCCTCTTTGTAATATGAATACAATATTAAATCATTCCTTAATGATGTAATATAAGTTTAAATCCATACTAATAGTTTTATGTTCAAAATTAACTCAATTATTTAGAAAATACAAAAAAGAAACGTATAGATATATAGACCGATAGCTGGAACTAAATTTTTTCATTTTCTTTACTTTATTTTTTCAAATTAATTTGATTAAATATTTCATTTCTACTTTTAAGAAAACACAAAAGAAAATAATCAGTAAGATTCAAAATTTGATGTCTCATAGTTCGTTTAGAAATTAAGTTCTACGTATATCTGAAATTGTTACATCAAATTTCTCGCTACCTATACCAAACAACACTGTCAGTCATTCAAGTTTACTTAAAAATAAACCGATTTAATTTGTATTCGTACTTTTATTATTTATGGCATTGCAACACTCATTTTTAAAATACCGACATACAAACCACATTTTCTTTAATTGGTCTTCTTTTTTAAGCTGGTTCCGCCCTAAACTGTATAAAAATCGCATACCATTTATCCACTAATTTAATTTCAGTGTGGTATTCTTTATGTTTTCTAAACCATAAAAACGATTTAATAAATATAATTTTGAAGTTAACATGAATACAAGTTACTCGAGTATCTCGAATTGTAGTTTGAGGTTATTTTAACAAATGATTTAAGTGCAGGTTTAAAGGTTGATTTAAGTAGCGGTTAGTTCTACTTCCCGAAAGCAAATGATATCATATTTGTTATAAATACATAATTAAAAATTAATTATAATAATTGAATAATTTATGATAAATCCAATAACTTTTTTGTCTAAAAACTGGTAGGAGCGATATCGAATAAGAAATTCCAAAATTCAATTTGATGAAAATTCGAAAAACATTAAATATCAGACACAATTTCAAGCATTAAACGACACTGAAAATTTTCGCTACGAAACACAACGCCAATTTCCAAACAATTGAAAGCTAATCACATACAAATATCTATCCAGTATTAATAAATGAGATTATATGCTTACGGCAATCTGACTTGAGAATAAAATAAAAGACAATTAAAATTATATGAGCAGTATCAAAGAATTTCGATCATTTCTTCAGGCTAGAAGCTGGTCTTATTAAAGATAAAATAAAACAAACAATATGCCGTAATTGATTTTATAGATTTTCACACAACATTTTAGAAGAAAAAAAAATAGATACGAAACTGAAGAGAGATATGTGATTTTAATAATATGAATAAGGGTGATGTAAACTACCTAGAAATACAACATAGATAGATACATGTCAAAAACGTATCTTTAATCCGAAAATTGAATTTATTAAAGCACATATCTTTTTTCACTGTCCACTTTTATATGAACAAAATCCTTCAAATAATAACAAAATCATGTTACATTAAATCCAATGAACATAACATTGAGCTATGTATAGACGTCTAGAACGATATTTAATCAAAGTGTTTACTTATCAAAAAATTAAAAAAAAATAAAAAAATATTAATAACTACAAATAATTAAAAAATGCTGCGTCTGAGGAATCAATTTAATATATTTAAACATTTGATTTGAAGAGGAATACTTGGCGTCAACTCCATTCTTGAGTACACATAAGAATTCTAAATTATGGGCCCTTTAGAAACTGGTTTCAACTTTATTTTCATCTTTATTTATAAAATCGCCTTCATTAAAAAATTATCCCATTAGGGAATCGATATTAAGATGTATTATTGATTTTCAATTAAGAAAATTCGAAATCATTCTAGATGGATTACATAATTTAAGACTTCGAATGTTCTATATTGGTGTATAGCAATAATATACTTATTTTCCCAATCGTATAAAAATATCTGAATCTGATGGTCTGATGGTCTTGTCAGTGAGTCGGTTATTTGACCAACCCCTATAAAAATACGTGTAAACAACTAAGACTGCATTCACAAAAATGTCATATCACATGGATATCAAATTAAATTATATAAAAAACATATAAAATTATATTCTTATGTTTAAAATATTTCAAAATAAATCAATTTAAAATTTGTTATTTTATTTTAACAAAGCAATAAACATAATGCAGAAATTTAGATCATATTCAGCATTCTTGTTGAATAAGCTAAGAAAGGTATATGTATCGTCATCCGGCCTTGATTCCATATTTGGCCTTAGGGGTAGCTTTGCTCGGAAGGTGACACCACTCTTAGCATCGTTTTCAAGAAAGAAATCTTTAAGCCCAAAAGGCTCGCTATACTCTCAAGATGAGAAAACCCTTTAGATTTATTTTTTTAGGCCTATGTATAAATAAATTAATGGATCATTTGCTTTTTGCTCATACGAAAATACAAAAATCACAAATAAAAAATTGGGGTGCGGGAATGAAAAAAATTAAAGCATATATATATATTTTGAAGTGAACCACCTTTATCACTTAGGGTATAAAAATAAATAACAACCTATCCTCACACCTAGCGAATATATTTCATAAGAAATTTCATAAAAAGCGGTGAAGCCGGAACCCGGAGGAGTTTGATGACAATGTTATAAATTAGATATTGTTTCCTTAAAAACATCGTTTAAACCCAAAATAGTTATTATTTCAATCATTGAAGAAAAACGATTCTTGTTTTTCCTTCATATACACACTGTAGAAATTTTACGTACCCTTTGGTCCACTATTAAATTTCGAATATTTGCAATAACAGTAAATAAATACGATTTAATGGACATAAATAAACCCATAAAAATCCAATTTAATTATTTTGAAAAGCATTTATCAATAAATTACTCTCTCCAGTGTTTTATCAATTAATAACATAGTTGTCAATATGTTAGGAATTTTTATTAGTCGTATGGTTGTTCTATTCTGATTCAATGTAATAATAATTTTGTTGAATCATTTTGGATTTAATTCCAGTTAACTATTTATTTGATTACATATTATACAATATCTATTTATATACCGAATATAATTGAATGGTTTCAAAGTTACAAAGCAATTTTCAACATTCATTTCTAAAATAAAATTTATCATGCTTTTAAAAACGGAATGTAACACGTCATTTTTTTAAATTTCCAACCTCTTAATTTTAACCATTGAACTGATAAGAGGTCTTATGGTAAGAGGTATTCTATGGTACGAGGTCCTTTCAAAGTCCATGTCACTTATATACATTTCCCCCCAAAATGTTAGATAAATATTGTTGGTATGTACAAATAAGTTGAATGTGAACAAAATTTTTGTATAAATTACATTTAATATTCAAAAATTTTGTTAATTTTCAAATTTTGCTGTCGAAATGAATATAGCTTCACATTTAATCTTTCCTATTATATTATTCAGAAAATTCATAAAATTTTTAATGAAATGTGGCCATTTACAGTTTGTATGTATTTAATGAATTAATGTAAATAATATTTCTGTAAAATATTTGAAACAGAAAACTAAATAATTTCTATATTTAATAAAATAACATTAAAAGAGCTTCCATATTCACTAAATTTCATATTTGCATAATATACATTTATTCACCTTCTTTTTTGTTGTATGAATCGAAAGTCGTCAATGTTGGCCATTACTTTTGACAATACAAAATAATTTTCGTTTACAAGTAGAATTAAAAATGTACCACATTAAAATGAATAACAAGTGAAATTTAGAAACCCTCGATATACAAATCCAAATCTGGAAATATATTTAATTCCTTTGGATTTAATTTTTTTGGTACCATTATAATGATCTTCAAACTGCAAAAAAGAAAGTTCCACTGCCAATAATCTATTTTCTGATTTATTTGTCATTAGATTGTTGAAATACATGTACCACCAAATTTTATGAAATACAAAACTACTGACAGTACGAAATATTTTTTTCCAAACAGTAAAAATCTAAATTAGATTTTATATTTAAAACGTGTTTTTAACAAAAACTCTTCGACAAGTGCGTATTTTTTGAATTATTTTTGCTGGAAAATTGTATGCTTCTAACAGCTGTTGATAAATCCTCTTAATCAGTGGTTCCATGACTCTTTTATTTATGGCTTATATTATTTTCCAGTTTTTTATGTAATAAACAAACCAGCCGAATATTTTTTAAACTTTGAAGCTGCGTATGAACTTCTGGTAGACGTAAATTTCACAACTTAGTTAATCATCCAATCGTCTAAATTTTAATGGTAATTTAGTCTGTTAAACTCATATTTTCTTCTAATATATTAATAGACTTTCTCTCTTGATATATTTTCGACATGGACAACTATACTATACAACTCTACGAATCTTGAAGCGTGGAGGAGATAACTGAAAATTTGGGAGACAAAACTTGGTCCCATAATAATAACTTCTCTCCGGAATACCTAGACAACTTTCTCTCATCATTATTATAAATATTGAAAACGTCGAAAACTCTCTAGTAAAACGAAATATAGTAGCGAGAAGCATTATTATTACTTAGCTTCCATATATATTTAGTGTATAATCATGTTGCGCTTATGTGATCGTATATGCATTATAACAACACTTACTGTTACCATATTATATTCAACGTGTTAATAATAATATATACATAATATATTATGTAATTTTAGTGCATATATTTTATGTTTCCAAAAAAAAAAACTACCTACATATATGTTCGAGTAATGTAATTTTATAATGTATGCATATGTGATACAATGTGGTCTAGAAAAATATGAACTTGGCAAATGTGAAAATTGTGTTTTTTTTTTTATTGTGGAATAAAATAAATAGAAAACTTCCTATTCAATAGGACTTGATAAGATTTCTCTTGAGAGATGAGATTTGGAATTGACTACTATAGAAATCGTGGAACAATTATGCTTATAGTGGCTATAATTTTTATAATAGAGGAGTCTACTACTAAAGCGACGGTGTAGAATTATTATAATAACTTTAAATTTATTTAAATAAAAAATTAAGAGGAAATAAATTTCACAGATTGCAAAGAATTGACTTACAAACATTTTCTGTGTGATTAAATGGACATAAGGTCTATAAAAACGGTTAAAAACGTTGTTTATTATTTTCGAACTTTCTGAACAATTTTCTTTTCGTACCGGCGGTGGAGTCGTCGATATTTGAACTCATTGTAGCACACATGCATAGCTTCACAACTAATGAAGGAATAAACGAATATCTAGTGGAGATAAATGTTTAGGATATTCCCATTTCAGAAATTTCTCATCTACGAATTACCGTTAATATATCGCTTTTTTTAAATTGACTTTTTATAGAGAACATTATGAGATAAATGTAGGAAATGTGTGTTTTTAAATCATATTCAAATTATAGCTCAATCGGTCTTGCTGTTTCAAAGATGTAACAATTAATGTCAATATATTCGATATGTTTTCACTTTTTCATATTTCATGCAATTTTGATGAAATTTTATGCATAGATGCACTGATTTTATTGAAATTCATAATTATGATCAAAATCACAAAAAAAAAAAAATAAATAAATACGCTTCCTTAGCTTAATGGCACAGAAAATTTTACTTTTATTGCAACACATTCGTTGATGACGTACCAGATATTTTGGTGTTCATTATTGATATTGTATTTTTTTCTCAATCGATAAACTTTTTATGTTGTTTTCAAACGCTTAAGTCATTCTTTATTAGTTATTTGTTTTTATTGTACGTCAAATTATTTAACAAAATGATGTGAAATAAGAATTTAATCAAAATACAACAAATCTTAGAATTCAGTTAACTAAAACCTTAATCTCAGTATGTATAAAATTTCTAATTATTGATCGATTCAGAACAGATAAATTATCCTATGGGACTTTATGTTTGGTTTCATATGTATATTTATAATATCAACATATTGATGTAATGTACGTTTTTGTGGAAGTTATATGAACGTATATTTCCTATAAAATATGATTCTTGTATATATCAACTTCACCAGCTACCTACTGTGCACATGTATGTTTATGCTCATACATCGAAATCGCTCATTGAGAGCTCTAAGAGTTTTTAATGGCCGTAGCTGATTGTATCCAACCTTTTGCAAATTTTTACAAAATCATTGTTTAGGAGTCACACAGCCTCTGAAATCTATATATTAATACGTGAAGCGATAACTGTATACCTATTTTTACGAAAATTGGCTGGGCGGAGAAGTATGAAATGTGACACCCTCATAGTTTATTTATAGAAGAACTGGATAAGTCTAACATATATTTTTTTTTAATTATGCATAAAAAATACAATAAATAAATACAAAAACATTACACACACTATGACACACACATATGTAAATGGTGTGGTTTATATTACACACACTACGAAACACACCTATATATACTCCATACACTACTTATTTAAATGATATTCTAATTAATTATTTGGGAATCTATCATTCGATAGACAGTTTTAATTATCATTATTCAAAATGTGATACATAAATTGAAATGAAGAAAATGAAGGTATATGATATTGTAAAAGAATACAAATTTAAATTTAAAATAAGTATCAGCTGTTATCTCATTATATAATAATTATTATAACACATACACAATCATTTTGAATCTTGGTGACTTCGAAACATAAATATAAAACGTCATTCCCGGTTTTGGGAGTGATTTCAATCACTTAAATATAATGTTAATAAGGATGTGTTATTTTTTAAACTTTTGAAATTTGGCGTTTTCGTCCTTTGATTCTAACTAATGCACTGATTCAATTTTATTCAGATTCATATAGTTGATATGGTAGTATTTTACCATATCTTTTTACTATAAAAACTATAAAACATAGTTTTTAACTCAACACAAAATTGAATAGGTTTTTACATTCATTATGTTACTTATTTTGGATACGAATAATTAATTAATGTGGGTCATATTTTTGTTCACATTCATCGAACATTAGGGCATCTAAGAGCAAGTATATTCAATAGGCAAATCTAACAACTGACTAACGATCCAATTTGTGGTCAAAAATAATCCTTAAATTTTATTTAATTTTTTTTTTTTTAATAATAATGATGGCAAAATATAACATGAGGGTGCAGGGAGTCTGATGAGAGTCTAGTTTTTCATTTGTAAATATATAATTAATTATATGTCGTTTATATTTGAAAAAATAATAGTTTTCAATTTAATCTACTAAACTCTCTTGAAAAGCTAAATATTTTAATTTTTATATTTTCTAATAGTAAACTTATACTACAAACCCGAACAAAATAGTCCAATTAAATCCTATTAAAACAATTCCGATGTAATTTTTTAATTTTTTTTAATACTGGTGATAAAACGGAGAAATTCATAATGTTCTTCAGTCTAAAAAACTATATCAACAGTGTGTTATATTTAAATAATAATTTAAAATTCAAATATAGTTTTGATATGCAATTCAACATGGAATTGAAATATTTTATTATATTCAACATACCTTTAGTGTGTACAATAAAACAAAGTATTATTACAATGCTACGTAAATGCATTCAGGTACCATTTGTTTGAAATATTACGAAGAATATCTGGTTATAAAAAGACACCATTATTATATTAACTATTATTATATTAACGGTAAAATTCTCTCAACATAACGTTGAATACCTAGAATGGAAAAACAGTTTTTGTTCAAATACCGTTGGAAAACTATGAACAGATTTTTAAATAAATTAGACTTATATACTTAAAACCAAGTTATTATTGAGTTGGTTTTATTTGAAATATTTTATAAAATAAACAAATTGTCATTTCAAAATGCTTAAAAAATTAATTTAGTTTTTCAACTAATATTCGAACCATTAACCCATCTTTTTATAATTTTATCAAAAGGTTTATTCATAAGGCGAGTAAACTAGCAAAGATTGTGACAAGAGATAAAGATAATGTATCGCAGAATCGACATAATTATGCCATCACTGATACTTGATAGTATTCAGAATTAAAAATTATTAAACTATTACTTTAAAACTTATTAAAGGATTGTTTTAAGGGTTTCATATAATGGTTGAAGATATCGAATAGACAATATTTTAAAGACAACGATCTAAAATTAGTATGTTCTAAAAAAAAGTCTACTCAAATCGGTAAAAATTTGGCTAAGATTTTGAAAAAATTAATTTATGAACATTTCTACGTAACTAAAACCAAAATTATAATTTTTACTGTATAACGATCAAATTTTATCCAATTTTGGCAATTGAAGTATGTAATTCCACTAAATTAAGGCCATAGTTTTCAAATTGGTTCAAATAAGCATATCTATAATAAATTTTAAAATAGTAGGTATCTAGTCATGAAATTTCATATAAGGGTGCTGTATAGTTACCTATAATATAAGTTTATGATAAATGCATAAAATTGTTGTTTACAAACAAATTTTTTCTCGCTGTATTTACATTGTTTATTTTAAATACACAATTATTAGATTAGTTAATTCAATTTTCAATTTATATACTTATTTACTTTAACTTCCAATCACTGTAGGTTAGTGGAAGTGTATTACCAAGCGATTATGTTCTTTTATATGGCATATGTATATAATTATAGTTTTAATCTGTAAAATTCGCTTAGATATAAACAAATAGCAAAAGATAAAATTAAGTAAATTTAAGAGACATTTTACGGTAATTTGTATATACTTCATAATCATATATGATGTTACGTCAAAATCAAACTATTGCTTTTCTTCAAAAAGAAATGAAAATTGTTCTTTTTCATTATAGAAAACGCTTATCTCTTCGCTTTGTCGCCTATACTTTAAACCCGCCTTAGCATTATGATGATAAAAATGTTTTAATTGTAACAAATAAACAATGTTTGTAATGTTTTTAATTTAAATATATTATAGTTTTAAATTTAAATATGTAAAAAAGTAATTTAAATAATTATATATTTTTATTTAATTACTACAAATAATACTTTAAAAATAAATAAAAATAATAACAATAATACCTTGCTGGAAAATTTAAAAACGAATTAATTCCTAATTCTTCTTGCATTATTTAATTATAGTGATTATAATATTAACAAAAATGTTACATTGATGTAAACCGGATGTTTCATAATACGGGACCAAAAAAATACGATACGATATAAACCAAAAAACACATGCAATAACTTAAAGGAACTACATTATGAATGGTTTCACATATCAAGGAATATTTGAATCTTAATCAAATTTTCTATATCAGCTTTTTCTGAATCATTTTATTACATTTTCGTAAATATTTATATTCCGGAATAATCGATTTCAACCAAATTTTAAAAGCTCCCTTATGTAAACTCCCCTTTGGATAATGGCCATATGGCAGAAGTAGCTAAAGCCAAAAAAAAAAACTTCTTCGGTATTCTCTGATTTCGAAAAATAAAAATTTTTTTCGAATTCCATAGTCAGATTGTAAGATCAAAAGGAGAATATCACACAAATTCTGTGAACGACCATAACTCAACAATAGCATACATACTCGAAATGAAAGTTGTTTAGCTTGAATGACGTTGTTCTATGATCAATCTAATTAAAATACAAGAAAAATGAGCTAACAGAGTGTCTTATTTAAATACCCTGCCAAATTAATACAATTGACTATTAATATACGACTAATATAAAAAATGATTTTATCTGCTTTCACATGAAATTGTGGCGAAGACAAAAAACGTTTATTAAAAATGGTTTCAATGTTTTGAAAACAAAACTTTTAACAAACGTTTTGGACGCTTTCTTTGGTTTAGTTTTTCTCATAAAATAAAACAAGTAAATTCACAAGTAAAATTTCTTAACATACTCTTCATTGAAACAGTCTGTATATTACCTAAATAAAGTTGACTATAATATGAATTAAAAAACAACAACAATTCTTTGCGTTAAAAATTTTATGACTGTCTCTGTGTTTCATATTTTATACTGTTTAGTCATAAATTTATATACTTAGAAGTACACGATGTCTCACTATGAGTTTCATCAATTTTTATTTTTTATTTCAAGCAAGTATAAGAACGCAGACATATTATAGTTTAACAATGAATCGAAAATACTTCGAAAAATTGGGTTGAAAAGGGCCAACATATTATTAGAATAAGTAAATCAGATTGTCACTTTTAGATAAATTATAAATACTTAGTATAGTTTATTAAAAATGTAGATATCATTATTTTGATCGAGAGTGAAAAAAAAGATTAAAGTTGGATTGACTGTCCAAAATATGTATAAAAGAGTCATAAGGCCGTCATAATTTTAGAACGATAAGAACCGTATGACTCCATCAACCGTATTAAAGTATAGTGAAAAGTCGTTACGAAATGATGGGACAAAGGGTGAATGTGGTGTCAAAACTTCGCCAGGAAGCATGATTTTTTCCAAACTCACAGACCAGCTATACATTATTTTATTTGAATCCAATGAACGTATGACTTAGAACTTCAACATGGTAGGACTTGACCGACAATTTTGCTACATCGGAAATCGAGCTCGATTTCCGATCATTTCTGCCATGAATGCTCAGTGTAGTACCTTTGAGCTACTCTGCTCACAATATTTTGTAATCAGTAAAAATAAAATTCTGAGTATGTATTGGATCATTTAAATATAAGGATAAATATAATTATATCATTATAATACGTTTAAATACTTCACTGTACAGTTATAGCTATCAATCTCGTCTCTGTTCATTTATGCAATAAAAAAATGCCAAGACCCGAAAGATTTAGAAACTAAAATATTTAAAATAAATAGATTCAAAAATAGAATTAAAACGAAAATTTTATAATTTTAAATAGATGGTTATTTGACGCATTTTCTATTTGTAGCTCAATATATACTTATGTCGTCATGTTTCAAAAACATTAATATAATTGGTGAGAAAAAAACGTAAGGTTCACGTTGACTTTTTAATTTTTTATGCCATGAATAACAATTCAACGTAAAGCATAACCTAGTTATTGGATTAACAAACTCTATATAGCAAATTAAAGCGTATCGGTAACATTTTTATTTAAAAGTATAAATTTGTTTATCAGTACAGTTTTGTCTTTCATCAACGACTAGTGAACACAAAAAATTTTTTTAAAAATCTAAACATACATTTTTTAAGTATGTAGTTCCAAACACTACCAACACAAGGCATAGAATGTTCAAACCCAATACAGTTTTGCCACCATGAAAGTTTGAAAATTTCCCATCAACTAAAGCTACTAAGATTTAACGTTTAAAGTTGTGAGCCTAAATAGCATTTATAATTGTTTTTCTCATAATAATCTTATATATTCGTGGCTTTAAACAATACTTATCACATTTCATACTTATGATGAATAGATAATAAAGCACTATAAAATAAAACCATTTTACTGTCATTGTTACAGTTAGTAAAGTCACGCAATGTAAATTATATGACCTCTGATAACTAACAATAACTACACAAACCTTCTTGTATTATTATAGGATACCGTATGAATTATGTTTAGATAAAAATACGTCAAAATTGGCTCAAAATTAATAATTAACCTATACACTAAATTAAGGCAGTAGCTCTTTTTGTAAGTGTAAACAGATTAATTTAAGAAGTATCCAAGATAATGACACAACTACCACTTATTCCAAAATTCGACATCAACAATATTTTCATAAAAGAATCTTTGGTGGCTATATCCCTTCTTAAATCAAATTGTAATAAAGAATACAGTTTTGAGATCTAAACTCTAAATAGATAGCGTTGTTCTTTAGGGTTTGTTGGTTTGGATCTGGACTAACGTATCTAGTACTGAATTTAAGCATAGGTTTTTAAAACATTATAGAATAATTTGAAGGTCAATGACATCGCTGATATTTAGCTATATCATTTTACGTCCAACATTTAGTTCAAAATATTTCAATAAAATTTGTTATACTCTGCTAAGAACAATTATTTTGCAATCATTCATTTTAGACCACCTTTGGTGTTGTAATTTGGTATAGTTATTTATCAATAAAAATACTTTCCCAATTATATAATAAATCTATCAAAGCATGAAGTAACTTACCTCAAATAAGACATTCAAACGAAATATGCAATCCATAAAGTTTGAGTCAAGCATATGTATATAATTTTTTTCGGCAATGTTGTAACATTAAATATCATCAATGCTCTAAACATTTTGTAACTATCTGCTAAATTTTATATGGAATATAACGTTTAAAATAATAAAATAAGAATAATTTTTAATCTACCATGTTTTTATAAAAGACTAAAAAGTATAAATTAATATCTCTAATTTCAAACGAAAATCATGGGACGCATGCAGCAGAATTAGTTAAGCTATGAATGTTTCAATCATCTACTACATGCGCTCTGTGTTTTTCATTTGAAATTAGAGAAATTATTTTACACTTTTTTGTCTTTTATAAACACTTGGATACATAAAAAATTATTTTTATTAATATTGCTGCTTTGGAGGGTATTGTAAATAAAATTTGTTTTCTTTTTTTTTTTATTTCTGATGTTTTGTGCTCTTTTTTTGTTTCAACGTTTTCTTCATCTTTCTGCCCTCCTATTCATTTTTCTTTTCTTTTTTCACATGCATTATCATCCACTTCTGAGTTATGATCCAAATTTGAAGTATGTTAGCTCATCGGAAGGTTCGTTTAAAAGCAATTTTAAATTTCTTCCCGGACAGACATATAAGAAAGGGAGTTAATAAAAAAAAAACATGTTTAAATGATATGACCCAAAAGTTTTTCATTTACTGGAATGGCAATAATAAAATTCATGGAAACGTAACGGACATCATAAAATTACATGGGGTTAACAAGAGAGTAGGAATACAGAACTTATGGGGTGTTTAAGGGAAAAGGAGGATGAACACTAACAATGACGAAAATATAAAACGAAAAAACAAAAAAAAATGTACTAACTCTTAACATTTTTACAAAAATAAAAAATAAATTTATAACAGTGGTTTGTATTTTATATATACGATTTATTTTATTTTACATGGTTTTTTCCATTTTTAATGGATTTTCACTTGTAAATACAAGTGTCGTAGTGTGAATCAGATAAAATTTTACCTGTGGATTACCTTTTTACAATTTAACCATTCGTTACTCGTTTTACTCGTACATATCTTGTCAAACGTCGTTGGTCACCTAATGACGGAATTACCGTAATATAAAATGTACCTATTAAACCAAAAAAATAAACGTGTTATGGGCACCGTGCATCCAAATGTTTTCATTCATTTCTATGGTAAGTCAGAAGTAAATAAAAAGAATATAAATAATATGTACACACAATTTAGAAGATCCAAAACATGATCTTAGTTAGATAAATTAAATTTATGTTAAAAGTTTAAATAAATTATATATTAAATTAAAAAAATAATATTGTATAAATTCATAGTACAGTAGCCTAGACGTAAGAGAACCTGCTTACAAAACACAAAATCCCGTGATCGAAACTTGATATTATCGGGATAAAAATATTTTTTTCCAAAGATGGATTCTGACTGTGATGAATGTGTGTCTACAAAATTTCGTCAAAATCGAACAAGGTTTTTGAAATTTATAGCAGAACAAACACAGATAGATAGATATAGACAAAAGAAATGCAAAATCGTTGTTTTGCCATCGACCTCGTTCGGCCAATTAAGTGTCAATTAAAAAAACCTAATACAAAGATTATAGAAATTTACATGGATTAACTTGTGAAAAACCAAAATATAATTTTACATAATTTATTCCATATTAACTCCAGTATAATTTAAACACATGAAGAGCTACGAATAACAGCTAATTTATTTATAAAATTTTACATTTTATGATAAACAACATTCATTTAGATATAGCAATTAAAACTAACATTAATAAATCTTAACAATCCACAAAAACATTATGTTTGTTTTCCCATTTATTCATTTTATTTCAATATTCTTTGTTTGTTATTTATGTGTGTGTATATGATTTAAAATATGATACCTCCAAGTTTATATATATGTATTCTAATATTTAATTATTTATGAAACAGTATTTTATAATATTTTACGATTGGTTTTTATTGACATATTAAACATATAATATATTAATATTTAAATAAATGAAACAAGAAAAATGATAATACATAAATAATATTTTTATTACAAGGAGAAAGTGAGTTTGTGCAATAATATGTGTGCTTTTTTATTGAAGGAAGTTCACATTCACTTTATAAGCTTCTTGTCAAACAAAAATCAGGCTCCAAGTTTTACATCCTATATGTAGGTACAATTTTTAATGTATATATAATTTAAAATGCAGTAAACAAGTGATAGTAAAATAGGCTTTTTACTTTATTTTCAGATTTCTTTACTAGCCTTTATTTTCAGATTTCTAGACTACCCATCTGCCTACGATTAAAATATTTTCCAATTTTTATTTATTTCTTATTAAAATTTCCTAATTCCATCCGTATTTTTCGGCTGCTCTTTTTTTTCCAAATTTATTTCTATCAGGAAAGTGAGGAAGTTTTTCAAACACAGAAACAAATGATAGCCAGGCAATGCAACGTTCTAGCTATATGGTGGGTGCACCAAATGTTCACTACCAATCGTTAATATCCAGGTCACCTGGATATTTACGATTAAATTTATGATGTAAGTCACTTCGTTCTTATCCAAGCGATGACATTGTGAACAATTAACCGCAACGTTAATTTTAATTTATCAACTTCCGCTGCTTGAAATCGCAACGTAGTAAACTGTAAAGTATTTTTATATAAAATGAGAAATATTTAAAGTTTTAGATAATTAGGAGCAGAAGAATTAAATGGTGAGATATTTTGTAGTAAGCTAATTACAAAATATTTTTTTGCCAAGTAATTGTAATCATTAAACAGCAGCTGATTTAGAAATTATTAAGAAATAATACGCTAGGCCATTTCACATAAACATACCTATATATGAAAATTATTCCCTTCAACATCTTCAAAATTCTCTGTATCGAAAAAATATGTGTGTGTATATTAAAATAAACGATTTTGAAAATTATTATAAATTTTTATTTTTTCCGATTTTTTTATTACTATTTATTTATGATATGCGTAAAATATACTTCGACTATATAAGTTTAATTTGAATTATTTTTGCATCACATATTAATTTTCTAGTTATTATAATTTTATGATTTTCTTCGTTTGTTCAATTTCATTTTATTTTCGCATAATTCATTTCATGTCATATCATATTCATCGACACATGAAAAAGGGGAGTAGTTCGGTTTTTTATTGTACTGTCTTTGAGTTTATTCAAATTAAAATGTTAAAAAAAAAAAAAATATATATATATATATATATATATATATATATATATATATATATATATATATATATATATATATATATATATATATATATATATATAAAACGAAAAAAGCAGTCATATAATATAAATGTACTTAACAGGTGTATTTAAAATTCCAACAAAGAGCAACACAAAACAATTCTGTCCAATACTGGTCAATTTCAAACATTTTTAAAGTCGTAAATTTATAAACCTCTACTTAGGCGCTATAAATTTAAGGTATTCAAAATCAGCGGTAGTACTGTATATTATTATTACATAATTTATCAACAATTATGAGAAATTTTCTTTGTGTGAATATCACAAATAAAATTATTACAATTATAATGTACTTTGTTATTTTCCTGTCTCTGCTTTTTGGGTACATGGGGCATCTTTATCTTTTGGAAATAGATATTTGGAAAGTATATGTTACGAAAACTAAGGATATCAGGCCATACAGTACGCGGGCAACACAAAGGAGGATAGTTGGCTTTTTGTATTTGTGTTGTTAAAAATTTATTTTAGACCACTTGTGAGCCAATGGTAAGTCAAAATTCAGTAATGGTACAAAATCATATCTTAATATTAAATATTAGCCTGCCATGCTAATATGTAGCAATCACATGTATAAAAAATATTTTATTTTATTTTTCCGATTTGCAATTAAGTTACAGTAGTCAATAGCGAGGTCATGATAAAAAAATATAATGATGATATAAATACAAGATAACTATGACCTCACCATGACATTGTTTTTCCTAACTTATATTTCAAAGCCTATCTCAGAAAAATAAGTCAATATTCTACTAAGGTATTTATTTTGATGATATAACTATATACTAAATATAATTCAAAC
Organism: Chrysopa pallens; assembly: GCA_020423425.1. Taxonomy (NCBI): domain Eukaryota; kingdom Metazoa; phylum Arthropoda; class Insecta; order Neuroptera; family Chrysopidae; genus Chrysopa; species Chrysopa pallens. Next base: position 57,366,587 of record CM035594.1, on the reverse strand, counting down.
CACACTCATTTAATATATATCACATATAAAATGGCAGGTACTGCTGTAAGACTTATTCTTCAAACTAACCTTTTGAATTTCTATTGACCAATAATCATTTTTCATTATTATTATTTTTTTTTTTTTAAACAAAACAGTTTAAAAACAAACAAACAAATTTAAAAGAAGAATATCATTTTAAAAAAATATGTATATATTTGAGTTTTCAATTGCATTAATTTTTACCGGCAATATTCATATTATCCACAACTTTTATTAAATATTTCTATTAAATTATAAAAAATGAAAATAAAAAAATACAGTTAATAATTTTTATCGAGGTTATATAATAATATCCAACCATAACTATTAAAAAATATTTTTTAATTTAATTAAGAAAAATTATTACCTATATAACAAGAGATATTATTTTCGGTATTATATGTAAAATAATATGCAAATTAATGTATATCTCTAACTTTACAATAAAAAAATATCAATTTAATTCACTTTGTGATTAATAAAAATATTATTATTGTATATGTTTTACTGAAATTAAATTCATTTTATTTGTTTAAATAGCCATAAGAATAACAAGTATAAAACGATCTTTTGTGTTGTTTTCATATCTATTTTATATTAATGCATTTGAACAAATGAATGGCAGAAGCTAACTGAAAATGAACAAAGGGCAATAACTTTTTGAATGTTTAATAAATAAATAAAAAAAATATATATGCAGTTGAAGTAGTATCTATTTATTTATTCTAAAGGTGATATTAAAGATTTATGTAGATTTTTTATCTGATAAGGATAGGGAGGATAAATTCAATAAGTTTTATTGCAAGAATGCATGTATCCTATTGTAAAATATTCTTCTGCGATTTGTCGAAATCGAAAAATTATATGGAATGATCCATGCGATGATTCTATGAATCATACATAGAATGTCCAGAAAAATGAAATATACATTTGTTTTAAGGAAAAAAAATGTTACACTTGATAAAATTTACATAATCCTTCAGTAGTGACCACTACCAAACGATGCGTCCAACACCTTAACGTTTGAACTACATATGTCGAATGTCATGCGTCCAAAATTTGGGGTGTTGTCGGTCTTTTTTCTCACAATTCTCAAGTCATTTTGTTGGACTGAAATAAACATTTGACAAACGTTTGACATACTGCTATACAATGCGTTCAATTAAGTAATCTCAATTTCAGCTTATTTCCTTTTGTTCAGATTAGGACAATTGCACTCCGCCAAAAGCAATCGAACATTTACCACCTCGTCCCAAAACCACTCATCCCAATAACATCCTGATCTTTGAATGATGGAATCATCTGGTTAGTTTAATCAAAGGTTAAACGCTAGGGTCATAAAAACTGCATACCCGTTAGGTTAAACGTGTTTAAATATGTAAACCAATTAAATTTAATAAGCGTGGCTTATATTTTATTCAATTCATTATATAAATATTCGTCTTGCTATGCAAGCGATTCCCCCACTCGCTTCTCCTCTAGCGCTACTTCCCCTTTTCCGCCTCAAATCCTTGAATTTTACCCTCCGTAAAGAAGTTTCAATTCAAAAAAATTAAACCGGTTTCCTATATCCCTGTACTTATCATTGCCGATATAATTGACGATCATCGGGCCCAGACAAACTAATTCTGTTCTCAACTTCACATATCACTCAAATATCAGGGTAATGCAATTATTGCAACACCAGTACACCCTATCTTTAAAATATCATACAAATCTCTCAATCTATATTCAGCATATATAATATACATACCTATTACATATTATATTTTATTATTTTTATTTTTTATAATGTTGATAGCACTTACTGCTGTTTGAGTTATAAAAATAAATAATAATACATAAAGATATAAAAATATGAAAATTATATGTGCCAGCCAATAGCTGCTATGTGCTTGGAACATGGTATATATGTATGTATATATATTTGATTTTTTTTTTTTGTTTTTTTTTTGTTTTGCTATTTTTTATGATAGCTACGGCTGACTAAAGCATCGTTGTTGTGTAGAGCATAATCAAATTATAAAATCAATGATAATAATAATAAGCAAATATGAATGAAAAAAATGCGTTTAGTTCACGTATATGTATTTCATATTGTTCGTGATGGTATTTATATTATAGTCCCAGAGTTTGGGGCGAATTTCACTTAGGTATTCTAAAAAGATAATTATAAAAAGCAATATACGATTATTATCGTTGTAGGACATGTACTTTGAGCTTGCTATCTCATTATCGTTTTTGAGTTATCTTGATGACAGCCAGATAGACAGATGGATGGTCAGACGGACCGACAAATTTTTAAATAAGTTTGAAGCAGTCAAAAACCGCCAAATTTTGATTTCAACTTTCATTTAATACGAAAATATTTCTCCCTACAATTCTCAATTTATAATTTCCTACAATATTTATAATTTTAAAAAGCCTAAAATGGTACCCTCAAATTTCTCATTAGCGCATCGGCTACTATTGTTTATATTTCGTAGGGTTGCCAATACATTTGATGCTTGAAGTATCCTACATACTAGTGAAGCAGCGTATTACTTCAGTGGTAATACACTGATCTCTCACTGTTAATGTCGATCCAATTGATGATCCAAAGTTCGATTCCGAGTGAGATGAAAGCTTTATGAAGCTCTTTCATATAAAATTATCTTACAAATATTCACTATTCGTTATACAGGGTCACCCAGCTTTAAAAATTGGGCATTTGGGCATTGATTGGAAAAGAATTAATGTGGTTAGACGAAATTGTAACCACATTTCCTTATATTTGTATTTATTTAATTTAAAATTATGTTTTAGTGCTTACTCCATTTTCTTTCTAATGCCTATCATTGTGCTGTTTCATTGAAAAAGGGGCTTTTAATAAATCACGAATCAATCAAAACTATATTTGATTATTTTTTTTCAGGAAATAGATGCTATCCTTAAATATCTTCAAATCTGATTTTACTAGTAAACTGGTACTGAGTTCATTAAATATTAAAATTCAATAAAAATAAATTTTCTTGTATAAAAGATTACTATACAATTTATTTTGTTCTTTTGCTAATCAAATTTTTTATGAAAATTGCGTTCACTGCGTTCAATGAAAATTGCGTTGTTTTAAAAATTTGTACACCTTCTTTTATGCCTTTCAAATTAATGTTCATTCGTTTAGTGGCAATCCTATTTGATAATTTTCGCTACGTTCATGTTGTAATGTATAAAATATAAACAACGTAATGTATAAATTGCCGTCAATAACGTCCATTTGTCGTATGTGAGTAATGATGCATCATCGTTTTGTTGATGGTTATTTGTATGTATATACATATATAACTCGTATGTATGCATGTATGTTTTGTAAATACCAATATAATAATAAAAATAAATAAATAAAAATAAAAATATTGTATATATATTATTCATATTATAAATAAAAATATGAAATATTATATTTTCTATATATTTTATGTTTTTGAATTTTACATAATAAAATAATAAAAAAATTTTGTCATTCCGTTAATTTATTGTGTATCGTACGTATACCATCGACTGAATGAATCGAAGTCACATTAAAGAAAAAATATGGTGTAAATGAAACATTGTACCTAAATATATGCATATAATTTATATCTCCGTTTATAGCGAGGTACCATTAAGAAAGAGACAAAATTAGTTTATTGATTTTTAGAAAAACTATGAAGTCATAAGGTTAACCGCATTTTTTTCTAGCCTCATATAGTATAAGATGGTCATTAATTATCGATTACAACGTTTACATTAAATTATCAATCGTATTATATCAAATATTCTATTCAATTTTCGAACTTTTTCAGGTTAGTCCTTCTAAGACTTCCAAGACACCTATCGTCAAATATAATAAAATTTGATTAATAATATACTTCCAATTATTTATTTCCAATTTTCTAGTGAACTTGAATATGTACTAAACGTTAATAAACGTTATTTAAAACTGTCCAGAATTCATTGAAACAGGCGACCTAAGTAAAAGTTTCTACAATCAATCCCAAATAGCTAATTTTTAGGTTTTTAATGTTTTATTTTTCAGTCATCAATTACTATAATTGTATAAATTTCTACAATATAACAAGTAATACCAACAGAGACAATATTTAAAATGCGTACTAATTTTATGTGGTATTATATTTTCATAGACGTTGGTGTTTGAGACACTGTCACAGCCTTTAATTCGTATAATAATAATAATTATCTTGCATTAACGATATGTTATAAAACATTGACTACATTAACAAATAGTATAGACATGGTATCAGGAGGTATTTGGAAAATAAATGTTAAATAAGACAACATAAAGACGACACAGACAGTGAAGGTGTATCGTTTGTTTAGGGTTAAATTATTACTTTTTACACCCTTAAAATACAAATTATTATCTAAAGTAACAGATTAGTAGTGTGGCATTTTAGTTTAGTAACGAGTTTTTCAGAAATATTTTAGAAGTATTTTCACTAACAGAATCGAATCTTATATATAGGTAAAAATCAGAAAAAACTGTGTATTTGATCCATTCTTTTCGATTTTCTTTGTTTAGATTTACTTAAATAGACATACCCGGAAAAGCTTTATAGATTGAGTTGAAATTTTAATATGTGCGCAAGAATACATTTTCTATAGAATTGCATCCAAGTGTCTCAGTAAACGGAATTTAAAAAAATCTGTTTTAGGAATTGTACAGTCTGTTTGTCTGCCTGCGGTTAAAATATCTTCCAAACCAAAGTAGCAACAATCAGTAAATTTTATATTAAGCGTTCGGGTGAATCAATATTCAGAAAGTTTCTATTATATCATAGTAAATTCAAAAAATTCATTTTCTAATGAATAGCTAAAAATAGCTCTATGGATTTTGTTCAAATTTAGTATAAATTTTGAATATGACAACTTTTTGCTTAAAACTTTTCCCCGGGAAAATTCGCATAAGAGTGTTTCTGGACAAATAGATATAATTTATTTTTATGATTTTGACAATATGTTTTTAAATAACGATGTATTCAGAGATTGAAGCATCAATTTCACATTTTTCCACTTTCAATTTTGATCGAAATCTTTGTACAATAATATATACACAGACTTGAGTCTTAAATAGTATATAATGTTTGGTTTTTATAGTTAAGATTAGTGATTATTTAAACAGTTTATATGTTTATATGTTTAAAATTTTAAAATATATTTACTACAAATTGTATGATTAGTAATAAACCAATTGTTTAATGGCATAATATTAAAAGCACATTGTAAAACTAGAAATAATTAAAAATATAAATCCAATAATTAAACTGTACATTTTAATACCGTATGACCAATAGTCTCGTAATGCAATTTTCAGTGTTTATTTACGACGATAAAATTTATTGCAACACCAAAAACTGCGACATTGGTTCTTTGGCTATTATAAGAATTAATGATGTATATAAATGGAATTTAAAATATTATTTTCATTAAATTCGTGGTAAAAGTTTCAGGAGAAACCAAATGTTATTTTTAATTGCGATTTGATACATATATAGTGTTTTTGTTCTGAAAAAATTGAATAGTCTTCCCAAAAGAAGACCATTTGCTACAAAGATGATTTTATTAAAACAGGTTGTGAATCTTATATCTGAAAAAAATTATTTCTCATTAATTTGAAGTAAGTTGGTTTATAGAATCATCAACATATGTATATAACTAAGCAAAGATTATGAAATCTGGAATGAAAAAAACAACAATATTTTAGAATTGCAACTTAATATTTTCTTTCCTTCGTGATTATTCACCTTACAAAATAAATTGCCTCGTTCAAGAGAAGAAAATCTTGAAGTGCAAAGATTCTAGATGAAAACAATAAGAAGATATATCGTAGATGTTTGAGAAACGTTCAACTATCTCATCTAAAATTTTATATACTATTTTTGATTACATTTATTTAAAGATAGATTTTTTTTAATAGTAATTAAGACTTATTTTCAATTTAATATGTATCGAGTGTTCTAAAAATTAGTGTGGTGTTAAACTAATCATGGTTAGACCTGTATACCATTCCCATTTGAGCTCCATTTCCCATAAGTATTTGAACAAATAAAACTAGTTATAAAACACCTCTAAAAACATAATCTATAAAATTTCGTACATTTCATTACCGTTAACACAACAAGAATGTAGCGTAAACTAACTACTAAACAAATTTGATTATGTAAATAACAAATTAAAACTAAATTTTATATAGGCATACAGCTTCAACTCCAGAGAGCGTCAATAAAGTTTTTATTTCGAAATAATAATTAAAACATGTATGTGTTTGTTTGATAATAAATTATTAATTTATGTTTCAGCTTCATGTGATGTCTGTCAAATGTTTGTTTGCAGCCAGCTAGCTATAGGTGCGTAGTATCAAAGTAAAGTACCCTATAACTGTTTATTTAGGTTATTTACGTATAGTTACTCACTCTCATTCCTCTGGTGGTACATATAATATGAGACATTTTATAGTTGACATTATATTATATATGTTAATATGTTGTAAATTTTTATGATCAATTTAGATGTGTTGATGCTGATTTTACAGGAAATTATCATTTTAATAGAAACACACATATTATATACGTATAGAGGCAGGTACTCTATATGTATTCAATATGTATATATGAAGACAACAAAAACAAAAACAACACGTGTAGCACTGATAAAAACATATAATAAAATGGCTTCAAGCCTATTTATTGATACAATTATATTTAAAATATGGGCTGAGCAAAAAAAAAAAAACATATACATATTGAAATACTTGGAAAGAAATTAAAAATTTGAAAAACACGTGGACACCACTGACATCGACGATAATAATCTGTTTATTAATAATTATTAAAAAATGTATGTTTTAATGTATGGAATTACATTTTATACTGAAAAATTTTAATTTGTTTAAAAATTCCACTTATTTGTTCAAGTAAAAATGTTAAATGGCCAAACAAACATGTACTCACCACTATTTTCAATACTTTAGTTCACCGTTTTGAAATAAGTTTTGAAATTTTTTTCAGTATGCCAATCGTCCAGCGAAATTACCGAAACTTGTATGTTTGTATGTCACAGACATGGTTTATTATTGTATAAAAAGCTGAATAAATCAATGGAATTTTCAAACAAATTTAAACGCATAATTTTTTCATATTTGTTTTTTATTTTGGGCCAGTTTGTTTGAATCACAAATTTTCTGATATACCCATGTTTGAAGACCTTGCAGTTAAATACGACAATTTTAAGTAAATTATTGTGCGTATATATGTGCGAATATGTGTATGTGGTACACAATAAACGATATTGACTAGTGATAGTTTTTATTCGATTTATAACTTTGTAATTTAGAAATATTACGATGCCTTATAGTTGTATAATTTTCCAAAAAAAGAAACATTTACTATTTTGAGGGTTTTTTAAATTCTTTGATTTATATTTATTACATTGGCTGTTGTATGAAAACAAAGTTAAATGCAGAAAATCACATAAATGATATTTTTTCTCAGCCTGTATATATAGGGAAGAACATCAATCTTTTATTTTTTAACGTACACCAATAAACTACGTGTGTAATACGTGTAAGTATCATTGAAATAAACATGTTTTTACAGCTTGGCTCAAAGCATTAACTATAATAATAATAATAATAATACAATAATGAGTATTGTTGTAATGGGTGCTGAATCAAAAACTGCATAAATAAATGTTGAAAAATTATTATTGCTGTTGTTATAATGCCAGTATTACAAGCAACAGCTATACTACTAGCAAAAATTAAAGGACCAAAAAATAAAATATGTTTGTGAAATTTTTTATATTAAAGTTTTGTTTATAAGAAAATTATTCAAAAAATACTTCGAAGAAAGTATTAAATTAATTCGAAAAAAACCTTAAGAGTGCTGAATATTCACAAAAAAAAATTGAAGGTTCTGGTAAAATTGTGTTTTCTAAAATATTTATTCGAAAAATTTTTCAAAGAAGATCTTAAAAGAATCAGCGAAAAGCTTTAAAATGTTCATCGAAATGCGGACATTATTCACTGAGATATATATCACCATTCAAAAATTTAGTATTTTTTCTTATTAAAATGATATTATTGAATTTTATTCTTTTAAAAAATTTGTTTGTTTTGGACTAAAGAAACGCTCAGTGCATAACATCCAAAAACCTCATACCTATTGAGCTATAAAAAGCCTTGCTTTAAAGTATTATTCGTGTCAATAATGTTTTTAAAAGGCTTATAAAAAAAACCAAATTTGAGAATTTAAACTAAAAAGCTATAAGCTGGGAATGTAATTGCGTCCTTCCGCTGATATACGGATGTTCAGGATCAACTAAAAAACGTTGATATTCATTTATTTGTTTTTCTAATTTTTTCCAGTAGTATATATACATATATAAATATTCACAAATTACTACCACTATACTTTAATCACATCCACTTAACAATATTAATACTAAAAATAATATTGGATTGTTTTATTGTTATACATTTAATGTGTTTACTAGGTAGAGAAATGTAATTTTTATCCATTTTAATAATTGTAATACGATATAATTTTTAGAAATAATAATATCATCGCATGTAAAATAACTGAAAATATTACACAAACTTTTATTGTAATGAATAAAACCAGGAAAAACTCACACAATTATGGTATCTCTGTTTTTAAAATATGGAATAGCTGAACGCCATTAGTTTAACTACAATATATTTGATTCAATTAATGTTTGAACGTTGTACTTACCTGAAAAACTTCCTTCAAGTTTTTACATTACTAAGTGATGTGCATTTGAATAACATACTTTACCTATTAATTTTGTAGTTTTTTATCAAAGGATATTTTCTTAACTCTATGTCGACGTCCTTCTTAGCCTCAATATCACTTTGACTTATTATACTCTGATATATGCTTCAGAAAAACATCTTTCTCTTTATTACTTTGGAGAAACTACAACAAAATATGAACTAGACAATCAAGATGATTTGACCTAGACTAGGCTACATAATATTTTTTATATGGAATTAAACAATGATAATACATTTTATAATTATTAATGAGAACTCTAGGATTTTTCAAATAAATTTCGATTTTTTGCCCCAGTTTCTAAGATCAAATTATTTTGTATTTTTATAAATACGTATTTCGACTACAAAGTAGTTATCATCACCATGAATTAGCTAGTTGTAATGATTCTCTGAGGAGACGGTTTGCACACATGACAGACATTATTTTAACAAAGAAATTCCACCTTCAAAATGGTACTATGTTTCGATAGTAAGAGCGCAATAAAATAAATTTTAATATTTGGTCTTACAGTTTACAGAAAAGCCAATTGATTTTTAATTTTGGCACCCTTCAAAATTTGCCATCATAGGCCTGGGTTGCTACCTTAGCCAAAATCCGCTACCGACTGGTAAATCAGACTAAATTTAATAATCATATTATTTTATACATATTAAAAATTCTTGTTCAAAAACAATTTCGTACATTCATATCAATTTCAATTTATGAAAATAGAACCTTTAGTGATTAAAATCTAATAACATTCAATATATTGATCTCTCTATTTAGGAATGTAAAATTAGAAAATCGATAAAACATTAATGACACCATTAGTTTATTTTGAAACCACCCTTAATGTCAAGTATACAAGTCATTTGCAACAACAACAATACAAAAAAGTAAAAAAAAAAAAACACATAATAACAAAAACCTAACCATATTATTTTATTTTTCTAAATGATTTAACAGAATATTTCCTGTTTTAATATTTCCAATATGCCTGTATTGTTGTGTCTCTTGTATATAGAATTTTTCTACTTGTCCTCTTCATATAATATAAATGAATATACATTCAGAATATGGCAACATTTATAGATAATGTTCATTTTGAAATTGACTAATCCCCTGCTGTGTACTCTCGTTCGTTCTCGTCATTCTCTACTACAAAACAATTCTTCTATTTTCGGAGTTATAGACATATAATAATAACCATATATGTAATATACGATCGTGTGTGATGGCTACGAGAAAATCGAGTTATAGTCCGAGAACCCAACAACAAAATCAACGAAACATGATTCACTAACGAACTATTTCATAAATCATAATCTTTTTCGTACTTTCGTAGTTAATATCCAACGCTAATAACTTATTGTTTGAAACGCGATTTATATGATAAAATAATTGTGATTATACATAGCCCGGATTCTTATTTTTCCTTATAAATGGAGATTTTACATATTTCTGCGTTCCAATTTCAAATACTATTAGGACTGTAAATACTTTGCAAAACCTGGTTTTATCGTCCACAATGGATCTAAGCCGATAATAGGGATACAGGCTCTCGGACCATTACACTGACAGACTGACCATTGGCACTAACACAATATGATAATGTCACACAAGTAGGGTTGTACGTATATATATTTGTATGAATAAAGTAATGTGTATTCATCTATTTAACGATTCCTGTAAACTACATACATCGCCCTGGATGTTATGTCATTCAACAGACATACAAGTAATGATGACGAGTTTACGAGTTATTATTATATATTATAAATGTTAAATGTATTAAACTATATGATTGTATAGAAGGTGATTTATAAATATTTACCCGGAATTATATTCATTTCCGGGATATTTTTTTGGGATATTACACAAGCTCTGACCGTTAACTATATACTAACAACAGTTGTATTTCAATGAGAATGAACAAAATTTTTTTTCAACAAAAAAATAAATAAATAAATAAAAAATAAAAAATTTAAAAATTACAGAAATCAGTTAGTATGTTTTGATTACAGTTTTTATAATAGGTAAAAATTTGTATACGGCTTAATAATGATTTGTGTAACCACCTTTTTTATATTTCGAAAATTTTCTTTTTCGGAAGTCGTAAAATTTCCGATTGTACCAAGAAGCTTGTAATTGACCACTCAAACCATTTTGTTCGCCAGGTGATAAAATCTAAAGTCCAGTTTCCGACTACTTGAAAAATGTGAAATATAGAAGTTTAGTTTGTTAGCGGACAAAGGACATCCCGTTTTGTCTTATGCCGGAGAAGATTGTTTCTGCATCTGTTTTTTAATGATCTTTCGATAACATAAAAAACAGATAAAAATCAGATGCTCGACATTTTCAAGCTTGCGGAGGAAATCAAAAATTTTACGCGCTTTAAAAAAAGAAAATACTCCATATTTTAGAATTTTCGTAAAAAAAAATAGTTGTTACACTAACGATAATTTAGTTATATTCAAATTTTTAGAAGTGTATTTATCAATGATTTGATATTATGAGGAGCACTATTATTTCAATAGGCTATACAAATTGATGAAAGTGAACAAGTATTGTTTTCACATTAGATGTGTTTATTGAAATTGTTTTCACTCGCACAGTATATGAACTTTTACTTAAGACGTAAACTTTATTCTTTTTTAAAATAATAAATTCATTAACACTTAATTAAAGACTAAAAACTATTGTAAAAGGTGTCTTTGTTTTTAACAGGGATAAAAAATGATTATAGTCATCTATATTTAATTCAAATATTAGTCTTTGTTCACCTCAAAATACAATTTGAACAAAATTCAGTTTATATATTCGTCACTTTATAGCCAGTAATATTCTAATACCCATATAGCATCAAATATTTTAATAATATCGATAGTAGTTAACCAGCAAACTATTAAAACGACTGATTTGACTGAACAGATAATAATACGTATACCAATATGCAAAATATATGCTCGTATACTGCAATTACTATTTATGTAAATAGTTGTAAGATTAGGGTAACAAATATATTGACAAGTGTTCGAAGTTTCTATTTAGATTATCTCCTGTGTTAATCCGAGCCGGGTGATTTAGATACTCATAATGAGGAATTTAAAAGTACATAAAATCGTAAGGTAATATTATTTACTTCTACGGCAGCAAAATCTATCAATTTTTTTGCTTACAAGCTGTATATCAATGTACAAATTTGTAAAAAATTTAACATCTTGTTAGCGTACAAAGCGTACCTGTCCAGCTAAGCGGGTGTATAACGCTTGTCTCTGGCATATTAAAGATAAAAACAAAATAAAAATTTTTTAAATAATATTTATACAATATTTAATCCTTAAAAGACTATAAAACAATATTTGAAAATTAAAATAGTAAAAAAGGAAATATTCAGAAAACTAAAAGTTATACAATGGACTGACTTCCTTCCCATGGGTCAATTTAAAAAGCCTAAAATGATTTTTGTGTAATCTTTCAGGTTTCATTTTTCTAATACGAAGCATACAAAAAAAGAAATACCAAATAAAAACCATTATTTTATATTGTTCGTTTTACATAAATGTACGATGTATATATATTAAACTGAATGTACACGGTGTAAAATTTAAAAACATCAAATGATTCTTTCTTCATCAAGACGTTTTTAAAAATATTCCGTGTATAAAGCCTACTTTAACGGTGGACAAATAGACAAAATGGACAGTAGCTTTAGTACGAAATAGCCTATGACAGACAGAGTAATAACTTTTGGCATTGTGAAATTACAAGACAAACATAACAGGTTAAATTAATATTTATTTTAATTAAGAACGATTGAAAGGCAATATTGAAACACCCTTCCTTATTTAAAATTCTCCCAATTTTCCAATCCAACTGTTATGAAATTTTGTATTCTGACATCAAAATGGCTTATCGTAGAGTCTTTCTCGAAAACACATTTTTAAATGTAAAATTGAATTTGGATTTTTACCTTAAAAATTATTTTCGAGAAAAACTCTTTAACAAACCCTTCATTTTATTGTCAATAGCATACCAAATTTTTGGATAAGTATTTTTTTTAATTATTTGGCCTCAAAAATTAAAAGAAATACAATGCATATTACATGTAATTTAAGTCAATAGTTTTTTAGAAGCACACTGCTTTATGTCATTCACAGCTGTGGATAATCAATTTTAAGGTTGAAACTTGGCTTTTAGAAGTATAATTTGTTTCATTCAAATCTACCAAACTTATAAATCGACTTAGAAAACCATAACATAAGTGATTGTAATCATATTTAAATTTTTTCCCAAAATATTCAACTAACAACATTCAAAATGATACTACGTGTATAAACAATGCAATATGCACATGTCCGTTCAAGTTTTGAGTAATTACAAAATGTTTAATAAAAGACAATGATATGAATATATGTCCCATATGTATTATTATTATTATTATTATTATTATTGTGTCTATATCTCCAGTTTCAAATTCACCATCACCATCATACTGTATGTTGTCTATGTATATAATAATGAGAATGTTCTGTCCATTTATGTATTATCAGTTCGTCTAAACATATAAATAGATCCTGTTTATCCTTTGTATGTCAAATGGACTTATTACTCTTTATACTTCTATCCAATGTTAGGCTAGTATTTAATATGTTATTTTCAGAAGTAGTGAATCTCTTCGCTATAAGGATTAAAACTATTATCACCATTTAAATATAATAAACATTATTATGGTTAACAAAAGATTTAAACTAGATTGAATTGGTAAAGGAGGAACTGAATAATATAATAACGAATGAAAATATTAGCAAACAGAATTGTTTAGCTATTCGACATATCATTGAATATCAATGTTTTTCACTTCTTTTTTTTGAATCATTAGAATTCACAAAATACTCTTATTAAGCATACTATTCAGCTAAATCTATAATTATATCATATGTGTTTATTGGACAGCTTTATTTGTGGCTTAGCTAAATGCAAACATTTTACGAAAAAATATTTAAAAGAACATTTGATTTTTTTTTAAATAAAATTTGTTTTAAAAAAAAATCCTCTTCACATTCATTAAGATCCTATGGATCCGTGATACATCTTTTAAGTCATACGTAGCCAGAGGTAAAAGAAAAGATAAAATCCAAAAAACTTGTATATCACGATTCGACATTTTTTTCCTTTCTCGTTTTGCTTTAAGAGTTAAGCAACAAAAATACCAACAGTTTTTCTTTGCAAACTAGGAAGCTACGTTTTTTTGCAATCGATGTTAAATGGTTTGATAAAATATAAATATACCTCAAAATGTAAAAAACACCAAATCGTGATTGAACTAGTATTATACAAATATTATACAAAACCAACTTTAATTAAGTAAATATTGGTTGACTTGCAAACATTAGACCTTTGTTGGAAGAAAATCTAATTTCCACCTTTTCCTCATATTTTTTCCTATGTTATTTTTCGTTAAAAAGCCATAATTTCAATTGTGATTTATGAATTTGAGCCAATTTATTCTATTCTACTTAAAGTACACACAATTCATTTGGTCTCAATTTCTCATTAGAAATGTAAATACTATTAAATGGTATGAGAAGACAAGGACATACTAAAAGACATAAAATATAATGTAGATGAAATGGTCAATGCATATAGGTAGCTGTACCCATCTTTTTGATGGTCTATCATAGGTACGTATCTCGTAAAGCTCACATTTTGTGTGATGAACTAAAAGATTTTAATAATATAAATAGCTTAACTTGACTATTATATATACCAGCTATTATTTCATTTGTCTATTTATTAAATACTACAATCATTTTGGTTATAATGATCTCAAAAATTAAAAACAATTTCATTGTATTAGTTAAAGAATGTTGTACTTAATACCAAAAGAATGCTTTAACCCTATAATAACCAATGATAATTTATGATAATAAGAAACCCTACTTTGTTATTAGTTTACGTTTAAGACATGCTTATATATTTTTATAAGCAGCAACGAAATAATTTCAGACGAAAAGTTTATAATGATTTTCGAATTTGATATCTTGTGTAGATTAAAATCATTCGTGAAAGATTAATTTTTATACTCATTTTAAACGTGGGAATAGAAATTCCTAAAAAAACATGACTTGATGTTTTACATACTCCATCAACATTTTTGATATGTGGGTAGTATTATTATTGATCTAAATATCCACACCTCAAAAATGGTCCAGTTTTCCGCCATTAGGTGTCGAAACATAGTAGCCAACAATTGAGGATGGTTATAACTAGAAACTATTATTCCACTCATAAAAACCTTTCTTTTTATTGAATTTTGCTTTATGTGTCTTATAAAGCAAGATGGCGCTCGAACTTGTATGCTGACAGACTTGTACAATTTCTTAGGTGAATTAGGTGTATAGTACCTGTCAAAAATTGTGTACATGTCTGACCGATAGGACTTTTAGTCAGCCGGCTCTCGATATATCTTTTTTTATGACTTTATTGAAGAAACTGGCTAAAATGACTGTAGTAACATGAACATAGATATCTATCTTTTGTTGTTTATTCAATTTTGTTGCTCCACGGTTGTAGCTCCACCATTTTATTCTACAATCTTTGTAAATATGCAAATATGTGTAGGTACTTATTTTAATTATATGTAATAATATAATGTATTATTTAAATTAAAACCACACTTTTAAATCTTTTGTTCTCTCTGGAAAATTATTTTACTGAATATTTTTTGTAGACAAAAAGATTATTATTGTATACATTCTTTACTATGATCATATAATCTAGTATTAGTTTTTCGATTTATTTAATCTGTAATACTTTGTTACCTTTTTTTAGAGTTAATGTGTTTTATCTAAATTGGTTGAGAACAATGGTATCCTTTATTTATATACGGTAAGAAGAGAAAACTACTTTCTATTAAAAAGTCAGAACACTGCAATATCATAATTATATTGTTTATGTTCAAAAATTTTTTAGGCTCATCAATTCATTTCTGTCTCTAATATGCCAAATATATTAATTTACAATATAATACTTTATTGCGAAAATTGATTCAACTGAAAGAAAAATTTATTAAAAGCACGTTGTTATATTTTTTCGTTTATATAAAATATACTGCATAAAAATTCTTTATATTGAGCCCTACAGGTTCACAAACAAATGAAGATTTAGTAAATTTTTATTCTCTTAGGAAGTGTGTCACATTTCAATAAGAAAGCAATAAATAAAATAATACTTAATCTTAAGGCGATTTATAGATGTAAAGAAAGCAATAAAAAAGAAGAAAAATTGATATTTATGACAAAATATTTCTTAAATGTTTATTAATGATTCTTTTAAAATGACAAAGAAAAATTGTTAAATTTATGATACTAATGAAAAAAACATTAATCAATAAATCGAGAAAAATGATGATATGTTTAAATATTTTACTGATTGTATTTAAATTTTAGATGTAAAAAAGTAATTCATATTTGCATGCTATGCTTATAAGAACATAATAGAAGCAAATTCTTATTAGCATAAATATAGCTTACAACCACAGGCTTACAAGACATTTTAGAATATTTTTTTTAACATAAATAGTTCATTTTTGTTTGGTAAATTTTATATTTTTCTTTTATTAATCTCAATCCCATCATTTAAAACGTAATATCGCAAATACGAAGCTTTGAGTTTTTAAAGAAAATAACTTCTGCTTCAGCTCTTTCTAAAATTCTTATAGTTTTGTTATTTTAGGCATTATTATTTGCTTTGTGAAATTGTTTATTCCATGGGAAAGTTGATAAACTTTGTAATTACTCAACAATTAAGACAACAAATAATTGGCAATTTTTTTTTTTTTAATTGATAACGATAGAAAATTTATAAAACGATAAATTTTTTAAAATAAATTTTGCAAAAAAACAAAACCTTTTTAAATAGTTGAAAAACAAAACTATTTGAGTACTTAAATAGTTTTTTTTAAATATTCATCAAAATTTCGAATAATTTTTTGGGATTTATGAAAATAATGGTGCTTAATAGATAGAAATTTAAAAATTGTGTATAAAATTTAAAATAACAATAATTTTCCAAATTCATTTTTTTTTTTTTCATTTACAAAACATTTCTGGTAAATATTCTTAATGATTATTATGGCATAAACAACAATCATTCACACATTAATTAATATTCGCTATTACATTGAATACAAAAAAATAAAAATTTAAAACTTTATTGTTTGCAATATTCATTACTTAAAAGAAATATAACGTATGAATTTGAAAACCAAGTCATAAAAAATACGTTGAAAAAATTCTACCTAATAACTAATAAAATAACTGACATTTATTTATATATGAAAAATAATTTGATCGCATCGACCGAAATAAGTTTTCAAACGGATTATCCAGTTTAAATATTAGAATCATAGCAAAATTTATAAAACCATATCTATTTTCAGTGACAGTGTACAAAATAAAAACAAATTATAATTTAAAAAAATGACGAACGTTAAATTCACCATATAAACAAATATGTAAAATAAAAGAATAATAACAAATAAAATATGACCGATCATTAACAAATACGCATCAATATCATCCGTTATCCGTCTAATTTAAATAAAAATTCATATACACAAACACCAGCCCAGATCACATCAAACCCTATACGCTTTGTTTATGTTTATAAGCTTCCATCAACTAAATAATAAATTTTTTTTCATTAAATTGATGATGAATAATAACATTTAAACACCTAAAAAAAATATAAACCAAACATCCCCCATATCATTATCAAATAATATAATAAAATTCGTATATTGCCATATGTGTATGGAGTGGTATATTCGTATTTTATTTTTTTTAATTTTATTTTTGTCAATTTCCGTATTATATTTTATTTTGTAAATAAATATGTTGACATTTAAGTTATTAAGAGTAGAATCAAATATCAACAATGAGTTTTGTTATATTCCAATCATCAAATGAATGTTGTATCATTTGTATTGTTTTTTTTTTTTTTTTTTGTATGTAATGTGAGGTATACATTTATTTTAAAAACAGAGTAGCTCACACAAAAGTACAACACGCACTAAAAATAAATGTAAAACTATTTTCCTCTTTAATATTATTTACTAAAATATCCAATAGACTTCTGATAAATTAAAAAAACTCCGTATCAATTTTCCGGGCAATCAAAAAATGTAAGTTCATGATCAGTCAAAAAACGAAATTTCTTAATTTTCAATATACTTTGATTAGAAATTCAGAATACACAAACGCATTGTATTTTATTCTCAATTTGAAAAAAGTAAAAAACCGTAAAAATGGTCATTTTTGAACTGTGAATTTATAAAATTGACTTTGTTATACGCTCTTCAAGTTTTCAAAAAAGTGATAACATTCTCAAGGCACTCTAAGTATTCAAGACAGGAAAAAAATTGAATACTCATTTAGAATTTTTAAATTCAACTTATGACTTTTGGAAATAAGTTTATTCAATATGTTATCGCAAGAGTTAATTGCTTCATTATTGAAACGAAAGTCTCCAAAAACTTGTAATACTGTGAAAAAGAACTTCGAAACTATAGTTAATTTCAAGATATACCTAAATATATGTACCATAGAATTTTGTACAGACAAGCAATAACCAAAAAAATATCTGGTTCATTTATTTCGGTCTATATAATTTGACTATCACCGTGATAATACTTAAAATTTAAGAATGAACTTTGTTCTGTCAAGCAATTCCAGTTAGGTTAAAAATGTGGTGGGAGCGCAAATAAATGCTAAGTAGATAGGAGGCATATGCATATTGTATAATTTATTTGCGCTTCCACCATATATTAACTGTATCTATAATATAAATTGGAAGATATTTTGAAACCATATATCGAATTATTTTCCAATTTTTTCACATATTGCATTAAATTTAAGAAGTGTAGTATTTTAAAATATTGGTGAAGAGTCAGTATTGTCAGTACAAAAATTTTTCAGTATCGGCTATAACCAATCGTTGAATAATAATTTGTGTCAGTCAATTATCGGATTAGGATAGCAGAAATTCCTACATATCAAATAAGTGATTTTCAAATAAGAATACAAAAAGTAAATTTGTATGTTTTCCAGAGATATAAAATACAGTTTCATATATTTTTGATCCACAATGTTTATAAATAACAGTGTATATATGGTTTGTTATATATTATATACGTTTAATAATAGTATTCAATATTATAATGTTTGGTAGTAATATTACGTAACTGACAATATGCAAATCAAACTGCTGGTAACTATTATATGACATTTGTCAAATGAACAGTAAAAATACACACACAACAGGGTGGATTATACTCGTTTATATAATTATGTATAATTTGGTATGATATGTAAAAAAAAAGTATATAAAATATATTATTGTTTAGGTACTCAATATATTAATAACATATTTAGTATCAATGTTTGAACTATTTTTTATCATTAGCACTCATAGAATACTGTAAATATCCAGTCTATACTATAAATAAAACCAAAATTTCTACTTGGTATCTCGATGTTGACAGTACTATGGATTATTATATTTTATATTATTAACGATTAAGATATAACAATTTTTCGACCTTGTTAAGTTTGTTATGTATAGTACACAAGACGAAAAACATAATACACCTGGGGTGGCTGTTGTTTTGAATACTATGAGACTGCGAATTGAAGTTTTTTATATTACGAAATAAAGTTTCTTTTATTTCCAAGTTATAGCAAAATATGTTTCACAGACATTGTAATACAAATTTCAAATTCCTTTATTAAATATAGAATTATTTCGATTAAGATGAAAACAGTAAAATTCAAGTTAATTAGGTTTTTGTTTCATTCATTTTCCAAATCATTTCATGATATATTAACATTTTCTTCAGATCATTGCAAAAATATCAATAGATTTATCAATTTGTTTATTTCGTAGGATCAGCTGTATTAGATAAAAGCATCTGATTTATAAATAGAATTATAGAAAAGTTTGTATATCTTATTGGAAATATTTAATAATTTTGATCTGAATATTTCAATTAAATTCGATGTAAGTATCTATCTACTTCGTTAGGTATTTAAAAGAATGTACAACCCTGTTCTGATAAAAAATTGCAAACAGAAACAAACAAAATGAGTGAGACAACAAACAGCATACAAAATTGTTAAATGTCAAATGTATTTGAACCAATCATTCTAATGATATAGAAGTCGAATATTCTGCATATATACATTGAATAATTTTATCATCTTTACAATATCTATTTAGTCATCATGTCAGCTTCGCCAGTCTATAGTAGTGAACGAACAGTCGTCATTTCCTGAATTCACCCACATGTAAATAGTGAGCATTCTCTCACACCGTTGTTCGTACGTACATTTGACTGTGAATGAAAACATGACTCCTACTTATTCATATTATAATATACACAAGAGAGATTTCAAACAAATAATAATAATAATATTTTCAACTCAAAATTCATCGTCATTTACTTGTTTCCCATTCGCATTACCGCCACAATTCAAATTTATTGATGAGATTATACACACATTGAACAAAGACCGCAGTATATATGTCTGTCGTTGTTACTATTTTATAAATTTCTTATAAAAATTCATATTACATTCTGAAAATTGAAAATTTGTATGTTATTCAGAGGTAATAAACCAGATGCCAAAAAGCGAATAAAATCGATCTTGGATTTCCTAAAAATTTGTATTTATATGTGCTTAATGATGCTAAAACAACAACCTTGCTCTCGCAAACTCAAAACCATATAAATACAAAAACCTTTCTGCGACAAACCAAGGCTTTATTTTCCACAATCAAAAAGCTATAATCTATCTATCGAAAATCTGCATCCGTTTTACCGACAGTCCGATAAATTAGTGTCTACATTATTTGTTGTATGGTCTTTCTACTATAAAAGAATAAAATATACTACGAGAAAGAGAACGTCCCACTGACAATTTCTAACGAAAAATCTTAGAAGAGAAGTATTTATAAATAACATTAGGCATACGAGTTCCTGGATTTAAGTACAATTTTAATGTTTGTTATAAGTTATGTTGCATCTGTATCAATATTAGTTGTGCAATAATTCTTGGAACCCTTAGAGAAAATCAATAGCTTATATTTTAATTACATATAAACAAAATATTAAAGGAAAACGTAAACACAAGATTCCGAATTAACTTTTTCTGTATTTAGAGTATTGGCATTTACAGAAACAAACATCGAATATCAAAATTTTCTGCTACATTGAAAAACATCAGAAACACACACACGCCTAACCTCAATTTCAAGGCAAATTTTAAAAAAAATTCATCGTATTATGTTTTTTTTTTTATTTAATATTTCTAATTTTAACATTCTTAAATTAGTTTATCATATATTTTCCTGTAATTTTTCATAAATTAATAAAAAAAATTACTTAAATCAAATTGGTTAGCCCTCTAAGGGTTCTATCCACTATACTTGTTTGTTCACAATTATTATACAACATTCAAATGAAAAAATAAAATGATAAAAACTTTTTTATTTTGATCTTTGCATAGAAATGTGTTGTTTAAAATGAAAAAAAAAATCTGTTTAAACTGTTCAATCAAGGATGTTCAACATTTATTACTTGTAATTTTATATAATCATTCAAAATTCTTGTTTCAAAACATTTATAAGAGACAGTTGTTCGTGTAATTTGGCAAAAGCTTATCAATATATCGATAAAATTGAAGTTATTTATTATATTGGTTAAATTTCAAATCCAAATAAATGTTCACAAAGATATAAAAAGAACATTTCATCAAAGTAAACTCCATGAATCTAATTTTTTTGTGTGTGTGTAACGTTTTACCAAAATCGTAATTTCGGTTTTGATTATCCAATTTGTTATTTAGAAATATTAAGAAAAAACTAGAAAAGTTTGAATAAATATTAAGAAGATATTGGAAAATTATTTACAATTTTTTAAATAAAATTGACCCAGTTTTTAGTACATATACGTTGTGCTGTTGTGGAAGAATCAGTTTGAAAATTAATAAATTAATAATTGGTACTGTACTTAGTATGCTCTTAAAATTCTTTCAGTACGAGTATAAAACAAGGACAAAAGCTAATGAATTATAGTCATGATAGAAAACTTACCTTAAAAACGATTGAACTACTTATATTTAAACTAAATTTGTTTCCCAAAGTAAAGGAGTGACTTTCCTTATGCTTGTTAAAAGTGTAATCCTTACAATTCCAAATGTAATCAGTGTACTTCTAACAAGCTGTTGATTTAAATAACACGTAATATAAATTCCAATTCTTTCAAAATTCGGCCATAAATTGCATACAAATGTTATGATATTTGATATGCATAATATTGATATAAAACGGATGGCTTGTCGAACAAGTTTTCTCGAAAACAATTTCCAAAGCAAAAGCCAAAATTCAATTTTATAAAAACTGACAAGCCCTCCATTTTCATGAGAATATTGTACATACCAAATTTCAAAAGATTTGGATTTAAGTATATTTTGAGTTATTTGTGCGCGAAAATTTAATAATTTTACATAATGAAGTGTGCTTCAGTATTATGCTTCATTCCTCCTTACAGTGTCTATTAAGATGTTGCTGAAAAACCATTTATATCATGGTATAACTAAGACTTGTATCCAATTTGCAATATATTAACAATGAGAAGTTAATATGTTACTTGAAAGCTTTTAAGTTATTTAGATCTCCAATAGTATATATAAAAACTTCAAGTACATCTTAAATCTGTTTAAATACATCTCAAAATCAAGGATTTTTCCTAAAATAGCTATGAATTTCGCGATAAATAGCTGAAGGATGTTTTTTATCAATTTATACCATTTTTTATAAAAATAAAATCAAAAATACTATTTCTAAATATCTATATACTAATTAATATTATACGAAAACTAGTGATAAAATGTTTCAAACAAAAGTGGTTTGAATAAAAAAAATACAACGTTTAAATAGACACTTTTTTACTTGACTGGATACGTATATGGATGCGTAAGTGAAAATTTTTAAAATCTGTTCTGTAGTTTCAATTATTAATCCCTATAAACAAACATAAAAAAATTTCCTCCTTAGTGTAGAATTGAATCATTTTGTGTAGATTTGTTTCATCCAAAATATGAAGGTAGTTATATTAGATACGAGAAACACTAGGTATACATTTATTTTGTACTATAATTCATAAAGTTCGCTATCGCTAAAGTTCGTGTAAATTCTGCGCCATGATTTTTTAATTTCGTAATAGAATAAATTTATAAAGAAAGGCATCGAAAGACACAATTTTAATGATTACTTTTGATACTAAAAGAACGTTTAATTTTTAGTTGAACTTCTTTGTTCTATTTATATAATATACGAATATACCAATTTAATAAAGCATAATAATATAATATAATAAAATTTATTTTATAAAGTCATTAAACCTTGTACGTTTTTATTTCAATATAGAAAATTGTGTTGGTGATTTACTTGAACATTGACTGAAATTTCCTGTGAACATTTTATTTAATTACCACTTTTAGTTATTTACTAACGTTTTAACTGTTTACAGTTTGTAGCAGAAATTTTACAACAAAATATAAAAAAGTTACAAAAAAAATAAAATAAAATAAAAAGAGAATGCATTTTCATTCTTTATGAAACGTAAAGTTTAAGTAAATAAACTTTTTTAAACATAAAATTGACAAAAAACAAAAGATGGCGAGTAAAGAAAACTGTGTGGTTTTTATTTCGTCGTGTATTTGAAAGTGAATTCAATACAGGTTTATGCTATGTATATTACAATTTAAAAGATTAAACTTATCAATTATAATACATGGACAAGATATACTAATTCGTGTTTTTGCGCAATAAAATGTAAAATATCAAACATAATTAATAAACAAAAATGTTATTTGCAGCTAGCCATTTGTTTTCCTTATATTTTTATGTGGTATATTGAAATATAACTTTTATCGGCAACTTATGACGGCATTACCACTAGTTGTATATTGACAAACATTTACTGTTTAATTAAATTAACAAAACATTTTCCACAAAAGTATCCAACAGGGTATATTATTATATATTAAATGATAAGATATAAGTTGAATCATATATAAATGGTCTTCACATGTTAACATTGTATTTCACTTTCAATTTTCGCATTCAAATAACTAAAAAAATACGTTTTGATATTTGGTACCTATGCACAATATAAACATGGAAACGAACGACTTGTAAGGTAACAATCTAAATTAAATTTTACATTTAAATGTTTTCTTCATGAAAAATTATTTTATATCCTCTGTTTTCATGTTGTCAATATTGTGCATACCAAATTTCAAAACAATTGGATATTTATTTGGGTTCGAAAATTAAAAGATATTTACATAATGGAGACCTTAAGACCATTTATTTATTTATAAGTTTATTTAATACAAAAATCGCTGATTGACTAAAAATGAAGTCACGTTCACAATAAATGTATAATCTCTCACTTATATCCATCTATTGGATGTTATTATAAATTGTAAAAAAATTTCACCTTGATAGTACCTCAACGATATATCTGAGAAACTTTCTATCATTTTGAACTCGGTTAAAGTGAAGTATACCGACAAAAAGGTTTTAATATATCGCATATATGATGAATGTAAATTCACAATCGTAATAACAATAGTGAAGGTTTTCTGATGATGATTCCCAACATGAGATAAACTTATGTATATGCACTTGTTTACCGGAAATGATGAAAAGAAATACGGTTGGTATGAAGAAGCTTTTGTCATTTTTTTTTTATTTTGACTTTTAATTTATTACGAACCATTTTTATTATGTTGTTTAGTAAAAATAGTTTGTGGGTTATATAGCTACTACTAACTGTTTCTACTAAATATACATAACAATGCACATTTATTTGGATGGAATTTATGAGATGTACAAGGTGAGTCGTTTACAATCGTTACCATAAAAATATTTACATTGTTTGATCTTTATACTTACACTTCGTACACTCAGTGTTGCAAGTGTAACCAAATTGTTCATCCGTTTTCAGCGGTAGAAAAGTGTAACAATGAATAATAAACACAAGTGTACGGTATCACCACCATATCAAAATATTAAGTAATATCAGAATAATAAATTTGTCTTATGATTCGAAAATCTGAGTCTAATATAAAATATATGCTGAAAGTGTCAAATTTTTATATCCGATATATATAAAAGCTATGAGGGTATATTGAATTTAGTCTTGTATAATTTGAAAATTGAAGTTTGTAACGCAAAAAAAAAATTGGAATCACAGCAAATTTTTTGTATGAATATTCAAATCACTTCATAAGTCCATTTTCGTATATCTGCTTGCCTGTCCGTTATACGTATTCGACACTTAAACAATGGATTCAATTTTGTGAATGACCAAGTCGATCTATTGGGTCTCATGGTCCCATGATCTATCGTTTAAAGAAAAATTCGAATAAAAATTTATTTTTTTTCTTAGGCAGAAGAAAACTAGGAAAAGTATATTTATTACTTAAGTTGTCTCAATTATGACGTCGTAATGACTTATTTTTTAAAAAAGTCGTAATTAAGAATTTTGTATGTAGTGGAAGTTTGAATTCTTTAAGAAGAATTTTTCCTGATTTTCGAAGGAAGTCAGAATTATGATAGAAATTATTTTTATGTTCCGAGTTCCGCAAGCAGTCCGAAATATGAGAACTTTAAAAAGCATTTTTATCCAGTTTTCTAAGAAGTCAGAAATATGAGAACTCTTTGAAAACGTGATTAGATTTAATTTTCTGATGAACATTTCACCTCAACTATTTATACTGTTTTCGAATAATAATTTTGTTTTTGTTTCGTGGTCCGTTTTGTCTATTAAAAATAAAATTAATTTGGAGGATTATCACGCGTTATTCATCCTTGAGAAAGTGTAAGAATTTTTTTTAAATAAATTCTCATTAATTCTTGTAAATTAAATATATGAGGCGCTTTGAACATCTTAAGGGCTTAATAAATGTTGTTTTTTGAAGATAATTCTGACATTCAAATAAATAAGAATTATTTTAGGAATTCATCGACAAGCCATAGCTTTATGGCTCTGGAGATACAAAAAATCAATTTTATACAAATTCAGCAGAAAATGATATAAATACACCATTGCCAAATAGCTTTAAATTCCCTTACAATTAAAGAAATTTCGTTTTTAAAATAATTTGAACGCCGAGAAATCTCATTTAATTTGACCACTTTGTATAAAATAAAGTTGCTTATCAGTATTTCATATAAGCAAACTTTAGTATGATATAATCATTGTTCTGACATGACAGTATGCATCTATACAAGTATAATAATAATATTTAGTATATATTTCGTATATATTTGAAAAAGTATAGTTTATTACATTCCATTTATGTTATCAACGTTAATATAATATATACTAAAATTAATCTTTTACATAATGTCTTTCCTTAATCATATTATTATGTAAGTAATTATTTAAACTAAGTATTCAGAACGAATTAAATATACTCAAACAAATCTCTCGGTCATTTGTTATCATAAAGGAAAGTCATCAAGTCCATATTCATTTCGAAAAATATACGAAATTCGTTTAAAGGGTTTATAAATAAAACATATTTAGAAATTTTTTGTATAATAAATAATAAACAGGAAAAAATGATATAAATATTAACTCACGCTGCCTAAACAATGCTACCATCGCAGGAAAAGAACCAAACAAAAAATGATATTTAACAATAATAGTATAAAATTAAACGTTAAATTTTTCTGCCTTATGACAAGAAATAACATTATATTTCTGAGTTTATGAAGTCAGTTATATACCCGATGTTCTGAAAGATTTTCTCGTAGTATGAATTTGAATAATAATCCATTGCCATTGATGACAACTAAAAGAAAACACATTTCAATAAATCTACCTTGAGAACTTTCCCATATATTTATATACACCATGTCTAATAAATAATAAAAATAATATCCTTCAATTAATGAAACGTATCGTTGAAATAACAACTAATGACTTCACTTAAAAAACTGGTCATAAATTAGGGAGCTAAAGCAAATGAGTACAAGCATCATTTAGAAAATTTTATTAAAACTGTATTAATTCAATTATTTTTGATGTTCATAAATAACATAAATAATATAGAAAAAAAAGAAAACACGTTTGTATTTTATAAGCGATCTGAGACAAAAGCTGACGGAATAGTTTTTTTCATTTTAAATTTTTTATTGTGTTACATAAAAAAAAATAGATTTTAATTTTCAACAAAGTTTTAGTCAGGTCTGGGTTTGTTGGGCGTTTTCAACTTTTTTAGAAAATAATTAAGTAAAATTACTTCCATCGGCGTTAATTAGTTCCGTAGCAGTAGTTCCGTTATTTACTTTGTTTGCCCACCAGATAGTGAAAGTTACTAATTTTACAGTATCATTTTAATAGTAAAAATTACCATCCAAAACAATAAAACTTACAGTAGTAAGACATTAGTTATAGCTTCATTGATTTACTAATCGTTTCTTATAAAAATATCCATCTCTGAAAAGTATTAAAAACTTAATCAGTATACGAAATTTTATTGCATAATAATTATAATTTTGATTTGATTCAAAATGAAAGTCATTTATGCCTGTCCTCATTTAAACAAAATATTCATTAAAAAATAACCTCTAAAAGTTAAGCTTTATATAAAATGAGCAATTTTATTTTTGTATAAATTTATGTTTCAGCTTGTCTAATTTACATAAATTAATTTTATAAACATTATAATTAAAAAACACTATATAACATAACAGGAACGAAACATAATTTAGTTCCGTTATTTTTCTTTATCGTTTATATTTTCTCGTATCATTTTTCCGGATAACACAAAAATAGGCATAGCCCAACAAAACGTTAAATATGAAAATTATACTGTTTACTACAATGTGATACAAAGATTTTTAAAATAGGTATAACATATATGCAATACTGACTGCTGGCTATATTTTATAATATATTGTACCTATATAACTCATACTATATACTGTTAACACATAGGCTCACTATAGTATATACAAATATGTAAATAATTTTTTGAATATTTTACTTATAATTCTGTCTTTATAGTAAGCCTATATGTATCCACACACTTGGAGATATATTGATTGGAAGAATATTTTGTGATATATTCGTAAAAAGTTGTAGAATGTGACAATTTCATACCAAAAAAAAAAAAAAACAAAACAATTCGCTCGTATTCATAGTAATAATGCACCAAGTAGTTAAATTTATATTTATTTGTACGTGAGCTGAAACTTCTTGTATAAGCGTAAAAAAAAATAAAAAGTATTAAACAAACATATCTTTTTTTTTATGTTTTGATTTTTATAGCTCTTGTTTTCTTGATTGACTATTAAAAAAACAACAGCCTCATACTTATATATCATAGCTATATATCTATGTATATACACATTATACATATAGGTATAGTATAGGCATTGTAAACTAGCAGATACAACGACCAACCCTCCACCTGATTTTATATTACCACTTACCTCGAACAAAAAAAAAAACGGCTCTAAAGTATAAAGAACAAATAAAATGGTTGAATTCATCTTCTTCCTCTTTTTATAATAAGTAATACATAACAGATATACAACAATTTTACAGTAATATTTGTATTTAAATCAAATTTACTATAATAAAGTCTTTACGCATAATTTCATGATATCATCAGTGGCGGTATAGAAAGTATTCTTTGTGTTGATAAAATTTCAATGTCCTTTTCAATTATTCATACTTATTCCAGAAAGTATCTGAAAATTATAGTATCAGAAAATCCGGTAGGCATTTTGAACTACACAGTAAAAAATTTTTGTATCAAGTCAACACAATTTAGGTGTTATTAATGGTTTACACAAAATTAATGTTCAATTTGTTAACACAAAATCTGTGTTAACACAATTATTAAAGTAGTGTGAGTAAATATAAATTTGGATTTTGTCGCAAATATGTAACACCTCTGGCTTATGTTCAAAATCAATTTTACTACATTAATGCTTTAAAATAATCTACCTGACTGAAGAACATACGCGGTATTAAATTGCGGATGGGGATTTTATTGAGGATGAGGAATTTTTCTTTGGCATTAAAAATTGATTTACCTTAATTATCATTATTGTTATAAGCCGGTTGTATATTACGTTTCCGAAAGAAGTTTCAAATTTGTTGACAGATGTTGCCTAAATATGGGAGAGATACATAAGAATTTTTTAGTAAATAATATCGATAAAATAATGCCTAATTGGGAATATAGCAAACATTATGTGAATAGATAGGCTTAGAAATTTGATAGAAGTAAGGAGATAGAGTTAAGTTTGAAGTTTCCACAGCTTAATAATTTTGAGACATTATGTACTTGATATTTAACTAATATAAAAAAAAAAAACCTGAAGATACCGTCACTGTTTAACTTATTGAAGAATATAACATTAGAATTTTTAACGATGTAAGAAAACCATTGAAGTAGTTAAAGTTTAATTTTTTGATGCAGAAGCCATCATGCCAACAAAAAGATATATATTTTATATAAATATATCCGTAGACAAAAGTATATTTAAATTTTTTACAATACAATTATCATAAAAATCATATAACATAAAACGTTTGTTACAGTTTATAATAGGTACCTATCTATCTATACAAATTTCATTTATATTTTCAAATATATTTCGGAAAATAAATGAATTTTATAATCAAGATCGTAAGAGATAATCTTCTTCTTC
The DNA here is from genome assembly GCA_020423425.1 of Chrysopa pallens. Lineage (NCBI taxonomy): Eukaryota > Metazoa > Arthropoda > Insecta > Neuroptera > Chrysopidae > Chrysopa > Chrysopa pallens. The sequence goes on along the minus strand of CM035594.1, from coordinate 57,336,945 downwards.
TATCCATTCATTCATTCTCCACCAAAGTCAAAACAATAATATACTTTAAAATAATCATGAATGTAAATTTATTATCAACCATTTTTAGGTATAAACATGAAGGTAATAAAAGTATTTACATCAATTTTGTATTTAGCTATAGAGTATTTTAATCAAATTTTTAATTTCTGGATTCATAATTACTGTAATCATCCTGAAATTGAAATCACTTACTTTATGGCATAAGGTATATAATTCTTTTAAGAAAATAGGACCAGAGAATTATTTATTGTTGTAATGTACATGATTTTTTAGCTTGATTTTAATAAATTTTTAAAAATCTTCTCATTAAAATCATTTTGAGTCAATAAAAGGGAATACAATTTTCGCTTTAAAGACTATTTTCTAGTTTCATGGTGATAAAATTTGATTAGAAATTCGTACTTTGATATTTTTCCCTGATTGGTATTGTACTAGGGATTACTTTAACTTCTCAAGCGCACATAGCCAAGACAAAAAAAGAGAAAAGTTAAGAACTAATAGAGACAAATTAAAAAGAAAAGAAGAAAATATGAGTGATAAAATTAACCTAGCCATTTCCTCCAGAAATTTCAGGAGAGATGGCCGGTCGAGATATATAGAAAAGTTTTTTTTATAATTGTTTTCATCTTAGATTTTGTTGATTACTTTGTGTTATTTTATAGTTTAATGATTAAAGACTGATTTGATATAAATATTTTAGAAATAACACTACTAGTTTGATTTTTATGTCATCTCCTAAAATAACGGCAATCTCCCCCGAACTTACCCTATATTTATATGAAAAAAAAAAAAAAATATTGACAAACAATGAAATAATTAACTTCAAAAATATCATATTCGAATATACGAGTGTAAGATATTCCCGTAAAGATAAACTATAGAATTATTTGGGCATCGACAAAACCATAGAAAATACATTTCAATGATTATCACTAAGAATACATAGTTGATAAGAAATCATTGGTCGGTTCCTTAAAAGTAATACCCAAAATGATTTGATTTTTTAAGTATATGTACGAGGGTTTATCACAAGGGAACGTGACAGTTTGTAAATAATGTGGTTTTATAATTCACGATTTGTATTGTCAATTTGAAACAGTTGTAAGTCTTTATTTTTGGTACATTAAAAATAATTTTCAATTTGCTTATTTTAATTCTCAATTCGATTGTTTCATATTAAATGACATTTAGTTTTTTACGTATTTTCGAAGTACAAAGAAGGGAACATAATCAATAACAAATCAATGACAAATGTATATTTTTTTTTATTATGAACTTAGTAAGCAGATGGGAAAAATTAAATCTATTGAAAATGAAAAATTGCAAATATTGACAAGGAAGTGAATTTAAATTCCACGAGGAATTTCATTAAGCAAGAAATATGGGCAAATACAAATATATTTTAGTCAATCATGGTCCTAACAATAATACTTTAAACAAACCTAATTGGTGAAACAAACTGCGTTTTTTTAAAAATTGTCACAAAAACGAGGCATTCAAATCGACCACTGATCTACATGTATTCTGTATACCTCGTTTTCACTAGGATAACGGAAAACGTAGACTACAATTTTTTTAAATGGTAGAATTTTAAAAATTGGTGACTGTTTTCAAACAAACGAAGGCTTTATTGACGCACGTAATAAAAGAAATACCATCATGCATTTCAGAAGAGATCTATAATATTATTAAACATGATATATTAAAACTTTATTCGACGTGCATAGCCATATCAATATACAATCCACATATACAGAATTCTTCAGTGAAACAGGTTCATATAAAGTTTCATTATATTTTTGCTATGTTTATGCAAAATTATTACAAAACTATCCAAATCGTCTGAAAATTTTTCTTGACATGAAAACATTTCTAATTATTAAATAAAATTTTAATTTCTACTTAAATTTTTTTCAGGAAAAACAATTTGACACGTTCTGTGTGTGAATAAAGGCCATGCATGCCAAAATTCTTGCCTTCATCAGAACTCAAGCCAATTTAGCCGATACTATCAATAACTATATATACTAACTGGAGTTGAATGATTGAAAATATTAAATATCAAATGAATCGCATCGCTGACGAACTCTGTACATATATTTTCAATCTGTATGAGATAACATTTTCTATCCTTATTCAAACAATGCTAGTAAAAACGGATATGAAAATGTTATTACATTATGCATAATGTAATAGAATTATCCGTAACCTATAAATGTTTTATTACTCATTAAAAACTGTATCTTAATACAATCGCTATAAATCCATCGTTGAAATGGCCTTAGATGTGCTTAGAGTGTGTGAGAGTTGCACACAAATATATTTATTTATATGTACATTGACATCGAACTAATATAAATAATACTATAATATATTGTTTAGTGATACTTTAATGGTGCGATGCTTCTGGATTGAGTGGGCTTTCAATTGTTATCTTGGATGGATAAACACTTAAACGTGTATATCGTATGATAGTTTATAGTTTAATACGGATAATTCTTTCTTAAAGACTCGAGAAAGTTTACAGTTGAATAATTTAAGTCATTTCATCAAGAAATTAAATTTCTTGTATTCTAGGTTAGATGAAATTTTTCACGAAATGTTTCATTAGATAATATTAATTACGTAACAAAATATATAGAAGTAATAAATCTGTTAGTTTCTAAGAATTTTTCATCATCAAAATACTATTTTAGGCGCACATATATTATACTGATAAACTTAAAAATTAGATTAGATTATCTGCTCCCGTACCCTTAGTATGAGTTAAGTGTATTTATTACTGTAAAACTCTTACCATCTGCCCCTTATCACTTTAAACCTACATACACCGTTCTCAAAAACGTAAACATAGTTTTTTGACAATTTATTTCTCCAGCTTTTGGACCAATCTGTCTCAGATTTTTAAATTTGGTTGAACATTCATAACTTTTATTAATTTTCAACCAAACTTCTTATCCGTCACTTTTTTTAGGGAACTATTTCCCATTAACGTCTCAAAGATTACAACATCTTTTTCCATTATTTCGTTACTTTAAATGATCACCCAATTCTTATTCAAACAATTTGATTTGCCAGATCCATACTGTTAGATTTCCACTGCATCTAGTTTTTGAAATTTGTTTCGAACAATCTAAAACACTAGACCATTTATCATATAGAGCTATAAATCTCAAATTATAAGGTGTACTTGACATTTTGCATAAACGTTAACATTTAATAATGTGATCTCCTATGTAATAACTTAGTTTTATATTTATTTCAATACTAACAGATTGTCTGCTAACTAAAATATATCTCAAAGCAGTATATATATTCTTATTAGGTTGGCACCTTCACAACAAATAGTTTCTCGAATTTCAAGTAGTTGTACGTACGTACGTACCATTCATACGAAATATATTGAAAACTTAAATTCTACAAAATATATTCATCAACTTCTCTAGAAGAGCTACTATTTCAATAGTAACTATTATTTATTATTCATAGAATTGTATATGTAGTAAATGGTATTCCTTATATTATTATATAATCTAGTATTTCAATAGATAATATTTATTATTCATCAAGTTGGTTAGTTTGTGTAATAATTATTATTATTATTATTATTGTTATTATTATTATTATATAGTCATGAAAGTTAGTCCATTTTGTTAAAATTTAATTTATTAACTATTTCACAGAAATACAATATTTTCACTCAAAATATTTCAATTCGCGTATGGAATTGTTTGATAAGAGCTTTATCAGAACTTTGCACGGCGTAGAACTGTAACTACTCGTTGAAATATTTCATACGAAATTGACTCACTTTTTGAAAGCTTATTTTTAATACTATTTGTAAGCAATTAAACTACACACCTTGATTTATTTTTTAACACAACTCTTTAAGAGTAGAAAACTCATTGATTTTGATGAATTGAACAAAACCAATTTTAATTTTTATGCACATCATTTTATTGGTTTTTTAAATATTTGTAGGTTACTTTATAAAGCTTTTTTACAGAGTGGTATAGCTTAGGAATGCTCTTCCGTTTTCTAGTAGCTACAGGGTTCATTTAATTGGAATGAAGAAATATCAAATTGCAATAACTATTATAATATCAAATATAGTTTCAATAAAAAAAATACTTGTAATAAAAAATACAATTTTTCAATTATTTCAATAAATAATATTTCTATAAAATATGAAATATTTACAAGTAGTCTCAAGATTTTCAATTACAGATAACAAAATTACTGATTAAAATAATTTAAAGTCGTTTATCAACAATAAAACAAAACAATTTTAAAATATAATAGCTAAATTGACTGTTTAATTGTAATAAGTTATTATAACAATAACAATAATTATTAATAACAATATATCCAAACAAACAAACCCAATATGAATGTAGCTGCTGTGTACTTCACATAAACAATACAATACCAATTTACCTGTATCTAATTGTTGTTATGTAGCCCAGGCCAAGTCCAACCCAACCCGCATACATCTACCCATTTATGTGATATTGTATTTATTATAACATATAATAATAATAATTATTATTATCATGATCAATGTAAATGTATTTATAAACAAAATATCGACCACTAAAACTAACTGTACGTAGTTTAAAAACACAATTATAAACTTATCTATATTACAAATTTTATTGGTAATTAGAAGTACTGACTACTGAATATATAATATACAATTTGTTTTTATTTCTAAATCATCTAATATCATAAAATATATCAATTTTACAGGATGCGTCAAAAACTCCACATATTGAGAGCACTTATGGTATTTGGTACTGTGCTTTGTTCTATAATTATGCAAAGAATTTATAAAAATCTTGACAAAACAAAAATTAGTTATAAAACTATTGCTTTTATTTCGTCTACTGATTTAATTCTATTTAAGACTGATTTAATTTGTTTAGAATAAATGTTAGTGTAATCTTCCACAGTTGAGATTGTGGTTCTCATTTGATATGACGATGTTGCTTTTTCTGAGTGTATATATATGTTAGTATTACAGTTAAATGAGAATGCAAAATATCAAAAATATTTAAAATTTTCAAATACTCAAATAACTTATAACATGTTGAATTTGTTGAAGTTGAAGTTGGATCTTGTATTGTTTTCTTAAGTAACATTAATTGGTATCGTGTATAATTGCTGCTAACAAATACGGCAAATAAATATATCATATTTCGAAATTCTTAAAATAAGTATTAACATTTTTACCATGTATATACCCCATTATACCCCACAACTTTCTAACGGATGCTTTTAGAGTGTCATTTTAAAAATTTCAAATCTATTCCACTTACCTTTAAAATTCGACATTATTCATCCCGTTATGCATTTTATTCAGCAACTTCTAATTATTTAATACTTACCATAAAGGATACTAGAAATCTAATAAATTTCTGGATACTAAATTGCCTTACGTTGTACCTTACGACGAAACATATTCAATTTCCGGCTAATTTAGTAATGTTTATTTATCAATAATAATTTAAAATATAATGAATAATTTTATTAGAATCAATAATAGAAAATCTTGAAGCTGAATTGCAGTGAATTTCTTTATTCATTTTAACTGTTCTTACCACCATATTTCATTCATATACCATTTTAAAATGTTTGTTATAAAATTTAAACGATTGTCAAATGATTGGCTTTTTATAGATCTCACTGTATATAATAGATAGGTTTCACATTCTGCACGTATCTATAAATATTAAATAATATACTTTAACAACTATTAGGGACATTATCAATTCTCATGTTGGTAGTATTCATAAATATATATTCATATCTACTACGAAGGTACACTGTATAGAATAATATGTGGTGGATAATTTATATATGAATATGAAAATTAAATAAATTTTTATGAAATATTTTATGAATAGTAATTAAAAATTTTATATTATTTAATGCTAGATAAAACTAATAAATAAACTAAATGATTTTAAATAATTTTAATTTTCAATGTAGCGTTCAAAGGGGAATGAAGGAGGAAATATATTTTATGAAATTAAAAGCCAAAACAATTTGAAAAAAAGAAATATTTTTATTAATAAAAATTACATTGATTATTTTGGATTTGTGTGTTTTGTCGGACATAATTTATTAATAATATTTAAGGCACCAAAATATGTGAATATATATGGTCATTAATTAATTTTATTTCCAGAATTTGAAATTGTAGATTAAAGTATCTAGAAATGGGCATGTATTTTTTAAAAAAATATTAAAATCATTAATAAATTCATAATTTTTGTATTTTTGTTTAAGAAAAATTAACCAAAAATTGATATGAGAAAACAAATTTACTAAATTAAAATTGAAGTCAGTCTGGGAAGCTCGATGTCGCATCAATCTTGTGTCCATAAGTCTAATATTAGTTCAAGGATACCGCAAATAAATTATAACTATCACGTTGATATTCATGAATCTTGCCTTAAAAGAAATATTTAATTGACTCTGTTTCATTTTTAAAAGGCACAGTATGGTAAAATTATTACACGAGAAGCCGATTTCATGCCTATACGAAAAAGTGCCGTGTAGAAAATTTTAAACATTTTATTTTTTAAGTATCAGACCGTACTTTTTCTGTCGAATTTGAAATTGGTCTCATATACTAAAATAATATGAATTTAAAAAAAAAAATACATTGACATAATAAATTAAATCTGATTATTTTATGGAAGCGGTGAATTCAAAAATCAAACTTGGCTGTTTATAACTTTCAATAATTTTTCTATACAGAATTAAACAGATTTAATATTTAAAAAAAATTTGGCACCGATTGTGGGTAAAATCTTTTGAAACGAATAAAAATTGAAAAAGAGGAAATAAAATTAATTTAAAATAAGTTACGGCATTTGTAAAAATCATCATAAAACTGTGAAATTTATGAGAATTTACATTCCATTGTAAGCTGGACCGCCACCACCTTCTGGTACTACCCAATTAATATTTTGACTTGGATCTTTAATGTCACAGGTCTTGCAATGAATACAATTTTGTGCATTAATTTGTAATCGTTGTTCACCTTCTTCGCCACCTTCTAATGGTACATATTCATAAACACCTGTAACAATTAGAAAAATAGAATTAGTTACTCAAATTATAGAACTTTATAAAATTAAATTAGAAATTTGAATCAACAAATTTTTATTCGCACATAGAGTTAATTATTTTTTTTTTTTGACATGTCAAATGGATAGCTTTACTTTGTTTTTTAGATTTAATAATTAGCTGGAATGTGGAAGTTATATAACAAATAAAACAAACTCACAAAAAAAGATAAATTTCATAATTATAATTACAATTTTACAAAGTACACAAATATAATTAAGGTGAAAATAAAAATAAAAATAAAAACTAACATTGTTAATTATTTAGATACTCGATATTTGATTCAGTATCAAAGCTTGAACAGCCTACGAGAAAATGTTTGCAACAAAAGTTGGTTGTTATTAAAAAATAAACGTTTTTTTAATCTTATATTTTTATTCTATTTCTAACTGTTCTAAAATTTGATCATGAATCTATTGAACCAACTTCAACCTACTTTTCATGTCTAGAAAACGTCACCAAAATTTCAGCTCGCTTTTTCTTTACGAAAACTAATTAAGTGATTCTATGTAACACCTTCAACAAATTTTGACTTAAATATTTTCAAGCGTTACAAACTTTAGATTAAAATAAATATCCTCTGGCATATTCTATATGTCGAATTTGATGTACCTTTTATTCCAATTCTAAAAAATAAATAAATGAAGAAAATTATTTTTAACCAACAATATATAAGATTTCGTTCTACGTATTTAGTAATTTTGTCTACGTATCCCTGAAAAGTTCGTGACAATCGAACAAACGTCTTTATTTGAAGTTATTTTTTTTCTTAAATTGATAAATAGTTGCGATAAATCAAATTTAGTATGAATTTGGTAAATGAAATTGCAAAATTGCATATTATGTCTCGTAAATTGAATTTGTGTTCTATTGATAATAATAACCAACATAAATTTTAAGATTAAATGCATCAATATTTGTATTACTCGAAGCTAAGTTCGACAAATGTTTAAACCAATTTTTGGTTTATTATTATATTCGAATATTAAATAATAATAAACCATTGTAGTCGACTTAAAAAAATATTACCTTGTCTAAGGATTGGATACGACACGAGAGACGTAAGAAGGTTGCCGATAACCTGTCATTAAATTCGAACTTATATTCCTTATATTCACAACTGTGACTGAGGACTTATAAAGCTTAAAACTCAATTTTGAAGTAGATATTTTCAAATATAACTAAATGTTATCTAACGCTGTCTAACATACAAATCGAATTTTATAATTCAGCGATAACTCAAAAGTAAAAAAAAAATTCAAAATAAAAAACCTTTGTTAAAACAAGTTTTTATTTAAATACCCTAAAAAGAAAAAAATTAACTTTTCCTTAAAACTTTTACCACAAACTTATAACGTCATTACACTTATATCATACAAAAGCTTGTTGCGATATATACTTGAGTGGATAAACACACAAATAAATTTAATTGATGTGATTGATTTTATTTATTAAAATTTTGAAACGAAGCAAATACCGAGTACCTAATCTCACAACAAGCTTTTATATCATATAAATTGTATAATGTCGTTAAAGTAAAAGTTTTAAAGTAAAAATTTATTTTTTAGGGCATTTAAATAAAATCTAGTTTAAAAAGGTTTTTTACTTTTAATTTAGTTCTATTTAACATGACAATAATACATAAATAAACTCTTGTACAAGTCTTTTAAAATGTTTCACAAATAATATTATTTATTTATATACATATCGTTTATTTGTATAAATATTTTCAGGTATTGTACGTATTTTATATCGCTAAAAACTTTACCAATAAATAGATGCTATTATTATCATGTTTGACATAAATACAAAAGACAAAGAATATAATATATATAAATGGGCAGTAAAAATCATATTTAAATAATAAAATATTATTTATTATAACTAATCTTAATCTGTATATTGTTTACGAGCGCACGTTAACATTCACCTATAATATATACCTAATTTATAATATTTATAGTTGCTTTTTTTTGTTTAAGAAAAATATTTGTTTTAATTTAATAAAAATAATATATCATATATCGTTTTTATTTTTTGGTAGTATTTCATGGTAAAGAATGTTAAATATTGGAAAACTAATATTTGTTCATAAAGTACGAAATATTGGTTTACAAAAAAACTTGGTTTGGTATTATGAAATTATCTAATAAAGTCAATAATATATACCTTATCTTTGTCTATTAAAATTTGTAATAAAATATATTCTGAATTGAATTATCCTTTGAATTCAATGATAACAATTAACCAAAAATAGATTGGCAATTATTACTCTATACCAAAAATTTTTTTTTAACTATTTAAAAAAAGGGTTTGAACAGTGCCCTACCCAATAAATAATGCTTCTTATTTCAAAATTAAATCTTTATTGTAACACTCTTTAGTAGACCTACATATTCAGCAGACAATTAAAATGGTTCCCTATAGAATTTCAATATAATGATTTTCATCTTATATGCGCTTCAGTACTATACTGAATATGTATTGAATATAATTAGATTGCAGTATAGATAGATATTACACCATTACTGGGTGGTTGTATCCGTCGTCAAGTATCCATAAATTAACCTATAACATGTAATTTGTGAGTTGAACTTTGATCAACGACAGTAGCATACAATATTATATGTACTCTCTGTGTGCAAAACAGGTTGATATACAAAACAGAATCATGTCTCTTAGCAGGGCAATGATCAAAGATGATAATGGTATTTTTAATTAATACGTTGACCTATTTTATTATATTTTAATTTTATTTAATATTTTATTTTGTGCAGAGTAAATGTTTAATTAAGATCTAATTTTAAGCTCCATCAACATTGATTAATTGATTCATATCTTTAAAAAAAATTGTTCAGAATAAATAGATTTTTTATTTCGAATTATTTTATTATTATTTTATTACCACCTTGAATTCCTTATTGCAGCTCACTTTATCTTTTCGTTTTTGAGTTATCGGGATTACGAACGAACATTTTTAAGCAATACAAACTTTTGGTTAAATTAAATATCATCAGATATTTCATTTGCATGCAATAAATATATAAAAATGAAATAAATTTTAAAATCACATTCGACAATAATAGAGGTGTATTTGATGCGGGCTCTTTTTGAAAACTAATTTTTTAACTGGACAAACTTCACATTACTTCTTAATAAACCAGATTCATTTGTAATAAATTTATTATAAAAGGCATAAATAATTGTATAAGATAAATTTTATTCAATTTATATGGCGGTTGTATTAAAATTTAATTTTTCGTAACCCAATTTTATTAACCAAAGCGTAGTAATTAAAAGTATTCTCTCGTAAAACATAAAATTGTAAATAAACCAAAACAAATATGTAAGTAATCTCCCCCAAAAAACATGAAATCATAAAAATGATTTTATTATTAATCTTTATATTACAAATTTTATAACGATATTAATAATTCATTAAACCATCCCATATTTATCCTTTTTGGACATTACATATTTCAATTAATAAATATAACCTATAAAACTCACTGATGATTCACTACTGAATGTGTATGTATTAATTTCTTAAATTCCCTAAATACAATCCACAACTACAGAAATGGACAATATTGTTAACGATCTAATAAGAAATTATTATTTTCGACCCGAGATCGAAAAACTATACAAATAATTTTTATATGCTACAGAAAATCTTCAATAAATCAAATGATGAAACAAATTTGTTTCACTTCTAAGAATTAAAGTTGTATGTATCTTATCCGTAGCGCTCATAGAACGTGGAAGAGACTTCCTAATCGGTAGATGCGCTACGAGTGTTTAAAAATCGTAATAAAATATTCACATTCTACAAAATATAATTATGTGTTCAATTGTTTGCATGTTAATTATATATCAAATGTCAAACGAAAATTATTGAATAATTACAAAAAACAACATTTAATTGAAGTTATTTGGTTGACAATTGTAAGAATGATTGAAGGAATTGCATTAGTAATTATTTTTTATTGCAAATATAAATAATTTATTCATTCAAATAAATTTTGAGTAATTTCATATATTAAATTAAATACACCATATATGGATTTTTACTGTATTGTATTATATTATGAATCATACTGCAATTATACGGCAAAAGCCGCATAGTCGCATTATTTTGCTTGTAGGTTTCGACCAGATTAATGATTTTACATTTACATATACACATCATAATATATAATTTTACGTTCATTTTGAATCGTATATAAGATTTAAAATTACTAAAAATAGCTGGCCCGACAAACGTCGTTTTGCCATATATTTCTAATCAACATCAATTTCTAAGTATAACAACATATTCTCAACTCTCTATTTCTAAATTGAACATTTCTTAACCTTTGCTTTAAGAAATAAAAAAATTAAATTTTGATATTTTCGGGAGGGATTCTACTCTCCATCGTCCACACCTGTTTTTATAGCATTTCTATGTAAAAATTATGTAAAACAAGTTTTGCGAAAGCTAAAAATGTAAAAAGGTTTACTACCAAAGTATGTCTTAACATCAATTCATAGTTTATTACGATAATATATTAGAACTGTTAATCGATTACCATAAATAATTAAACTAGAAAATTATTGGTTCAACCTCAATGAGAATCACTCACCACGACTTGTAATTTAGATTCTTTGTTAGTACATTGATGTCTTCTTCATTGTCGTCACTAATAAAACCTTTTTTTTTTTATATTAAACATAGTAGGAAAACCATACGATGTGTTAAGTTAAATAGAAATATTTGTTACCTTTGTGTTTAGGACTGATGTGGATAATAAAAGTGGTGTAAACCTTCCTTCACCAATGAACTTTTTATTATTCATTGTTGTCTTAATAATAATGATATATCTCTATTATAGGCGGTATATTAAACATTGTGGAGATGGGCAGGAGTGGAGGTAGTAGATATATGAAGAATGTGGATTGTAGATAAAATATATACCTGTAGGTATATTATACACAATAATAAATAGTACTACGGTTAGTAAGTATATTAAGTATTATGTAATACTACTTCATTCATGAAATTAAATAAAAAGAAAATTGTAACAGATTACAGAGTGTTTAAGGCATTCTATTTTTTTATAATCAAATCGGATTATATTTTAATATTAAAAGTTTTTGTTTAAATTATACAATGGTTGTTATATATGAATATACAAAAGTTTCCTTGGGTCACAGAACAAAGATGGTAGTAGAACAACTATAACTACAAATATATAATAATTTCCAATTTATAAAGGGAGCGTCGCATAAACTATAGACCGATATATTTTCAGAATTTAATTATTTTAACTTTTTTCAAACACTTATATTAAAAAGACATATAAAAGTAATGAAATACATTTCATAAACTGTCTCTAGTCAGTCTTTCATAGCTAATTCAAATTAAAATTAGGAAATACACATCGACAAAAAAATCTATATTATTTTTAATAAAAAAAACTTTCGTTTGAAACGTATACCGTTGTCGCAATTTCAATTCAATTTCATTAAACTATACAAATGAAAACAAAAAACTGTTTGGGTAGTTTTAAATCAAATTAAAAATATAAACACAAATAAATAGTGTTTTTAAATTTTTAAGATACATGTATACCACAAATACACACTTATTGGGTACACTACCCAATATACACTTAAAAAGTGTGTATCCAATATACACGGATGCAATATGATCATGAAAAAAAAAATCGGAAATAATTAACAAAATTTTCAAATTTTACTTCTAGAAAATGTATTTCACATTTATAATGCATTTAACTCAATTGAATTAATAGTTTCCGAGATTTCTGACGACATCTCAAAAAATGCACCTCCAATCGTTAAATAAATACTTAAAATATATGGGGCAAAATTGCCGAAATTAACGGAGTTTTATCGAATTCAGAAACAAAAATTGTTTCTCTATTTATATTTAATTTTTGGAACAAAAACCGTTTAGATATTTTCTAATATATGAGAGAGTGTGTGTGTGTTTTTTTAGGGATCTGTTTCAGGCGTTGTCAGTGCTCATACAATTTCAGCCAATAATATCCACGATACTCAAGCCCAACAAACTATCTCTATAAAAATGTTTTCCATGCTCTTAAATATGTGCGGTATTTTAACCATTGGTCTTCGAATAAATAATAATTAATCCATACAATCCACCAATTCTGAAAATTGGATAATAACTTCCAAGTAATAAAATTAATGTTGATTGAATTTTATCAATAAATTTGTGCATTCATAGTACTTATGAAACAATGATTAAAGCTTTGATTTAGTTCAAATACTGAATACGTACATATTATATAAATAAAATTGACACACTGTAGATTTAATTATAAATGATAAAATCTTTTATTTGTAAATTTTATAGCTTTTTGTATACGTATGTATAGAATCCCATCTGTGAGGTATGTCCTCTCCTATTTAGCTATCTACCTTATGGAAGAGTAATGTCATTAAATTTTCAGACATAACGGTGATGTACAGTAGCAATATTTCTAATAGAGTACTGTATTAACACGACGACTACAACAAAACGCTGGACGTAAATGAACAAAATACCCATAATAATAATTGTTATATAAAATTTGACCATAAACTATACACGTATATACCTTACGTAATATAACTATACCTAATAGATATATGGAGTGTCCCATAATTACCACATACAAATAATATAGTGACAAAGACGAAAAAAAAAAATATCATCAAAAAATTTCTATTTAACAAAAAAAATTAAAGTGAAAAACTTATATTGTAAAAAACGTTTGGTTTTAAATACTGACGCCTGAGAAATAATGCTCAAATTTCGTTTGTATACCGTATATCTTCTGAAATCAAGCCCAATTTTATAGATCAGAAATTATTTTGCATTTTATAAATACGTATTTCGACTACATAGATGTCATCATCAGTATGAATTAGCTAGGTGTTATAATTACACATATTTATAATTTAGTAATATACCTAGATGTTAAGAGTGTTTTAGATTTTTCTCTATCCAAATTGATCAATAATTTTATGCCGATTCATTTTTCGGTTAACAACCGTTTGAAATAATGATGGATAAGCACTCACACCAAATATTGTATTCCTGCAACCATTGAGCATAAGGTAGATATTAATTTTAAATAATTACTTTTAAACATTAAAAAACAATCACGCATAAAATGTTTAAGTTATGCAAAACTGGAAAGTTTGAAGTTTAGCACGCATCGCGTAATTATTTGAGTAAAAACACATCCTTTAATTTATGTTATAACACATATTACGCATCTATTATACACTATGTAGGTAGGTATCTTTTTCTAAGGAAATTATGAAAATGAAAATTGAACAGTGATGTCTTTATTAATTCGCTCAAAAATGGTCGATATATTTTATTTACTTAAAAATATGAAAATTCACATAAATTTTCGACAAACTAATTAATTCCTATTATTACATGTATTCAAAACAAAAACCAAAGTATCCCTATTATTTTACATAATTGCTGTAAATGTATTTAATGTGTGTACATTATGTGACCTTTAACTCCATCTCAATTAGAAAACGCTGATTTTCTATTCAAACATAAGTAATGTACGAGCAAACGAAGAAACCAACACACAATAAAGGAAAAAGCTTTTAAAAGCTCATTTCAAACAAATTTGAAACACTTCAATAAAACCAATATCATAAAAAACCTTTCTTTGAAATTTCTCTTTAGATTAATTTCCTTTTTCGTCAAAATCATTTTTCCGAAATTTAATAACCACATTGTGTAAAAAAAAAGCCTGACCATTAAACAACGATCGTTAACGATTTAAATTAAATACTTTTATACATATATTTGACATATCCTGTGAGAATACTAAAACTACCCTTATAAATACCCATACCCCTATAATTTATATATATGAGTATAAAAAAAAAAAAAAAAACTAACACAACGTCATAATCATCACATTGAACAAAACACCATATCAAATGGAAAACTCATTTGAAGCCGAACAAAACAGACAATATGTATAAGGCTATGCACACACTTGCATACGTTATTGTCGCAAAAATTTCAAATATATAAAATTATTTTAGAGAAAAAAAAGAGTATATCTGATTATTTTAGAGGCAAACCTCTATTTTATATGAAACAAAGAAACAAAAAAGGGAGCAAATATTATATTTGTTAAATGTTTAGGAAACTTAAAATATTCAACAGTAACTTGTCATTAAATAATTATTTTAATGAAAACAGTTTTTCGGTTCTTTTTTATACTGAGATTCATTTTTAAATCAGCAAACAAAGAATTCTACGACTTAGAAAGAAACCTACCGACACCTAATTTTGAATATTTCTACATGTTTATATTTCTAATTTTTAATATTATCTACATTATTCCAAACTTTAAAAATGGACTGGAACAATTTTACATGATTTAATAAGTATCCATTAAAAATTCAACCTTAAATATTTAATTTTACAGATACTTGAAAACAAAGGAATATTAATTAAATACCCTTTCAAAAATATATGAAAACCATCAGATTTTTAACTCTCCATTAAGTCCAACTTCACACACGCAGAAATTTATTGGAATAAAAATTGTCAGTAGTAAACTACTGTAATAATTTTAATAGTTTTATACTTTAAGTCACTACTAAGGACATACAGTGACTACATTGGGAATATTCTATAAAACAATAACACGCAGTATTCGTAGATTATCATCCATCCAAGTATTGACTGTATCTGATGTTACTTAACTTTGGTGTTTGGTTGAGATCAGTAATTACGTTACGTCAGTTCTTTTAATAGTTGATATGGTTATATTTTTGTTAATTATTATACACAAAATTTGTATGACTAAACTTGTATGGACAAAGCCTAATTTTTTTTAGTGTAAGTATAAGCATGGGGTCATGTAAAAAAAATAGAAGTATTTTATACATATTATAATAGGGGTTGATTGGGTGAGTGATCGTATATAAATATATCATCTACCATATTCACAAGAACAAAGAAACAATATTATATTCGGTATATATCTTTGTGTGTCATATATATATATAATAGTCGGTAGGTACCTAGATATGTAATAATGTTTAATAGAACTTTAATATTAAATTGAACTTAAATTGAAGGTTTACTTATTTTTTTTTTTATTATTTAATTTTTTATTGAATTTAAAATAATAATAAAAAAAAATGTATATCCAATTGTGTACGCTTTTATTCAAAAAAAATTAGAGTACGGAAAAAAAAAAGAGAATCAAAGAAAGCAAAAAGTAAGTTTATATTTATTATCAGAATAAATTTTTGGTTATCATTTTGTGTATCATTCAACAGACATCTCTAGTATATTTATTTTAGTCTGAAGTTTGGAACGCAACCTAATTTTGACAGCACCTAGTCCATTTCGGATTGTCCGCCCGTGATCACGATAACTAAAAAACGTAATACGACATATTCTAAACGTAAAAAATTACAGTTCGTAAATGAGCAAAATCAGTTCATTAGGTCCAAGGGGTGTTTGATCCAACTTTCAAACTATAAAAGATAGAAGTAAAACTTTTATTTAAAACATTTTTTTGTAAAGTTCTTAAAAATAATCCAAACAATAAAATTCAATCATAAGTCGAGTATCTAAACAATTTAATTTATACAGTATAGTGAATTTTCTTGAAAGTAAAATTACTTCTTATACATTAAATCGTTTGGCTCTTCTCTTTCTAGTTAACTTTTTTAATTATTTAAGCTTTTTTATACTTTTATTTTGTTTCAGCAAGTTCACTTTTTTATGCATATAAGAGTATCCGCTATTATTTTTTGCCATATATTTGGAACAGAAGTGGTGCACTATACTTTTTTTTTTCTTTTACAATATTATTTTTATTTTGTAATTTAGTTTAAAATTTTATTACATTGTTTGTCTCATTCTTTGTAATTGTGTGTATATGTGTTTCATACATACATTACGTCTTATATTATTTGGTGTATAGTTGATGTACGTTTTTTTTTTTTTTAAATGTATTGAAAAAAATCATAAAAATTTCCTATAAAATTATATTTTTTTATTTTATTTTTCCTTTGTTCTTACCTCACATTCATTTATCACACACAAAGAGAGAAGCCCTTTTTGTATATTTATTTGTCGCTTATATGTGATTTTAATCATACACTCTCTCGATTCAAAATCATAAATGAAAATTATAGGTTGCAAATATAATATAAAAAAAAAATTATTTTGAAATAGTAAATTGTTGGTTTATATATATATATTAGAAAATTAAAGATTTAAACGATCGTTTAACACAGGCGTATTGAGTCATCAAAACGTTTGTGTTGATTTGAATGTTATTATTATTCTGATTTATTTGATGGAGTTGAATAGATATAGATAAAAGCAAAACGGCCATAATAGTTAGTATTTGTACAGGAAAAAACCAAAAGCAAAAAAAAAAAGAAAATAATATATTTTTATAACTTACACAAACATGATCGTATCTTATATTTAGTCTATGGTTTGGACCATTCAAGATATCGAAGGCACAAACAAAACTTAAGTATTTACATAGAAATATAATTTCACCTTTCTGTTCCGAGGAACCATTTTTCGGTGGTAAGTCCTTGGTGTTAATGGACTTATAAACTATCCAAATGTACTATGTGTGCATAATTTTTATCCAAATCTTTTCAGTCGATTTTGCGTGATTGAGTAACTTTCATATTTATAATATTCATAGGATGCATTTTAATAGTTTTTTAAAGTACTATGAAAATAATTTTTCTCATTAAGCTTAAGATCGTGAAAAGCAAATTAATCCCGTTGCAGCCACACCTCCAAAAAAATAACATAATGTTAACATGGAGTTCAGCAGACAGATAAAAAAAATCCCTTTTCACGTCTTATTTGATTTTTTGATATAAATCATGTGTCAAACATTAATTTAACATTCAGTTTAAGTAATACATACTGTAATCACGTAGCTAAATTTGTGGCGAATCCAAGCAACAGTTGATTATTTAAAAAACAGTTTTTTATTTGAATTTTTCTTCAATCTTTTATGGTTCAATAGTTGGATCATGGATTTATTAGACCTAATGGATCGATTAGGTCTACACAGACCGAAATGGACTAATAAGTTAATTCTGTGAACACCAGTTTGTGTGATCAATATTTCCTAGCGTTACAAACTTTAGACTGAAATGAATAATATGTCGAGTATAAAAACAAAGAATATTTGAAATCAATGATTAATTTATGTATGGTCTTCTTCGAATTCTTTTTATAATTACATAGTCATTTTTGTACTCTAATTTAAAATTCTAATCAGATAATTTCTTTTTGTGATATACAATTAAAATCTTGGTCGTAGGGATACACCCACCCACACACATACCATACACATATGTCGGAGAAAAAAGTAGTACATTCAGAAAATTTATTATACAATTAAAATTCAAAGCACATATTAGTATGGTATCCCTTATTCTAGTTCATTTTATCACATACACATACACAAAATAGACACTTGCTAAATTTATTTAGTATAGATAGAGACACCGAAGAGTAAACGGTTTTTATTTTTTTGTTAACAACTAGTAATGGAGTATAAACATTATGGGATCAAAACAAATGGAGACACATGACAATTGTATGAAAAACAAATTTCATTGTATTTTTAAAATTTAATGCAAAATTGAGAAAATATTTAATATTTCCATTCGAAATGACAAATAACCTCAATTGTTTACTTCTTTCGTTCGTTATCAAATTTATTTTTTCTAGTCTTTTGGAATCAATACAGAATTTTACTTAAATAATTTATCAATATTAATATTAACAGTCCATATTATTACTTTTTTATTAATTTTTAATCTCAAATCTGAATAGTCATAAATGTGGTTTTTTACATATAATTTTTAATCGCGTTCATTTAAAAAACCAGTTAAATAAAATTGTACTTTTTGTGAGAATACTAAATTTTACTTATCATTTTTAATTATAAGAATATTAAAATATTGATTCACAAAACAAGAATGTAATAATTCTAGGAAATATAAATATATAAGAATATAAATTGAAGGGCATGATATTTTGAATACATTTTTTTATTGCAAGAATACTCAATTATTAATTTACAAAACAAGAAAAATAGAATAATTCTGGGAAATATATAATATATAGGAAAATAAACTAAAGGGAGTGATTTTTTGATCTTGAAAATAAAAATCATAGAGCACACATGGAAAGCTGTTTGACAAAGGATAATAATAGGTTATTAAATAGAAATGATACGTTTTTTGCAATCACACAATGGCACGTGTAATATGTCCTATAGCATTCACCAATTCAAAGCCTTACTGTCTATTCGTATAAAAAACAAGTCACTTGATTTCAGAGATTATTTATTTATTAAACGTTTTTCAAAGAAAAGGAGTTTTTAATTTTGTTTTTTTAGAAAAAAAAAAAAACAGATTTTACCTTCATTTGTCCGACATACCGTCTACAACAGAGGTTACCCACACCACGATTTTTAATCTTTATTTATTTAATTATAGCCTCTAAAATTAAAATGATGAAGGCAAGGATATTGGGAAAGATAAGAAATATGTACTATGTGATCTATTTTTGTAGGAAACTATGTCATTAAGCTGACAAATAGGAGTTTATAGGGAGAAAACTACAGAAAATCAAATGCTTCATCGCTTACTGACTTTTGTGGCCACGCAAGAGGTGAGAGTATGAGTTCGCAACCCGTAAAAGGCACTTTCAATTTTTTAGTTAATCGAAACAATCGTATAAAAGACCAGACGCATCCATTTTAAGTGTGTGCTTAGTATTACTATAGACCTAAGAGTCGACAACTCTAAAATTATCAAATTTTGTCTGCATTCATGTTACTTCCGGTAGACGTTTTAAAGCACCATCTTATTTTATAATATATTTGATAAAAATTTATATAAAAACAAAGGATCCGAAAGTGTCTAAAAACGACCAGCCGCAGTGGCTCGATACCATTTGTGGACCTCTATATAAAAGATCTATTCTACACATTATAGCGGAAAACTGTGGCCAGTCAACGCTAAACAATTTATTACACTCGTCAAAATCATTCTTTTAATCAAAATTTAGTTCATGTATCCTTTACAAATTTGATGGCGCTCAAAAATACCAACCAATTTCAAAGGTGGCAATCTTCCTATGATTTATAATACTTTAATACAGATTTCTCTCCAACCAAAAATAATTTTCATCTAATTAATAAAAATTACCAAATTATCAATTAATACTACCAAAAATTACAAATAAATTATTAAAATGGGTTCACAATTGATTGCCATCTATGAATTCAAATTTATATTGGGTATTTTTATAAAAGTATTTCAGTTAATAAATTTTTTACAATAATTTCCATGAGGTTTACGATACCGATAACTGTAATTTAAAAGAAAAAACTTATAGCTCGTTAGTCTGTTGATACGATAGACATATTGTTGTACTCAATATTTAATAAATGTATACAAATAATCCATTATTTTATAAGTACTCCTGTGGGTATACTTATCTATCTAAAATAAAATTTGGTAGACACCATTTTACACGCCCTTGTAGGTTACATTTATTGACTATTAGTTATTTATATTCAAGTTAATGTATATACAGGTAAATTATTTAAGAAATGTAAATAGCTTTTATTATGTGGTTTTGTAGGAAATTATTTTTGAATTTTAGAATTAAATTTATTGGTTTTTATTATGTACACAAGGAATTTAAAAATTGTAACATTCAAAATTTATATTTATTCTATAAATCTATCAGGAATAAATTTATTTATTTTCATTGCAAGTAATTTTTACTTTATAACAATTCACTTAGTTTGTTGAAAGATAAAGCTAGATTTAAAGCTAAATACAGCTAAATTTTCACATTACACGACTAATCTGAAATCTGAGTATATCTGAAAACTAAGCAGTTTTTATCTACTACAATCTCTAATTGCACAATAAAATAAGAATGGTGTTATTTGACAAAAGATTTAGTACATGGTTTTGGAAGGTAATTTTTCATTTTAATACATTGGATTAAAAAGTTAAAACGAATCAGTTGTAGATAATTGTTTGTAAATACTCGTTAATTTACCCTGGTCTATATGGCATAATTTAAAAGTCAATTACATATGACAGAAGAGTATTTTAAATATATTTAACTTTCTATGTATAAGAAAACTAGATAAGATAATTTATATGTAAAATCTAATCTAAATATCTTGTAGCACACAGTACATCAAAAATCATAAATGAATACAAATAAGCATGTAGCGTGATTGTTGATCATTGATGGTTTTTGATTAAATTTATAATAATAATAACAATAATGGTAATCGTACAACCCTCAAAATCATCATAATATCATACTCAAATAATATTATAATAATAGTTTGATACCACCACCTTCCTTCCACCTTATAATAAATGAGAATTTTATAAAATTTATATTCGTTATAGATATATATACGATAAATACATACTTTTGTGAAAACTTCTGTATACAATGATTGTATTATACATATTTATAAATTTATGTATTGTGTTTTGAAGAGCTACTATATTAAAAAAGTACCTATATATATTTTGTATTGAAATAGTTATTTTAGATATAGTTATAAGCAAAAATTTAACAAAATATGCTGTCCGTTCAAATTTATGAAAGGTTAAATTTAAAAAAAAAAAAAAAGTATAAACTCTGATGTAGTACATAAAAATATCTATAGAGAAAATAAACATGAATGAACCAAGAACCCACCGTTAAAAAAAGGCATCTGATCGATTAAAAGATAAACTTTATGGAAAAGATAGTATTCGTGAACAGAAACACATGAGACTTTTTGTTACTAAATTGTTACGTATGACTTTTTGTTACTAAGTTGATACGAAATTCAGAAACCTAATTGAAAGTCGCTGAGTGGCACAACTATATAAATTTAAAAAAAATTTGAGTCATCTAACAAACTTTTAGCAATTCAAAAAAAAAACGGCCGAGTGCGAGTTTGAAACGCTCGAAGTGTTCCGTACCATTATCGATAAAAACGGTAAAGAAATCATGCCTGTTGTATAGGAGCCCCACTTACATATGTATGGATAAAAATATCGAATTTTAACTTTAAGATAATAAATAAATCATGTTCTTTTATGGCTCAAATTTAAAATATTTAAGAATATTTCTACATAAATTTTTGTCAAATTTAATGCTTTATTTTTCACTACCAAAGTAACCATCCTATTTCAGTCACAATGTATATTCAAAGATTGATTAAGTATAAAATGTAGCAATAAACTTTTGTATCGGTAGTATAATTTTCTATCATATTTATAAACTATAAGTAATCCACTTTTCTAAAACTACGTTTTATATAAATTTATTACTTGAGTGTGATAGTATAGTTTCATATCCTCCAAATTCACAGCAGTAAGGATTCCGCATATAATATTGTAACGAACTAAGTACAAAAAAATTTTCGAATTCAACATAATAACATTTTTAGATAAAATTAAACAAAAATCAATCGAAATTTTTACTTAGGGTTAGAGATCGATTTTGATATTCCAAAAACATGTCTATGTCACCATATTCGACTTAAAACAAATAGATAATTTAAGAGCATTAAATATATGAAAAAATTAAAAGTTTCATATAACTTTAAAATTATATGTTTAGAAGAACTAAAGCCTTGTTCACATTGATGAAAGGAGGTCAAGCAGCAAGTAGTTTAGTACTAAATATTTCATCAAAAATCGTATTATTTTATTGATATATGTGAATAAAAGAGTGGAGGAGGTATGCACACAAAAAATATAATTCAACTAAAATACTTGACTAAACAACTTTACTAAAAATTTGGCTAAAATGTTGCTGTTTACACACGTCAAGTAACTAAACCACTTGCTACTTGACTAAATTGCTAGATCATGCATGGAAAATGAAAATATTTTTTTATGAGACAGTGCTGTGCGTTGTTATATTTTAACATTAAAATATGTACCCGTTTCATGCATAGGCGTTCATTATCGTGTTATCGAAAAAAACCTTATATATGATACGTTACCTTCAATGTTGTAGAGAAACTCACACTTAGCTTTTCGCTGATAGATTTTATTATAGAAACATTCAAAATATAATTTACAAGGGCATTAGTAGGTACATTTACCAATTTTTATTGTATTATTATTTACAAACTCACTAAGTAGATTTTGATAGCTCTTTCAATTTAATTTGATATATTTATTTTTTTGTGTTATTAAATTATACTTACTTTGTTATTTTTTTATCGAAATAATTTGGGACGATAATATAATCAAATATGTAATTGAATCATTTCTAATTTACTTACTACGAAAAACTCTCCAATATCAGTCAGACATACGAAAAAAAAAATGATTAATAGCTTTTTAAGGTTTTGTCTCAATTTTCCATAATTATTATATATGCGAATATATACTAGAAAACAATTTTGTCTAGATAGTAAAATAATTTTTCAATTCGATTATGTGTAATTTTATTTATATATCATACCTTTTCGTATAAAACTTTCCAATTAGGTGGAATAGTAATTTAGTTTGATATCGGGAAGACGTCTCAATTATAGATGTACCTGACAAAAGAAATTAATCATTTCCAGTGGTAGAGTGAAAGAGTCTATGCGGGGATATTTGGATTTACTCGGGCGTGTCAGATAAACATACAGGAGATACCTTACTCCTTGTTGAGTACCTCAACCAAATCTTAGCTCTGTATATGGCGTTGTACGTATAAGACGGCCGATCAGGACATGGTAGGTTGATTACATACTAAAAAGTGTACATTTTACTAATTGAGCGTGACGCAACAGAATGGGAGATTCATAAACTTGCGAAAAGACACGTTATTTGAGTCATGCTGAATTAACTATATTAGAAAAATATGCACTTCGCAACGTAATCAACCTAACATATCATAAACTGTCGCGCTCAATTAAATCCAACTATTAAATTTCCTGTTTTATTATTCTGATCGCCTGCTCTTATACATGAGGCACCATAGAGAGTTTAAGATTTGGTGAGGGTATTCCACAAGGGGTAAGCTATTCCCATATCATAATCTGACGCCCCCATATCATAATCTTTAACTTTCAAAACATAAACACTTCCCAATTTTTGTAGCAGTGTGGAAAATAAGTTTTGCTAAGGATAAAACATACAATGTGTATTCTGCAATGAAATAAATGAATCAATATTTTCAATTACAAAATGCCACTAGGCATGCATTCATCTCTACCAAAGATTTTCTTTAATATAAAACTAATTGTAAGTAAACAAACTTTCTCTAACCCAAGCAATATTCTCAATTAGTATTTGTCAAAGAAAGTGTTTTATATTAAAAGCTCCAATATCAAATAAACAAGTATAATATCATATATATTTTATCACAAGTTTAATTCGCATGTCATTTGTGTTTATTCAATTAAGTTTCTATGTCTTTAAGATATCTTTTATATGATTTGCAATAGAATATAATTAATCATTAGTAATAGTCTAGTAAATCATGAAAATAAGCATTCAATTTATAAATAACATAACTATATGTATACCATCTATATATACATTAAATTTACGTGTCACGATCATGGCTTCAATGTACTCCGAAACGTCTTATTCCAAAAAAACAGCTCAGTGGCCAAGTGAGTAAAGGCCAAATCGGCATCACCAACGAGATAATTACAATATGTCATATTTTCCTGCAAGGCATCTTTGCCTTCAGGTGATGGAGTATTCTAAAAAAGGGTACAGAGGACCAAAAGATCTAGGTAAAAGGAACGCGGTTGCAGTTCCTTCTTTCATAAACTCTATCCGATAAAACCTTGTTCCTGGTAAAAGCATAAGATAATTTTTATCTCGATTATTTCCTTTTTTTTTTTTGTGGAACAGTGGCAATAACCTTGATTTATTGCTCCCGTTTTCAGCCCTCAAAAGATTTTCGAGTAACTGTAGCCTAAATCAATTTATGATTAATTATAATAAAATTTTCAATTTGAAATAATTTTAAGTGCATTTTGGTAATATGAGAGTTTGTATGCTATTAACAGGTACATAATAATACCTAACTGTTTTTTATATAGGGTAGAGCAGCAAAAAAATCAACTTCTTTTCTATACAAGCTAAGAAGATGATAATCGATTAGAAATAATAAAATTGTAAGAAATAATAAAATTGATTAGAAATAATAAAATTGTAAGAAATAATACAATCGATAAGAAATAATTAAATTGGTTTTATAATGGGAAAAAGTTTTGTAAAAGTGACAGAGCGTAAATGGGTCTGCTAGTAGCATATATACCAAGGCATATCATACAATCCAGATATATCATAAGTAAAATTGGTAAATTTTGTCGAATTGGTAAAATTTTTGTTGATTACCCAACTCGATAGATGAAAATTGAGTGAAGACTGATCAATTTTCCATAAATAATTTTCTTGATGATTTAACTTTAATAATCGATTTATATTTGAAAGACAGAAAGACGTAAATAGAAGTTTAAATGGTTTTCACTTAACATTGACAAGCCGATACGGTAAAAAAATAAATCCCACGAGTCGGAATATATTGTGTACGCTTCAGTTCTTTGGATACATATATATAGATTCTGTAAAGATATGCCTGGGTTTTACGATATGCCTTTTATATACACATACAAATCAAAGTCCCAAGGGATTGTACCAAATTAAAATTTAATTAATGATTCCGAAGGTATATTTTAAAATATCCAAGAAATATAATACAAATAGGTTAAGTTTTTAAAATAAAAATAAATTTGAATTTAACAAAACATTATTATCAAAATTGAAAATTATCCATAGAGCAAAATCGATAGACTATTATGTAAAGAAAGTTTTTAGTTTAAAAGTTTATTTGCAGAAAATTAACTATAATTTTTCACTATATGCTGTTTCATATGTTTTTGAATTTTCCACGCAAGATTTCCATTTAGATTAATATATAATAAATCTATATAATGGATAAACAAAATTTCATCAAAATTGATAAAAGATTAATAAAATATCAATATTTATGTGACCATTCCGTGGTAGGTGATATTGTAAAACGGGACCACTTCAGGCCAACTTTTAAACTCCAACTAAAAGTAACCGTGGAGATTTCAAGTAGTCAAGATATACAAAATTTATGAAATCAGAACAAAAGAAATAAAACGTTTTAAACAAACGAACATAAAACATCGTTATATCGATAGATAGAACTAGAAAGTAAATTTAGTATGAATTTCAATGAAATGCGTTTTAAAATATCAAAATGTGTTGTTATGTTAACAGAAATAAAATTCAAAATTTATGTTTAACTTAAATCGACGATATAAATATATTTTTAAAGTTATTTACAATTTCTTTGCTGTACGCTTTAAGCTATTCAAAAATTATGATCCATAACAAAAAAAGCAGTATAACAAATTATTTAAATTTAAATTCTTAAGATTGAAAATTTTCCCGTTTTTCTTTATATAGAGGTGATTCATTTTATCGATCATAAACTTTAAATAAACGCATAAATAAAACCTCAATAAATATAAGAGTTATTTTAATCGAAACTCACTACAATTTCAAAAAATCTTTCCTTGAGTTTAAAAACATTTTAAACTCAATTCCACAGTTTGCAAACAGTTTCTGTAAATGATATAGAAAAAAGTCGTAAATAACTTTTTTTCTCTTTACGGTATTACGTTACACATGAATGTTGCACGTGTATACGTTAACGTTTTGATATAAATACTTCAACGAAGGAAGACCTTACAAAGGCCAAATGGTTACTTAAAGCATACGTGTGAAGATAACCACGCGGGACTTCGAGTTTAAAATAAATATTACTTTTTATAATTCTTTAAACAGACGTTGATACATCAATCTATTATTAAAGAAAAGAATATAATAATGATATCATTCATCCATAATGCATTGTATGGAATAGCAATATGTATGGAATATAATCATATCTTTATTGATAACAACCAGTCATAAGAGTAGTAGTAATGGTAGCATATGGATGGATGGCTGGATGGAATGGCGACTATCAACCAAATAAGTGTAGGAAAGTTTATTTTATTTTTTATTTTGTGAATGGTAAATAGTTAAATGTCATAGAAAATCACTGTCATGTCAATAACAGTAAATATTTACGAGGTTTTTCCACTATATATATATATATATATATGTATATATATATATATATATATATATATATATATATATATATATATATATATATATATATATATATATATATATATGTATATATATATATATATATGTCTTCTACCATGGTTCATAGAATATTATCACCATATTTATGAAAGAATGTGTATGAATCATCGCACCGCGCACATGATGTAAATGCAATAATATTTATGAAATTTCTTTAGTTTATTTTTTACAAGAATGTGCTATCAAAAGACTTGATTTAGTGTATTGAACTATTCAAGTGTTATTGAATAGTACTGAATAATTTACAGTACAAGAAATTGAGTGTGAAAATAAAACAATCAACAAAGTTCTCAAAAGTAAATAGATATTTTCTCAATTTTCTTTAAATAAATCCTCGTCAGAAAACTTTGAAAAACTTTGAGGTTTTAACGCATTAATTTTATTTTTATTTTCAATTATCACTTCTAATATTTATTTTCATTTAGTGCTAAATTTTTAATGCAACTCATGTTAGAAGAATTTAAACATAAATATACTAAAATTCGCTAGAAAATGAAAGACAGTTCATATTTAAGCTTCACTGCCATTATGATTTCTTTGAAAAAATATCACGTATTTTTTTGTCAGAACTGTAATGTAATAAATTTAAATTTTTTTACACAAGATTTCCTGTGCAGACCGTTTCCAATTCAAATTAGCAACGAATAACTCCTGGAATAATTTTTACGATTAGCTAATATATACTGATGATGACTTCTATGTAATCGAAATACATATTTATAGAATACAAAAATTTGATCGAGGAAATTGGGACAAAAAAATCGAAATTTATTCAAAAAATCCTATCTATTGCAACCATGTTATAAGTTGAATGGTCAAGAAACCCAATACTTGCTTACAAGTGAATTATTTATTCCATTATAATATATTACTCAAACATATTTATATCTTTACGATAACCCAAAATTTTATGAAAACAACACAGCAAACAATAACAAACGATAAACATCTAAAATTGAAATTTTAAATAAAGGTTATAAATAGAGGAATGAACAAAAAAATAAAATGATGGTTTCTACAAAAAGTAGTTAAGTTTTCTCTTTATATTTTTTTTTTATACATAAACAAATAACACATAACTGTCAGTCGTCAGTCAATATTTTTATTACATAACAATATTTATATTGGTTGTAAAAATAAAAAAAAAAATGAAAATACTATCAAGTAGTTACTACAGAATCAAATTGATGGTCCCTAACAAGACTGATTTCCTTAGTCACATTTTGTGGTATAAAAAGAAAAACCACACTAACTTAAAAAACTAAATTTATTTTTTTATATTTATATTTTTATTTTATACATCTATATACATCAGAATAGTGTGGTGCTTTTAAAACAGTACAACCTAATAATCAACTAGCTATTCTGTGGATCTCACTTCGAAATAAATAAAAATTCAGTATATAAATAATATGAACACATAATTTAAAAGATATCTGACACAATTGAAAACATGATCTAAGACAAATTGAATATTATATGCCAACAAATTAAATATATTAAATTTAAAAAAAAAATAGTATATATACATAGTACAGTATTCTAGTGCTTACGGAACCTTCATTCGAATCGTATAGCCCCGTGTCAAATCCGGGCAGTCATTTTATTTTTTATTTTATTTTTGCTTTTCTGGTATTTCCAGGGACTTTTTCCAAAAGGGAAATTCCATAGTCTAATCAAGCTAATTTCTTGAAAATCGAACAAGACGTTCGAAAGTTACAGCGGAACAAACAAATATGATATATACAGACAAACGAAAATGGAAAATCATCAAGTTATACTATAGACATCAATTCGTTCGGCCAATTATTCCAGCAAACAATATATGTATAGTCCCATTTGTGGAATCAAAATATGCTTCAGCAATTATCATTTTTTTATCTATTTAAAAACATTAAGTTATGTTGTGATGAGTTTTTTATCAAACTTAATTTTGCTAACCTATCAAAATCATTCATTTTAAAGTCAAAAAATTCTAAAATACCGCATAAAATTAGTGTATATTAGGAATTTAAATAACCGAGGATGAATGATTCAGGTCGTTGCGTTTTTTAATTTTGATAGATAGATGTCACATGAATAATTCACACTAAAATTTCATTTTATTTATATTTCATATTTTTTATGAATAAAGAAGCATAACATTATTATTATTATTATTACTAAAGAATATTTTTTAATAAAAAAATAGATATTTATTGTTTTTATGGAGTATAATAATAATTTTTTTTTTAGAAAAGTTATTGTGATAACTGTAATGGATATTTTTATGACCAACCATCGTTCAATTCACATTCATAATTCAGTTTAATATTTTATATTCGAACTCCACACCCAAATCCATCATAATACAAAAACAAAATGGAAAAAAGTTTTTATTAATAATATATATATATTGCAATTGAATTTATTTTTTTTAAGAAATTTTATTCATTTGATTTTATTATTAAATTAAAAAGTTTTAATTAGGTATTCATTAAATTATATAATGTGCTTGGGTTTTATTTCAAATTTATTTTCAAATAACAATAAGATTAAAATCAACGATAACTTACTTCTTCTTGCTTTCTTGTTGTAAAAACAATATTATTTTAATCTTTTATGTAGGTATAACCAGATATTTTTATTACAAAAGAATTTCTTTTCTGTAGTATAAAATTTTTAGAATCAGAAATGGCGTGTTGTTACTTACTCACGCTTATTAACAAGACAAAATTAATCAAAATTGATTTTTGTAAATGATAACTTTGTATCAATTTAATTTGTCTATTGAAGTTAATAGACAAATTAAAAAAATGTATTCCTTACAACAACGTTAAAGGGATTTACAAACGACTTCTCTTACACACAAAGATTAATTTTTAAACATTTCGAAATGCATTCTTTCGTAAAAGCAGCTGCATAACCTGTAAAACTAGCAATATTTCTCTTATATATAAGCTTTAACACACCGTTTTGATTTACTGAACATCAAAAAAAAAAATAGATTACTTGTCAAGAATTTTATACGACATAAAATAATTTCTATTTATTAAATGATTTTCCATTCAATAAACTTAAGATAAGTGGTTTAATACTTTATCTTAACACTAATACGGACTAAAAAGGAAAAAATCCTAAAACGAAGCACTTTGTAAAAATAATAATATTTTCATCATCATCAACAGAAAGAAGAACGAAAAATAAAAATAAAACGATAAAAACAATCAAGAAAATCCCCGTATAAAAACAGCTATCAATCTTACAAACACCCTTAAAACGTACGGTACGTAC
This sequence comes from Chrysopa pallens, assembly GCA_020423425.1. Lineage (NCBI taxonomy): Eukaryota > Metazoa > Arthropoda > Insecta > Neuroptera > Chrysopidae > Chrysopa > Chrysopa pallens. Next base: position 57,306,216 of record CM035594.1, on the reverse strand, counting down.
TTCATCATTGAACTCACCACTCACATCTGGTGGTGAGTAAACTTCATCACACGAACAGAAAATGTCGAAGAAGAATAACAACAAAACACAAGTATAAAGATCACATACAATCAATGTTTTGGACCAAATGTATACAATGGGATGATGTGACGTACGATGGTCAAATACAAACAAAACACACTTTGATAAATAAGATTTTTGGATCACGGATCAACAAGTTTCTGGCTTTATATATTTTTCATTTTAAGAATGATTCATATTTGTTTCAGTCATCAATCAACAAGGTCAAAAATAGTATTTAGGATATGAAATTATCCTTGGAGTCGTATTATTTAAAATGAATAATTAGATTATATTGATAATTAAAATGAAATTTTCAAGCTGTTTTAGTTATTAAAACCAAGATTAGATTTACAATCAAGTTTTCATTCAAAAAAATTTTTATTGTAAGTTTTGCTTCAATTTACACCAAAACGTTGAACTTTTTGATATGTTATTTTAAAATATATAAGTTCTACCGTTTAATAATGAAAAAAAAAGCGTTTTTGACATAAAACAAGTGAAAATAACAACTAACAGAGCTAATTATTTAGATACTCAACATATAGTTCAACATACAGTATCAATGTTTAAACCTATTTTAATAATTACTCATAAAATGCTCTAAATATGTAGTCCATACAATTATATATATATATAAACTTACAAGCTCGTTATGTCGCAATTTACTAATAAAACAGTACAAATTCCAGTTGCAAAACGATTCTCATTCTTATGGAGGGTTTTTTATTTTTAAAGTTTTTTATAGTTTTAGACTTTGCAAAACTTCTCAATTTTAAGAACTTTAACTTTATTATACATTTACACGTACATGTATATATTCTTATCATAAGTTTTTTGTTTATTTTTTGAGATGAAAACATTGGAATTCCTATCAAAAAGTTAATCGTATCTTATTGCCTTCACACTACCACCACAAAATGTGTTACTATTGTTATTGTTGTTCCGTATGATTGTTGTATGTTGATTGTTGAAAATGGTTTGAGATGTGGGGTTATAAAATGTCCAATTGTTTATTGTTCAAGTATCAAACAATTTGTTGTTGAACATTGTGTGTTATTGTAACTTAGCGATCAATTGAATCGTCTGGCAAACTAAACATGAAACACAATATGAACTAAACAATATATTTCTGAAGTTCTCTCAGAATGAAAATAAAATCTCATATTTTGACATATTTATATTGAGACAAAACGATTTTTCCTGATCATTTTCGACTTTTAAAATCAAAGTACTAATACAAAACCAATTTTCTTATAAAACTTAAACAAAAACTTTTACAATCAGTGACGTAGCGCAGGGTAGCGAAGGTGTGCAGTGAAATGTGCAATTAAAGTACACTTTTAATATATTCATTTTGCTTTTATAATATCTATTAGAGGAATTGACCTACGGATAGAATTTTAGACGATATCTTAAAAACTACGCTTTCTATCTTTTAATATACTGTTTTCGAAATTTATGTATCTAAATCAAAATGGGGTTTCATCGAATTCGGAAACGAAAATTTTATATTAATTTTATGAATTTTTTCTGTGAACTGACAAATTGAGTCCCGCTATCTAGTGGCCAAAAATCAAACCAATAATAACTTACAATGCTCCAATCTGAGTACACTGCTTACATTGATTCACGAAAAATACACGTATAAATAAAAATTAAGAACTGTTTAAATGAAATAATTAAACTGGACAATTGACAAATTTTAATAATTTGGTAATTTATTAGAAATAATACAAAACTTTTGGTCACAACAAAATATTTAAGTTAAACTATAATAAGTATTTTTGTAATTATATCATCAATACCGTTATATCAAATATTAATTTTTACTCATTAATTCGTATTTTAACAATATATAAATTAAATTTGAACAGTCACAGTCATTCACTTTTTGAGCGTTGTTTGGCATGAAAGACTTTCTAACTGGTTTCCTTTCCTACGATAAAATTTTAATAGGTTTTTCTTCCACTAATATTTTTTCAAAGAAGTGTTTAAATTTAAAAATAATAGCAAACTGTATTCATTATATAAAAAAATTATTAAAAACGAAACACTTTTGACCGTATTTATGTTTGTTAGAAAAATAGCAACAAAGTCAAAATTTTTAATGGTTTTCATCTTTGTTATGTTTACCAGTTTTGGATAGAAATACATTGTAATTTGTAATAGGTAGGTAATACTTAGCTTTTAGTTTTATGTTAAAAATAAATAAAATAAACTACTTTGTTTCATGAAATGTCATAATTTATGTGCAGCTTGTGTGAAATTTATGTTTAGTTTATTACAAAAATATAATTAGATATAAATTCTTCTGCAATAAAAGTTCATTTTTATTTACAAAATTATTTATTGAAGTAGCTTTTCTTTTTCGCTCATTCACATACAATGTATATACAATTTTGAAATAATTTTTCTATTTTGTAATTTACTGTTCAATCTATATCTCTAATTTCTTTAATTGCTAAGGTAAAAATTATATGCAAGGGTATTAAAATTTTATATGTTAAATATTTTCTGTAAATTACTGGCTGATATAGTTCTATTACTTTAGGCACATAGTCGCCCCAAGAATAGTAATTAACGCCGTACATTCATTAAGCTTCTAATAACAGCAATTATAGTGATAATCAACAACATATTGCATAATTACATTACATATAAACAAGTGTATATAAACATTAATATTTTATAAAGTTTAAAATAGAATGTATAAATAAAATATTCATGCAAAACGAAAAATAGTTATTAACAAACAAACAAATAAGCGGAAATTAAAAAATATAAATTATCGTGTCACATTTGTATAAAAGTAAGTTATTCAACATTTGATATGATAATTGTAAAAAAAATGAAAATTGTATGCATTTGTGTTTTATAATTGTATGCAGGTTAAAGTAATCTAGGTAGGTCTCATTCTTGGTAAGGTCGCTGTAGTTTTCCGGGTTACCTATGTTTCCATTGTGATAATGCACAATAGGCTATTTGCATAATTTTAAATAATTCTTTGTTACATAATAATTACATAACATTGATATTTCCGGGAAATCTACAGTATTGCCATTGGAAATCAATGTTAAAGTTTAAATTTTCAAAACAGCGCGAAAAACGCTGTAATGACGTTTGTCACGAGCTACGTATCACGATAGTAAGCCAGTTCATATAAATACAACAAAACAGCACAGCGTCTGCCATGACATCCTTATTTAATATAATATATGTATGTAAAATATTATATTGTTTACTAGCTAGTGACGTCACCAGTCACTAGAGCTGTGACCCATCACATGACGTTTCCGCGCCAAAGTACTTATTACAAAGAAATATTAAATCGAGTAACGCGCTGGACAATTCGGCTTTCCTTAACGAACAGCGTTTTCAAGAAGAAAAAGGATATATAATTTTAGTATGCTTATAACTTCTTCATTTTTGAAACTATTTGTCGGATATCGCGTCCTTCCAATTACTCGTCGAATATGCTACCACAGACTTTTGATTGTCAACTCCAGATATTTTATTATATGTACAATGTTTCGAATGTCACAATTTTTTGCATGTTTGTATCATACAATGTCTTTGACTGCATTGTCGATTATTATTATTACTTGAACACAAGCAAATTGTTTTCATTTGTCTACAGCTTAATCAAGGATATTAATGTTATAAGCACAAAGCCTAAAATATACGAATGTAACAAATATATACAAATATTTTCAATAACTTTTTTTTTTAATAATTCAGAGCTCAGGGACAATAGATTTGATCACCGCTCAATTTGCTAGTTTTCTATTTAGGCAACATTTTATCTTTTAGCACCAGTTAGTAAGGTAAATAAAAATTCTTTTGTTATAATTTACTTCCCAAACAAATAAAATACAAAAACATTTTATATATATATTGAGAAGAACAACGTTAAAAATATTGTATGTTATTTGAGTAAAAGTGCAATAACATCGTACACAAATAAGTCTACTAAATAACTATTTTTATGCTATATCATAGATAATAGTCACCATTACGACCCTGCAGCCTGCTATGACTACTACCTACCTACCTACCTACCTACCTAGTACCTACTACTTCATATAAGTGCAACCAACACCATCTAGTAATAATAGTATAGTAATAGTCGTCTATTTAATATTGTGACAAGAATAGATGGTTTGTTCAGTATATACAACATTTAACATAGATATATTGTATTTTTATATTTATTATTTAAGTAATAAAATTCTGGTAACTACAAATTTTTATATAGAAAATAATATTTTCGATACAAAAATTTATTAAAAAAGACATATATATTGTGCAGTAAGAGTATAATAATAATCGTGTATATGTGTTTTTTTTGTTTTATGATAGTGGGTGGGTTTTGGATGTGTTGGCTGTCCATAGACGTTTAAGATTTTGATTTCTATTCAAAATACAAATACTGTGTAATATCACTTAATTATGAAATAAATTTTGACCATAAATTCGAATATATATTTATTACATGATAAAAAGTTTTTTAAATGTGTAAAACTAAGCAATATATTCCAAATCCTGATAAGAAGAACATAAGATATTCTGACGTCACCTGCTATTATCTCCTTAAATTATATGTAAAACTTGATTTTCAAAAAAAAAAAAAAAAATGATAAATAATCCTTGAGATCTTACACAACTTATTCGTTTATGAATCAAGTCTAGTTTCTCATTTTTATGTGGTAAATAAAAAATTTCTGTTTTGCTATTTATCAATTTATTAAAAATATAAATCTGCAGAATTCTAAAGATCATTAAAGCATTAAACTCACAAAGGAAAATAAAATTGTGTTAAAAAAAATATTTCACTTGAACAATTAAACAAAACATTTATAATGACATTACAAGTCTTTACAAACATGGCTGTCATGCTAGAAGTTAATAATAACAAAAAATGCTATAAAACTGAACGCCTTTAAGTTACTTTATTCATATTGTATATATATATATATATATATATATATATATATATATATATATATATATATATATATATATATATATATATATATATATATATATATATATATATATATATATATATATATATATATGCTTTGGTTTAGTTTTGTACAATGTAAGTACTAAAAAGAAAACCATGAAACAATTCTATAACAGTTTACGATAAAACAAACTATTAAAAGTATATATTTATTTTATTTAGACACAATTTTATATTTTGAAACAGTGAATCAATCGTTTGATCTGATTCTACATTCTTACAAATTACTGGCGATTAAATTGTGTATCTATTCGCTTTTTATAAGACTTAAATTATTAAAAGCTTTATGTCTTAGACGCTAATCAGTATATGATGAGATTGCCGCATATATTATTGTAGTTGCGTCGAAGAATGGCATCTTAAAAGATAAAATGAAACTTGATTATTCTATAATTAATATACAAAAATGAGAGCCTTGTCAGATTGAAATTGACCTGCTCAAAGTTGAGAAAAATGAGATCAAAGTTTTTTTTAAATTTTAACATAATCTCTTATGGAAAAGTGATTTTAATATTTTTTTTCACATAAACTATTAACTATTCTACAGAATCCAATTCAATTCAATATATTATTGAAAGAAAGATATATTAGAGATTGTTTTTATCACACAGCCTTTATTATAGATGAGGCCATTTTTTCCAGTCAATACCCTCTTAAGTTTTTTTAAATTTTTATAAATAATTGTTGTAAAATGAAGAAAATCCTGTCCCAAATTAATTGTTGAATAAAATTAATTTTTTTTGTTACACCGATTATATTTTATTTCTCTTACATTTGACTGTAACACTTTAATAGATTCTAATCGAAATCATCAACTACTTACCTTCAAGAAAATTACTGAATATCTCATCAAATCATATTTGATTAAACATTCAAGTTTTAGCATGCATTACTTCTTCACTAAACATAAGTTTTAAAAGACAAATAATGTATTCGTTTTAGTCAACAGATTTTCTTAAGAAAAAATATTCAAAGATTGATAATAAAATTTAATGATATACCATTTTTTTCTCAACTTGAATAACATATTTATCATCACTGAATATATTTATCATCACTTCTAATATGATGAAGTTTTAAAATATGTAACAAGTTTATAAAATAAATAAAATATATTGTTTATTTTATAAAATAATTCGTCCAACTAGAATATTCATTTTCTAATACAAATATACTGTTTTTAAACCGAAAATAGAAATTTTTGTAATTGGGACTGTTGCGTGGCCAAACACATGGCATTCACAGAGGAGGCCCCTATCGGAACCAAATTGTAGCAAATCCAAATAATAACGGCTGATGAGAATGGCTATTAGATGATTAATTTGGAATAAATATGAAGACAAAATGAATCTTCATTAAAATGGAAATATATGTAACATTACTAAGGAAACTAAAGTCAAATATGTCTGTCAATGGAAAATACGATTGATAAATTTTATAATTTAGATTTGGTGTAACAGGACCATTTAATGGAGTCTTGATTGTAATCACATTTTTCTAAAATAATTTATATGTATAATTTATATCTTGTTTATGATAAATTTCTAGTCGTATCAGTGAACGCGAGAATATGATGCGCTTAATTTTAAAATTTTGATTAATGCCGAAATCGTTACTTCGATGCAAATATTTATTCTTATTTCTGTTTACTGATTTTTTTATATTATGGACTTTCAATTTTTGTTTGTTAAGAGTCAAATTTTGTATCTGATTTTTAAAGCAGTTATCCTCAACCGATTGAGTAGAAATTTTGCATACACGTTTAGTTTGGATGACAATGCATTTTATTGACTTGAATACACTGTATAAAGGTCTATTTGACTGCCTTTATATTAAATTTCAAATTATAAATATCGAAAAAATATTTATCAACTACACCCTGAGTTTCTTTATTCCCAATAATCTTACCTACTTTCCCTAGGTAATTTCAAAATAAAATAATAATGAATTACTTGAGAATGACTTTATGAGTCAGAAGAGCACTCGTTACAAGTTTGAAGAAATAACAAGTTTCCTTTCACAACATCATTTCCTTTACATACTTCCATTAACGCGAGGTATTTAGCCCACGATATCATAATGAAGTAAAAATACAATATTACAAAATGAAATTGCGATTATATTCTTCAGTTGTGTGTTTGTGTTTTTACAGCGCCACAATCTTAGGCTCGTCATTAGTACATAAATTAAAAGTTAAAAAATTTCATATTTAGAATTAATAAAATCTGGAAGATATTGATTCGATATTCTTTAGTCACATTCCAAACGGATTATTTAATAAAAATCGCCCAACTTACTCTACATAATATGCATACACAACACTACACTCCGTCGGTCGCATCAACTAACTAACAACAACACTAAGTGAGACGAATCTTTTGTTAGTGTGTCTATTTTTCTATTTAATTTAAAAAATATAATAGGATAATGTTTTCGAAAAAAACTTTCTATATGCAAAGGATAATATTATTATGATAAATAAAATATTGTTATGATTAATGACACTGATATTTATTTTTAGAGAGTAGTCATAGATGATGATATACCTACCTACCTACTACTACAGTTAGTGGATAGGATAGTATAGTTTAGTTTATTTTAAATAATAGTATATTATGCATACATTTGGTTGGGAAAACGGATTATCACATTTATATTCATTTAAAAGTATTGTATTTAACACTACAGTGATGTGTACTTACTTACTTAGCATACAACAACAATATACAGTTGTTTTCCTAAAAATGTTTATCTGATCTATATTATTTATTTTTAAACTGTACGATTTATTTATTTTAATAAAATTCAATATGCTTTATAGGATTTTAACTATTTAAATTTAAAATACATGATAAAATTTAAATTATTAACAATAAATCACTACTATCATTTTAGTCTATCACAGAAAATTAAAATATGCAACGGAAATTCTTTGTCCACAATTCTTATCAAAAAAATATCAGTAAGTTTGTGCCTAATGAAAATTTAAGATGCCCATTACATGATTTTCCAAGTCTGTTGTAAGAATTTCAAAAGGTAGTGGAAGAAGTCATGGTACAACGAGATCCATACGACCAACTTCCTATGGGAAAGTTATAAAATGAAAAATTTTCAGCCAGTTAACATTTTTCTTTAGTCGTTTGATTCACCACAACAAATTTCTGGGCCAATTGTGCCTAAAACTTATTTCGTTTTAAGTTACATAATTAAACAACTTAAAAATTATCTACTTAAAAATTGTAAGATCAACTCTATGTTCAAACGTGAATATATATTTGGATATCCCAAAATAGACGCTAGAAACTTCCCACTGAGAAGTTAGTACGCCTTTAATTTTCAAGTTATTTAAAAATCAATTTGAAAATGTTTAATAAAAAATATAAAACGTAATATTTTAATAAATTTTGATATTTAAATACGATTAGGTTTAATAAAATAGCTACAGAATGGCTTGACGGATTTTGTTAAAATTTAGATATTTGGTTTAAAAATGAATCATTAAGATCGAAAACTAAAAGGTTTAATTTGTTTTAAATAAACTTTAAGTAAATTTAAATAATCTAATTTTTTTTATAATTCACCAGATTTACTTGAAAAATTAAAAAATTCTTTACGATTATTTTTTAGCAAAACTTTATAAAGATTCGTCTAGTAGAGATATGCGTGTTCGTCTGAATAATGTTAACAGGTGAACAGACTGACAAACACAAAGGCACGGAATTAAAATTATTTAGAAGGTTTTACAGCGTCAATATGTTTTATTAAAAAAATACGTTTTTTTTTATACACAAACATTGTTGAAATCTAAATAAAATAATTTTTCTTTCCAAAATGGACCACAATTCTTCGCCCAATCTCATTCAACACGAAACTACAATTTTATTGAACAAAAAGAAAATGGTATTTATATTTTTTCGAAACTTTTATTTAAAAATCATCATTTATAATAAATATCATATAGAAGAAAGGTTCAAACCATAATTTGACAAACGATGATTTCTTTTTTTGTTCTGTGTCAAAATTGTCATCGAAATAAATACTATTTTATGCATTACCATGAATAATCTATTGTACATTCATTCATATATAGTTTATAATATAATATTGTTAGAGTTGGTTTAAGGGTGGTAAAAATAAACCACGGTAATATAATCATATACAACAACTATTTTTAATACTCAACTAACACAATGTCCCTCTGCTTATTCATTTATTTGCAACTATATAACTGTATTTATGTTATTATTATTATTATTATTATTATTATTATTATTGAGATTTTCAAATGGCTTACAAATCATTTCAGAAAATATGTTTTATAAAATTTACATATATATGAAGTATATATGATATAAAGGTAAAATAAATTCAGAGTTTATACCGTTTAAAAACATTAAGAGTAATAACAAAATTTTTAAAGTGTTAAAATTTGACTAATCTAAGCCTTTTCTGTGAATGAATTTACTAAGCCATCACTCTAGTTTTCAAAAATAAATAAAGATTGTATGTTGAAATTTTTAGAAGTCTTTAAAATTCGCTTTGATATTTGAAGAATAAAATTTTTTGACAAAGGAAGTAAATAAAAAATAACAGGTCACATTAAATTGTCATCGTAATTTTTTGCTATTTTAGCCAATTTTGAACACTTCCTTACAAAAATAAAAATCTATTATACACTTTATACATCACAATTATATTACAACGCCTCTTATTTACTACAATCGATTAGTTTCTAAACGAGTACGGTACCGAAAATGAATGATATTACCTGTGTTTCGAAATAATAACTTGATGGATGTGCATCTACATATGACGTCATCAAAATATTCTACTGGACAATAATGATGATATCATAAGTGAATGCCATCCATGATTTTATACTTTCAAAACACCGAGATTATAAACGTGTGACGTAAAAATGTTAAACATTGGGCCGGAAATTATCGGCCTGTGTACTGATTCGACAAACTGTTTTAATTTGATAAATTTAATTATATAAATAAAAATAATAATTGTTGTGTTATAAAACTTAAACTTAATATCGTTCCAATTATTACAAAAACTATTTTTTTCAACAGCCTTATTTGAAGTTATTTAATTTAAAAATTAAAATATTTGAAAATTAGATGTGTAATTTTAATAATCGATCCTTAACAAAGCAAAAAAGGTGGCATCATATCAAACAGATCGATCCTAGGGCGGCACAAATAAATCAATCCATGTGTGTATACGTTTCAAACAATTACAAATTTATAGAAGTCCTTTTTTGATATCGACTGTAAGATAATAATCAAATAAATGAACTAAAATATAATCATGATCATCATAGTTAGTGCGAATGATAATAGTAATTGTACTTTCACGTAAATCATTTTGTATAATATATCACACATGAACTAAATTACTACACCGGGGATTCAAACTTATTGAAAAGTTATACTGAGGTTTGATTATAAATTGATTGGGCTTCATCAAGCCATTCCAGATACTGTTAAACATACCTCACAAAATACCGCTAACGTGTTTATATTGATTTGTTTTTTTTAAATAGACTTATCTTATATTTTATAATTTATTCACTTTTAAATCAATGTTTCACTAAAATAATAAAAATTAAGTGTGAACAAGTCAAGATAACAACTTACAAATTTAATTGTATATATACTCAACATATGGTTCAGTGACAATGTTTTAACTATTTTTAAGCATTCATAAAATACACTAAATACAGTCTATACAGTTATAAGCATATATAATAATAATGTATTGAAATTATATGTGCTTATTAGGTAAATTTGAGAGGAAATTGTAGCAAATTTTAACAGTTTACCAAACAGTCATGGATCTTGACTGATTTTGCTCATTCACGAACTTGATCTTACTTTGTATGTCTAAATTACGTTACCAAAATTTCAACTCATTATTTCTTTTCTGTTTTTGAGTTATCTTTTTCACGGACAGACGGACAGATATGCGGAAATTTACTAATTAGATGATTCTATGAACACCAATACGTCAATTGTGTTTATACCATCAATAATATCTACCTATACAAACCTTAGAATAAAATTAATCAACTTTGACATATTTTATATATGTCGAGAATAAAAACGACTTATAAAAATCGTTCATATTATAATTTTGAATAGATATGAAGATTAAATAATCTCATTTATTTATTTTTTGCTGAGTTTACATATATCTGATTTTCTATTGATAAATAATGGAATTTCAAATTTGAGTCATGCTTTAAAAAAATCTAAAAGCCATTTTACCAGTTAATTTGTTCTTCTATTATTCTCAAAATTTGATGATCATCATTGATGATCTAGGAATTAATTTATTAATTAATAATGGAATTAAGTATGGAATTTTCTATTTCTTCTATATTATAACTGATACACCCGAATAAAGAGTAAAAACAAAACACAACACAGCATATTTTTTCAGCAAGCATTTGAAGACTATTTGTAAAATTTATTAACTGATCAAACTCTGGGTAACACTTCGCAGTAAATGACAATATAATTCATTCTCACGTAGAATTTCATTTGGAAACTCTTTTCAATTTTACTTTTATCAAATACATAATAATTTGTGAAACAGAGGCATTGTAATTAGAATTTTAGTATTATTGAATTGTTAAAATGTTCTAAATAGTTGCCAATAATATTTTCCATAAATCTCAACAGAATTAATTCATTTTCAAATGTACAGTACATACATACGGGCTTTAATTTAATAATAAATTTTTGAAAACCATTCTCCATATATATACACGTATGTATAACATTATTACACATCTATTAAACAATAGAGATAAAACCCTACGGCAACCTAAATATAACACACATGTATGGATGGTTTAATATCTAGTCGATATATATGCAATTGGTATTACACACACTCATGAAATAGTTAAATTGCATTTAATTAGTGGCTGTGTACTGAGAGATTTCATATGAATGATGGTTTTTCATAAACGTATCAATAGCCGATCTATCCTTATTACGGTTGACTTGAGTATATTAAGAAGGGAACCGCAACAGCGTCCTTCTACCTTGGCGTTTTGGTCCTCTGCTTTCCAAGCGACAACCGCCCCATTTTTTTTTTAATTTAATTCATCCAAACTGTCGCTGCCTGGCAATCCTCAGTCTAAGTAGTCAAATGGGTGAAGGTATCAATACATTTATTCACTTTGCCACCAAAGGGTTCTCGGTTGACTATGCCGCTCATAGAATGTACGCAGTTTACCGAGATTTTGAGCTGGATTCCCGCTGTGATAAAATAAAGTATATTAACTTCTACTTCTTTGGGTTATAACACATCATACATAGTTTTTGCCAAAAAGACCAAAATAATATTGTCGTGTAGGCTAAAATCATATACCAAGAAACAATTATCATATACGAATAAACAATTTGTAGTTAAAAAATAACTTCGAGTAAAGATAAGAAACAGTTAATAATGTTTGATATACTAATGAGGCAAGATCAGGTTAAATTCAAAGTACATTCAAAAATTAGAAAAGCTATAAGATTTCGAAAAATTTCACAGGGAATTTTTGTTCCATATATAAACTATCTCAACTAAAATATTTGTATTTTTAGTTATTTGCATTTCAACAGAAATTTTATACATCTCGATCTAGCTGCTACAAAAGCTTTTCAAAATTGATAGATATCAAATCTTTCATAAACTCCCCGTAAAATGATAGGTTAGATTTAGTTTATATATAGTATTGTGTCAAATATAAATAACAACAAAGGATCTCATACTCTTCAAAAACAATCATACTACAACAAACCAATTATGATTGTCATGCGCAACATATATAATAATATGGGAGAAGACCTATAACCATTCCATAACATAACAATACATTTCTAGTCATGATAATAATAATAATAATAATAATAATATATATACAGTTTAGAATGAGAAGGTGGCATTTGTGCAATACAGTCAGCAGAAGAGGGTGGTAAAAGGAAAAAAAGTGGTGAAACTAAAAAATACCCTTAATACATATTATATCCGTTGACAATACTCATAGTCAAATATATCATAATAGCATATAGCATACACAATAGACTTTACAAAATAATTCTTTTTTACAAATATAAAATTATAAATTGAAATATACAATTTTTAACTGATAAAATGTTTATTTGAATTTTAGGTACGAATTATATTTAAAATTATAAGGGTATATTAAATTTAGACAAGCTTTGTAACACAGGAAATATTCGAGATACTATTACTTCAACGGAATTAATTGATTATTGATATATAAGAAATTTCGACTTAACAACCCAGTGGAAAAGATAGCTTTTAGGATTTTAAATCAAAGTTACACTATGTGCAAAAATTAAAAAAAAAAGTGTTTTTAGAAATATGGACAGTTGTTCTTGGCCAGTTTGGGGAATTTTTTTCAAAAAATTTAAACTATGAAAGTTCCATACCTTGTGGACTATAAGTTATATAATTTAATAGATATTAAACTATGTTCACCTATTTCCAAAAATATGTATATTGTCTTTGTTTCTGATTGAAAATGATTTTATACATAAAACATACTGTATAAAATCTGTTCGTATTTGATTTATATGCATATATATTCAATATTTTTATACGATGTTGTTCACATATATTCGACTCTTCCGGTGTTATCTACAATATCCATATATATAATATTCAAGTATTGAGATATACAACAACAACAAAAAAACACTATTTTCATTTTACATAATAATAATAATAATAAAGACCGTCTTCTTTACTAGTTTTTTTGTGTGTACGGGTCATATAATAAATAAATAGCCAAGATGGCGACGACCAATGTAAAATAGTTGGATACAGTCCATAGAGACCAGATCAATAATTTCTTGCAAATTCAATATTTATAAAATAATTATTCATATTTTATTCATTTCAAATTATTATAGTTAAGAACTGTCAAATATTGGAATAATTATGAATAAAAACTAAATAGTTTTTAGACAATTAGCAACTACCGATTATTCCTTACTACTACAATAATTTTTTATTATAAAAATTACATGGGTCAAAAATTTTATCTGGGTAGATGAAGGGATTAATATTGTCTACTCCGTTTTTTCGAAAAAAAAATACATCTGAAATAAGTTAAGGTATTATTACGAATGTAATTTAAAGTACTCTAGCGGTTTCGAATAAATGTTTGGAATTGGCACTTGCAGTAATCACAGGTTGTTTCATTCAGAATTCATCCGAATTTATTGAAAAATGTTCACCCAGTTTTAAAATTTTTTAAAACAAAAAAGTTGTATTAAAATCGTAATAAAATTTGTATCGACTTGGATCTACTTTCATTTGACGCGTAATTACATAATTAATTGAATGACTGCAAAATCGGTCCAGCCGTTTTTGCAGTTCGCACCAGTTTTTCATTTCTATTTTTAGGGTAAACACAATGTCTTCTTATCTTAAAATAAAAACTAAAAAAACATACATTCAAAATATTGTATTGAATATAAACATACATATATCGTCAAAGATATTCCTTATTATGGTCGGTAATTTGAAAAATTCAATCATTGTTGTTACAGCATTGAAAAACATTACGATTTTTATATTTTTTGATGGCCTGTCATATTTATATTACAATTTATTCATCTATTTTGGTGGCTTTTCCTCATTTATTTATGATATGTATTATAATGATTTTTCTTTTTATCATTGTTGAAAACCCCCCTTTGAATTGTGTGTTTGGAATTCCTTTAAATTGATACCAATCATATGAAAGTATGAATATTCTCATGAGATTTTGATAAATTTTATAGTTTTGAAAATAGAACTTCGTAAATAAATTGTTCACTATTAACTTAAGGGTGTCGACCTTCAGGTCCTTAATAATATTATGCACATGCCTAAAATTATCCATGTACATCTGATCCATTAGAATTTTTATCGGCCGTCTCTCCTAGTGCTAGAATTTAAAAGATTTAATTTCTTAAACAACTGTACAAGAAAAAAATTTTGACAATACTGAAAAAATTGTCTGTTTGAGTTTTTTTTTTGCCTCTAAGATACATAGGAACTTTATTTCTTACATTTTATTTGCTATATAATATGTAAGTTACATTTTATAATTTTTTGACTGAATAAACAAATGCTTTGGGTTATTGAATATGTTGAAAGACATTAAAATATTTGTATAATTCATTATCACAAACTACAAAAAAATTTAGTTAAATTATTCATCGCCTTATGGCCAGAGGTAATATCACTTAATCTATAAAATAAATAAGGATCATTTTAAAACATTAAATGCAATCGAATTATCATATAAACACATTAAAAATGAGGAAGCATAATAAAGTAAACTAATTCAAAGTGAAAATATTATTCAAAATAATTAATATTAACAAGGGGTACAACAAACGACAAATAAGAAAGAAACGCCTTTAAGATGTAAAATTTAAATAATAATACATCTATTGAATAATTACTTAAATGGAAAATCAAAGTAAAAATTATTAATAAATGTCTCTTGATATATCAAAAATTCATTATTGTTTTGAAAATGTCACGTTGAATGTTTTAGACTATGTACTATTTCGTTATTGTGAATATAACAATTGTAGAATTCATACGGTTTTCGTTTCCGAAAATTGTCTATAAAGCGAATACACGATGTATGTATATATATATATATATATATATATATATATATATATATATATATATATATATATATATATATATATATATATATATATATATATATATATATATATATATATATAAGCTAAAATACATTTAGCTTATAATATTTGTATACGCAAGAATAAAATGAAAAAATAACATTTTCGATTAATAATGCATTTAATTTTCAGTAATCATATCAAATAGCTCCTATCGCTCAATACAACTATTATCCATGCTCAGTACAACTATTAACAAAAAAAGAGTTGCAAATAATTAAAAAATAGGTTCGCTGATTTTACATCAAGGAATTAATCACCAAAACAAGTTGGTAAAATAAATATGGTGGAAGCGCAATTAAAAGAATAGTACATATTAATAAATAATATACACTATAACTTATTTGCGCTTCCACCATTTCAACTTATAACATTCGAACAACTACAATGCTAATAATGAACACAGAAGTTTCTTGTGATGTATCAATATATTCACCTATGTATGTTTATGGTCGGAAGGTCTTAACGCAATCGTCGGGAGTTGCCATTTGGGTTTGAAGTTAAAAAATACAATAGAAAAAATTTAGTTTTATTAACTGAGATATACTATATGTCCAATACTAAGTCTTTTTCAACAGGAATCGACGTTTTATATATATATATATATATATATATATATATATATATATATATATATATATATATATATATATATATATATATATATAGCTAATAAATCCAAATTAAAAGGGTTGTCATGTTTGTTAATATTATACATAAATTGTTTATTTATGATAAATTTTAATTTTAAGTAATTTTATACCTTAAGGCTGCGTGCTGTTAGTTAAAATATGCATCATTCATAGAGATGTATAGATATGTGGAATAGTTTCATCATACGTTTTATATGGGTTTAGATATTAGAAATATTTTATGGTTTGATATAGTGATATTAATAGTAATGGGTACTAAATTAAGAAACGTTTTAACATTTTAAAATCTATTGACTTTGTAACAAAATAGTTCGAAATAATCGGTGATGAATTATACAATTTATTATCAAACATAGGAAACAAGCGAAAAGAAGTTGGACTGGACATATAACAACACCTTTCTTTCATGGAGGTAATACCCTCTGCTGGAAACGTTCTTTTAAAAATCCCTTTGGAACTACACCCAGAGGACCACCTAAACTCCGCTGGAGCAGAAATTGGTCCACTATCGCGTCTGACAAAGCAACATGGAATAGACTACTAAGGTCGTGGTCCACACTGGGGTATCAAGCCATGTGCCTACCAAATTTCGTAAATTGAACAAGGTGTGTGAAATTTACAGCGAGATTCTATAAATTTTAATTTCAAATTTGACATACAATTCATATAAATTTCAACTAACAGTAGTAGTTGCTACATTCGGCAACGTTGCCTTTTCCATATACTACATGATATGATTACTTTAAAGTTTTACGTCTAATGTCAAAGATTTTTAGTTAGATGTTTTTATAGTTTAAATATTTTATACCATTTTAGGAATATATGATTCATATTATAAATCTGAGAAACATGTTCACACTCATCTTTATTATATAATTAAAATATATCTATTATATATGTTATAAAACAAAGGACACCGACTGTGATCATTGAATAATTTGGATCGTATTAACTATGATTTAATTATTCAAATTAAAAGCTTCTACCATTATCATCAAACCACTTTAATAGCATGCTTTTATACATTATAATACATTTATATACGTACTTGTAATGTATACAAAAATTAGTGTACAAAAACTAGTTCTTATAGAACACTAGCCATTACTCGCCCATTTCACAGAATAATTCAAACTTTATAAAATAAACCAGTGAACATTACAGAGTTAATTGTTTTGATACTCAACATATGATTAATGGAATATCATTGTTTGGACTTGTTTGTTGTTTATAAATATATAAAAAAATAAAAAGCATTATTCGTATTTAAATATTTGTTTCATCTCTGACAGTAAATAGTTGGAATCTTATTTTTTAGACCTAATTCACCCCACCAAGATTTCAACTCGTTATCTCATTTCGATTTTGACTTACCTTGGTGAAGGACGGACGGACAAACGTAAATAGACTATATGGGTGATTCTATTAACACTTAGACCAAAATTTTCTCGCATTACAAACTTTATACAAAAATTAATGTACACCGACATATTACATGTGTGTCGAGTATAACAAGAGATAGAAATATCCCTGACACCCGATAGGATGTTTCTTAATTTTTTCTCGTTTAAGGAAACAATATTTTTATGTATTTGAAAACGTTTACCATCAAATTTTAAGCGATCATGGTTGCAATCAATTGCAAAGAAAAGTTTTAGATCAATATAAAACGTTTGAAAGTAGAAATAGCTTAACAATTTTACATTAGTGGTTTAATAAAAATTCATTTTTAAAAAACGTGAGGGAATTTCTCTCATAGCGCGGCCAACGAAAGTTTAAATAAGAATCAAATCGACATACATAGAAATACCTTTCTCTTAAACACAACACTACAATTTCCACTGAATAACTACTAATGATTTTGCATACACACACCCATTCTAAGTATAACTTCACTTATTTAATATTTAATCGTACTTTACTTAATGTTAGTTCAACAAATATTTGAATTATTCATAAATAAACTTACATTTATTCAACATCATTGGTTCGTTGTTTTCCACTAAGTAGTTCTAGGTATAATATAAGGTACAAGATACATAGAAATACTTATGTACATACGCTACATACATAGGAATAGAAGCAACCACCTTCTGTTTGCTGGCCTAGTTAGTAAGGTGTTCTATACTAAGAATCTTCAGAAAATTACAATTTTACTCTTCTATTTAGCTACATTCATTTTGTTACATAAATTTTCAAATAAGTGAACAATAATAATTTATATCTTATAGTTTTAGAGAGTGCCATTTTATGATGTAAGTACAAATAAGTAACTAATGAACGTGGTTTGTATGAAGGTGCACACATTTTTTTAATCACTTCCATTGAAACGTCTTCACTTCACGAACATTTTTTTGAATTTGAATTTTATTTTTTTTAAATCTATAAGAAATATCAAAAATATAGACGTTAAAAATTCTGAATTAAACAAAGAATGAGATTTGCACTAATGACGTCAAACATATTCATCTCCATAGTGATTATACATAAGAGGTCCTTTCGTTGTCCATTGCACTTATATACACATATCGATGTTCCTGGCACTTTCTTTGAAGTTCTTCTATTGTTAATACAATTATAAAATTTTATCTTGAATCGAGTAAATATTCAATTAAAATTTTAGATATTTTTACAGCCAAAAACATGTAACCAATATTTAATTGAACAGATTTTCAAGTAATTTTGTAAAAATTAAAAAAACAAATAAAATACTAATTTTATGTAATAATAATTAATACAACATAAAAATTGTTGAACGATGATAAGTTTTTCATAAATTACAAACTCTTTTAATTTAAATTTTAAATTAGTTTTCTAATTATAATTTAATTATATACAATCTGATTCATGTTTTACTTATTAATTAATATCTAATTAGCTTTGAACTTTTGAAAAAATAAACTAAATATATTTGGTATACACCTACATACCTATATATGTATTTAGTGCCATGTTCACTACTTTAATATATATAATTATTATACAGTATGTTTATTGAATATTATGATTATAAAATTGATTTTTTTTTCGTATAATTTTTTTGCATAGAATATCAATATATCGTATTTCTATCAAAAACAATTTCGGGTTTAAATTTACTTGAATTTTTTATTGTAATATGCGGATAATGTAGAATACATACTAGCACCTCCGATGAGCCGTAGACCTCACTTAGAGTGATACCTCTTCTTATAATCTTTTTATAATCTTCTTATAAAGATTTAAATATAGGCCACATATGTTTATCGTAATAGAGTGCTGTCGGTAGTGAAAAATAAATCATAAAATTAGTCAAAATTTAAAATTTATGTAGAAATATTTTTAAATATAATAAATTTCAGTCATAAGAACATGATTAATTTATTATCTTAATGAACATGAGTAATTTATCTTAAAAATTTGAAAGTGTTTGGTTATATTTTTTTATAAATGTTTTATCATTCTCAACATTATTTACAAGTTACTAAAAATATTTGCAAACTATATTTTCGTATTTTCGGATATGATATTATTTTTGTTTATTTTCTAATTTTACGATACGCTTTAGGTACAACCTTTTTGACCTCTGTACCCCCTTTTAGTATACTCCTTCACCTGAAGTCAAATATGATTTACAATATAGTAATTACGTTGTTCTTACCCAAGCGACGAAAGTGTGATGAATCAACCGTTTCTATTTTTTATAACAATTGATCAAACTGCCACTTCTTGTATTTTAACCCGCAACCTCCTGTCTAAGTAGTTAAATGAGTGAAGGTATTACTGTGTTTACCCAATTGGCCACTGAGGCGGTTGACTCGATTTCGATAGATTTACATTCAAATTGGAAAATTCTTAAATAATTGGGCCTTAATTATCGCAGTCGATTGCGACAGATATTATATTCAACTTTTCTGCAAAAACAATCAAGTTAAACAGTATTCAAATATTTGACAAAAACAAAATTAAAGCCTAATTATTAAAGAATTTTTCAAAATTTCGTTTACTTATTTGCTCGAACAGTATTATTCACTTGTAAGTAAAACCAAATATGATTTCAATAGCTACTAGAATATGATTTTCACTATTAATTTATATTATACATATTATAGTTTATTATATATATACCTATATACTATAAAATAAAATAAACATAACAACGTTATAGTACCTAAGGGAAAATTCGCACTTAAAGCAAAATTAATCGACTTTTGTTTATTTACATAAATATGAAGCTTTTCTATATAGATGTATGTTGTTATATAATAATACATAAATAAAATACCCATAGCATTATAAATATAACATCAAAATGGATATATTTAGAACATATAACACAGGAATAGAGAAAATCATAATACATATAGTAGTGTGCTAAAAGCTTACTTACTAAACACTATACTCGATTATACCTAGAAAGTTATGTTATAGAAGAAATATATGTTTTCTAAGTACCAGGAAATTATATATTGATTACTAATTGATTTTATTATACGGACAACAAGAATACTTATACAAGGCGAAAATAATACTTATAGAATGGTATTGGCCTTCCCCTTGAATGGCAAGTTTTTACATGACAACATACAAACATCTCAAATACGTATTCGTAACGTGCATAATACGTGGAAGGGACTTCTTAAACGATTTGTAAAGATCATTCAAAAATTTCCAAACTAATTATTGAGATTTATTTTGGGATATATATAATTTTATAAGTAATTTTATCTAATTGAGAATCATTTTCTGAAGTAATTTCAACTAACTGAGATTTATTTTAGAACTCCTAATCACAAATCTTTGTGAATCATTTTCTGAAGTAATTTTAATCCTCGACAATCGAGATTATTAGAACGCCTTTAAAGATATTAGATTCTTGGCATTTAAAACTAAATAGAAAATTTAAAACACGATAAAAAAATTTTCTAATGAAGGAAACAAACCTCTATACTTTTTTTATAATTTTTTATAAAAATGAAACATTTTTTTGCTTTTTTAATTTTAAATTAAAGGATATAGTTATATTGGTAACCTTATTATACCGAGAAAAACTTAAAATATAAATTTAACAAAATAGTTTACTTACTATTCAATTTAGAATGGAGTCAAAACAGAGTACTTACCTAAAAGAGAAATAAAAAATTATTAATAGAATATAAAAAAAAAATATAGTTATTAGAAAATAGAATGAAAAATTTCAACTCTTTAAAAAATTATTCTGTGAATCAATTATAATAATTTTAATATATATAATTTTTTTTTGATTGTTTATCTAATTTTTAATGTATAGCAAAGTAATCTTTCTACAAGGAACAAGAACTTTCATGATGGCTTGCTTTGTAATCAAGTTATAAATAAAAAAGCAAAAGTATCGACAACTTAAAACGAAACTACCTATGTATTGTAAAACTAAATCCCTTTCTTGAACAATTTATAGTACATGACAAAGAGCCTATGTTGATAGCTTAACAGCTTACTTTAATATCTGTTTTCAAATACATTTCCCTATACATAAATAAACTGCAGTTCTATAAATAAGTAATAGCTAATTCATTAACAATTTTAGAACTTTCTTCTTATAAAGACAAGAGATATATTTTAGTTTAATACCGTAATGAAATTGGTATCTTATGAAAGTGTTTTGGTCATTCCATTAAATAGAA
Source organism: Chrysopa pallens (assembly GCA_020423425.1). Classification (NCBI taxonomy): domain Eukaryota; kingdom Metazoa; phylum Arthropoda; class Insecta; order Neuroptera; family Chrysopidae; genus Chrysopa; species Chrysopa pallens. The sequence continues at coordinate 57,284,087 of CM035594.1, read as the reverse complement.
AACTTTCTTTAACAGATGGATTACCGGATATTATAGTTATTAGTCGAATATTAATATTCTTATTATATAAATATAAGTTTCACACCAGCACAAATCTTGTAAAAAGGAGTCGTGCATCGCTTGCTTATATATCTTCATACTTTGTTAATTAATATAATTATATAATATAGTAAATAAGCCATAAAAATTGAAAAAATGTGGAAAAATGATGAAACAGCTCCGATTTCAAAAATTCTTGTTGCAACTATTTTCAGTTGCTTTTTGACCTCTGATTCGTGAAAAGCAGCCCCGAAAGATCCCGAAAGTGCAATTTCTGAGGGGAAATTATGAATTGAAAATATTTTTGTATCTATCCTTCTAGGATTTTTTTGTGGTCTTGCAACCTGTCTCAGTGGCATTTTTACCCTAAATTCGTGATCTGCAACACTGAAAACTCCTGGGAGAAGATTACCGAGGTGAAATTAGCGGTGATGAAAGATACTGAAGATTTAAGGAACAGATACAAACAAGAATTTTTAAAATCGGTGCTGATTCACCACTTTTCCAAATTTTCCGGCTTATTCATTATGAGTAATTAATATGATTTTTGAATGAGCTATAGGATTTTTGATTGAGCTATAGAATTATGATCCCTGAAAACTTTACCAGAGAAAAATTATCCATCTGGTACCCCTTTTTAAATGCATTGCAGAGCTACCTTTATTCAGGATAACACATTTGGAAAATTTATTTTCCATAATATTTAAAATACTATATTATACAATTTTAAATTTAAAAAATCATCGATGAATATAGAAACTCTCTTGCTAAAATACAAGTTATCAAAAGTTGGTTCAAATACCGATAGATATACAAATATACATATTACACAAACATTTATTTTAGAATTCGGTGAAATTTTGTAATACTATATACAAACTTGAAATCGGAGTACCTAAAGTATGTTAACATAAAATACGTAAATACCTTGGTGCGATGGTTTATTACAAATAACATGAGTCACTTAGAAGCCGATTATTATATTCATACGAAATAGTATAAAATTAATCTTAATTTTACACAGGCAGAACAATGAGCAAAAATAAATTTTATGATATAATGAAAGTACTAAAACTAAGTGCTTTTTAGTTGATTTTATGGTGTGCATTCTTTAAATCAATTTAATGAAAATTCCAAAAAAAAAAAAACAATACACGGATTCACTAATATGAATTACTGATATAAAAAAGTGTCAAACTAGCAGTGATATCTTGAAATAACAGAAAAAATTATTCAAAATTGAATTTAAATATGCTCAAAATTAGGTGCTTTTTAGGTACTTTAATGGAATGCCTTTAATACATCTATTTAATCAAAATTACCAAGAAAATCCTCGCAACATGCTAGCTAGAATTCGTTTTTGGTAATTTTGATGAAATTGATTTATTCAAGGGACACATAAAAGTACCTAAAAAGCACCTTATTGAGGTACTTACATTAAATCATAAAAGTTATTTTTTCACATAGCTCTGCCAAGATGACATTACGGCTGCAATCCATCATAATGACTCGATTTTCTTAATTAAAAATTTTAGCAGATAATTTAATTTTGCAGCACATAAAAAAGCACCTAATTTTGAGCATATTTAAATTCAATTTTGAATACTTTGCTCTGCCAGCTTAACCAGTAGGTACATTTTTCTTATTCAAGTTTGGTATATCCCATTTTTTTTTTTAATTTATTACTTTTAAGTAAACTGTTATTTGTAAATTCCGATTTGTTTGATTTTTATTATTTCCATTATCGAGATAATTATAGGTACCTCTAAATATTTGTTCATCAATTTTTAGATTTTAAACTTTTCTTTTCTGATTCTGACATAATCAATGAAACAAGTTTTTTCACTAGGAACGGTAGATCAAGTTTTTTTCATAAAATCTAGAATGACCCATGTTATTTAGCATCAAACTAATATATTAACTTTATAAGATAACATAATACATGAACTAAATAAGTTTAGTTGTTTGTAAATTGAACATGAACACCAACATACTACTCGTAACATTGATCCTTTCATAGATATATATATAAAGTTCAAACCACAAATAATTTTACAATCACTCACTATATGTTAGCTTGTGCTTGGATGGCTGGCTGGCTATGTATATGTGATACAACAAGTTCATCATGTGAAATAAATATCTACTATAACCCAAACAGAATAAATGATGTTGGTTATATTCTTCACCAAGGAAATTAGGCCAAAACAACAACAACAATATTATATTTATAATACATGGCGCAATTAGTTTGATGAGAAATGTTTGGTATTTACTTTTATGTGTGGCTAAAATATTTTCACCTCTACTTACAGTGTGTATCAAAACAACATTATCATCTTATTTAAGGCATTATCCATATTTACTTATTTGTCCCTATTTTTTATCTGAAACCATTCAAAGCAAAATGTCATTTTTCTTGAGTTTGTTATAATTATGGTACTTTCTTAGGCTATTTCTTTAACTAAATTCTAATAAGAGAACTCTAGAATTTTTCACATAAATTTCGATAAAAATAAAATAAATACCAAAATGAAATTAATTGTATTATGAATATAAATTTTATTGTCGTCTGATAAACAGGTGGGTTAAGAACGCCTCCAATAAGCCACTCATAGTTTGGACTTTTAACCTACATAATTTTCGTTTTAAAAGAATTTGAGACACTTAATAACAAAAATCTGAATAGAAAATTCGCAGTTTTTCACACATCAGATAAAATAATAGGAACAAATAAGTAAAAACAAAAAGATAGAAAATAAGTTTTGTCGAGTTTTTTCGTCGCTTAAAATTCACAAAATATATTATAAAATCTTTGAAAAAGTAAATATATATATATTATCCAATAACCTACATTAACGACCCTTAAAAATACACATTTTCAACTTCTATAATAAATTTGATCGATAAAAGCGAAACCTAAATGAAGAACAATGAGATTCAAATCTGTTTAGTAAATATTATAAAATAATTTAATAATTATAAATAATGAACATTTATGTTATTTAACAACACATAATAGAAGATAAAAATCATAATAACCATTTTCTTAATTAACGAGAAAGAAATTATTCTCTATTTGGTTTTGGGTTCCGTAGAAAAAGCAGAACAATTTATCGCCAAATATAGAAATATCGTAGAACAACTTGTAAGCTTATGTACTACGCAAAGATAATCAAATAAATAATTGAAATTGTATTGATATATTAATATCTAAAAATCAAAAATAAAATATTGCTACATATACAAAGAAATATAAAAAGGGTTAGTCACAAAAGACTACTAAATCTAGTATCAAAAATTTTAAGATTTTTTAATAACATTTTGTTAGTCAAGACAGATGTCCACATTTGTACATGTAATAGTCAAAATAACTACTATGTTATTAAGTCTAATTAAGTAGCATTTATATAGTGTCCCAAAATTGGTGTAGTATCTTAAAGTCATTAAATGATAATACTATTAAAAACTTTTGGATTTACTCAAACACGTCAGATAAGATTTGGATCCCATTTAGAGGACCTTCACTAAATCTTATTAGCTCTCTCTACAGTGCCAATAATAATAGTAAAAATTGATACTTGAGTCACAAACATAGTAGGGTCACAAACTAAGTGTACATTTTACTAATCGTCAAATTGGCAAATTATAGAGAGCAAAGATTTATCTGGAGATCTTGAACAAGGTGTAAGGAATCTCCCATATCTTAATCTGACGCGCTCGATTAAATCTCGATTAAAAAGTCCCCGCTTGGGCTCTCCTACTATTACGTATATCTTCTATCATTATTGTAACACAAACTATTATATTTCATTGTATGGGATTTATAAAAATTGCTGTCAAAGTATTTTAAAAACCAAAAAAAAAAGTTTAAAACTTTTTGAATAAAAATACGAAGTGAACGAAGTATAATCTATCGTATGTATACTTTTAAAAATTATATATTATTTACCGTGGCTATTAGCCTATGTAGTATAATTTTTGTCTTTTTTAGACCAGAATAAATACAAACACTATTTATAAAAAAAAGGGTATAAATATTGGATAAAAATTTTCATCGAATTGCGGCAAACATTGGAATTTTCATTTTATACGGCATTTTTATCAAAACAGAAAAAAAAGAAAAAATTTCAATAAAAATATTTTTTTAATAATGACCAAAGAAAACTTTGTTTTTAATTAACATATTGAGAAATTTTGATAAAAAATATTCAAATTCACTACAGAACCATATGTATTCAGATCCAAAACACTCATAATTGGTTTTTTTCTTTATTATTTAACACCAAACGATTTTCTTCATTTAATAATTATAATTCTTTTTCATATAACAAAAGATAATAATAATATTTTATAATTTTCTTTGATAAAAATTTTTAATTAAAAACAATGAATTTTCTTTCTCTTTATATATTATTACACATACATATAGAGTAGAAAATTTTCCATTTTCCAAATAAGTAAATAATATTCAAATAAACGCCACATACAATAACCATTTAAAAAATAATTTAAAATAATATAATTCCTCTTTAAAAATGATCGCTATCTCAATTTTCCACAATGATATAAACACATTAATTAAATTATCTTTTATATATACATATTTATGTAGAGGATGACCAAAAATTATACGAAAATTTTTGATTGCACAGTGATAAGTTTTTCATTTTCTTTCAAGAAAAAAAAATAGTGCTTAGTGTGGTATTTCTGTAAATTTACCGAAATCTAGCGTAACTCAAACTCGCGTCGTTAGATGGCTAATTTGAGATTTTGATTTAACGGCGTAACGTTTTGCATCAACTGAACAAAACCTTCCATATCAAAGTTTATGTAAACCAATTGAATAACAATTAATATGAAAGCAAGGAGCTTATTTAAGAAATTTTCTCGAAAAATATTGGTACAACGTTGTGAAAAAGCAATTACAAGTATACAATTTGTACAAATACATTTTTTGTTTGGGTTTCTACCGACGCGAAAACAAATTGAATTTTTCATTTAATTAGTAAAATGCTTCACTTAAAGAACTTTTCATAAAAATATTTCACAAAAAATACTCTTTATAGATCATCTTGTATTAAAATATGAGTTAATTAAAATGTTAGAACAATTAATATTCAGTACCATACTTTCGTAAAGATGTCACTAGTTGAATTTATAATGATATAAAATAATGAATATGGACATATTTAACTACATAAATGAATATATATTTAAACAATTACAAAATACCTTATGTTCGACAGTAAATATTAATAAATATGTGAAATTCCTTTGAGTAACTTATATATAGTTCTTTGTTTCATACCTATTATTCCGAGTAGTAACGACTTGACTACACCACCAGTAGAGGAACATTACTATAGGAATATTTTCAAAAATATATTATTTAGAATGACACGTTTTTCAAAACAATGTTTGTATTTTACTGAGTAATATCCGAAAAATTGTGTATGCACTGTCACGTTTTTAACCTAAAAAAGGTTTTTAAATGTACTTTTTGTAATCCATTATAAACATCTGATGATTCACATAAAAAATACCAATATCATCTATGTATTACTGGAATTTTATGAATTTTAAGAAAAAAGTTTATACTTACAATAATAGAGAATAATATCCCTTTGAATTTTGGATTGCACAATCCGTCTCCAAATTAGCAACGAGTAACATCTCGTCAGAGAATCATTACAACAAGCTAATTCATACTGATGATGACTACTTTGTAGTCGAAATATGTATATAAAAAAAAACAAAATAATTTGATCTAGAAAATTGGGGCATAAAATATCAAAATTTATTTGAATGTTGTATGTTTTGAGATATTGCCTAAAATCTTATACGGAGATTAGATTAGTTCGTATTCATTCGTATCGAATTTTCTTTATTCGCCTGATGTTACCAACAAAGGTAGTCATAAATCTGAATGTTTTTAATTATTTTAAATAATTGTTTTTAATTATAAACATCTTAAATGAAAAAAAAAAAAAATTTCATTAAACGGAAGAACGATATATTGAGAAAATTAATTTTGTTTTAAAATTTTATTTGTTTATTTATATTTATATTTACAAAAGTTAAATTTAAAGAAAAACAAACCGTAAATAAGTCTTTAGGATAAAGCAAAAGAAAATATACACACATATAAACCAAGCGTTCATTCATATCGCATACTTTCATACCGTACTAAGAAATTTTCCATTTTCGTTAACTTAAAGATGAGTATCAATTCCATTTTATTACCACAAAACTTCTACGAACGTAATACACATTTATGAAGTGAAACCTCTGTGAAATAAACATTAGTTTTGAACTATTTATCAAAATCTACTATTTTTAATGGACACAACTTCAACAAATGAATTGCAATTTGGAAACTAGTAGTAGTACTGGGAACTGTAGACCTCATTCAGAAGTAAATAAAATATGTACACTAAATTTAATATTCTCTCAAAATATTAAAATTTGTATATATAAAATAAAAATAAAATAGTGCACCAATATAATACATAGTACAATATCCTAGTGGTGAAAGAACATTCGTCCCGTGTTCGAAACCTGTTCATAATTTATTAAAAGTTTAATTATTTTTATTATTAATTAGTAATTATTTTTAATTGCAAATATAAATAATTATTCATTTAAACTACATTAAAAATAAAAAATAAAAATTTCTATGCTAAATTATACACCACTCACAGAGTTATATACCATTTGATACATAAACTAGTATTTCGTAACCATAGAAACGAATAAAAACATTTTGATGGTCGGTGTCCACACATTTCAAATAAGAACTCTGAAGCAGGAAATATTTAATGATATTTAATAGAGACTGCATAGAATAGCAAAAAAATATTTAAGTAATGTCTTAAAGATCGATAATAATTTAAATTTTTAAAAGTTACTGTTTTTTCCGATTTTAGTAAAAGTGATTTCACTTTAATGTGTTTTCACTTCAACCATGTTAATAACAATGACTATTTTAAACATATGAAGGGTTTAGCAACAAAGAAAAGCACATGTGTTCCTCGTTTATCAACAAAATAATACAGGCCGATACGATAAACATTTATCTTACTGTCACTGGAAAAATACATAATTCATTTATGAATGAATATATGTGTAGTTATCTGTTTTTAAACAGGTTAAACTGTATTTTATATAGCAAAAACATATTCCCAAAGTGACCACTCTTATTTATATATCAAAATGTCCATTTTGAAAATTAAATTGTACATCTTTTAACGCCAGTCGTAAATTTTAAAAGTGGAGTAGAATTTCATCGCGCGCGTTTGTTGCTTGCTCTTCGTACATATATCCTTCACATACAATATTATGAAACCGATGTATGTTCAGACAGACAGATAGACATATATACCGACAGCGAGCGTACAGAGGTCGGTCACTTTGTGAGTGTACCGTACCGTACCTACAATGTATACAAGTATTTTTTTTTTTTTGCTTGTATCTAGGGACTCTATTTTATAAAATAAATGTATTGACTTTCAAATGAGAATTTTGTTATTTTCACAATAAATCAATTTTGAAATAACACATAAAGAGAGGTTTTTATTTCAATTTAATATTTTATTTTCAACATACCATAACATGTACAAAGGGTCAATTTTCATTCACTTTCAATACTACCGGAGTACATAAATTAAAAAAAAAAAAAAAACACTATACCACCTTATGAATTTGAAATACACTGCTAATAATGGGTATAAAACTTCCTCGCGATGTACGAATATGGTCACATAAATAGCTATACGTATACGTCTTCAACGAATGAGTTGCAATTTGGATAAGGAATGGAAAAAATTTGGATATGGATATTTTTCCAAAAAAAAAATTAAAGTTGATAAATGCATTGCAGTACTTTTTAATATAAATGATAAAATAGAAGCATTCAATGTTCGATCATCTGCTGCACTACAGTTTTCAAAATGAAATTGAAGAATCGTCGATATTAAAATAATGATGTGAAAAATAAATGATATTTTAAGTTGAAAATATGTCTATGTAGAAATACAATCTGACATCAAATTAAAATGACTGACATAACTCAAGGCGATATTCCCTCAGGACTCCTCCTTTAACATATATATGTATTCAATCATATTATACAGTGTACCCATACAATTTTCCTTTATAATAATAACACATGATGATTTAGAAAAGTGGACATCACGATAAGATTAATAACATTATATTCAAACAAACATTTTCAATTTTCTCTATAGTAAATAAAGATAGCAATAATTTATACGTTGGATATATCAATTTTTTATCATTGTTTAAAAGATAATATTTTGTTTTCATGAAATTTAAAACTTTTTTTTAAAATACATTTTTTGATGGGTGGTTTACGTTTCTTTTCTTTAAATTGGCATCATTGGTTTGAAATAGAGAAATGGATCATGTTTCAAAAACAACAAGGAAAAACTGTCAGAAGAAAATATTAAATTGTTTTATATAAAGAATTTCAATGGCTTTTCTTCTGTTCTTTTATTTCGATTAGATGGTTTAAAAAATTTTTATTATAATAAAAAAAGTTTTGACAAATTTCATTAAATGTAGTGGTTATTCTTCTATTCTATTTACTGGGAACGACCACGAAAAATGACAGATTTGTTATAAATGAGAATTTTTTTTGTATCATCAATTTACTTCAGGGTTGTAAATCAAAACACCCTACCAATCAAATTTAAACCTTAATAATGTTTATTTTTCTTAATTCATGTGAAATAAAAGAAAATTTAAAAACCGTCATCAAGATTTTTAAAATCTGTCAGAAAGTTAATAATAGAGTCAAATTTGAAATCACGGTTAATGAAAAATGGATGTTGACAATATCTGAATTCAAACTTCCTAAAATTTGGGAAAATTCACAAGTGAAGACACGAAATAACAGTTCTTAGTCCTAAATTTCAATACTATACGGGTATAGTTTTCGAGTTTTCGAGTCACACCAAAAGTAACTAAGGAATAAGTAATGCTCAAAAAGGATTGAAAATCAATGAGTCTTTTTGCGATTATTTCTTTACGAATACTTTCTACAAGAAACTATATATTAATTCACCAAAATACTAATAAAGAAGAAAAAAAATCTTTATTAAATTTCTTTTGTAAAAAGAAGCACCCAGATCCATTCGAGCCATGAAGATTGCAAAAACATTCACTTCACAATTAGCAAAAAGGCGGAATTTACTGGGTTTTTCTTGATTATTTTGTAGAGGGATTTAACAAAATTAAATTTAAATAATTAATTAATTACAAAGTATAAAATTTTTATGATGCTAAATACCAATAAAGCCAAACTTTTTGATAATTAAAAACTTGTTGAAACTAATAACTTAATTAATTAGTTTTTTTTTTTTTTAAATTAATAAATAAAGTGTTTAATGAAGATTGCAAAACTTTTCTAATGTCCCTATAAATTATACCTGGAACATTTGTAACTTAATATTCATAATAATAAACTTACACCTCCCATTCAACAAATGTTTAACAAACATTTATTAATTAATATTAATTATCTTGAACAAACAATTTAATTAATGTACGTTATTACGTATAAATTTATTGCACAGGCTGATTTAAAAAAAGTTTAAACGATCAATGATTTCAAGTTCTCAATTGTTCGACGTAGAACATGCAAATTTTTTAATGTTCATAAATTGAGAAAATACTGAATTTAGAAAAAGCAGAATTTCTGAAAAGAAATTTCATGTCTATTAACTGCCTGACAAAAATTTAAAAATCATGTGTTTCGGTTTATAGAAAATAAACAAATCATAACCTAACACTTCAAAAAAATTTGTTCTAATTCAGATGTTTATACTGAACTGACAAAGACAACTAATAACTTTTTTCCAAAATTATGTCACACCATGGCAGCTTAGTGTTTTAAGTGACATAGTATAAACATAAAAATATCGAATTTTAATATTAAGATAATAAACTAATCATATAATTTTATGACTCAAGTTTAGAATATTTAAGAATATTTCTATATAAATTTTAATTTTTGTCAAATTTCATGTGTCCTTCTATTGTACTTTAAATTTTATAATTTTTTTTTTATCGTATGGTAGTCAATCTATATACTTGCAATCCCTAACCAATTAGTTAGTGTGTATCTTGTCGTTCAAATAATATGGTACATATAATAATATCATATCCGTATATACAATTTCATAAAATAAATATAATGTTTATTTTGAATCTTTGATATTATTACAATTGTAAACAATTATCAATTTCATATCACATATTTGATATCATATTGAGAGTTTATTATACATGTAAATGTATTTAAATGTTATGAGGGAATTTATATAGTGGATGTAAAAGAGATTTTATACATTGATTATACACATATGGATATCGTTTACATATGGGATACCTCTAATTCTACGCTATCCATACCACAGCAGTATTCCATTTTCCACCATTTGGTTTACCGAAAGGTTATCTCTTTGTATGTATTGTGTGATATAGTCGAGTCAATTAAGAGTATATAATCATATATAAACCTTGCATAAATTAAAAACGCAAATATCAACATGAAATCTACGATCGTGAGTTTAATCAAAATTTTGTATATTATATAAATAAAAATATTTTTATGCTAATAATCAAAAATTTAAAACATCTAATATTATTGAATTGGTTTCAGATATCGATTAGAATTCAGAGATGTTGGGAAAGAAAAATTTTTCATGATGCTGATGAACGAAAATGGAAGATACACAAATTTTCTCTACAATTGTACAAATTATGGACGTTCAAAATTCATAATTAAACAAAGAAAGAGATTTGAATAAATGACGTCATACATGTTTATCTCCATAGTGATTGTACATAAAAATCATTCTACGGTTAGAGGTCCTATCAATATCCACGGCACGTATATACACTTTCTTTCAAAATTTAAGAAAATTAATGTTAGTTAAAGTTAAATATTAAGAAAATTAATTCATAATTGAGTTGATTGTGAATAAAAATATAAATTACATTAATATTCAAAAATTTTGTTGTGGAATTTTTCTATAGAAAATGAACCGCTTATCATAGAATCTCCCATAAAACTTTTTTTTCATGAAAGAGATGGATCTTTAAGAGCTTATAACTTATTCGATTTTGAGTAAATTTTAATTTAATTTCCGATTTTTGTTTGGTATTGAGTCTATTTTCACATTCTGATCGGTAAAATAGCAACTTTTTTTGAAATCAAGAAACTTTTTTTGAAAATAATGAAAAATAAAGAAATATGTTTCAGAAAAATTTCTTTGCTTAATTTATTTGTATATCCAATGTTAAAATCCACTGTTAATTTGCTATGAAAGCTAACTGCTTTTGATAGATCAAAAAGATATTTGGTTTAGAATGCTTTATCCAATCAAAGTGAACTAGAATTGAATAACATATTATATTCATATATCTTTTTAATATTAAATTTATCACATATTATATTCGGGACATCTCGAATCACCCAATACGAACGAACAATATTAACTTGATGCATGATACAATCTATACATGGTACATCATATATTTAAACAAAACACATTCATAATTATAATCTACATAATATATTAAATTGTATAATAAGTAAAATTCAGTTTATACAAAATTTCTATGTTGTTTATTTTGAAATGTTTACTGAATTTTGATAGAATTATATATTACAAATTAGTTGATTGTTGACCAAAGGGCATTTTATCTGTCACGATATTTATATGATCAATCATATAATAATAATAATAATACTGTTTGATGTTCATATTCATATATATATAATGGATATATGGGACACAGTCAGTTATTCATTGAGTCTATTACATCAAATGTATGTTTACCGATATCATTTAATAAATTTATATACAAGTAATTGAAAACCAGTTGATAAATCTATAGAATCCTATTTTATACTCGACATACATAATATATCAGAGTATATTAATTTTAGTCTAAACCTTGTAACGTTACGTAATATTGACCGTATAAACAACATTTTTGTATCGGTGTTCATAGAAACACATAATTAGTCCATTTCAGACTGTGCATCCGTCAGTCATCTCGATAACTCAAAAACAAAAAAACAAAAAAAGATAACGAGCTGAAATTGATGACGTATTCTAAACATAAAAAGTGAGTTTAAGTTTGTGAATCAACAAAATCGGATGGTTGGGTCCAGTGGATCCTTGAAGCAACTTTTAAACTATAAAAGATATAAGAAAAGTTTCTAAACATTTTACCAAAGCTTCACATTTCCTCATTTTCGGATAAGTTGTTCGGAAGAAATATATCAACTTAGCTCTATACTCAAATATTGCAACTGGAAGATCATAAAAAACTTATATTATAAAAAATAGTAAGAAATTGATCAGAACGAATGCTGTCGGATGTTGGAAATTTCACAGACACGAAAAGTAGTCAATGGATTGATTTGAAATTTTAACAGGTAGTTGAGCCATGACTAGATGGCTCGCATTTTAAAAAAAAAACTTCTAAACGGCAAGAAAAATAGAAAGTGTAAGCACTGAAATATTAATTATTTTAATGCAAACAACTTTTGAATCCAAACAATAGTTTGGATAAAATTTGAATCTCATTCTTATCAATTTATTTGACATTTGATAACTTAAACACATGATCTTTTCAATTACTCAAGAAACATTTTTTTCAAAAGACAAAATTACTTGCGAACATTGCGAGCTTTTAGGTCCAAAGGCTCCACGTGTAACATGTAAATACAGAATTCAAATAAATAATTAATAATAACGATGTGGGTGATCTATGTTATAGACTTATATAACTTATAAAAAACAGTGGTAAAAGCCTATTTTTTTTATTACATTTTTATAATTCTTAAAGTATTTAAATATATGAGATCAAGAATAGAGAACGACACTAGTCTGTCACATCGGATTGTGAATAATTAAGGTAAACATAATATCTATCATAGAACGCCCGCTCCGCTCTATTTATATATGTAAATGTTTGATTTGTTATTAAAAACAGCATATTTAATAGGTATTTATTTTTTGTATACATATTTTTTTTTTTTTGAAATTTAAATCTTTAATATATTTTCATGTTATCAGATTAGTTGAATTAAATAATAGATTTAATGTGATAGATGTTTTGCTTTGAGTATTTCATTATGAATATATTATATATTTATTAATGGTTAATATGATATCTCTAATGGTTTGTAAAATTTGTAAAAAATTGTTTCCTGTATACTACAAGATATATATTCATATGTTTAATTTAAACGATGAAATACAGAATCATTCACGAAAAATGGTTTTTAGGAGTAAATATTGATAACAAAAATGTAAATCGTATATGAAATGAATTTTCTTTCTTTTGACGTATTATGGATCTAAAAATTTTAAGTTCATGAATGAGATAAATCAGTCATTTGGGGGGTCCCACTTTAAGATTAAGATGTGAACTTCAATTAACATTACAAACGTGAGACTTTAAAATTGTTTTTTTTTTGGCAACATTTTATGTACAAATACACTGTACAATCTTTTTTAATTAAAAATTTCTTAGAAATATGCATAAAACATAAACCTTTGATAAACCTATTTTCATGAACATTTTTTCTAGAATGTGAATGTTTTATTATAAATTTTAGATAGTCGGAGCGCATTAATCGATTAAGAAGTCCCTACCACATACTATGCACGATACGGTTATATTCTGTCGAGTATAATAAGAGCGTAATGAATCACATACAATCATCAATTTGGCATACCCTGTCTATCACACACTGTACTGAACAAACAAACAAAAAAACCTTTAATCATCCAACTTTAGTATTTATTTGAAAAATAAAATAACAAACAGTGATTTTTTATTTACAAATACTATTAGCAGTTTAAATCTAAAATTATAGTAATATAATACGTTTTATTATGACATGTAAAAAAGAAAATACACTCAATAAACTGTACATATATCTACCTAATCATATTTAGCCTAAAGTCAAATTTTTCTTTCTTTTATTGTATTCCATTTTTTTTTTGGGAAATAATTGACTAACCTAGTGGATTCATCCATACTCAGCACGTTTACATCTAATAATAGGCAAATAAATATGTATCCAGTTTTATATATGGTGAAATAAATATAGAAAAATACGGTGAAAAATATTTATAACAAATTTGTTCTTTTCGAGTGTTGAATTGGATGGGTCGTGGATTACTGTAGAAATATGCAATATTAATTGAATACAAGAATTAAACAAATAAAACAGATTCACAAAAAAATGAGATTTGAAACTTTAAGGAATTAATTTCAATAGATTTATGGAACTTCTGGGACGATACAATAAAAGAAAAATTTGCTTTCCATCAAAATGTGAAACTACTCTCAATACCAAATAAAATTCGAAAAGGAATTAAAAATTAATTCAAATAAAAAAGGTTATAAGCTCTTGTAGATTGGTTTCCACCTATCTCTTTAAAAATGTTTTATGGATATTTCTACGATAAGCAGTCTTTTTCTATGGAAAAATCGCACAAAAATTTTTTGAATATGAATATAATTATATAAAATTTTTATTTACAATCAACACATTTGTGCATACTAACATTATTTATCTTAAATTTTGAAGGAAAGTTTGTATAAGTGCCATGGACATCGATAGGACCTCTTATCGTAGAATGACCCTTATATATAATCACTATGGAGATGAACATGTATGACGTCATTTATGCAAATATCCTTCTATGTTTAATTAAAAATTTTCAACGTCCATGTTGTTTTGACTATTTTTTAATATTTAAAAAAAAAAAATTCAAAATTATATTCATGGAGTACAGACGCTGAAGTTTTAATATTGTGTTCTAGACTTAAAAATTGTTTATTTTGATATAATCTTTCCTATGAAAATTTTTTGAATAACGAAAAAGTAACAAGCTCCAATGTTTGTTTATCTAAACTCTAATAATTCTATAAGTCTTCATAGTGATATTATATAAAACTCCGTTTTACAGAACGAACTTCATATGGGCGTATTATTTTTAGATAACAAGAACATACTTAGATAACATTGAACGATTGAATGATTTAAACAAGATAAATTTCAAAAAAAAAAATATTTGCAAAGCATCAAAAACTTGTGCTTGTATACTTGTGCTTACATACATATGTAATGTATTAAAAGGGCATTATTGTACACGAACAAACTAAACGAGTGTACCTAGAGTTTTAAATAGATGATGATGACATTGAATAAGTATAAACTTTCAATACAAAATACAAAATGTCCTTAAGGCGTTCGGTGTGTTGCTTGCCATTATAGAATAAAATACATTATCCGTATAGATGTATAAAATACATATGATGTATATATATATAATATTCTTTTTGAATAAACACTATTACATATGTTACATATCCTGGAGATATCAATTCAAACTCATCGTGGTGACTAAACTGGATGAATGTGCAATATTAAAAATATATAACAATAATATATTATTTAAGAATATAACAATTTCGGCATTAACAGAACTTGGCACAGAAAAATGAGACCTCTATAATACAGACAATCTCTAATTTAATATATATTGTAAATTTTAATTTTCGCGCACAAATATGTACAATCTGTACATGAAAACAGAGGGCGTCTTGAAGATTTTTTCCTGAAATTTCTCAAGTAAAAAGTACAATTTTCTTTTATTCAGCATTATGCTGACGTTCAATGTATATTATTAAGAAAAGGATAACAGGAATATGGACAGTAAATATTTTTTATTTACTTTTATCATTCCCGTTATCCTTTTTTTCTATATTCAATTTTATATTTTGACAGGTTTTTTCAAGAAAAACGTCCTCCGTATATCAAGATTGTGCATAACAAATTTCACCAAAAAATTGAGAATTTATTTCTTAAGTTACTTATTTGCCCGAGAAAATAAAAAAATGCTAGATATATTACAACAGAGGATGGGTTTATTACGACTCACTTTTTGAGTCGCCTTAAGTTGGTTCAAAGAACACGATATAATAAAAGAAAATTATGATGTTTTCAAAGATTGAAAAGTTTTTTAAAAGGCCCAAATTCGTGCTAAAACAAACGTGCCCAACTGTTCATTTGAGAGTAATTCTAAACTGGTGATTCTATGAACACTTATACCAAATTTTTGTTTTTTGCTTCAATTTTTATATACTCGTGATATATTATATATCGAGTATAGTATTTAAGAAAGTGATGAAAGTTTGATACTGAAATTTTTGGTTAAAGCAGGCACACAACACAGTATTTAAACTAGGTGCGTGTAAATTTTCGGGTCTCAGATAGTATGATATAAGTGATAACATATATACACAATATATATTATTCTAAACTAAAAACTTACTGCATATATGTATATTTAGTTATACACACAATTATATTAATTACATATAAAGTTGAAAACAGCATCACTTAAATACTACAAAATTGTTAACAAAACGATAATAATGGTTCGTTCATTCGTATAGAAACAGAGTCTTTGTTAACACTCATTAAAATTTCTAATAATATTGTATTACTATATTGCTCGTACCTCTATGTTACAGGGTGTCAGGAAAGTATACCCATCACATTAAATATCACAATGATCTGAATTCGTCCATGCGTACTTAAAATTCTACTATACACTAATTTTATGGTGTACTTTATCAGTACATCATATTTGATTTTTTATTTAAGTATTTCTGACGACATGAGACTTTAGGAAAGTAGACAAAATTCTGCAAAGAGGAAATTTCGTACGACATAAAATTGCAAAAAAAAAACTAGTATATGTAAACAAATTGACTATCCTTCTCCTTCTATTATTTTATTGTAATTAATTATTTGCATGCATTTAAAAATTAGTTTTTAATGATGTCAAAGAAGTATAACTTCTGACGCGCGTACATAAATACACGTACCCATTTTTTTTTACATTTTTAGCAGAGTCGGTATTTATATTCTCAATGTACATTTACTGTAACAAATATAACAGAAAGTTATTCATCTGTTATATATTTGTATATATGTAAAGCCCCATGGATGTGAATATTTTTTGTTTTTGTTATATTAAAAGTTATGCCTTAGTTTGAAAATATAAATAGAAAAATATAGTATTTAGATTAATATAAATGTAATTAAAAATTTATATTTACACAAATATTATTTCTTGTTTGTTTTAGTTTTGCTTCAACATTTTTATGTTTTCTGTTTATACAAACATGAAATACATTACTTAAATTCCGACATACTATTTCATCAATCAAATGTTATCAAATGTCTTTGGTACGTCGTATTGACAAAATTTTGCACTATTTTTTAACGAATTGAAATAAATTATTATTTATATTTATATATTTTTTAAAATATTACTAAAGTGATTTGTTCACATTAATATTACAATTTTCATCACAATAACTACAATTAAATGTGCATTATTGCTGCCCGATGTATATGACAATTATAATCACTATAATTAAAAACTGATTGACAACATTTTTGATCCTTAAAGTGATATTCCTAAAAATATCATATTGACGACAATTCTTTTAATGAAACATCTAAGCTTTTAACAAATTAAGTATCCACAGGTGCAAGTGAAAATTCTTTTAATATTTTACAATGGATTATTTTAATGAATTCAAAAAATCTAATGGATATAAAAATCTTTTGTAAAACACTAAAAAAAAATACAAATAAGAACAACCATTTTAAGATGTCTAGTCTACACTATTTTTATAGAATTTTCTATAATACTCTCTCGAATACCTACGAATAAAAGAAAATTGAAAGTGAGAATGAAAGATATTCTAAAATATTAAAGACAAAACTTTTCGTATAAACATTTCACGACAAAGTATAAAAAAAATTTATTTTATTTTGTACATAGAACACTTTTTAGCTTATATTTCTTTTAAGGTAGATAAGAAACTGCATTGAATATCACATTTAAAGTCCAGTCAATAGCTTTCTGATTATGTAAATTAAAAATTTGAAATAATTTGCCATGAACAATATCTTCTCCCATTTGACTACTTAGACAGGAGGTTGCTGGTTCGAATCCAAGCAGCGACAGTTTGATCAATTATAATAAAAAAAAAAACGAGGATGATCACACTATCGTCTCTTACATAAAAAAGAAGTAATCGGCTCCACCTATTACATAATAACAATATACTTGTTCTAGAACTCATCTTTGTCTTCAGGTGACGGGGTGTACAAAAAGAGGGTACAGAGGACTAAAAGGTCTAGGTACAAAGGACGCGATGGCGGTTCCTCTCTTAATTAACTCTAACATGACATAAAGATGGACAAATTTTAACCTGCATTGGAAGATTAATTACGCTATTTTGTTTCAGACACTTTATTTAAGGATGGTTGCAGGCTTCGTGTCATTTTTTTTTTTCATATTTTTTTAGCCAATTAATGTATATAAATTCTCCAAAAATAAGTAAAACATAGTTAAATTTTCGTTTCAATATGAATACACGACCTAAAATGGTAACTCAATCTTTAATAAGTTTCTTTATATAATATATTACCATGCCTTCAAAAGCTAGCAAATTATGCAAGTGTTTGAAATAGAAATTGAAAAATTTTGTGTTACCAAAATTTCTACATCAATCCCAAATCGATTAAAAAAACATCGAATACACTTCTTTGAGTAAAAATACCATAGTATTGTTTACTTCGATTTTTCGGGATGAAAGTAATAAATTTCTAGCAGAATGATTAAAATATGAATGGTGGTAAGAGTGCATCGAACTTTCGAAGTAAAGTATCGTTGAAACTCATTAGCATTAATGAAAAATATGGTAGAAATTTTGTAAGTGTAGATAAGAAACTATATATTCATTATAATACTTCAAAAATAATTGTTGCTGTATTTTCTCAACTCGAAAGTACAACAACTGGGTGACGTCTATCTTCTCTGTGAAAATGAATATTTTCTAAATTGTATATGTATATATACTTGAAATATTTTCAACTTTATGCTTATTTATTCATTTTTTTCTCTCTGGTCTTACTGTTCTGCATAGATTTTCGTAGTTTTTCTGTGTGAAAATGTAGACAAAGTACAAATAATGTATTATTATTTAATGAAAGTAAAAAGAAAATAAAAACGCAAATTGTAATGAATATTCATTATACATAATAATTCTATGTTGGATTTTGTATTTTATTATAATCTTGGTTGTAAATTTTTTTGTCTGCGACAAAAAAAATAGTAATGAATCAGTCATTTTCATTTAAAATTGTCGTGGTTGGTTGGTTCGTTCGTTCCAAGTGTTTGAAAGCAGATTTATCCTTTTTAGATAATAAATTTGTAGTTCTTTGTACAATTTATTTTATTTGTTTAAATTATTTTATTTTTCGTATCTCTTGTTCATGTTCTTTATTTTTCTGTTCAATAATTAGAAGAAATTGTACGATGTTATATTTTTATATAGCTAAACAAAATTCTACAATCTAGTTTTCTGTATCTATCTATGTTTGACTCAAGAATTTACGAAATCAAGAAGGTACTCATAATGTAACCTGGATTAGTTTGTAAAATATAATGACGTTACGAATCATTTTATACTGTATGAAAGGAATAAATCGTCTCAAGGATTAAAACAAATTCTGAAAGGAAATTTTTCATAACTTTTTTTAATTTAAATCTGTTTTAAACGACTTTTTTTCTAATACTTTTGAAATTTCTATAACTTTTAACCATATGATAAAATAGAATTATTGGTCTTTAAGTGTCTAGGTGTGAAATAATATTCCATTCACAGACTTATATATCATTTGATTAATACAGTAGTATTTGGTAATCATTATGAGTCCTTAAATGTATATTAAAAAAATCAAATAGAAAACAAATAAACAATGGTAAAATTAAAAAAAAAATATATAAATGATTGAAAGATAAAAATTTTAAAAGTGTAGTTTTGTTGAAGTCAATTTATTTTATAGTAGAAATATACAAAATTAAACTTTTTGATATCTAAAATTCAAGTATTTTTCTTTTATTTAACATTTAAGATTGAATTTTTAAAGTTTTGGAATGAAAAATTATTGAAACTTACAAAATTTCATTTTGAATACTAGAATTCTATATTTATACAAATATCAATTTCATTAGTGTATTTAGTTTTATTTATTTTCGATTGATTGTAGTAAAACTTTTAACCAAAACCATAAATAAAATTATTGAATGCATATCTATCTATATACGACACCCCCCCCCTATCAATAAACTGTATCAATAATTGGAAGTTATAATAAGCAATTAATATTAACGCGTACTATAATTTTAACATATTAATAGTGAAGTGAATATAGATAATATTTAGTTAGGGAGATGCCTAAATATGAATATGAAACCCTAGTTTAGATTTTCATCATCACTACCATCTATCTATCTATCTATCTGTAATATTATAATAATAAAATAGATATCAAACATAAAGGCAATATATAATTGATTCAGACATAAATAATTGAATTTCAAACACTCAAATAAACAACTACAATGTCAATATATACATTAATTACAGGGATGTTATTCAAATGATTGGGAGATATAAAATCGAGAAACTATAGTTAAAATAAAACAAA
Organism: Chrysopa pallens; assembly: GCA_020423425.1. NCBI lineage: Eukaryota > Metazoa > Arthropoda > Insecta > Neuroptera > Chrysopidae > Chrysopa > Chrysopa pallens. The sequence continues at coordinate 57,263,410 of CM035594.1, read as the reverse complement.
ATAAAATAACAACTAATAGTGCTAATTATTCAAATATCCAACATATAGTTTTATATCCAACTACGTTACACATACCATTGAATGTTCAAACTTTAAAATAATCAAAAATACTGGGCCTATACATTAATAATAAGTGGACTACACTCGTATCAGAAACATGTTTGAAAATAAACTAGTCCTCTTTTCGAATAAAGCAATTAAAAGGATACTAGGATATCAAAAATCTAATAGACCAGGGTCGATTATGTTTGAAACCAAAAAATATTTTAGTAGAATGAAACCCATTGGAAACGAAAAAGAATATAACAAAAATGAAAGGAAAAATACATTACGGGCGATCTGAAGTGAGGGTTTATCTCGATTTCCGGAAAAACTGAAAGTTCTATAGAAAAAGTTGAACAGGAAAGTTGTAGGTAATAAAAATATCTATAACTTTTGTATATAACATTATTAGTCATAAAGGCACATGATTAATATCTTCAAATTAAAATTCCATATTTTTATCTTTATATCACGTGACCTAAAACACTGAACCCGCCATGGTGTGACGTCATTTTGGTAAAATTAATTTTTTTAATATGGTAAATTTCTCTATTTAAGAAAAAATGAAGCTATTTTATTTATAATTATTATTCATTAGGTGAATTCGTTTGGTTTTGTGCTACGACGATAATATTTTTAGTAACATAGACATGTAATTGTTTTTCTCTTGACTATAAAACAATAACATTTAGTCTCTCTTCACAGAATCATATCTCTCAGAATACAGTTGTGAAAAACAAACATAAATTTACTTATTGTTTGGAAAACATAAAAATATGTTAGTAAAACACGTATTAAAAATAAAAGACAAAACTCTGGTGTGAACGATACAAAGCCTCTGTATACATAGCTGGAAATAAATTTGTAGAAAAGGTGAAGTTTTCAGCCAAAATGCTAAGCACATATAATTGCAACACATATTATTATTGTATGTGTGTTTGTAACTGTATCGACTGCCATAATTAGAGTATTTTATGAATGCGTATCATTAAAAATAGTTCAAACATGGATACTGAACCATATGAGGAGTATCTAAATATTTAAGTCTGTTATTTGTTATATTCACGTATTTCAATTTCATTTGAATTCTTTATAACAAATAATATTGAATTAAAATAAAAAATTTTCACAAAATACAAACGATTTAAAGGATACATTATACCGTGTTATTAACCTATTACATTTTAAAATATTTATTGAAATTTTTTTTATTTTTTGAACAGTATCAATGTGTCAATTGTTCTTTTAAAAAACAGAATATATAACCTTTATCATAATATAGTATTATTTATAATATAAAATTTAAAAATAATATAAAAATTGTTCATTCAATAACTCAATTATCTCAATATTATTACATACATATAGAGGTAAAAAACGAATTATAGCCATATATCTATAATGATAAAGATAATATCATATTCTATATTAATGTTAGTAGTAGAGTTACCAGTTCAGTTATATTACATATAATGCCATTTTTACATAGGTAGGTAGATACCAACAACGTATTACGGTATACGTAACGTATACAGAAAACGGTTCAGAACAGAAACAAAACAAAACCATGCAAACATTGGTGAATCTTATGTCTGTCTAGACAATTTGTCTGGAATTTGTGTAGTCATCATCGAACGACTGACTCTCTTATTCTTCATTTCAATGATGAAAATAAAATAAATGTATTGAAATTTCAAGGTAAAACTTGAACAATATCATACCATCAAAAATACTACCCCATTCAAATACTGCAAGTATTTTAACAATTGAAAGTATTTGGTAGATTTGACATCAACATGTCAAATGAAGTTTTGTTGCAAGATACTACAGTCAATTGTAGTCTAAAGCTTGTCGAAGTAGTTTTCATATTCTGGTCCTATCCACAGCTGGAGTTTTCAGGTTCACTTACAGATAGTCTTGACATAAAAAGACGAAAAGCTTACTACTTTCTGAGTATCGAAAGAGGCAGTAAATTTAACAGATCAATGATTAGAAAACTGTTTCAGTGAAAATCAACGAAAATCTTATATTAAAATCAAATCACAATTACAAAGTGAACTTATGGTTAAATTTTTAAACCTAATTTAAATATCAGTATCATAGTCAGACAGTTTGGTATATAATATTAATTATTGATTTTGAAGAAATTTTAAACTTCCCTACGAAATGCACGGATAACAGCTAGTTTTAAATAAGACTATCATGAGACCTTACCATACATGGTTTCGAAATAAAAAGAAATGATAATGATCAAATTACATGAACAACAGCAGGTCAACTTCGAAAAAACATTTGCAGAAAAAAACTGATTTCTAATTTACTATATTCTAGGTTTGCATTGAATTTTTTTTTTTTTTAATTTTCGATCACTTATAACTCCAAATGTAATTATCCAAATGTTATAAAATTTGGTATGCAATCTTGACAAGGAAAACCTTTATAAAATTCATTTTTGAGTTATTTATACGCAAAATTAATATTGTATACATTGTATTAAACATTGTTTTTATTATAGATGTCTTTTTTTGTTTCAAATCTATTAAAAAGATTTGACATACCGTATACTTTAATGTTATATGATGAAATATCAGGTGTACAGATACCAACCAAATTTAAATTCACATCTTCCAGATAACAACTGACTTTTTCTGAAATTTAGGAACTAGAATCTTCAAATCAATTTATATTCGAATTAAAGGCATACCTAGAAGAAAAATGTTTGACCATAAGTGTATGAATGAAGAAAAGTCGTATTTTTAAGACGACCTTTAAATTTTTTTCAAACCTCCTGTGCATCCATATAATAATAATAATAATAATAGTATAATGCGACCCATGTTATAGTCACTTTAAAACTAAAAACATCGACTAAAGCGTCACATACACACAGCTATTATACAAGTCAGCTGTTACAAACACAATATGCTCCATTTATTTATGTTCTATTATTTTGTGCACGTCGCGTCATCACAAAATGTCTATTTAAAAGACTTTCATTATGATTACATCATAAGAAAACTTTTTTCAGTGTGTACATTATGTATAATCATAGCCTTCTACGAGTATGCCATTCTTCACGTTTTATTTGTACACTTTCACTATATGAGACGAAGTGAAAGCATTTTTATGCCTCCATACATCATTCTTTGATTTCGTAAAGGAGTAAAAAAAATGTACGTTACGAAAATAATAAAATAGTTTCACGACTAACAAAAAAAAAACAAAACACTTGTTTAAATGTTGTCATTTACAGTTTATTTAGGGTAATGACTTATGCAATTTTGTGGTGAATAGTTTTGGTCGAAAACGTTTCTAGAATTTGAATTCAAATAAAACGCCATGGATTCCTTTATAAATAACAACAATACTAATTTAAACAAAGTTAATTGTTTAGATACTCAACATATGATTTAATTTTATTGGTTGGACTATTTTTAATTAGCATTCCTTAAATACTATAAGGGCCGACGCACACCATCGGACAGTCCTATAAGATATTCATATAATAGAATCTGATATATATATATATATATATATATATATATATATATATATATATATATATATATATATATATATATATATATATATATATATATATATATATATATATATATATATATATATATATATTAAACAATGAAACAAAAACGTGTTAAAGGTGGTAATATTTACATTGTTTATGACAGTTTGACAATGTTACAGCGTTTTTTGTATTAGTTTCAGAACATTTGAGCTCTTCGATCATTAACATAGGTACAAAATTCAGAACAGTATTTACTGTAAAGTGCAGTTTCACTACATATAAAAGTATATAGAACCATAGTTATGCTGCTGGTGTAATTCTTAACAAGTAACATTTATAACCCATACATACCAGAGGTAGTTGACTGTCTGGTCATGGGTGTATAGAAATAGGTATTCTACATATATATATATGAATCACTCATACTTCATCGCTTTTGTTTGGTCGTTCATCGCACCATGCCGCGAATAATGTGTCGACATAGTGAAGTAAAATGAAGTATATATTGAATGTACATGCACTCTCCGATCAAGGGTAGTAACAACATTCATTGTACATACACTAGCTAGCTGCAAACTCCTATCTACCTCGAACTCGTACGATGACTCGAATAAAACCAACTCTAAAAAGCTTCAGGGGTATATGTAATAAACTAAATAATAGTATAGTGAACTATCAGTGAACACAGACAAGAAATTATAAATGTGTTATTTTTTCCAATTTTCTGTGTAATTAACAGTTAATAAATCATAAAATTTTCAATTAAATGTTAATTAACAAACTCGCCCTATAATATTTTTATTTAGAAACCCAATTCTTTTTTATTTTTTGTATTATAGAAAGTGGGAAATTTTAGGGTTATTTGTAATGCTACTGTATACAAAAACTTGGATTCAGCAAATTATTTGGTAGTTTATTGATTTCTTATTTAAAATTAGTTTTGTTATTTATTAAACTTTTATCGATTAAACTATTACGAAAATACATTAACGACACACTATGAAAATTGTTTTTTATTGTAGAAAGCCTTAATTTGTGAAAATCTCTTATGATAGTAGCACAATTGTTCGTTTTAATTTCAATTTTTTGTACTATACTTATAAAAATCGGTTAAATTATTCTCAAAATATAACCACACTAACGCAGGCAGTAAATAAATTAAAGAACTTAAAATTATAGATTTAACAGAAGTTTTTATAGGTGTAATATTTATATATAAAATTTCGATCCAATATTAACGTAATTATTTTTAAAATGAGTGATGTGTTCGAACTTTCTAAAATTTCCAAATACTAGGACTAAAATTAATTTAAAATTGCAATTTCTGCAGTTTTGAGTTTTACAATAAACATGTACATATAGACAATATTTCAAAATAAATTCAATATTTAATATTATTAAGATCAGCATTCTATACCGTTATTTATCTGGAGAAATTTGAACTTTCCAGACTTTTTGGACACCCAATATATACACACAGGTCTTAATTAGTCGAAATTTTACAAAAATTGTATAATGTATTATAATAAATGTTTGCAAACACACAATTGTCGATAAAGAAAAAATCGCATATCAATAATAAGCCAAAATTTAATTCGATTTTTTTTTTATACAAAAAATTTTTTTTTACAAAACGAATTTGTATTATTCCTACGTGCGCCCATTTTATATAACATACAATCTACGCGTGTATGTATGTAATAACACTTGTTCAAAAGAGTGTTATGTTTAAGTGGTGAAAAGTTCTTAACTGTTCTGGGAGTTTCATATAACACATAGGTATATAAAATATATACGTATACACGAAGTTCAAGGACATATAGATCAATACGGCCCATCGCCGCATGTTGTTATATGCAGCATTCCCCGGGACACCCCGACATTAACCAGGTGCTTTAGCTCAGGGCATTGTCATTGTATATAAATAAATAAAAAATACTATGTTTCGTATCATCACATAGCTTTTTTGTTATAATAAATAAACTTTTTTTTTGAGGTTGATTTTTTTAAATTATTTCTTTAAAAATTTGATTTTTGTTTGTGATTTAAGATACAGTGAGAAACGTACATTCATAAATTAGAATTCTAACTAAGCAAGTAAAGTTAGTAAAAATAACTGAACTTTGGAAAATAGGTGGTATCAAAACGGGTTCTTTTACGTAATATTTAATAAAAGTTTTCGAAAAAATAGAACTGATTTCAAAAAGTAGGAGCAATAATTTTAAATTCAAATATTTTTTAGGTGGTACATAATCATTAAAAATTTCTTTCGAAACCCTATTTGGGTTGCATTTTTCAACTGATCATTTAAGCATTTTCAAGAAGATTACCATTTCAAGAGATATTTACTGTATATATAGAAGTGCACAGACTTAATAAATATTTTTTGTAAAAAATATAATTTAGTTTTCGTTTTGTCACGTCTCGGAAAATTCAAAAATAATACGAATCTCCTGTATGTAGATTTTTACATATAAAGATAAGTAATTCAAAAAAATTTAATGTGAACACAAAATTTAACCAACGTATTTAAATAAGAAAACTGATTGAAAATCAAGCCGTTTATCTTTATAACATAAAATGTGCACTTTTAATAAAAATTCTCATAGTTTTTTATCTGGAAAAGAGATAATGCAGATAAATAGATGAAAATAAAAGAAAATAATTTCTTAGTTTTTCAATATATAAAAATTCCTACTTCAATATACATAACCAAACAAAGAAATTGACAAAAGAAAATCGAATAAAGTGTGATAAATTATTACCCATTTGAACATTTTACGATAATAATATTCTTTTTGCATTTTCACTCACTTCCTTTCCACACACATATTGACCAACCCACATCGAAGAGGTTGAATGAAGTACATGGCAGTCGAGACTTTTATTTTGTTATCTATCATAAAATTGTGATATCGAAGGAAGTCTCCTGCCTTCACTACTAGTTACATTGTATACGATATATGTGGATATAACGGTATAACGTCAGTTACATCATAAAACTTCATCGATGGTTTCTAAGACGGTTGTGGGTAAGCACACACATCATGGTTAGTGTCAACCATTATTATTGGTTCAATGAATTTTATTGATATCAATGGGTCAAATATAATATTATTTATTGGGTCCAGACAGTACAGATATATAATCATATCCGGTTATCGTAACGCCAATATTTCCCGTTTACCAAAAACAGGAAATCAGGAGGAATATATATATGTATATAGTTGTGTGCGTATTATACCCTACTCAAAATTTGTGTACAAATTATTATATAATTGTATTTTGTATTTCAATTGTTCGAATAATTTATTAAATAGATTTCCCATATTTATAAATATGATAAATATTTTCGAAAACTTAATTTAAACTAAAAATCGGATAATTGGAGAATGCTAATATTTTTTTAAAATTAAATGCATAAAAAATACATTAAATCAATAAAAAAAAAAACAGAACACACACTATAGGACACATATATGAGGTACGGCTATATATTACACACACTGCCACACACACGCATATATACTCTTTTGTTTAATATACTGTATTGTTTAAAGGCACGTATACATATATACTGAAATTTTCTTCTATCGTTTATGTTTTCCGCTTTAGCTCTTTCAATTGTCCGATTTAGCTTATTCACAATCTTAAACACGAAGAACGCACGGAAGTGGACTAATTAGCAACTTTACCAAAATTTTACTACTTTCAAAATTTGCTAGCGTTAAAATATTTAGACTCAAACAAATATACTCTGGTGGTATATTCTATATAGGAGTATTGCATGACGAGTGTAAAAATATTTAAAATCGCAGATCAAATTAAACAATATCATGCATATGAAAAGCCATATAAAAGCTTTGAAATTGAAAAAAAAAACCGAAATGCTATCTTGAACAAATTCAAAGAATCTTTCTTATATGTTTATTTATTCTATTGAGTTAATTTCAGTAATGGATAATCCAATAAACAAAAGTCAGTGTAATTTATTTATTTAAAATTTAATTTTAAAGAAGCACCACCATAATAATACCCGATGATCCACATGAAACTTTGTAAAAAATTTTTATACTTTTATAAAGCATTCAAGAAGCAGTTCATGGAATGTTTGGAAGTAAGTCTTCAGTTATATCTTATCGAAGAGTCCCCAGAACCATATGAGAAAAAACCTATCGAAAATTGCTTTTTTATTGGAAAATGATAATTATATAAACACAATTATAATAATAATTGGGTAATGATTTGAATATAAGTCTCGAATGCTGTTTTTGAGGTTTTTGAAAGCTTTCGAGATATCCTCCTCTGGGCAGAACTAAATCTCAAAAACTAAGCATTGAATCATCAAACAGAATCGGATTTTGCGTTTTGATTTCTGGTGTAAATTATTATTTGTGATTTATAAATTTTTTATTAAAAGACCTTTGAAGAAAAATTAAATAAATTGTTTCCCCAATCTATAAAACTGTGCACTGAAATTAATTTTCAATCAAAAATAATTAAATATTAGGTTCATTGGACAATTTGATGCAGAATTTTTGAAACATATCCCATTTGAATCAAGAAATCGCGGTGTAGTTGCCTGTGATATATCAGAAACGAGCCATTCAATCTAGAAAAATGAGATATTTTTAGACATATTTGAGCCTTAATAGAAAGCTCAAAAATTACAATAATATTTTTGAGGATTTTCAAATATAAAATTGTTTTAGAAAACATAAAAAATAGTCCAAAACATTCAAAATATCAGAAGTTTTTATTCGAATAAATAATAATTGATTCGTAATAATATATACAGGGTTATGGTAAATAAAATCGTGTTTAGGCTCAAAACTGTGCTTTTAAGCTCATTCCATTCCAATTTACATCTACTTAATTTTGTATGCAATAATGGTCAATAAGTCAATACTAAAAACAATGAAATCATATCATTTACGTGTTAAATATCGACAAGTTAAAACATTTGTTGCAGCATACGAAGACCAGACATAACTACCTCTTGAAAATTTTTGTGTGAAACTTAAAATACGTTACCATTAATGTGAATCATTCCGTATATCCATATCTAACAAAGATAGAATACATTATGAATAAAAATACGTTGTGTATAATGTGAATCATTCGATATATCGATATCTAATAGACACAACCGAACCATTTTAATGTACCTACATTATTAACTTTTTAAAAAGAAAATATTGAAAGAAAATGTAAATTCCTTTTAAATTATTTATCGAGTTTTTATTAGTACATTATTTGATTACTTACACAAAAATTACTAGGCTCATTGAAGAAGAAAATTATTTTTAATATCTTTCAACGAAATTTTTTAAACCATTGCCATAAGTTCATAATATCATTTTTATGTTCCACTTCATATAATAACCATTATCAAAAAAATAATAATTTTTTTAATATAAACTTAATCGAATTTCATTTATAAACACTTTTAAAAGTATACGGTGAATTTATTTATATTTGTGAATTTATATTCACTAAAAATAAAATTTTCAAAAGAATTGTAATAAAAGACCGAATAATCGATTTTCTGCAGTTCTTCACGAATGAGACGTTTTCAATTTTTTTAAATTATATTAATAAAAATTTTGAAATGAACAAGCGGAACAAATTTACCTATTTATTTGATTTTAAAATTTGACATTAATAATGAATGACATGAAATCACTTCTCAATTTTGAATATTTTTAGTATACAAAAATTCTATGATAATATTTTTTCCTGTTTTACCGTTCAAATAATATTGTAAAAATCATTATATGTGAGTAAATGTAAATTTTATCAATTAATATGTTATAGTTTACACTTTTTAAAACTTTTAAGGAAAATTTTTTGTTCATTTAATCAAGTAGAAAATGATTCTAAACAAACGAGGAGATGATAATGAAGATGTATCCCAGAAATAACCAATATAATTTATGTCTAGTATGAATAGAAAAGCTCTCATAACTTATTCAAAATTTAAAGCTATGAAAATAATTCGCCCATGATATTTTTACGATTCTCCTATATAATGACGATAACATAACCAATACTCTCGACAGATAGAAATTTCTTAACACTGAAATACAATGAATAATAGGCACTAAAAATTTGTCTTTGAATCAGTTTAACCAACCGTAAAACTTTACAGGAAAAGCTACAAAAATATGAATAACCAAGAATAGAATAAAAAAAAAAAAAAAAGAACAAATGACGACCATTAGTCGGTAGAAGATAATTAATACACACTCATAAAGTACAAAACACTAACTATCCAAGTAAAACGACAATAAAGACAAAAATAATAATAAAAACATTTTTATATTATAAATACGTCAAAATCATCATGACGAAACGTATAATAATAATAATAATAATATCTATCTTCATCTACCAAAAAAACCTTGCTTGCCTTCCATTCATTCATTGCATTAAAAAGGAAGGAAATGTTATTATACAAGTAGGCAATCAGAGATGGCGCCATGTTAAGTACATCATTATGACGTCAACACGCATCATTGAAATATGATGATGATATAACTAACGGTAGAATACAATATTGATGCATGATAATCAAGTGATAGTATACAATCACTGTGTGTATGTTGTAAAAATATCAGAATGAATAGATTTAGATTTACTTCTTCTATTGTTTTGTCTATTCTGTCCAATTAGGGTAGTTAGGGCGCTGTAAATTGAAGTAAATTTAGTCATTTTTGCTGAAATGAGAACAGAAAACCGTTATAGAAAGTATTAAATCCCAATACGCAATTCATATTAATTGTTGGGATTGATTCACAAAGATTTCTAGCGTACGCCGATGAATTTTCACGATCACTGTAAATCTAATTAGCAGATGGAATGAATAATAAAGACAATTCAAAAATAACAAGGCCGCAACATACATAGTATTTGCCCTAGGGCTGGATACATCGTTTCAAGACAACGGTTCCTTTAGGAGAAAAGTGGTCAGCACTTCACATACCTGTCTGGCTTTTCTTTAAGCAAAGATCTGGTACCAATTTTTGCGGATGGTATTATCTACAACATGTTAAGATTTTAAATAAAATTTTAACAGGAATCCAACGTAGAACCGTTGATACAAGAGCACTGCGCGCTACCAATAAACGAACTACTACGTAATAAATAGTCTTATTTTTCAATATCTTACTATAAATTGTTTAGCAAATATAATATGAAAATTAGAAACATGAAATGACAATTAAGTGTAATTGACTGAACGTAGTTGATGATATAACTAGACAATTTTGCATTACAAACTTTTTGTAGTGTATATAAGTGCCATGGACATCGATAGAACCTCTTACTGTAGAATGACCCTTATGTATAATGGAGATGAACATGTATGACGTCATTTAATCTGCTTCTTTGTTTAATTAAGAAAATTTAAACGTCCATATTTTGGCTATTATTTAAGATTTTTTTAAAATATAACTTCAAATTCATGATCGTGAAGTAAAGACGCTTCAATTGAAGTGATTTGTGCATCTTCCCCATTGTCTTGATTATTCATTGAACAACAAAACTATTTTTTATAGTCATCGTTGTTTCTTAAACAATTCCAGTCAAAATATTTTTTCTTGTATACCCATGTGATTGCCAGCCAGCCAGCATCCATACCATCTTGGTTATATGAATAGTCTGGTGTAGATAAGTTTGAATAGTTTGTAGAAAGGGATAGATAATAAAATTTATGATTACATATAGAAGAAAACGAAGAAGCACATTTCTTTTTCATTCATAAAATAACTAGAATACATTATAACACTAACATCCGGTATCAATAATCGTAAACTTATAGGCCTTCATTGTGTATAGGTTTTCCGATATATATAATGTAATATACAAAGGTCTTACACGAAATTATCTAATTCTTTTTTAAAATGAGACATTCTTCTCTTATATAAACTCTATCTGTATTAGAGGAGAAAAAAAATACTGATTAGATATTTTTATTTTCCTATATCGTATTGTTCCAAGTGGAATAAAAACTTTTGAACTTTTACAAACATATTTTGATTTCTTTGTGTTGGATATTGCAAGTCTGTTACACGATTTATCAGAGCTTACCAATTGAGTCAATAATATTCACAACAATTTGACTGGAAAATTACGATAAATCAATAAACGACAAAGTAAGATCACCATTAAATATATTGGATTAATTGGCATTTTAACAAATTAACTAATTTTTTTAATGATATACTAACAGTATTTCACCCATTCACTAAACGCTGTTTGAACAACTAATAATTCAATTCAGTCACAGTGATGATCACAAATGATTAACTGATTACAAGCAAATGACGTGTAGAACTTGAGTTATAATATACTTAATATTACGGTTCATAAACGTCATTTTAGAATTAGGAAACATAATTTTCTTCTACAAAGCAAAGTGTTAACGATACAAGAAAATGTGTAAGGTTAAGGAAGAAGTAACTAAGATCATTTAATGATATGTACTTAAAAATAATGACAATGAATTTATCGTACGTAAAGTGCTTTTTGCGTTTATTATTGTGTTTATTCACAATAATATATGAGCTATTTCAACAAAAATCTATTTACGAAATATGTTTATTGAAAAATATAAAACTCATATTAATCCTGATAAACATAATGAGTATTACAAGTCGTAACGAATATGAATCTTAGAGGCTAGGCCAATAAGCTTTGGTAGAATTTCTAGTTGATTTATTAGTTTTTTATTTTAAAATTAGTTACTTAGGGTTGATAATGTACAAACGGATACCAAATTTCGGTAGAGTACATCCAAAGCATGAAATAAATAAAAATCTCTGTCAAGATATTCGTAAATAACAAAATGTTGACCGGTTAATTTTTAAGCAATTAAACGAAAAACTTCACTTTACTTTTAAGTTTACCAAGCTTTTTGAGAATATAATGAATTTTTCTAAATAAAAATCGGATCACTTTGAACTGGGAAATTTAAGCCTTTCGTATAGGAACAAGGTGATTTTTTATAAACTGTTTATTCCTCAGAATTAGAGTATCAATACCTTATTTAACTCATCAAAGAGATAAAGAATTATCTCTGAAGTTATTAAAATTTAAAAATATCCCCATACTTTGAAAGGTTTTTGTATTATTTACGAAAAAATACAAGAAACTGATTTTAATCACGACGGAGCAATCAGTTACTATTTAAATTTTCGAGATGAATGCAATCATTTCCTAACAGACTGTTAAAATTTAATACTGCATCATTCAATTGTCCTTAATTTATATGATAATTAAAAAAAAAAAAATCGACCATTATGCAAGAGTATTAACAGTAATGATATGAACATTGCGTATACATCATCATTAAAAGGGTGAAATCAAGGTGACATAAAATTTATGTATTCAACATAAAATATAAAACATGATTACCTTTATAATGAAATTGGTTGTAACAGAATGTGTTACCGACCTTTTTTATGATCAAAATATATGTGTTGAAAATCTGGTGTAACATACTCATATGACCTCAAGGTGTTACGTCCAAGCACGTGCAAATACAATATATGGTAAAAAAAAAATTAAATATATGATTTCATTTATAATACTCGACAATTCAAATAATTAGCTCATAGCTAATTGTCAAGTGAACCAATATTTAATGTATTAAAAGCCAACGGAGTGATTTCATACATGCTTCACTTTATTCCGTAGAATGTTTTGTAAAATTTAATATTTTATTTTATCTTTATGCATATTTAGGAGGTATATAAAAATGCAAGAATTTCAAGCTGTATTCCTCTCGCATATGTCACAAAACTCACTGTACATCATTCTAAATCATAGTAAAAACATCGGAATTTAAAAAAATTAATAATTTTTATTCTTATCCTTTTGTTTCTACCTAGCAAAAAAATGGTGAGCGATAAAAAAAGTATACATTTTATAAATGCTAGTTTTTTGAAATTATGATTAATTTATAGTATAGAGAAATAGATAGCTCTATGTCAGTCAGTCTGATTCGTTTGCATTCGCTATGAGGGAAGGGGATGCATTAAAAAAGTAAAAAACCATGTACGTTACAACTACTTTCGAAAGCTAAAACTATATTTCGAAAAATTAAAAATTCGTTTTATCATGACCATTTTATAATAGTATACAAAGTGTGTTAGTCAAAAGTTGTACAAAATCCGGGCATTATGCAAGTGTTTTCTAAAACATGAAATTCGGTAAACATGTCGAAAATATATTATAAATACAAAAAAAAATTGTCAGTCAGGATTTTACTGTAACAGATTCTGACAGTCAGTCGGTTTATGTAGCGTTTGCTGTAGAGCCGGTATTATTTTTTTAACATGCATCAGACTCATTTTGGTGTTTTTCTCCAGCTTTAACAATTTTTCTCGCTTATAAGCCTTTAAGTACGTACTTCTCCCCTTATGCTTCATGGCTATTTAATAAGATTTAGTATATCTAATCTTAATTAGACCTTGAATGGTGACTTTTGTCGTAAAACTTTGTGTTTAATGATTGTTTTAACTTAGGGTGTGTTTATTGTGATGTTATAAAAAACCTCAAAAAACCGTCGAAAAGTTCAAAATTTTTTTTTCTTTATTTATGAGTTTTCTAAGATAATTAAGATCTGCAAAATTCAAAAATAGCATTTATTTTACGATCGGTCGACTAGTTTTTGAGATATTATATGAAATCCATCCGCTAAATCGGCCTCTATATCGGATTTATGCAAATATCTCAAAAACTAACCATTCTATCGTTAAATAGATGTTATTTTTGAAATCTACGGGTCAAGATACACTTATAAACATGTTGTTTTTTAAAATCGGATTAAAAAATTTTTTTTCAATTTTTCGCAATTTTTTTAAGGGGTACCCCTTTGGAAAAATCGAAAAAATTTGAAAAAAATTTTTGACCCCGATTTGGATAAAAAATATATTCTAGGGTAATTTTGACACGCAGATTTCAAAAATAGCATCTATTTAACGATTGGACTAGTAGTTTTTGAGATATTGCTAAAAATCCGCTCCAGAGGCCGATTTATCGGTTGTATTTCATGCAATATCTCGAAAATTAGTCGACCGATCGTAAAATAAATATTATTTTTGAATTTTTTAGACATCAATTATACAAGAAACCCCATAAACAGCAAACAAAAAATTTTGAACTTTTCGCCGGTTTCTTAAGGTTGAATAAGATTCTGATTGAGTCAGAAACTTCGGAGAGCAGAAATATCGTAAAATGTTAGAAATAATACGATATTAATCTCTGCAAAGAATGTTTCAAAAATATGGTCATTTTTAAAAACTACCATTAATACGTCCTATAACCTACAATATATAGAGGATATATGAGTCTTTTCCACCAAATTTTCACGAACAAAATAATGCGTAAAAAAATTATTGGTTCATTAAATTTGTAAAAAAGAAATTTTATACTTTTCATTTAATTTAAATAGAACGAATATTTTTGTTTTATTATTTTAATAGAAAAAGTGTATTCAAACATTTGACAATTATTTTATTCATAATTTATCAAATTTTTTCGCTGTCTATAAAAAAAAAACCCTTCAAAACATAAAAGATGATATGACTAACTGAAAGGGTGCATTGTATAATAATTTGAATGGTCAGACAAGTCCACTGTCATATTTTCTTCTATTTTTTTTTTTTTTTTAACATTTACGCTACGAATCATTTAACATTTGAATGTGTAAAAAAAAATTGTGTTTTATATTTTTATAATATGATGAAAAATCTCTTTAAATAAATGTGTATATGGACTTAATATATGTAGTGGACTAAAAATGTACAGGTTATCCCCCACCATTACATAAACCCATTGTATTAAAGTTAAATATTATCGTACAAAAGGAAAGGGTTTACCAGCTTTTATCATTTTTTATTTTAATATATATTATACTCCGTTACTACGTAAACTATAAAGAAAAATAAAAAGAATTATTTTTTTTAAATTACAGTTATCGGGTTCTATCGGCACCAAATAGATCGAAACGACATCTGTAGGCAATAACTTTTCATGCATTTTGCAATGTAAAAAGGATACATAATAATATTGAAAATAATAAAATAAATGTTGATACCTTATAACTTCTTAATTTTTAGATCAATTTTAATTTAATTTTCAAATTTTTTTTATGGTATAGTGTCTAGTCTCTATTTTATGGTATAGACTCTATTTTGATGTGAAATATAGCAAATTTAAAATCAGTTCGATACCCTATTTAAATAAAAAAATTTGTAAAAAACTTTTTGATATTTGTTATATTTTTCGAGTTTTTTTATAACTTAAAACCCAAATTATTTCTTTCAGAATCAATCAGTTATATTTATTTTCTGATAGTCCATCCTGTATATTATGCAATTTCCCAACCACTTTTCTCACCCTTCAATTATAAACCTTTACCATAATAATGTAGTGAAAATATATAGATCTGTTTTTGATCAGCTAACAAATTTGAATTTTATATTGTTTATATGATAGTTTTTATTATATACATGTATTATTATACATATTGTTTACAAAAAAGCAGATCAAACAGAAATATTCTTTGAAAATAAAAAAAGTAATTTAACATACATTTATTTACCGATTGGATGCCTAATTTCTAAGATATCACTTGAAAGCGATTTGAGATATCGATCTCAAAGCATCAAAATTAAGCAATTTATCAACAAATCGAATGATTAAGAGGATGTTATTTGGAGAATTGGACACAAAATTATTTTTCCGATTTTTCACGAGTTTTTAATGGATTGTATGTACCCCCTTTAAAAACATCGAGAAAATCGAATCGATCAAATTTCATTTCCGAATTCAATATAATAGTTTTTAATACATCACATGAAATTTTATTCGGAGATCAATGTTTACACCAAAATCAAAACAATATTTCGGAAACTAATCATTCAATCCTAAAATTAGTGTTATTTTTGTGTTTTTAAACATTATTTATTTTATAAAACCAAACACAGCGAAAAAAATATTTTGAGGCTTTTTGATGATTTTTAAAATTTCTCTTAAAATAATAGTCGTAAAATTAATCACAAAAACCTCATAAAGATTTTTTCAGTACTACAAGTACTTTCCTTTTTCTATCCAATATTGACTTTTCTTATTGAATGATTTAATTCAGGAACAGCTTGCAGTTCGCAAATAGTGTACTTGGATTTTTTTTTCTTTTCTCACAAGCTCGTGAACTTTGTACTTTACCGTACCTATGGCCCTGGACCTTATCAATTCATATTAATAATATATCTTTTAAATGTCAACTACAAAAATAATAAATGTTAATTAGTTATTAAAATAAAATACATTAATTAGTAAATAATTTTTGAAAACCGTAACCGTACCCTCAAAAGATTTTTGTGTATCCACTTTGAAGACAAGTAGCATAAAATATAGAATTATGTAAGACTGACAAACAATTGTAATGCACAAGTGAAAACAATTGCCAAAAATTAAATAAATATACGGTTTTCAAGGCATAAAATCATACCAAAAAATCTATCTATAGTACAATTTTTTTCTAAGGATTCGTTTATACTCCGTCACCGTTAAATTTCTGATAACTGCATATAGTCATACAACCTTGTTAATTAAGATTGTTATGTCATTGCACAGTAAACACTATGTATATTTATATATCCCAAATATTCCCAACAGCCCCTTCATAAAACACAAACTTAAATTTAAATAAAAACAAATGTCCGTACTGTATATTAGCAGTACATTACAGTGGATATGTTTATTGAATTACATATTATGATTGTTATGGATCATTAGATTCAGTAACTGAACAAAATTAGATTTCAGGACGAAATGCAGATGACCACTCTAAATATTAAAATAATATTCAAATAATAATGGTAAACAGTAAAAGTCATTTCGTATTTTCAATGGACGTGATATGAAAATGTAAATTTCTCTATATGTTTATTATTTATGTGAATGTATTTTATATATTTCTATTTTATTATTTATTTTTTTGTAAAATAATTTTTTTTTCCTTGATAGGGTCAAAAAAGTTTATATATTTTATTTATGTAGTTGCAAAAATAAAAATTGCATTCTAATATTTTCAATGAATTGAAAAATTATGGCGATAAATCAATGTGATTTATAAAAATAATATATAGTCTAGGAAACGAAAAATCATTTAAGTTACGAAAAAATAAATCGAGCCCATTTCGTTTATAATCCAACTAAATAAAAATTATGTGAAAAAACTATGGATCTAAACTTTCTTATTTAAGTAGTAGGGAATGCTGTAAATTATAATTGAGTGTGGACAAAGTGGTGAACTGAGTTCCCTTTACAAAATGCAGACGGTTGCTTACCTAGTCCATATAAAAATTACAGCTATAACCACATAACCTAACATTTTCCCAATAAATCACAAAACAATTGTAATTTTAATATAAACATTGTGTTCCGTTTCATCGTTTTTGTCATAATCTGTTAAATTGTGGCGAAAATAAAACTGGTCATGTGAAAATTGGAAACTAACCGTGTCGAGCAATTCAAATAATTAGTTATGAATCACGATTTTCTTATCATACAAAATCAATTAAAACCAATTTTATTCATTCCTTTCCTCATTACCAAAAAGCATCTTATCTGAATTCTTATGGATAATAAGGGTTTGATATCGAAGCTCAACTATATATTGTAAAAAATTAGCTACAATTAATTATCGTAAAAAACTGTATAAGTGAAAAACTTACCGGCTGGACAAAATCTACCCTCTGGACCATCAAATTCAGCCAAATTTCTTTTAACTGGTACTGTGTCGTGTTTCAGTGTTAAATGTGCTGGCTGATCAGCTTCATGATTTGTGCCCGTTAATGCAACGGATGATAATAAATCAAAACTGACTTTACCATCTGGTTTTGGGTATTCAATTGGTGTTGATTCACTAGCTTTCTTCAATCGTGCATGATCGGGTACTGCAAATACATTAAAAAAATATATATGATTAATTCCGAGCAACAATAAATGCTAGACAGGAAATTAAGGATCTATCATGTAGTTTTTAATTAACTATTTTTATGTAACATTTTAGAAAGTATTTAAATTTAATAGAAGTCCAAGAGCAACACAAATAAAATCGAAATATACAATTTTTCTACAGTTTCCTCTATAACCTTTATATTTCTATTTCTTTTTCTATTACATATTTAAAGGCAACATAATGGATTAAAAGTTAAATTTTGATAAGAAATTTTTTTTCCCAAAAAGTGAAAATTAATTTTTCTCCGGAATCACCCATATATGACTCCTGGAAATCAAACGACATATTCAATAATAACCCTACAAAGTTTTATTTGCACACAACTAATTTAGGACAAAATATTGATTTCCTTATTATCACTTTATTAAAATTCACATGAAAAATGTTACATTTAAGGGGTATTTTTTACTTTATCGAGCATCTTTATGGCAAAAAATATTAGAATTTTTCAGTGTTTTTAATATTAGTATATTCTTCACGTCATTGCTACGAAATTTAGTTGAAAATTTTATCTCTAAATTTATAGCGGACAAATTGTTTATGAAATCCCATTTTTTATTATTAAATCAGTTTAATTTTATTTAAAGTCTATTTGAAAAATGTACTTAGTTGGTATTCAAATTTTCTGATATTCAGCAAAAAATGATTACAAGTTTTTATTTAAAATGATTGCAAATTAATCTTTTGGACACAAGAAAATAAATTATTTTAGAGAAATGTAAATATAAAAATAAAACTTATACTTACATCCATGACTCAAGGTCCATGGTTCACGACCACCAATTGCAAATGAAACCCCCGAATACATCATACCACCATATAAACCTAAACTTGAATGAAAACTAGGTCGAATATTCCTAACAGATTTGAGTTCCTTATAAACATAACTATTTTTAATTTTGTCCTCATAACTTTTTGGTTCAAAACTTGCATTAACACTATCTTCACTAAATATTGTTTCACATACACTTTCAGCAGCTAACATTCCACTTTTCATGGCATTATGGATTCCTTTAATTTTAGGTACATTTAAAAAACCAGCAGCACAACCGATTAGACAACCACCAGGGAAGGTAAGTTTTGGTAAACTTTGAAGTCCGCCTTCATTTAGAGCACGTGCACCATATGCAATCCGATTACCTCCCTCAAAAATGGTTTGAATAGCTGGATGATGTTTGAAACGTTGGAATTCTTTGAATGGACTCATATATGGATTAGTATAATCTAAACCAACTACAAAACCAACAGCTACCAATGGTGTATCCTCATTTAAGTGATACAAAAATGATCCACCGTATGTGTTTTTATCCAAGGGCCATCCAACTGTGTGTTCAACAGTGCCCGGAACATGTTTTGAAGGATCAATTTCCCAAATTTCTTTAATACCAATTCCATAAGTGGCTGGTTCGCTATCTTTTCGTAAATCGAATTTCTTAATAAGATATTTTGTTAAATGGCCATGACATCCTTCAGCAAAAATTGTACATTTTGCATGAAGTTCCATACCACGTTCAAAACTTTCTTTAGGACTACCGTCTTTAGCAATACCTACATCATTGGTCGCAATACCTTTAACTCTACCATTTTCATCAAAAATTATTTCAGATGCAGCGTATCCTGGATAAATTTCAACGCCTAATGCTTCGGCTTGCTCTCCCATCCATCTCACGACATGTCCCAATCGTACAATATAGTTGCCATGGTTGTACATCGGCATACCTATTTTTCGAAGGATTTAGTTTAGGATATTAACACTTCTGAGATAACAAACTTTGGTCACAAATTATTTCAAATTTGACAACTGAGATTCACTTCAAGACCCTTTTTCCAGTTGTACTTGTTAGCGCATTTGATATCAATATTTAAGACGCTTTTAAATTTTCAGCCCCCTTGGGTATTTTACTCGCTTGGACGAATTTGAAAATTTCTCTCTAATAATAACAATAATAATAATAATATTAAAAATAATATTAATAATAATATTAATAATATTAATAATATTAATACTAATAATAATATTAATGATAATAATAATGAGGTTTAGCCTCCGTTTTTCAGACGTATATAATAGAGGCCACCCATATCATTATTTTTTATCTTTATTCATTTTAACTACATCCGGATCCGATTATAATATACAAATAAATTTATGAATATGTCAAATAGCATCGAATAGCTGTTCAGATATATTTAATTGTAGGGAGCTGAAGAAACAAAAGAAAAAGTTTGAAGAAACTTCTGTGAAATCTCATTGTCAAAATCACTTAGGTTTAGTTGCGTTAAAATAATGAAAACTTGTTTTCAAAGAAATCTTAATTTAATTGTCTCATTTTATAACTTAAAAAACAAACCTGGTAAGATGGGAATACTAATTCGGCCTTTTTCTGTTAAAAATGCGAATTTATCGTGTGTTACTGGTGTTTTAAGTGGTGCATCTTTTTCTTTCCAATCTGGAATCAACTCATTTAATGCAATGGGATCTAAGCAAGCACCAGATAATATATGACCACCGATTTCAGCAGCTTTTTCAACGAGAGTTACTTTTAACTCTTTTCCTGCAGCATCGGCTAATTGTTTAGCTCTGATTGCAGCAGCCATACCTGCTGGACCACCCCCAACAATTAATACATCGGTTTCGTCGGCAAATCTTTCCATATTTGCGTCTATAATGTTTAAAAATTGAATAGTTCTAAATACATTTAATGAATTTTAAGTGAATATTACCTTTCCATCGTGGATCTTTATCTCTTGGGTAGATTGTGTAATGTGTAGTGATTTTTGGGAATTTTTCAATCGAATAATGTCGTTTTAATATATTATAGACGTTTGTCCCTAAAATAAATAAGAAAACATCATATTTAATACAGAATACTGATAATTTTCAAAATTGTTTCTATACATTTTAAATTTGAGATTTGTGAACTTCAATCAACAGTCCAAAGTTCATATTAATTTTAGATATTTGCATAGTTAATAAAACTTGTATAAATTTGACAAAATTTACATAATTTTTGTTAATTAATCTAAGTAATTAATTAGAAAAAATGGAACTCCTAATAAAAAATATTTATATTTTTTTCATGAAATACACATAAGAATAAAAATGATTGTCAATTGTTTTAAGATAATATATTCATGACACCCTAAAAGAATAAATACATTTTTAAAAACAAAAGAATAATAAAATTAATTTTACTTACAATTTGTCTTTTGTTTTAGAAAATTTGACATTTTGGTTAATTTTTTTCTAATACTATCAGCTGTTAAAATGTCATAACACGCGAACGGTATGTACTAATAAAATTGAATACGTTTCACTCAACTTTGTTTTGTTTTCTTTCTCTGTTGATCCAATAGTAAAAAGAGGAAAAGAAAATGTTTAAAGTCTAAAGAAATGCAAATAGTTCATTAATGATAAAAATTACATAATTTTGAAAACAAAAATATTTCTTGAATAAATAGTGCGGTTTCGGTTATCTGTTTTAACAAAAAGGTTACTACGCTATAGTGTGTTGCCATTAAAATTTATTTTTTATTGCATATTTAAATTAATCAAGGTCTATAGCAGGTCGAGCAATATTATCAAAAACTATATTACATTGTTTGATTATACAATTTATATAACAAGTATAAATTAGGATACAGCCTATATTATCACAGAATATATACCTAAATATGTGATATTTTAATCTTATTCAAAGTCGGTATATTATTCTCGGCGGAACTAATAATGGGTAATAAAAGACGTTTTCGTCGAAAGTCGGAAAATTTTCTGGTTCGTTCAGATCTATATATAAAGAAAAATCGAATCAATCACATCTAAAAATAAAAAACAATTCAATTTATGAGCAGCATTCTCAAGCAATGATATATTATTTTTAAAAGAATTCTTATTTTAATACTTCATTTTCCCAAAATGTGCAAGTATTTTATCAAGTCGATAAAGATTTATAAAAATAATAAATTTAAGTGCTCTTAAAAGTACGAAAAAAGAAAATTTTCTTGTTCGAAATAAGACATATATAATTTCAATGAATTAAGTGATGTTCAGAGGATAGAAGTAGTTGCATGTCTTACCGCACAAGGGTTATTTGTAACAATAGATATTAGGGGTTTAAAGGAGCTATCCTCTGAACATCACTTTATCAAATTTCGGGCAAGAATATTATCTTGCTTCGTACTTTTAATAACACATTTCTGTTAAAAATATTTTGTGGTTAAGTGAATGCTGTTAATATATATATTTTAATGTAGATATCTAACACGATACATTGCAACAATAAAAATTTTGATTTTTTTTTTTTTAATAATATATGTAACCCGGACTAAAAATTTAAAAAATTAAATCGATTGACATCTCATTTATGAAAATTGATGTAATAGTTTAGCCACCACGGTGGAACATACGTACATACATATGTTAACAAATAAAATATAACCGTTCCTTTTGGTTTTGCCGTAGTCTGGTAAAAAAACACAAATCAATGGGTTAATTCGCAATTTATTTTTTAATTTCAAAATTATAAAATTTTTAATAAATATTAAACATAAATTAATTTAAATTATTAACTTTATGTGAATACAATTCATTAACACAAAGAAAAAAATGAAGATATTGTTATTCCAAATATAAATTTATTTAGTTTAATCGTAATCTCGTTTGATAGGTTGAGATCCATGTCCTCCTCGGCGGAAAACTAAGCTACCTGTAAAAATAAAAGATGTACACGTTATCTTACGCCAAATGTAAACCTTATCTAAATTTTACCTGTATATTGTCTATTTATATTCATATTACTTGAATTATTGCTATTATTAACCAAAGGAACACAATCGGCTTTCAATACTTCCTCAAAATTACCATATTCATTAAAACGTACCATACATGTTCGTGGTGTTACACCAGTTATACTAGCATTGTAAAACTATTATAAAAATAAGTTAATATATAAAAATTACATGTAATTAAATATTTAAAGTTAAGCTTTTAATTTTATCACGTGGTATTGGAAAGAATGAATGTTCCACATTTAATCGAAAATAAAAAGGGCTGCCATCCTTTTTTTCATGAAAGAATTAAAAATTTTTAATTGTCCGGGTCAATAATTTTTTAACTGTAATATCCAATTTTGTAGAAAGTTGGAAGTGATGTATAAACTACGACTGTTTAGTACAAAATTGCAACTAAGTTTCAAATATGATAAAAGCCGTGAATGAATTATATGTATATGTCGATATATATCTAAATTAAAAAATTGTATTGTATGGATTAGAGTTTAAGAAGTATAAAATTACCTATGAACGTAATATGTAACGCGTGTCAATGAAGTATCTCTTATTGTAAATTCACAATGAACGATTTTTGCTTTAAAATTTTATAAATTGGCAAAATAATATTAGTTTGTTTATTGTAACGCTACTTCAAATTATCGACAATCAAAGGGCGTCAAAACGTACTAACCCTGAATAAACACTCAATATGTACGCATACGGTTCATTATGAAGATACTTCCGTTATTGAATAGTAATAACCTGTGATTGCAGTGTTTAAGTTTTACAAAAAAATAACATGCTTTTGTTTGTTCAATAAACGTGGATAATAAACATCTGTTTTGCATGTCTTTTGAGTAGAGTTTTGAAATTTCATAAAGTTTTTTTTGAGCGTATCCACTATTACATACTTATTTTAAATATTAATGTTTTAAATTATTATATTAAAATTTTTTAAATATTTCAGCATAAAACTTACTTGGTTATCCTCCCAATATTTAGCCATACATTGATCCCCAACTTTCCATTTCCATAATGCATTATTTGATTGAGTGTTATTTATATTTGTATTTATTTCGGGATTTTTTTGTTTTTCGTATGATATATTATTTGGATCACGATTAACAAAACCAGAATTAGGTGGATTTGCAGGATATTGTGTATTTCTTGGTTTAAGTTGTTGTTGATTATTTTGATAAAACTGTTCATATTCATTTTGTTTGTAATATGGCGGCCTTGAGTTGTTATCATTATAGTAATTATTACCATAATTTTGACTATTATTACTGCGAGGATTATATGATGAATGTGGTCGATTTGGAACCGTATTGAATTTATTTAAATTTATTGGACCTCCTCCTGAAGCTGAGTTAGTTTGATTACGATTCGATCGGTTAAACTGTTGCGGTTTGTTATCAGTATTTGTTGATTGCAAGGACATATCATTAGTTTTTTTAATAAGATTATTAATTGAATTTTGATATATTGGGTTATTGCTTTGAGGATTTTGTTGACGTTGAAATCTGGGTGCTTTTTCATTTTGAACTCGAGGATTTCTGTTATCATACGCTACGTTTTTCGTGTCTTTAGGATTATTCTTTTCAGTATCGTAATTATGTTTTTCTCTACCCTTATTTCCTTTTTGTTGGGAAGATTTGCTTGGATTCTCATAACTTCGATGTCGTAAACTAGCATCGTATTTATCAGCGTAAGTTGCTTTCGATTGTTTCGATTGTTGAACATTTTCTGTAGTTTCTTCAATTTTTTCAAATTCCGTAGTGGTTGTCGGAAGTTTGTCTTCCAAGAATGCAAACAATGATATTTTTGCTGTTGGTTTTAAAATTTCTGTAGTTTCCTTATCTCTACCTTTCTTTTTTTCAACTTTGCCACCGCTGGTTTTGCGTTCTTCAGCCTGAGGCTTGTTTGATTGTCTCCTATTATTCGAATAACGTTGATTATCTTTATTTGGAAGAGATTTTGTAGCTCCACCACCAAATACTTTACGTACAGCTCCTTGTGCTGCTTCAGCAATTGCTTCTTCACGCTGAGCATCGAATTCATCTTTAGACTGTTCTTTCGGTTTGCCAGTATCCAATGATTTAAAATTACGATCAGTTATAACAGACGTTTGAACTTTTTGGCCAAATGGAACCCATGGTGGGGGGCCATCAAAGCCTTCTCGTACATGTTTTATAATTGATTTTGATAATTGCCACCGTTCAACAAGTGCTTGGACATTTCCTCCAAGAATATTTACATTTTTATCAGCTAATAGTACGTATGAACCGAGAAATTGAGCATTTTTAATAAGTAATTTTGTGCCCGGTGGTGTTTTTGTTAAATTTATATTAGATATTTGCCCATATTCAATTGCCTGACATGTCGTATGTCCATCAGAAAGAATTAATTTTAAAAGCCTTGGTGCAGCTCCTGAAGACTCATTACTTTTTGGTGCGGATATGTTACGAATTTTTTGTATTTGCAATACAATCTAAAAATGTCAAAACAAGTTTACTTAAGTATAACTAAATGTATTTTTTTTATCTTACCGGTCCTACTAAAACATTTCCCTCTAACTCTTTGGATAACACCGGACCACCAATTTCTTTTAAGTCAGTCTGTAATAAAAAAAGTTAAATGAATTCACTATAAATAAGTAAGAAATTTCATTCGCCACATTGAAAAGTTATCCTTTTATAGAAGGCTTAGCAGAAATTTTTTACTCATATCCGGAACCCGGTAAGTTATTTAAAGTTAAATCGGCTATATTGCATTTCTGTCAACAATTGATAGGGAAAATTCTAGAGATAATTGATTTCTCAACACTGTGATGGTTAACATTAATAATTTTCTCAGATTCTAAGTGGCCACCAGAACTACTAAGCAAGTTGTGAGATCAGTGCCATAAATATTTTTCAAGACGAAGGTAATTTCAATGTATAAGAAGCCATCATTATTTATATATCTATATCTTTCACTCTTAAGTAATATCAATTATCTTCAGAAACTATTAAAAAACCATTAACCGATTTTCTATTCACAGCGTTTGGAACATGAAATAATATTAGACAATCTTGATTCGAAATGGTATTAACATCTGCAACATTACGCAACTAAAATTTAACATTTTCGATTGATAAAATTATCGCACTACTCATATGGAATATTCCGCAAATTTTTTAACGTCAAAAAACCACTTTACATATTTTGACATCTAATAAATTCTAAAAATAACAATTTTTTCTTGACTTGCAATGATTTTTATATCAAATAGCACCTATTAAATTTTTGAAAATTGTAAAATAACGCGCATTTTTACAAATGATGAATGTGATTTTTTTACAAATGATGATGAATTTGATTTTTTTTAAATTTATACTCTGCTGGGCCATCGTAGAAAACTATATATACTCTACTTTAAAGCGTAATAATTTTTAAGTGATTCTAAAAAATATATAAATTCTACGATTTTAACTTACATCACAGGCGATTTTAGTAATTTCTTTAATATCTTTTAAGCTATCTTTTTTGGTTATTACACTGTAACCTTCTGATGAAATATGCCTACAAAAAAAATAACAATTAGAAACGAATAAATATGAAATTATTATACTTTATGAATTACTTAAATAAATTATTGTTAATTTGGAAAATAAACAATTCATTTAAAAACCACTTACCATCCTATTTTTTGAAAATATTGTAAGGAGGCCATGGTATAGTAACATTTAATAAGGTTATTAAATTTAAATTAATAAAAAAAATATTTTGAAACTACTAAAACGTTATATTTCTACATTAGTAAATTATACAAAGAATATTGTTCATTTACTAAGTTATTACAATTAATTGTGAATAAATGTAATTTAAAATATTTTTCATCAAAGCAAACGCATTTTGAAATATTTAATTTTTAACCTATTGAATATTGGTTATACTGATTTAGATACCAAATACGATTTGTATGTAATCTATTTACTAAAAGTAATTTTAAAAAAGTTTTAAAAATGAATTCAAGTGTATTTATTTTTGGTACAAAAGAAATTTCACCAACAGTTAAACCAAATTATACGATACAATTAAAAGATGAAATTTACGCGATACAATGGTCTCCTTTTGATTGGTCTCAAGATTTAATTTGTATCGCATATACGAATACTGTCTGTATTGCACATTGCGAATTAAATGTAAGTTTATCTGAAAATTTTAATGATTATTAATTTTTACATAGGTTTGATTTATTTCAGCATGATACAGATTCTCTTGAATTCAAAACAATACACGAATTTCATCATAAGACGAGAGTCCATTGCCTATCATGGTCACCGGCAACCGTTTTAAATGTTATTCCGAAATGTGTTTCATTTTGTGCTGGAGGTAGTGATTTTAAATTACATGTATTTGAAAGTGATTTAGCAGACAATCATAATTGTAAGGTAATTGAAATTATTTTCTTCAATTGTAATTTGATAAGCAATTTCTATGGTTATACAGTTCTCATTTCTATTTCAATCTTGTATTCAAATTTCTATAAATCGTATTCGAAAAATATCGTAGAAATCGAAATAAAATCGTCAGGTAAACGGGGGTGTTAATTCTAATGCTGAAAAAATTCATAATTGATATTAGAATATTTCTGAATTAGTCTATTGTAGCTTTTTGTTGACGTTAAGTTATTATATTTCAAATATAATAACTTATTTTGAAATTATAGATTAAATAACGATCGGATGTCAAGATCCTAAAAGATAATATTTGATAAACTGTTTCCTATTTAATTTTTTTTGGATTTGTATAAATAATTATCTAACTTTTGATTAATCATAATGGTTTCGATTTCGCAGATATTATCCGGACATTGCGATTATATTAACGAAATCAGCTATGAACCCGATAATCGATGGCTAGCATCTGTAAGTGATGATCACACATGTCGACTATGGAGTGTTGAAGATGATTATAACTGTGATGTTGTATTTCAATTAACTTCACCAGGAGTAAGTGTTGGGTGGCATTCAGAAGATACTGGTAAATTATTGGTGGCGGAACGTATAGGCATAATAAGATTATATAATGCAATTTCTCAATTACCAATCCTATCTTTAGAAGCAAACGATACTCTTAGCTCAGCACACTGGTGTCCAACGGACTCTCAAAAAGTTACAGGTAAAATTAAAATAAAATAAAAAAATTTATACAACAATAGCATTTTTGGTAATTTGTTTTTAGGTTTTACTGGTGAAAAATTACTGATATGGGATTTGACTAAACCAAGTCGATTAATTGAGAGTAACTCATTACATTCAGAAAAAGCAGGTTTAATACGCTTTAATTCATCTGGTGAATTAGTAGCGACCTTAAGTTTAGTTGGTGGTATCTTAAAAGTGTCCCATGTATTATCTAAAGTTGTTTTATTAACAGCAAATATAAAACTTCCTACAGGACTTACTTGGCATCAAAGGCTACCTATTGTTACAATAGCCGATGATACAAAACTTTGTTGTTGGAAATTAATAGCTAAATAAGTTGTTTTTTTTTTTTAATAAATAAAAACATTGGAATAATTATTTTTATTTGTAATTTACACCTTTTAAGAAACTCAATTGACTTGTTGGTCATATAAAATGCGCATTGAAGCACCAAATGTTTGCATTGTAGCATATCAAAAAATCTCACATAACTGCTGGAAAGTTTATATCCATGATTCATACAGGTGCGAGTAAGTGAATTTGGGTGTCTCATTTAAAAGATAAATTTTTAATTCTTGCATCATTTTTAGTGTAAAATATAAATTGTTTTTGCATCCTTCGGATAACGGGGTCAATGCCCCAATTGTGGTATATTAACATAAAGGAAATGAAGTTAAAAAAGGTTATTATTGAAATATCTTCAAGTTAGTCTAAATCCAAATCGAAAAAAAATAATTTTATAGTTTATTTAAACTCCAGTTTTGTGACTTTAGCCTTCACGACTATCTTGATAACCACAAATTAGATAATATTCTCAAAGATTCGCAATGTCGCTGAGTCTTAGGCAAAATAAAAGCTTTTATCAATAGTGAATAAAATTTAACCGTTTGAAAAAATAAGTTAAAATTACTGATGAAGTTATGTAATAAAATATTTTTAGTTGAATATATTTAGTTATATTTAAATTTTTTTAAGAAACAACAAAAAAGTGGCTCCTGAATATTATACTTATTCAGGAAAGTATATAAAATTATAAAATACATTTTTTTTATGTGTTTTGTTTTTCAGATCTTTATTTAAGGAATGCATTAATTTTTATATTGTAAAAATCGTTTCTAATTTATAAATGAGCATAAATGATTCTGGCTATTGAATTTAATTCTGAAAATATGGACAAAATTTTAGGAAATAAATAAAAATTAAAACAATATGAGGATTTAGTATGTAAATTTATTATTTTAATTTTAATAACAAAAATAATAATTGTTTGAAAAAAAAAAAACATAAAATCTTATCGTTTAAAAAAATAAATATATTATAAAAATATAGATAACAATTAAGAAGACTTCTTCAGTTTTAATTCAAGTTTTATGTACACAAATGAACACAACTTTCTGGTGATTAAAACACTGTTTTTATGTTAACTATCGTAGATCTAAAGCCTTTTTATAAACAAAGTTACCAGTAGAGTTGAATCTTACTACTTGAAATAAACACTAATTTGTGTCGTCACAGTAAGCTCAAGAATATATGATTTATTAATTAAATATTAGTGGCGAAGAACATAGACCATATATACAAACGTTTGGTTTTAAAGTTAGAGGTATGAGAATAACACTTACCAAAAATAAATGACAGCCCCATCAAATACCCATCCAACAACTAGCTCTAGTTCTATTGGACAAGATTAGATGATTTAAAAAAATTAATAAAATTATGTGAATACTTATCGCATTTTGTGTTCTTAAGGATTATTTTCGAAATTAATCGTTATTACCCAAGTGGCGATACTTGCACTCACTATCTCTGCAGGAACCTTGTAAATCAAATGGACATATTTCAATTAATGGATTTGTATCAATACTCCGCCTGAAAAGATATTATTAATATATCACTGTCAAAAAATGAGTCGAAGTATGGATTCCCATCTTTAAATATAAAACCTTAAATGGACATTGAAATAAATGTTAAACTACTATATTAATATTTGAATATTATACTAAAATGAGAATTTGCATAAAAATAATGCCCTTAACTCTAATACGTAATAAATAACCTTTGATCTTTGTTATAATTATTAAAACGTAACTTAATTAAAATTCCAATACATTTGAACACAGACCATTTTATGTTGAGTTTAATCAACAAAAATCATTCAATTGTGCTTGATTAATTTTAAATATAACGTTAAAATGGTAGTTGTTATTTTGACGGAACGGTATCCATATAATCTAGATTAATGTATTGCTTTAAAGGGCGCATAAGCTCATTGGTGAACTAATATTATTACGGATTTCCATACTTCGATACTTATTAAAATTTTGATACCGTTTATCATTCAATGTTGTATCATTGTTAGATTTTTCTTTTTCTTCAGCTACAACATCTGACTTTGATAAAATTTCCTTCTCTGCTACATCCAAATTCTCCTTAATCACTTTTGATTGCACCTTAATAAAACAAAACAAAGTCCAATAAAATGTTTAATGAATAAAAAACCATATCTAATGCTTGCAGTGTAATATTTAGTAACCTGAACTTCATTTGTTGATGTATTTGAATTAACTGTAGAAGTTTCTTGGATTTTCAGACGTTTGGTCAATGGCACGCTATCTTCATTGGCTCGTTTAAGATTTCCCGCTCGTGGTGTGGTGGTATCACTGTGTAATCAGTTGACGGTGCAAAATAGCAGAAAAAGTGCATTAAGAACAAATAATTGTAAGAATTGATATTGTTAATAACAAAAATTACATTTAATAGTAAAAAGATATTTCATGAAATAGAAATAGTTATACTTTGGCAGAAGAATATTTAAGAGGCGAATAAAGACAATCTCGAATTAAATATACACATTTTATTCCTTTCACAATTTTTGCACACAAATAATTTAAATAATAAAATATAATAGTTTAAAAAAACTAAAAAAACACGCATGCATGCGTAGTTCGCGCACTAGCTCTATCTTTATTACTCTCATGCAAAGGATCCGTTCAGATGCGTTCTGCAGCCAACTTCAGAGAGTTACCTACAGACAAACAAACATACGAGTGAAGCTAATAAAAGCGTGTTAAAAATAATTCTCCAAATGCATGAGATTTGATATGCACATAGAGCATGTAGAAGAGTTTTTTCCGAAAACCAAATTTTATTTTTTATATTTAAAAATTTTTTTCTCGAAAAACTTCAACATGGCCTCCGTTTTCATGTCAATATTGTGCATACCAATTTTCATAACATTTTGATAATTATTTTTTGAGCCCGAAAATTTTAAAAGAATACAATGTATATTACATTATATCACAGAATTTTTCTTTAATGTAGAGGTTTCATTTCCTCTTAAGGCTCTGGTAACCGAGAAAAATTATGAGAAATTTCAACAAAACTAAAAATTTCTAAATTTGTGTAAAACGTCTACATGTAAAAAAAAGATTAAGCGAAAACAAATAAGTTTCACTACACAGAGAAGTCACCCACATACAAAAATATTAGTTGCTCAATCAATTTGTAAAGCGTATTCCTATTTGAAGTTGTGATTTAAGTTAATAGAAAAACGGTGATACTAAAAGATTTGAAACGAAATAGGATTATCTCGTAAATCCAATCTGTTCAATATAATATCGATTTTTCTGGATACATTAATTTTCATTAATAGTTATTTTTCATAATTAACGAATTGACTTTTCTAATTTTGAAAATAGAATAGTCGCCATTTAAATCAATAACAAAAATGCAAAACTGTTCGTAGATCAAATGCTGATTTGTCTCAGAATTATATTTTATTGTTTCAAACGGCGATTAAATCAATTTTTCGATTAAAAAAATTCAAAACTTTATTTCTCGGAATGAAAATTTATATAGCTAGACAAAAATTGAAACATATCCATATTTAAATTTTCCCCCAACCAGCCTATATAAAAATGTAAAATTAGTGATGTATAAGTAGACATTTCAAGAATCAAGGTATTAATAACATTTACTTGAGCAATTGTTTTACTTGTTTTAAAATATTTAGTTTTATGAACAAAAACCACTATTAGATAAGAATGCCATACTTATATTTTATATCTATTATGTGTATGTGATTCACGAATTTATAAATTGAACGTTTTTTTAAAAGAAACAAAAAATTTTGGAATAATTTCTACTTAATGTAATTACTTGAAACAATATCAAATCTTGACAAATATAAAATCACATGCAAAAAATTTTGCACTGTCGTCTTAACTCACGCCTCAATATTCGCTTTCAGAAGAAGATATTGCTGAATACAGTTCTTATACGTTTGATGGTGTTCGTTATAACGAGCTCGTGCTAATTTTAATTCTTCTATTAATTTTGTCACCTCTCCGCCGGCTTTATCTCGTGCCAATCGCGCTGCTTTTGTCTTTTTCACAATTGGAGCCAAATCTTTATACTTACCTTCCAAAAACCTGTCAAGAATTTGTTTAATATTATGCCAATATTTTCTGATTATTTTTTTATTTTTTGAATTTACCTTTTTTGGCTAATAAAATTTGATATAGTATTTTGCTTTATGTCCATTTCAGTCTTTTTAATTAATTTATTTTGTTCGGTTTTTGGTACAAGAACTTTAGTGTTTAGGTTAACACGATTTTTATTAACAAAGTGAAAATCGTTAACTGTAAATCGATTCAATTTTTTACTGCTTATACGTTGGGGTTTGCTTAATATATTTTTATTAAGTGCAATCATATTTGGTATTTTTTTTACCCCATTTTTTTGCACCGGTATTTTATTAATTTTCTGTTTCAATTTTGTAACTGCTTTTTGATTTTGTTTGAGTTGTTCTAATCTATTTGTTAGCTGCAAATATTCAGCTTGTCTTGACTCCGGCAATCGTTGTACAGCAGATGGCATTTTTGTTGAAGACGTTGGTTGTTGTTTCTCAGCATTTGCGCGCGCTTCTCTTAATAATTGCGATAAACTTCTTTCAAAATGAACGGACACATCATTTTTCGATTTGAATGGGCTATCTTCATCCGTTTCCGAGTCTTCTCCAACATTTATTACTAAGGGTTTTACTGGCACATTTACTGTTAAATTTTTATGATTATCATGCTTTTGATATGTTTGAATTTTCAAAGTTTTTTGATTTTTTAAAGGTTTTACAATATTTTGTTGTTCTGGTATTTCTTTTGGTATATTTTCTTCTGATATTTTCTTTGCTATTGATGTAAGTAACATTGCTCGTAAAATGTCTTCATCCTCATCGACAGTTTTACTAGGCGTTTCAGTCGTTTTCACAGGTACTGGTTGAGGACTTGGATTCTCTTCATTTTCTTTGTCATTTTCTACATTTTTATTTTCATTTGAAATTATGTCATCGGGGTCATTGTGATCCGTTATTATATAGTCTAATAAATCATTGATTACAGTCTTAATTTGTATTGAAACATCATCAGGCTCTTGTTGGCTATTAGGTTTTACAACTTTAGATTGTTTATCGGTCGAAATATTTTGTTTTTGCCGCCGTAACGCATGCTTTTTAAGAACAGCCGAGCGTAATGCATCTAATCTTAATTGCTGTGCTTCAGCATCGGTTATAACATCTTTATTATCAGATTCTGTAATGGCACTAGGTACTTCTGATTTGGATGTTGATGTGGTATCTGTACTTTCAATTGGCACAAACGCTTCTGGATCAGACAAATTTAGTATCTCATTATCATCAGACTTTTCATGCTTTGTACATTCCCTAAGTTTTGATTCTAACGCCAACTTTCTCAATTCCATTAATTCATATTCGGAGTCACTAGATTTGCCTTCATCATGATCAATCATTTTCTTAAGTCGAGTACGGAGACTGGTTTGCAATTGATCTGTTACTGGGTTATTTACACGAACTGCTTTATTTAACTTCACTAATAGTGATCGATCAACTGACTCATCTTCTGAATCACTGGAAGAAATTCTTAGTGGTGTACGTGATTGATGAAGTTCTTTGTCGGAATTTGAATCACAAGAAAGTATTACTACGCGCGATTTAGATTTACCACATTTATACTTATAACGACGGCGTTTTTCATGATAATTACGACGTGGTAATTTATACACACATTGAAAACCATCACAATTGTATGATCTGCATTGTGTACATCCTAATGAGGATGGAATAATATCCGAGTCCGAATCATTATCACTTACGCAACTAAGATATAGCGTATCACGTGATTGTCTAGATTTATGATAGCTTTTGTGGTAAGATTTATTTGAGCTTAATGAACAGTCGGAAACATCTTCTAAATCAAGATCACTAATTTCTCCTTCTTCACGTTCTGATGAGGCTCCTGGGTCAACCATTTCTTTTTCTGTTATTTTATTTTCCATTATGACATTGTCTTTCAACGTCATTTGTCCACTTTAAATAATTTATTATATTAAATTATATATATTAATTTTATTGAAATGATTCCAAAAAAAAATAAATAAAAAATTTACCTGATATGTGAATTTAAACAAATATTGATTACAATAACGAAATTGACAGATAAAATTAATAAGCGCAATTAAGTTATTCTAGTGAACGAGGAAATAATATGGCTGACTTTCTCAGATTAACAACTATATAGATTATTTTTAACAAAGCTTATTGAAAATAATCATATGATTAATGAGTTATTAAAAATATTAAATTACTATATCAAATTTATTTTTTGAAAAATTGCACTTTAGTTATAAAAGTTACATTTGAAATATTTTACACACACAAAATGGGTGTTTTTATCAAGAAATTTAACTAGATTTTATTCCTTTCTTTGTAATTTCATTGCGTAATTGCTATACTAAAAACAGACGGTATATAATATAGACAGTCTCTAATGTATTAAGCAATTATAGACCGTAGAAGTGTACGTCAGGTAAAAATCGAGAAAAAATAATTGTCTAAATGTTATGAAATTTGACATTCAGAATCTTGACATGAAAACAGAGGTGTCTAAAAGTTTTTCCGATAAGAATTGCTTGCAATATAGAATAGAGAACAGATTATGTATAGAGGGTTATTTGAAAATATATAATATTAATATACTAAACTAAACCACGGTCTTGACCACAGTCATATAGACAGAGCACCAAATGTTAAAAAAATATGACTATAATGTATGTCTTTAGACAAAATTCATCCTTAAGGTCTAATTAAGATTCACGATGCAGTAAATTTTATTAAACTGTCAGGAAGCATGAGGGAAGAAGTACGTACTTGGTATACTTTAATGTTGATAAGCGACAAAAACTATTAAAACTGGGCCAAAACACCAAAATGACCTTAGGCTTTTTATAAAAATAATGCCGCCCCCAAATCAAACGCTATATAAACAGGCTGACTGATAATAATGTTGGTACAGTAAAATTCTGACTGACACAATTGTAATAAATAATATTTTCGACCTGTGTATCGAATTTCAGGTTTTGGAAAATGGACTTTGTAACTTTAAGGAGCTTTTTTACAAGATGCTCATGACTAACCATAATTTAATGAATTTTTAATTGATATATTACTCGCAATTCAATCTTCAGCTTTTAGAAAGTATACTTGTGGAATCAAAAAAAATAAAAGCTCTAGTTTCAGTTTTTAAAAATATTAAATACTCGATTGGTATGTTGCATTTTGTTTATCTATCAAAACCATTCATTTTAATATGAAAAATTATAAAATATACCATAAAATTAGTGTATATTAGAATTTTATGTAGTGGAAGATTCAGGTCGTTGTGTTTTTTATTTCCATGAGTATAGTTAGAGTACTGTATACATAGATATTCTTAGGTATCCACCATTATAAATCCTTTTTAAGAACTGTCAATTTGACATTTATGCTAACAAAAAAGATTTCAAATATTTTAAACATTGTAGATAAAAATTATATGTAAAACATATGTTTATTTGTATCTACAATTTTTTTAACTTTTTATAAAATACTTATATTTTTATTATAAATCGGCCATTGTTATTCTTCTTTAACAACTATCAGTGGTAAACAGGAATACTCATATATACAGATCGCATTAGTATTGTTGCGTACTGGGTTTTTTACAACTTCACTGCCCACC
The DNA here is from genome assembly GCA_020423425.1 of Chrysopa pallens. Classification (NCBI taxonomy): domain Eukaryota; kingdom Metazoa; phylum Arthropoda; class Insecta; order Neuroptera; family Chrysopidae; genus Chrysopa; species Chrysopa pallens. The sequence continues at coordinate 57,226,780 of CM035594.1, read as the reverse complement.
CCTCGGCAAACGCTAACGAATGAGACTAACAGCAGGCTATTACTCTACAACATAAATCAGCCATTATATTAAGAAGTTTGCTTATTACAGAGGTTGCAATCCCCATTAATTTTGATGAGTTGATTTAAATAAACATACGTTTACAAGCTAAAGGGCAACAAATAAAAAATGTGTTAAAATTAAATCACATAAAGTGGTGCGCACACGATGAGATTTGTCTGATCAAATCTGATGGTCAACGCATACCATGAGACAGCCCTATAAGAAATTTGCATAAGAAAATATGATCATACATCAGACAAAAATTTTAAGCAAGCGCTTATGATCAAATATGTGCAACGAACCAATAACGTTTCTTAAAATATTTAAGTTTATTAGTTACTTTTTTGACTAACAGGTGACCTACGTCGGATAACATCGTATGCTATTCTTATGCTATTTCAGACAGAATCGTATATATGCTGCACACGATAAGATTTTCAAATGTCTTATGTAGAATTTTTACCATGTGGAGTCTAATATACAATAAATACTTTGAGTTTATAAATATCTTTTTGATTATTTTATTTACAACAAATTCGTATGGTAGGGGAACACAAGAAGTTATTTTAGATTTAATCGAGCGTGTCCGATTTATATATTTAGGAATTACCTTGTACTCTGTGTTGAATATTTTCATCAAATCTTAGGATTCAAATAGGACCGTGCATTTAGGATAAGTTATGGTAGGTTATTTACAAATTTGGCAATTTCAGCAAGTCGCAAGCGGGTGGAAGGTTGACAAACTTGCAAAAAACCCGATATTACGAAGGAAATAATACAAGGATAATTGAACAAATATTCAGCGTGACGTAAGGAGCAACGTCAAAAACTTGGCACTACCAGCATCTGACGCGGTCGAGTGTGTCCATGTGGCAATTTTTTTTACATTTTTGAAAGCGCGTAATAGCTTTTCTTCACCACTGAAACGGTATTTATTATATAATTTTTTTTAACCTTCTTATCTTGAAAATTCAATTATACCCCACGAAACTCGGGTAAATTCTCGCTTTGCATCGTAGACTCCCCTACTAAGATAAATAATTGTTTTGAAATATAAACCCGATATGCGCTGACGGATGAATTGAAAACTACATTGGAAAAGTTTTTAATAATTTATTACATTTAATGTATGTACACTATTCTTGTATTCACTAAAATATTTATTAACATTTAAAAATTTAAACATCGTTTGCATAATCAGCAGGATTTTTACGTTGTAAACGGTGGTGTTCTTTTTCACCCCAATCATATACCAAATAAGCAAGGGCGAATGCTAATAAGTAAAAATAAAAAATATTAATTATTTTGATGTCATTTTTTAACGAATTTGAAATACTCACGTGGTGCAACTCTTAACACATTGGATAATACCCGTCGAAAAACATTGGGTAAACCTTGTGATACAACGCCAGCGAATGCTTTTTGTTCAAATGGTGACAATTTGTATGTGATAATACCTCGAATTTTAGCTAATTCTCCAAAATGCTTACCCATTTCTAAAACTATTTAGAAAATTTACAAGAATTATCTAAGTATTGGACAATTATATTCTAGCCTATAAAAATTTATTACATAACAAGTGTCACAATTCATTTAAAAATAAAATAATTCAAAAAATTTATACTTGTTAATTATTAAAATTTGTTATGTTATTTCTAAATTTTTGTACCTTATATTTAATATTAATTTAAAACTAATTACTAAAAATTTATTGACGTCTTGAAAGTGATAAATGCCTAAGAACTTAGTAGTGACTATTCCACATCATAGAATAAATAATTATGTTCCACACTTTATGATACCATAGATCTAGAATTGAATATGATAGATAATACTTAGAATAGATGGGCAGTTTTCCTTTTATTTGAAATTTAGAAATAAAATTTTTTAATTAAAATATAATATGCAAACACAAACTGTTTTGAATTCAGTGACTATAAAAGAAAAAGCTCAAATTTCAAAGAATCATCCTTACCCAAAACATTAAACTGTATTAATTAAATAAGACATCAGCCTTAGTGTAAACTTAACAAACCTATTTTTCTGACAACAAAAGAATATTTTAAAATTTAATATATTTAAATAAAATGTGTTAGTTTATATTTAGAAGTTTTACAATTTCAAATTCTATAAACGCATCTAAAAATCTTTATTTGAAATACCTGCATCATCATTATTAGATTTAAAAATACTTTAAAATAGCTTAACCTTAAATATTTTTAAGTGTTACTTGATTGTTGACTATTTTTTCCCAAAAAATTAAAATTTTACATAATGTCTACAAGATGGTAATAAATTAACTAAAATATATTTTAATAGTAACTAATTAATAATTAACTTAGGTATCCTTTGTATCAACGCGGAAATCCACAACTTCGAGTGTTTCTTCCAAATTTTTGGATGAAATTAATCAGACCAACACATGAACAACCTTCAAATGTTGTCCAATTTGCTTGCTCAATGGAAATGACCAAATTCGATGTAAAAAATTATTTAGAAAAAATTTATAATATAGAAAATATTGTTGATGTTCGTACAAGAATTGCAATGGGAAAAACTAAACGAGATCCAAGAGCTGGATATGTTACGAAAGACGAAGATACAAAAATTGCTTACGTCGTTTTGGTAAGTTTTAAAATTAAAAATAACGGGATAACACATTTTTTAAATTTCTTGATATTGGAAATTCATCTGTTTTTATTAAAATTTCAAACTTTTCTATTGCAGCCAAAAACGGAAAGTTTCAAGTTTCCAGATATTTTCCCCAGTGAATCTGAAGACGAGGAAAAAAGGAAGGAAGAAATGAAATCTTTAGATGTTACCAAAGAAAATCATAAGAAATTTTTGGAAAAGAGTAAAAATCGAATGGGTATTCCAAGTTGGTTTTCTATTTAATTGAAATTTAGTATAGATAGCTTAGCATTTTTATTGTAAGTGTTATTAAATAAATAAATACGTTTATAAACTTTATATACTTTTGCCTTTACTTTATATAAGTCCAAATTGCGTATTTCATGCTGTAATCCAAATGGGACATTAATTTTTTTTCATAATTAGCCTTTTTTAATACGATTTTATATAAAATTGAAATTTTATTAGAAAAAATAAGCTTTAGTTCATTATTCTAAAATTGATTTTTCACTTGAATGATCATTTTTATGTTGATGAAAGTAAAAAAATATTCGGGTTGACTTGAGAACTCTTTCATTTTTCGTCAATTAAACATCGCTTGGTATTCATGAGCTTAAAATTTTCATTTTCTGCCTAGAGCTTGCGTGTATTATTTTTATTTTTTTTTTCCATAATATAATTATTGATTTATCAAATTTCCATAGTTACATATTTATTTAGAAAATGGCGAATTTGATAAACTAAGCAAAATTTTATATTAAGCAATTTACATAATTCATAATTTTACAAAAACTCTAAACTGTATAAAAGAGAAACTAAGACTTCGGAATTTAAATGATGTTAAATGTTTAGAAAATTTTTACACAAACAAAAAGCTAAGTCAACAATGAAATTTTGTACAGACCTCGATAAATCAGTACTTGTGTCCAACTGTGAAAAACGTGGTTGGACTCAAGTAAATCCAGAAGATGATTGGCATTTCTATTGGGCGAGTAGCCAAACATGTCGATCCTTATTCAGCGTGGATAGTGGATACCGTATGAATGATTATCAGTAAGTATAATAATTATATTAACAACCATATTTTTATAAATTAATTTTAATTTCAGAATAATTAATCATTTCCCAACTCATTTTGAACTATCACGAAAAGATTTACTTGTTAAAAATATAAAAAGATATCGGCGAGATTTGGAACGGGAAGGGAATCCAATTGCAGAACGTGGAGGTCCAGATACAAAATACTTACATTTAGATTTCATTCCTGTTACTTTTGTATTACCTGCTGATTATAATATGTTCGTTGAAGAATATCGCAAAGCTCCACAAACGACATGGATAATGAAGCCTTGTGGTCGATCACAAGGGAATGGTATTTTTTTAATCAATAAATTATCAAAATTAAGAAAATGGTCTAGAGAAGCAAAAAGTCCGTTTACACCACAATTATCAAAAGAAAGCTATGTAATTTCTAGGTATGGGTTGAATACAATATCCGTGGCGCGTCAATTTTTTGATGAATTTTGGTAAAACAAACCAAAATATGACGAAAATGAAGAATACCCGTTTTCGGCTATTTTTCAAGTTATTCACGGGTAGTTTAATCACAGGTTGAACGAAGAGGCCAAAAACCAACCCGACCCGTGCAAACTACACCCCACAAATCCATGGGTAGTTTATTCATAGGTTGAACAACGTATTGGCCAATAACCAAGCCGACACTTGCAAACTAGACCCCAGAAATTTATGGGTTAATAACAGTCGAAAATGGCGTACATCTATTTTTAATAGTTATATTAAATATACAAGTGTTGATTATTTTTTAAACGAATTAAATTTCGGTTATTTGTGCTTGAATTCTGTTTAAATTATAGTCATTTAACAAAAAATAATAATTTAATCTTGTAAAATGTTTTAAACTGTGGTATTTATGTGTCATAAACACGATAATTTCTAAAAAAACTGTCAATAACTCGAAAAATAGGCGAAAACTCGGAAATTGGTATTCTTCATTTTTGTCTTGTTTTATCAAATTCCGTCAAATCGAGGCGCCACGCATATCGTAATCTGTCCCTAGGTACGAATTAAAAATTATAATTTCTATGTATTTCTCTGTAATTTAGATACATTGATAATCCATTATTAATTGGAGGGAAGAAATTTGATTTACGTTTATACGTATTAGTAACTTCATTTCGTCCATTGAAGGCGTATCAATTTAAATTGGGATTCTGTAGATTTTGTACAGTCAAATACGATTCAAGTGTTGCCGAACTCGATAATATGTATGTGCATTTAACGAATGTTTCCATTCAGAGGCACGGGGTAAGAACACGTATAAATAAGTATAAGTAAACATATTTATTATAAATATAAAAATTACATTTTTTACATTACATTTAAACCTATTTCACAACAAAAGAAAATCTGAAACCTTAATCATACTATTTGAAATTGTAAAATACATGATTTTTGAATATAAAAGTTTTCTTGTTTCAGTATAACCTTGATAGTAAACTGAATAAATTATATAAAACACCATAAAAATAGTGTATTTTATAAGTTTAAATGAGCTTGAAAAATTCAGGGCATCAAACTTTTTTGGTGCAACCGTATGAAAAAATATAAAATTTAGTTTATTAAATTTTAGGAAGAATATAATGCTATGCATGGGGGAAAACTCAGCGTACAAAATTTAAGATTATACTTAGAAAGTACTCGAGGAAAACAAGTAACCGAACGATTATTTGGACAAATTTCTTGGTTAATAGTGCATTCATTAAAAGCCGTTTCGCCAACAATGGCAACAGACCGTCATTGTTTTGAATGTTATGGGTATGATATTATAATTGATAATAATTTAAAGCCATGGTTAATTGAAGTAAACTCATCACCATCTTTAACGTGCACGACAGTCAATGATCGAATTTTAAAACATAAATTAGTGGATAATATTCTTTCAATTGTTGTTCCACCAACCGGTTTACCCGAGTAAGTTGATTAATTTTATCGTGTAACTAAATTGTTTTTGTTACTTATAGTGACAATTAGTCCATTAAAGAACATTAATAGAAGAAGCCGCAATGGGTGGGACTCCACAAAGCCGCGCCAAGAACTTCCTTATAAGAAAGTTACATATAAAATAAATATATTATAACTATTTTTACAATAATTATAATAGTTATTTTATAATGATATGTATTATACCTAAATATGTTAATCACCTGTATTTGAGCTGGAATTGAGTTGAATCTAAACGGTTTATGGAAAAAAGTTTCAAGTAAAACTTGCTTGTTTTAAAAAAAATAACACTGTTAGTATTTGAATTTTTCTTTTATCTCTTACGAATTAAAATTTGGATCATCATTTAAAATTTGACCAATTGATCTATTTTGTCCGAAATCTAATGTCGATTCTGCATGGATCTTCTATTAAATGTTTAAATTGATTGACCGCGAGTAATCGTACACAAACATACACACATAAACCCGTTGTGAAATGTCGCTAAAAAGACTAAAGCGACCTGAAAATATGACAACATTCTTGGTTTTGATTTTCAAGGCGATTGCAATAACTTCACTTATAAGGAAGTTAAAAATCCGATTGATTTCCTTCTCAAATCGGAAATTAATTTTTTTATTTGATCCTACTTAAAATAAATAGTAGAAAAATAGAAAAATTTAAATTGACATAATATAATAAACTGCTATTTTTAATAGCTTACAATATTATCATCTCAAACATTCGATATATTTGAGGTCAATGAGTTAGATATAAAATGACTGACTATAAAAACTTATTCACAATAGAAAATTGTTTATGATTATTGTTATTAATGATATTTGGGAATTTTTAGTGTTCGATGGAATAAAATTCCTAATCCTGAACAATTGGGTAACTTTGAATTACTTATAGATGAAGAATTGCAAAAAGATGAGAGTCAATGTTCCAGTTTTAATACTCGATCAAATAATCGACATCCTCATAATTCACGTTGGAAATAATTCCTAATATATATTTATATAATTTGTTTCGTTAATATTAATATATAATTAAAATTAAAATATTTTGTTTTATTTTTAACTATAAAAAGTTTTAACTTATTGCAATTCACAATTCGTTCCCTATGTTTGTGATTTCATACATGTTAATTATAATTTCGAAGAAAATTCAATTCAATCAAAATCTAGTTTGTATCATTAGATTGTTAATTATTTTTTATTTTTATAGAAACGTAATAATACAGTTTGATATAAGAATTTTTCGAACGCAGTGTTATATTTGGTTCTAAAAATTTAAGTGAAATTATTTTATCGATAACTAGAAAAGTTAATATAAGGTATATTGACAAAATCTTGAAAAGTACTTGAAACATAATTTGAAAAATATTTTATACAAAATTCAAATATTATTTTTCGAGAGAGTGCTTTGAGTAAAACAAAAAATATAATTGTAAACAAAAGTCAAATTTTTTTTACAATTTTGTTAAAAGTTTTTGATTTTACTCCAAAAATTGCTAAAATATGTCTGAATTAGGAGAAAATACTATTTTGCCTAGTAATGCAACATTTGCAGCAATGAATAATCGTGTGACAGGCGATAAAATAACAGAAGGGAAAAATCAAACAGAGAATGCTCAAAATAATTTATTGGATGAAATTGATTCTGATAGAAAAAGTGGGGATAGAAGTACAAACTGGAAAGGCACACTTTCAAAATTATTTAAAAATAGAGGACCTGAGAGTAATGCTAGTAACACTAGTGATGAAAGTATACATCGAAAAAGTAGTTCACTTGGTAAGATGTTCAAACGTGGAGAGAAAAAAGGTGATAAACATGATGAGAAATCATCAAAAATGAATTCGTTTAGCAAATTTTTGAAGAAATGGCCGTTTAAAAATGTTCAAAGTGCATCAGCTGAACCCACTCCAAAGAGTAGCGCACCTTTAACAACTTCAGTTGATTATTAAATTTGTCATAATATTGTAAATTCCTGTGTAAATGCTATTTGAAATATCGTCTGTTTTATATTTACCAATTTAAAATGGTTTATTTTTTTGTTAATAAAAGATATTTATTCTTAAATTAATGATTTGTCGACTGGTAGTTTTTCATATGTGTTTATTGAAAAATTATTGCAATTTCGATAAAATCATTGAAAATTATTTTTTGTTGATATATCCTACAAATTTTTTTGTATATTAGTAAAAGTTCAAGAATAACATTCCTTACCGTCCTCAATCACTAACGTAGATTTAGTACTACCATAGTAAATTAATAAATTGTCTATTTAGCAGTGGAAATCGAAAAAGCAAAAATATTTGATTATATACTTTTTCTTTTAAAAAGTAAAAAAATTGGATCCTCCACAATTCTACTAGTATTCACAAGATAATAAAGCAATAATTTTTTTGCATGCTGAATGTAGTGGTAAAAAAGGAAAATTGTTCATACGCAATTTTAAATAAACATTTAACTTCGGGAAAAAATAAAATCATAAAATAGATTATTAATTTTCAAAATTTATATTAAAATTTAAAAATATGTAACATAAAAATGAAAGCAAAACAAAATATGTACATAACAATCCAAATCATTTCAAATTCTTTTTAAATATGTTTTGAAATTATACAAATTAATTTTAGTTTTTTGCTCTTAAATGTTTTCTTTTTAAATAATGAATTCGTTTTTTTTCTTATGAAGTCAAATGTAATTTTTATAAACATATATAATTAAAAAGGTACATGTTAAAATATAAATCAAATTTTTTTTACAATCTTTCTTTAAGCTCTAATATCACTTTTTTAATACAAAGATTAAGACAAATATTAAGTAATTGAAATCAATTTTAATACTTTTGTTTTAGGTACAAATAAGATGTTAAGAAGTACGTTTACATAAGCTCTTCATGGAAAGTACGGTTAATAATTTGTTGCGTGTATAAATTATATACATTAAAAACTGTTTACATAAACGTGTCGTACGCAAGCGCAATGTAAACGATATAGAATGTATTCGCTGTCGTTTTTCTTGTATGCGCTTGCTTACGAAATAATTTTCTGCACATTTTTTTATAAACTTGTTCATTGCGCATGTTTCATTAAAACGGACGCCAGCCAAGTGTTACTTCTTAAAAATGGTTTACACTGTACTTGCGTACGACCGACATACGACTGCGTATATGTAGAATGGACCGTATCAATATCAATTATATTATTGATGTATTTGACTATCAGTTGAGTTTTTAATTAGCCTAAAAGAGATTTTTTTTGAGATTTTGTAAACGTATTCAGTTGTCATCTACGTCATCAATTTAAATATTATTACAGAAATGGAATGATAAAAATGTTTGAGCAAGACAAAACTCCTTAAAATTTAATATAATGGCGAATATTTTAATTTCTTAACATTGTGAAGAAGCATTCATTGTATTGTACCGTCTGCAGTTATGATTCATTTTTGTTTCCAGAAACGGAAAAAGAATGTCAAATAACTAATCTAAAACAAATAGCAAATTATTTTTGTCTTTTTCAGCGCTGTTTATTAATCATGAAAAATATTCTTGTTTTTTACTTCTGCCCGAAACAAACTCGAATCTTTAATTTGTACAATTCTGCAGCCTGGTAAAAATACAATAGTTAATGTTGAATATAATCATAATATATTTTACATTCGTTATGAATATTTTACCAACATTTACGCCTACAGATTCCCTGCCCCTAAAGTTGTCTAAAGTTGTTTTAATAAGGAATCTGCATAATCTTTATTGGAAACTCTAAATATGAATTATAGTAGTTATCGGTTATTTAATAAGTCTTCACAGGCACCGATCCCAAGTAAAAAAACATTAACAATAAATTTATTTACGAGCTTATATTTAGAGAAACATACACTAAAGGAAAAATGTATATGTTAGTGGAAGACAACGAAATACTATAATGGAGCGCACAAAAATACTATATAATATTCTTCTTGTGAAGAAAACATTGTGGTGTATTTTCGATAGGTTTTTTAAAATAGAATAAAAGTGCTCCAGTGAATTTTCTCGTCTTATTTATTACACAAATTTGAACCATAGTAAATAATCAATATTATTTATCACTCATCAACAATTACTATAGTACATACAGTTTCAAATAGATTGAAATTATAAAAGACACAAACATGAAATTATTAAAATAATATAACATTGTTAAGAAATCATAATAATCGCCAAACTTCACTTGGATATACCATTGTTTTATAAAATTAAATACTGGCAAACATAATTTCTTGATGAATTTCATATTAAATCTCATAAATTAAATAAATAATGGGTAATATTTTTTTCGATTTCAAACTAAAACAATAGTAAATAAAATAAAAGAATAATTATTGCTGTCTGCCTATTTGAGCAAAATAAATATTAAAATTAATAATTTAAAAACATTTTCTGTGAGATGACCACCTCCGTTTTATAAATATACATATCTCTTAATACTTTTCTATAAACGATAACTAATTTATCTTTACTTGATTAAGTATAAAAAGTAAGCATCGTATTTGAAGATAACATTTAAATATTTTTTTAGTACAAAATTTATAATACAGGATTTTATTTTGTGATATGTTTCTTTTTTTTTTTTAAATATGTACAGTAATAAAGAAAAACTGATGTTCATAATTAAAAAAGGAGCATTTTATGATAATCTTGATAAAATTTAGATTTATTCACAATTCTTACTGTTATAAAGACTCGGTAAGTAAATGGCTAGCATTATATACCCGAAAGTTCAATAGTTTGTTTCGCTTAGAGTCTAGTACACTTATTACTAATAACAAAGACAATATAAAATAATAGGCCTGACGCATGATTAATAGGAAAATAGCTACGGAATTTTAATACGATTTTGGTTTTGTTTTTATTTTCTCAGAAAATATCAATTTAAACAAAAACTTGCCCATAAATTTTTATAAAATGTATTATTGTATGTTTCTCCTTTATTTCTATAAAATTAATATTTATTGAGAAAATCACGAAAAACTATTTTCACTTCCTAAAATAACACCAAAAATAAAATAAATGTAGTTTATAATAGAATTAAATAGTAGCATTTATTTGATCTACCGGGATCATTCAACCATGGCCGTTACCAATACGAACATTTATAATTCATCACAATTTAAAAGTTATACTTCAAATTTGATTAATCTGCTATTAAAATTGATATTCGATTGTCTTAATTGTTAATACAGTACAAAATTCTGAATTGATCGTAATCATATTTAGCCACTGCTCTGAGTTTTTAACTATCTTAAAAGTAGCTATTACAACTCATAACAAATACAAAAATTTACAAAATGTATATATGTTAAGTGACATAATTCAACCAATGAAGTACACACAAAAATGACTCCTAAAAATTTTGCAAGGTAAAATATACTATCATATTACAGTGAATCTATTATATAATAATGGACGTTTCTCGCAATACGCGCAAGTAAATAATTAAAAAATAAACAATCTATTTATATACAATATAAACAATAAAATAAAGTCTTTGACTTGTTCCACAGCGTTCATAAAATACTTCAATTCAAGCATCATAAAAACAAAACAAAACTGCTATAAGCTTGGCACAGGTTGACGGATCAATTGATCTACAAACGGATTCATACTTTTCAGAATGTATTTTATTTTCCTACATTCCAGATTCAGCTATTCCTTCATCATCTGAAAAATAACATTTGAATAATTTTTATTCTATTATATATTTAACATTTCTGTAATTACATTGAATTTTAATGAATTTTTTTAACATTCATATATATTAGAAAAAATCGATATCACTTTAAGAAGGATTGGAAACTTCGCAAGTTTTACTATGTACTGCTGTGAGACACATCCTTTCATGTACAGATACATAAAGTTTTGGTATGTTAATGGCCATGTTATGAAATTTTCAAATGTTAATACTTAGCCCCATACACATAATTTATAAACGGATTATACATTCTGGCTGGAGAGATAAACGAATTTGGGCAGAGGATTTTCATTCTGCATTAAAAGAGTGTAACATGAGTTTCCTATCCTCTCTTAGTGTTCTTAAATAAAATGAAATTTTTCATGCTTTTTGGGGGTATTCATGCAATAATCTTGTAAATTTAATTTATTAGTAAAACTAGTTGAAAATTAATTTAATTCTAAATTTTGAACAAGCTGTTGAAAAATTGAAAAAATTTCTTAGGAATTTGAACGTAAAATGACAGCAAAATTTTGCATTCTTTTATTTTTTTCAATTTATCAAAAATTCTTTGTTATTTATATGCAGATGATTTAATAATAAAATGTTTTAGTAATTTCGTGCGCAGTCCGAAAATAGGAACATAAATTACCACCACCAGTGTTCATGAAATAAACGATTCATCTCTCCTTTTCACCCCCTTGATCTTGTACTGTATCCATAGGAGCCGCTTCAGCACCCCCCTTGCCTGCTGTTATATAAGTATACAAGTACACAATTGAAATAATTTTAGAAATTTAACTAAAAAACTTGTATGTGATGTATAAATTATTAATAATGAATCATGTGAAAATATTTGTGGTAGTTCGGTAATCTTTACCTTCAAATCCTTGATTATCATGGATCTCTCGTGGCGGTCCAGTGAGTTCTTTTCCTTCCAAAACCGCTAATAGACATTGATGTATACAAATATATTGCTGTTCTGTTTGCACCATCCAAACTCGCTCTTTACGCATCTGCCAAACGATACCGAATATATCCACGTAATCAGCAACTTGTATTTGTTGTAATATTCGGTCAAGTGTTATAAATGTACCTGATCTACCGACGCCAGCACTAAAATAAAAAAATTTTTTAATTGTATTCAATTTGTATTTAAAAAGCATTCAAACTTTTTACATACCTGCAATGTACTACAATGGGTCTTTGATCTGGACGAATTTTTTCTCTAAATGCTCTTACAAATCTGACTAACGTATGTGGTGGATTTGGTACACCAAAATCTGGCCACGTTGTGAAATGGAAATGAGTTATAACTCTTTGTACATCTCCCTAAAAATTGATATTCATCAATTATATTTTCTAAAAATTATAATAGAAACTCATAGATCATTATAGCCTACTAGTTAAAAACTTACCCGACACACCATAAATTCTGTAACATTCCAATCTGGATAAAGACTTTCATTTAATATCTGAACAAAAATATCCCCGTAATATACGGGTAAAGTATCATACGGCCAGTAATGATCACATTTTTCTCGACCTTTTTCGATACATTTTGTTAACATAATAATTGCACGTGAATTAGATTCCCAACACATACGCCAAAAATCATCTCTTGTTGAATGCAATGGTCCTTGTGTCACAATAAATTCTCTTGGTGAATTATGTCCCTAAATATACACCAAAGTTATTAATCAAATTATTTTTAAATATTTGTTTCATTTTAAAACTTACCGGCACATAGTTAGCATTTATATAATCAGAACCTTCTTCATCATCAACTGGTTGTAATTTGAATCGAGAGTGATCATATGGAAGAATATTAGTAAACCGATTTTTTGGTCGGTTACATGGTAAATCAGCAAATGTACTAGGTTGATCACGACCCACATGTTTTAATTCTTCAAATTCTTCACTAAATCGAAAATCTGAATCAGCGGACATGATACGATAGTGATCTGAAAAATTTTCTATTAAGACGGGTCGGTTTGGATCAATAACTGAATCGGGTAATGACACTGTATCGTTTCCACGAGTTTCGGTTGCTTTTCGACCAGCTGATCTGTGCCTACGTAGTAAAATGACACCCACCAATAACAGAATTAATAATGTAACTGGGATTGTAATACCAAATACTATTGGAGTATTGTCTTGATCTGAAAAAAGTAAAATCATAATTTAATTAAAACCAGAACAAGCCAATGAAAGTTCCAGGATTAAAAAAAAGTTATGTTCATAAGTTACATTAAGTTTCACTGAAATTCTATCTCACCTGGTACAGCTATCACTAAAGGCAAGACATGGAAAATATAATACTTGGAAATAAGAAATACTAACTTCAATATTTGATAAAATGGAAAGATTTATTTACCTGTTTGAATTGGAAAACTGTAACTCGTATCAGTAAATTTATCAGGCGCTGTAAAAGCCCGAATTTTCACTCTGTAAGTTGAACCAGATTTAAGTGGTCCGTTACAATATCCTTGCTGTCGAACATCACAAGCACTTGTACCAATAGTAAAATCTTCAACTGAACTATTTTGGAATGGATAATATGGATCCATAACTTGATATGGTGGCCACAATGTGTAAGCTTGCACATCTCGCCATGTTGGCATTTCTAAACTAGATGAATTTTTCGAATCATCTTCAGCTACAATAATCGTGTAGGACACTACAGCTCCGTTTTGTTCACTAAAGTAATTTTTTCTAAATCGAATTTGAATGGTTGTCGATGATTTGTACACTTCAGTTGGTACAACACGTGTGTTTGGTTTGGGTGGTGCTAAAATTGGCATTTTTTGTTTCCAAATTGCATCTGGTCCAAAACCAATTTTCGTTTCGGCTTGTATTCGGAATACATATTGTTTTCCAGGAATTAGTGATTTAATTACACCTCGGAATTCATTTGGCTTAAATTCTTTCACCTATTGTTATAAAATATTGTGATATACAAATTTTAGTTGAAAATTGATCTAACATAAAATTTAATTAGTGAACTGTGCATCCTGTATTAATGTAACTAAGAAATCATTAGCTCTAGCTACTTATACAAAAGCCAAAATAGTCTATTACAATTCTAGATGTAGAATATAGATATTTAAGATTTGATAATTCGATAACAAAAGTTATTATGGATACATTGGGTACTTTTTGTATCGTTTAATTTTTTTTATCGCAGAAGAAAAGGATACTGACCCTGTTCGAGTTTATTTTTGCAAGATATTGGTAGACATATTGGTAGACTTTATTTTAGATGCGTAGTCCAATAATTTAAGTATTTATTTTCTAACGTACCTGTGTATGAGATGAACCTTCTAAGCCGTATGTAATTGTAAAACGTAAAATGATTCCGTTTTGCTCAGTACTTGGTAGTGCCCACTCAAACAATACATCGCTTGGATGTATGTCAACTGGATGAAAACGATCTACTTTTCCTGGTACGGATTCTTTGGTAGTGAATATTGCTGATACCGGTAACGAACGTCTTAAAACACTGGATTCAGTACCCGAACGTACGACAACAGTAAATGTGTAATTTCTATGAGGTTTTAAATCCATAATTGTAATATAATTGTGTAATGTCAAATTTTGTATATAAATATTTTCTGTTGTTAAATATTGTACTTCAAAAGCATTGAATTCACCCCGTGGTGTATCCCAATTTAAGGTAATTTCTGTGTCTTTTATTTGAGTAGCATTTATACTTGTAATAGGTTCCGGATCTAATAAAAAAAATTATAATTTTTTTACTTATGATTCATTTTTCTATCATCTTTATACTCACATAAACGATCCTGTCGTTGTAATGGTTGACTAGCTACTCCATGCGAAACTGTCCAAACAGTTATGTTATACAAACGTCCTGGTTCTAATCCAGTAAATGTTACAAGGCGTTCCGAGTCATTAGCACCCTTTTCAATAATCGGTACACCAGAAGCAGATAATTTGAAACGGTATAAATCGAAATGAGATGACGTTTGCGGTGTTGGTGTATAACGTAAACTTATCGAATCAGTCTCTTGAGGTTTGTTAACGACAACAACTTCTGATTGAATTAGTGGCACTGAAAATAATAATTTCTTCATGTAATAAAGATTAAATTTAAAAAAATGTATAACTTACTTGTTCGTGCTGATAAAATAGTAACATCGCTTTCCAAATTATAGGACATCGTTCGAATTTGAAATGTATACTCAATACCCGGTATTAGTTCTCCAATTAAAACACGAACATTATTTGCAGTGCTTGATAGTGAATCCGTAATTTCTGGTGGTTGGGTAACGTTTAGTTGATGTATATCATTTTCGTGATCAGTTGCCCACCATCTTACAATGTATATTTCAACTCGACCTTCTGGTCGTGGCCATTCTAATGTTACATTACTTGAATCAACCAGAGGCGCAATGTTTGATACAGGATTTGGACCTAAATGGAAAATTTTATTTTAATGATAAATTAAAAAAACTTTCACGTGATCGTATGTAAGCGAAGAACGTAGGTAATACGAATATGTAGGAGGAAGTTGCCTCTTGTTTTAAGCCTTTAAATCGTTAATCGTTCTGTAACGGATATATTTATTTCCTTTTTTTAGGCTTTCGAGAGTTAAAATAGGAATCAACAATTAATTTGCGTTCATTGTTTTATTACACATATGAATAGGTGGAATATGAAAGGAAACTAGGAGACAGGCGAATTGGCAAAGTTGGCAGCTGAAAAGAAGCATGAGTAAATTTTTTAATCAGGGCTGCCTTCGATTAAATCATGAATTTTTTGTCAATGAAATTATAAAGAAAACGCTGGAACATATATGGTTGAAAATATTTTGTGAGCGGTGGTAATCTATACTGAGAAAATATTTTAACTCCAACTTTAATACAAGAAATAACAATGGACCAAAAACCTTCGAGTTAATGTTAACACTGCTGGACAAATCTTTCAACCAACCCTTACCTAGCTTAGATGATAGGAATGGTCGCATATGTTAATTTAAATTGGTAAGTTACGCTTATAAGTATAAAACACTGATAAAATTACTTAAATTGTCTTCTACGAGTCTTAAAAAGAAATACAATATTTACTTACGGACTGTTTGATTCACTTGCAGTGGACCATTGCTTTCAACGTTGAAGCTTACAGTATTGACTTGAATAGTATACTTCTCACCAGGTATCATATCAAAAACTTCTGCTTCATTGTCAGTAACTGATGGCAAATTAATCCATATTTTGCCACTGTCAGTTCGATATCTGATTGCATACTCAGAGAATATGGAACCAAATGGAGGTTCCCAATGAACAACTACTGAAGTACTTGTCATACGTTCAACAGATATGTTGCGTGGTGGTCGAGGAACTAAAAATTTAAATTATTATATCAATGTTAGATAAATAAGTAATTAACTCTGGTAATTGTGAAATAAAATACATACAAACAGCTTGGAAATTTTTATGTGGTTCACTCCTAAGACCTTCATGACTAACTGCATACACCTTTACATTATATCCAGCACCTGGATAAAGTCCTGTTAATATTATTCTTGTATCTTGAGTTGTTTTAGTCTCTATCTCTCCTGTATCGTTTCTAATATACTGAATTTCATATTTATCCTGTCGAGAATTCACATCAGATTTCCAACTGATATTTAATCCATCGATAATAGGCCTTAAGTCCTCGATAATTGGTGCACTTGGTTTTGTAGCTACATATGTTGATGTTCCATTAGACTTCATTTTACTAGATACAGCTTGAACGATGATAGAATAATTTCGACCAGGTAACAAGTTTTCTAGTTCTAATGAAGTATTGTATGCTGTTATATCGTTGCTATCACCATTTAAAGTGTCTACTTCATGATATGTAACTAAAAATTCATCTTGTACACCATTAGGATCTGGAGTCCAATGAAGTGTGACAACTCCTGTGTGTTCATCTGTTGTGGCGTATAAGTCTTGTACAGGCAAAGGTACTGGAAAAAAATGAATTGAATTTAAAATTAAAATATTTCGATTTCATGCAAATTCTCTTTTTATATGAAATTATTTTTTTAAACGAATACTTACTTAAAGTAACATCTCCGCTTGAAGGCCATGAAGCTACCTTTCCCGAAACAGTCTTAACAACAACTTGATACTTTTTACCAGGTTCCAAATTATCTTTAAATTCCCACCAAGTTGCTTGATCTTCTCGAGATCGTGTGACTGGTGGTGATTGCTTACGCCCGGTTCCATATGAAACTTGATACTTATCGAATTCACTAAACCCTTGTGGAGGCTCCCAATTCACTCTGAATGAATTTGATGTAACTTTTTCAATAGTAACATTACCAGGACGATTGGGTACAGTACGATATTGCGATGTTGTTGGGGTGGAAATTTCATCTTCACTCATTGTTTGAACAGATATGTTGTACGCCCGACCGGGAACTAAACCTTTAAAAGCTGCCTGGGCTGGTCCAGGTGGTTCACCTTCTTTCTCAACGTATAGTACACTATCTGCGGCATCTGGCGGTTCTATGCTGACTTTGTAATGAGTATAAACACCAGCTGGATATGGTGGCTGCCATAACACTAACAGCGTTGTTTCATTTCGAAACCATACAATGAACTTACCAGGCGTATTGGGTTCTGAAAAAATTAAAGTAAAGAATAAATTTAAATTTCCATATCATTTTTATTTTAATCATAGAAATTTTCTATAATTTTCAAATAATACAAAATTTTTTTTTTTTTTTAATTTTAATAAATAGAAACTATATTGAACTTTAGGCTGAAAATATGTAAATAAAATTTCTAGATAAATTTTTGTATTAATTTGTGAGAAATAGTTACATAATTAAAAACGAATAATATAATACCGATTTAGTATCTTCGGGGTAATAATTACAATCGCCTAATACGTAGGTAGAGTTTATTACGACATCTACAATATATCCGAAAAACGCATAATACAAAAATTTGTTTGATAATTGGAGTGAATTTAATTCGATTCAATGCTAATGTAAAAAGAAATGTATGATACTTGGTTTTTAAATTATTATTTTTTGTAACAATTTTGTTTTTTATCTTCAAAATATGTAAACATTCATCATACCCAATGCTATAATTTATCGAATATATATATATATATATATATATATATATATATATATATATATATATATATATATATATATATATATATATATATATATATATATATATATATATATATATATATATATCAGAATCAAATTTTGTCGAATTATATAAAATGTTTAAGGTCTTTAGGCATCCTAAAATACATTAATTCCGGTTAAAATGATGTGTAATTAAATCATGTTTATTTGAGAACGACTTTAAATGAAGAGTCGCTTATAATGTATTGCATAATGAAGCCGTTAGTAATATTAATAAGATGATAAAAAGAAATACACATCAATTCAACCATCCCTTATAAAAAGTCCTAATATTTCCTCATATTCAATTTCAATATGATTGATTAGAATATTTTAATCAGATAAATATTAGCTAATTTACTTTTGGAACATTTTGTATTTAGAGAATTTTAGCATACAGTGTGTGTAAGTATTTTACAGTAAATTAAAAATACTTTTTTTTTTCGTATATAGCATTAAAACTAGTACATTATTTGCAAAATAAAATTATTTATAAAAAAAAAATAGAAAGGCTAAGTTATAAATTGTCATAAAATAATGCTTTATAACTTCAAGCAATTTTTATTACGTATTCGCATATTACTTTTATATATACATGCATCAGTGGCGTAAGCAATTCTTTGTATATTGAGGAGAAATTACAAACTGTGTCTTAGTTTCATAATTAATTATTAGGTACATTCTTTTTTGTAAATTTTTTAATGATCGTTAAAGTTTCACTAAAACTGATTTAAATTAAAAGAAATATGTAATTTTGTACTTAATTTTATAAAAATAAATCGTTTATTTATTTTTAGGGAAAATTATCAGTTAATGGTTGAATTTCATGGAAGAAAGATTTTTGACGACAAGTTTCTAAAATGTTTATTAACTGGCTTCAAAAAAATATATATAAAATAAATAGATTTTTTGTTTATGATTAAGTTAAAAAAAAACTGTGTTTTTTTAAATAAATAAATGGATTAATAATACAAGCCAAAAAAATGTTTAAATCATAGATAATAACATTTAATTTAAAACTGGTATATTAGCTTTCAGTAGCTACGCATCTGGTATATAAGTATCAATAGGTTTTATACACATGTAAATTTATTAGAAAGTTTGATTATTTCTATTTGATTAATTATTAAAAAACAACATAATTAATCTTAACAGATTATATGTACCTATTTGATAATCTTAATTGTGAGATGGATTAAAATTGCAACTTTATTTTAATGATTTATATAATAGTACTCGCCCTAGATAAAATGCCATTAAAAGAAAATTTGTACATTTTCGTACACAGCGTTTAGTTAATGTTCTTATAGTTAATATTATCGGAATTTAAGTAGGTGGGTTCCGCATGTTCATGAAAATTATCAAAACATCAAGAAACAAAAACCAAAAATTAGTCTTTCAGATTTTCGGAGTAAATAGAAAAATAAATAGTGGTCAAAATTTCTCATAAAACTAATATTACGAATTATGATTCAAAAATAAGTTCTGGAATATTAAAAGTATACATACACTGCCAATAACGGACGCAAAGTTTTCTCGTAATGTACGAATATGCTCACCTATATATTCGACACGTCGTCAACAAATGAGTTGCAATTTGAATATAAGATGAAAAATGTATTTTCTATTTTTAAAACATATTTGCGATTTTCTGTTACTTAACCCCCCCCCCTCCACCTTTTTTTTATTCAAGTGATTGATGTAAAACTACATCATGCATCTACATACTACAAAATTTCATCAAAATCAGATGAATGGTTGCCGATATTTCGGCATGTATACTCGTGTAATTAAAAAACGCAACGATCTGAATCTTCCACGCATACTTAAAATTATTAAATACATTAATTTTATGTTGTATTTTATTTTATAAAATGTTTATTCGTTCGACTATTGTTTATCAAAAATTTATAAATATTCATTAGTTAGGTCTGAAGCGCATTCGTCTGAATGAATGCCGACACAGACCGACGGATACCAATTGCTCAAGAAGTTCTAAAAAGCCGATATATATTTAATTTTGTTTTAAAATTAGAAACACAATATTTCCGTACTCGGAAGTAATATGGTTTTGCAAAATGTATTAAAACTTATTTAGGAACTTT
Source organism: Chrysopa pallens (assembly GCA_020423425.1). Lineage (NCBI taxonomy): Eukaryota > Metazoa > Arthropoda > Insecta > Neuroptera > Chrysopidae > Chrysopa > Chrysopa pallens. The sequence continues at coordinate 57,206,117 of CM035594.1, read as the reverse complement.
AAAACTCTTAAAATTTGACATTACTAAATAATTTGCAAACAATCTCACTTCTTATGTCCCGTAAATATCGCATCATTAACGAAACTAATTCTACATACAATAAATCATCTACAAATAAGTTTTCAGTTGGCTAGTAATTATTTAGAGGCTATTTTCCAAGCAAAATATATCAAAATAGTTGAAAAAATAAACTTTTTGTATTTTTATATTATATTAAAAATAAAAAATATGCTTTGTATTACGAAATAAATTTTAGCGAGTGAATTCAATAATATTCTTTTATTAAATCAAATATCCGGTGTAATTTAACACCATCAAGGTCCTTTCCATTTATATTTTTTTAAATACAGTTCCGTTCAATAAAAATAAAACCAAATAGAAGAGAAACAAGTTTTCTAGTTACCATTAATAATTAGGATTATGGATAATTAAATATTTAATCAGTTGAAAAAGTTTAATAACATTTTTTAACTAAAATAATTTTAATAAATATGGAGTCGCATTTTACTGCATTTTAAATTAATTTGTTAAAACCTAAACAGTTTGAAAAACAATCCTACGATAATGTCTGTAAATATTTTCAATTCAATTTTTTTTATTTATTAAAATTTTCTATAGGTACTATTTTATTAAAAGGAAAACTTCGGAAAAAGTACTTGTGACTACGGAAAAGTAGATTGGTGTCAAGAGTCGTATCAAATATTTTGCAATCCAGGTTATACGGCCAATATAGTGATTTTCATTATGTAAATTGAAAATATGTATAAAAAAAAAATAAAAATAATGCCTAGAGAATTATTTATTTTGAATACTAAAAGTGATGTGGCCCCTATAGTCATATTCATTATAACGCTATACGAATTAATATCAAAATATCTTTAACTTTACATCAAAATACTTTGTTTTGAATAAATTGTTTTTTTATAATTATAAAACAAAAAAATATTTTTATACCAATTTTCTCGTATTGACTATAAACCACACACCTTTAATAAAAATTCAGGCTTGTATCTAGACATAACGGTAGTGTTCATATAAATTTTAGGCTTTTATAAATGTTACAAATTTTTAAGGTGATTCATTAATTAAAATTCCGTTATTTTATTTACAAATGAATATAATAAAACTATTTTATTTTATTTTTTTCAATTTTATGTGGGATTACTAATTTTAACAAATACGCTCGTGTATGGTTTTAATTATTTTATTTTTTTTATTGTCTAAAATCTATTGTTTTAACTGTAAATACACCGTTTTTATATTCGCTTTTCTATAATTAAAAATTCTTTTACAAAAAACATTCTACGCTTGTTTCAATACGCGAGAAAATATTTACAATTTTTTATTCATAGTGTAATAATTATGAACGGGAGAGCTTTTTGTATTGGGATATATTTATACTCATACAAGCGTAAACGGAGTGTTAGCTGAGAACCGGTATTCGGCTGGTTTACGGTATTTTAAAATCTTTTATGTCAAGTAGAATCAATCATTTGCGTATTACTTGCCTTAAAAATTTTGTTGTAACTTAATTGATCTCAATTGAAATTTTCGAGTTTCGCCAACAACACTATTTTTCTGTCAACGCTTAATTTTCGAAGTAAAAAGGTAAAAATATAATTGTTATGAATTTTACGGAATTGAATAACAGCTTTAGTTTCTAACAAAAATCTAGAAATATGAACGAACTTTGGATTCGATTTTTGAAAGAATAATATTAAGTTGTGAAACACAACACTTTTTCAAAATTCGAATGTGTACCGCAAAAATTGACTATAGAATTTTGAAAAAAATATGAATGTCGTTTTTTTACTTAAAAGAAAATTTTATGAAAATGTGTTGTTTAAAAATTGCTGAGTTAAAAAAATGCCAAATTCAATAATTTTTAAAAATTATATCCAATCAAATAATGATCTATTTAATGATTCCACATATTTTTGTAAAATTTGTCTGCAAGGTTTGTTTTTTGACGTTAATATCCAATTAAGTATTATCAATTATATAAAACTTGTTATGCTCAAGGAAATCTTCTTAAGTAATATTTTTAATTTCAAAAACTTGTTTATTATTAATTGAATTTCAAAAATTTTATTTTTTTTTTTGTGAATTTTCTTTTATTTTCTGTTTATAAAAGGACTTTGAAGTAAATAACTTTTTTGTTTTTGAAGTAATTTAAAATAATAATAACAAAGGGGATTTAAATTATAATTAAATGTAATTAAATTAAAATACCTGAAGAACCTTCAATTTTTTATTCGCATTAAAAATAAATTAAAATTCAGCAATCACTGATGCAAAATACTTTTTACGTATGTATAAAATATTACAGAGTGTTCCAGAAAAATATTATATTAATTTAATTTTTATGATTATGTTTCAACATGTCAAACAGACATGTTGAATCACGGATAACTAAAAAATTATTGACTTTTCCAAAAAACTTTAACACTTTTAAAATATACACTTTTTGTTTAAAATTTGCTGTTTTATCGATTTCTGTGGTTACTTTTTATATTGAAATTTTTATCCTTTAGAAGTGATGCCAGCCCACTCCTTCGACTAGAACATCATTTTTTAAACTACAAGTTTTCCTCCAATTATATGGATTTAATCAGATTTAATTTCTATTGTCTATTATATGTAATGAAAATTTTATTAAAGATTTTATTTTTATGATACGCTGTGAATATTTTATTATTATTATTTTATAAAACATGGCTAGCATATTAAATGTCATACCCATACAAAATATAATGAAAATTATTGATTGCCCGATAGTATTTTATTTCTAGAATTGTATACCAAAAAAAACTATTTTACATAAATGAGAAATTATTAGCAGCGACGAAACGGCAAATTTTGACGAAGTAAATGTAATTAAAGGTCAAAAAAGTTTGGAGATTACTACATTAGAAACACCATTCAGTCAATTGGTGGAACATGGAGGCGCAAAAGGAAAAAATTGCATTCTTGCAAGAAAATTCAAGCTACGCTACTGGTCTGTAATAAAAATTTCTATTTCTATACAACTGGTGTTCTCATGCAGATCGATTAAATCTGAAAGGAATGCATGCTATGCCACTGTTTTCTTTTAGGCCATAGATTACAGTTAAGGGAAGCGAATGAATATTATATGGGTTATAGTGATGATGATGTTATTGAATAAAACAAAACGTAAAAAATTCAACGATACAAATTTTCAAAAAAACAATAGGATGCAATACAAGGGACAGTCAGCTCATTTAAGGGTTTGCTTGCATATCCCTTATACTTACTGCGGGACAATGATGACATTAATCGACGATGGAAATTCATTTCTGTATTAAAATAAAGCTTTTTAAATGAATATACATAATTATATTCACGGAAATACCGTATTTAATCGATAAAGTTTTATTGGACTAAAGTTATATAACCGCAAAGATAAAAAGTATTCTACGGTTTTTGTTAATTTTTCATTCCTATTAACAAATTTGAAAAGATTATAACTTTATCGATAATTATTGTTGTTGAGCTTTATTTGTGGAAATTCATGATTAATAAATACAATGTTTTTAAATTTTATTTCGATAAATATTCACAATCAATAAATACTTGGGCACGTCAGAATATATAATTGATGAATTTGTCAAAGAAGCTTTATCGATATTTGGATAAAATAACATGAATTTTGTGTTTGATATTCAACGATCCTAAAATTAAAAAACAAAAAAAATAAAGACAATTTGAAACTTGTAAGCAGAATCAAATTTTTTGGGTCTAATGAAAGAGAACAAGAATAATAAAGCCATCCAAAATTTTAAAGAATTGTATTTATTCATCGATGAATTCGATAATAAAAATTTGAGTATAAGCCACGTTAATAATAATTTTCAAAATTTATAATGTGGAAACTAGATTAAAAAAAATGATGCGATTTGAAATTAATTAAAATTAGTTATAATTTTAAGACAACACATCCTGACACGAATCTACAAGTAAAAAATTCACATCCTATTTAAACACTCATCACGAATCTTTAGCTATCCGGAATTGCGCACTTTATATTATTGTAGTATTAGCAATGTGTAAAGTTATTTTAAAGATTTTGAAAACTGTATTGGAAATTTTTATAATTTATTTTTGTAAACATGTCACCTATTCCAAGTTATAGATAAAAAAAAGTGGTCAGGGTGCGACCCGCTAGGTACACACGACTAACTTCCCAATGAGGACAATAAAAAAACAATAATTTGTTTATTATTACCATTATTAGTATTTTTTAATTGTTTTTTAAATCATCAATAAAAAACGAATGGACCGATTTTTCTCAAGTCATTTAAAGTTACATAACTATACCGTCGAATGAAAATGGTTCGACGTCTATAACATTATTGACTCTCGAGATAATTACGACGAAAAAAAAATCGAACACACATATATGTTTCTAAAAACGTTCAAAAATTCAAGATTCACAAAACCGGTCCTATTAAAACAACCTAAGTGTTTTAAAAATAAGCATTTATTATCCGATTTTAATAAAGCTTGACGACTTTTAGAGAAAATGATACTTATATTTTCACAAGTGTGCAACTACTTGAAAAAAATGGTAGAGCACAGTGTCACATCACACTTGTAACCGGTTGCATTAAGTACAATGTTACGTACATAATAGAGAGGAATTTCAGTAATAGTTTTTTGCACTTCTATGTAAGTAAGGTAAGGAGAAATTCATTAATTTTTTAATCAAGATTAAATTATTAAATATTTTAGAAATAGAAAGCTTCTATATTTAATAGTAAAATAATTTTCAACCATCAGTGCATATAAAAAAAATAAATATATTCAAAAGTAACTTAAACATTATAATTATTTAGAATTAAACTCAGAATTATTATTTCATTTTTTTTAAGAGAAAAATAAAAAACAAAGAAATTATCACTTACTCGTTGTAAAATTTCTTGATGTATAGGCGACACTTTCTTTACCATCAAATACTGTAAATGCTTGAATTTGATATGATGCACCTGGATATAAATCTTTAAATGTGTATGGTAATTCACTTTCTTCAATTTGAAATTGTTGTGGTTTTGTTTTATCTGAATGTGATAATGGTACTAATTTCATACGGTAACTTGAATGGCCACCTTGGGCTGGAGGATCCCATGATACTATTGCTGTTTTTCCGCCACGTACCTAAGAATGCAAATTTAAAAAAAAATCATTATTTTTCTCAAAGGCGAATAAAGTGAATATGCCAAACAATTAGCCTCTATTAACATAATGATTATTGGTAATTAATTTATTTTGACGATGCAGCTACAAAATTCCATTTTTCTTTTATTATAATTTATCAAACTGCCGCTGCCCAGATTCGAAACCGCAACTTTTATTCTAAGTAGTCAAAAGGTGTAGGTATTACTACCTTTACTCACTATGCCACGGAAGTGGTAAGAGTTGAGATATAAGTCTTGAAACGACTCCGGAATATAGAGACACGGATAAAATTTTAAGCGATATCCTAAAAACTACCCTCCTAATCGTTGATTTGATTTGATTTTTCAATTTCATTTAAACTTTCTGAAAATTAGAGTTTTTATAATAACTTACAGAAACAGAAAGATTGGCTGGAGGATCTGGGGCTGTTGTAATACTCGCTGTCCACGTAAGCCAATCGGTGTATGTTTCATTCGAATAATACAACCGAAAATCATATTTTGTTCCTGGTAAACCTTGTGAGAATTGTATATTGTCATCAACAATATCTCTGGACGCTATAGTTGTATTTGGAGCTGGAACACCATGTGGTGGTGAATAATTCAGTCGATATGTGGCACCTTCCTGTCTTGAGATTCCCGATATTGAGATTACAAGGTCCGCTGTTTCTGTTATCTGTAACAAAAATATAATTTTAAAAATTAGATTATACGATTATGTGCAGTGTACAAATTATTTGTATTTTGATTGAGAAATAAAATAAAACTAAACAAATTATTTTCTTTTGCAAATGGTCCACCATCTTAAAAAGGTTAATGACTTTTGATCTAAAAAGTTGAGTCACAAATATAAAAATAAATTTCGATTCGCTTATAATTCTATTCCATTTTCACAATATTAAGTAGGTTGCGAATATTGTAAATTTTTATAGCACCAATAAAGTTTACAATATTTTTCCGCGATAATAAAATACGATTTTATATTGCATATCAGAGGTATTATTTTTAAAGAGTCACAAAAATCCACAACTAATATACATACAATTTAATAAGATTAAAATAAATCGCAACTCATAACTACGTGAGTCGAATTTTATTGAAATGAATTAGTTTGATATTCAAATTGAAAACATTGCATAAAAGACGGTTTAAATTTTTTCGAAGGCTGTAGCTCAGCTCTTAATAATGTCAGGATTCTGTAATATTGAACCTACGTTATGTAGTAACAGTGAACCACTGTGAATTTCTAGAACTATAGCCATAGCAAACGCACACAGTACTCTGAATTCAAAACGACACCATAAAAAATATTACGTATAAACAACAGAAATTTGTAAGTTAAAAAATAAAAAGTATATTAAGAGGAGACCACAATTGAGTCCCTTGTAGCTTGACCTTTTGGTCCTCTATACTCTCCTTTATAACATTCCATCACCTGAAGTCAAAGATGCCTTCTAGAATAAGGAGACAAACTGCCGCTGCCTAAATTCGAACCCGCAACATTCACTCTAATTAATCAAATAGGTGAAGGTATTAGTGCTATTACTGACTTGACCACTGAATCTACAGCAAATAACTATCCAAAATGGTTCATTAGAAATAAATTGGAATAAAATATTTCTTATTTAGGAAACGTATCAAAGAAAAGTCTCTTCATACAAAAAACTCATGGCACTTGCGCCGACCGGTTGGTCTATACTCGTTTATAAGTGGTCCACTTTCTATGAGCAAATACATTTTACTTTTCTTGTTATAACTAACCATTGTATAACAAGTTTATATTCTACTCAAAAATGTTACAACTGAATAGGATGATTTTAAATTTTTAAGTAATATTCTAAATAAAAATGCTTACATTAATGTCTATCAATCATCCTATACATTTCAGTAAATTAAAAAATATGGATAGATTTTAATATTGCAACAATTGTAATAAATTGTTACCATATTGAAAAAATATAATTATTTACATGCATTAAAAATCATACAGAGAGATAAGAAAATTATGACCATATATTTTTATAAATAAGCAAATGATCATAAATTATGACCATATATAATATGTGCAATATGAAGCACTTCAAATGTAGACACAATCATATTTTGGAGTAAAAACAACAATGAAAATAAGTTGCAAATTCAAAACGTCCAGTTAAGATATTTTCTAAGTGTTGTTGAAATAATTATTAACAATGAATTGTAGGAAAATATATCGTTTTTGGACGTTCTATTAGAGATTTTCCTTATAATTTACCAAACAGGCCAAATCGATTTTCCCAGTTTTCATCCAAAAGAATCCGTCCATTAAATTGAATAAAAGATTTAAGTGTTAAATTGATTGGAGTTAATTATTATTTGTTATGGTATACTTTTTGTTCTTTATATGAAAACATCATTAATATATAATCACTCGTTACTGTATACAAGTAATTATTGTTTTTAACTTGAATAACTAGTTCACAATATTTATTATTATACAAATATTACAATTTACGATGGTGCAATATCTCAAACAGTAATCATATAAACCAAACCATAAAGGTACTTGAATTTATTTCAACATAAGTGTTAATTTTATGTTTAATTTAACACAAAACGATAATCACAGTAGTCATATATATTTAACAGCGCAAATGTTAAATCGTCAAGAATTGAGTAGAAATTAAATTACTTATTAAAATTCGAATTCAAAAAATATTTATAACTAGCTGACCCAACAGACGTCCTGTCTAAGCTAATCAATTCAAACTGGAATAAATCATTTAAAATTTCGCCTTGTGATAAACATACATTTTCGAGATTGATGCCACAAACACTTAACGATTTACCTTGCGATATATATATCGACATTACAAATACAAGCCGCAATGGAAATTGTAACCGTTTAAAGGCGAATGGCATGTCGTTCAAATCATAGGGATGCGTACTTCTCTCTCAAAATTGTGCCTTTGTTGATGCTTTTCATTAATTTCTTGTCATTACAAGGACGTGGGTGATTTATGTTAGAATTCAAACAAAAAAACTCAAAAGAATTCAAATAACTTATTCGACTTTTATGTAGGCTACAGGCTGTAATAAACATTTCTATAATGTTTGAAAAAGAAATTTTTCCAAGCAGGGACGATATGTCAGAATTCGTAACAGAAATAATCTTATACTTTACGACAGATTTGAATTGTCATTTATTTCACTAGGGTGAAAAACTAATAATTATTAATATTCTGGAATATGAAATATGCTTTAAAATTATTCTGAAATAAACTATATATCTTTAAGTTGAACAAAAATGATCGGGTTGTACAATAGATGTTTAAATAGCCAAATTTAAATTATATTATATACTTAATTTTCCACGACTTTGTGAAAATTTCAGTAACATCAATCGAAAATTTAGAATAATATTTATTGAAATTCTGTGTCTCATTATCGAATGAAAATCACCAAATGACATTCTTGTCTGAAAGTGAAATTTTCTTTTGATATTTGACTTTTATGTTATTGTTTTAATAACAAACTAACAAAGACTATAAACCCACAATAAAAAGAAGTCAACTTCAAAAAGTAATATAAACTTTTTAAATAATTGTTTAAGTTTTAATGTTAATGTTTATTGTATACAAATTTTTTTATTTTAACTTCAAAACAAAAATATATAAATGTTATAATTGGTATTTATTTCACCTCCCAGAGTGAACTAAACGATGCCACCATATTCGTTCGTATTGTGTAAATTGTAAGTAAATAAGATTATTGTACATTGCACCTAAATATGTGGGTATATACAATGTGTCAATTAATAGATTTATGCCATTTTATTACATGGTTTCTTTTTGAGATAAGCTTTTCTTTGCAGGAGAAAATTTTAATTTAAACTGCAGTAAACAAAACGGGATATGTTATTGAAAGTATTTTTGCAATTCTCGATGAGATGTGAATACCAAGTTACGCAAAAAAGACACAAATCAAAAAGAAAATTGAAACCTTTAATCAATTTATATATATGAATTTATTCTACATCTATTATATTTCTATAAAAGTTTTCAAATAATTATTAATTCTAAATTAATGGTATAAAAATCATAGCTTTCCTTCGGATATCGATTTTTGAAGTATCAAATGTGAATAATGAAGTATAAAATGTTTGTAAAATAATTAATAACAAATTATAACTATGAAAATAACTCTTTGTAAGATACGATAAACGGAATAAGTGAAAAGCCTATATTATTCCCTAAGAATTATTTGCGACCAGGGATTAAGGATATAATATTCGATGAATATCAATATTAGAAATTGAACAATTTTTGAATTTTACTTAACAATTTGGGTTGGCCCCAAGTACTAAGGCGTCCATAAAGCGAAAAATAAAGAGTAAAAAAAACCGGTGTAATGTTCAGGATGAAATATAAAGCACTTGCTTAACGATTTTTTTTAATGAATTGACTACCCAAAATGATACCTAAACATAAGTTTGTTAGAACTTAGTGTTTACACGTTGATGTTTATACATAATTCTGATTACATAAGCAGATCTAAAGTAGGTCTCCAAATAAGAAATGCCTAAGGGCGCCTTAGTAAAAATTTGGCATTGAAAATTGCTAATAAAAATTTTATTTCACTATTTCTAAATTATTATTTTCAGGTATTTAAAACTATCCCATAAGTATGATTGACACACCGTATAATTTGAATACATCAAATATTATATTTACATAAATTTTCTAATACGTACAAACTACTTTTACAAATTGACTTTTATTTTTACTAATGATTTTATTTTACCTTTCAGTTATTTTATTTTAGTTTTTTTTTTTTTTGTATAATTATTATTAATATTATTTAAAATGTAATGAAAGCATTAAATTACAACATTGTTATTACATAGAGAGTCATTTACAAGTTTTAATATTTATGTTAAAAGTAAACTTTTTTTTATTGTCTCTGTATACTAAAAAAAAAACCCAAGATGACTAAAATAATATTTAACTGGATATTTTATATACACTCGAAGATTTTGTAATCCAATCATAACATTGTGGTAAAGTGGATACTTTTTTAGAGAGATAAGTGTATGTATACCTGTTTTCGAGAAAAAACATTAAGAACGATAAGTCTTTTATATATTTTCCCAATGGTCTCCCGAACATCGTGTAATAGAGATAAATTTATGTATACATACATGAGCAAATTGAATTTTTATGTTGTATTTAGTTGTTTATCAGAATTAATTTTGTTTATCTATCTAATCCATTCATTTTAAACTGAAAATTCTGTTAATAAAGACGTCTGATTAGAACAATTTTACATTACAATTTTTATTCCCTTACAAATAATATGAATAATTTATGCAATTTTAATTAACATTTTTTAAATCTCAGTATAAAAAAAAAATTAAAGAAAACCTTGAATCATGGACAAGTTATAAAAGGATATATAATATATTAAAAAGCGTAATTTTGAACGAGGAAAGAATATGTAAAAATTATTATTTTTTTGGGATTAACCGCATCAGTTAATTATGTTTATATCTACATTGATTAATTCTTTAATGATTTATGGGTCAGAACAAAAAACAATAAAAATGGCATCATCATTAACCAGATTAGTAATACAAATTGATTGCCAAGTATGGTAATTTTGATAAAACTGTGTTTCAAATAAATTTTACCTAGTTTTTTTTTTTTAATTATATATTATTATTTTAAAATTTTGATAGCATACGCAAATTTATTCAAACATATTTATTTTATTCAAACTTGTAATATCGTAATGGTAGTGAGAATTCTCAAGCATGGTCATCATATTAATCGTACGGAACTAACGAAAATATCCATCGGAATCGGTAACTAACGGAAAAATCCATTTTTGAGTATTATTAAATTCAGTTTGATCAAGATTGCCGTGCCGTTTGGATTTGTTCTAATTGTTTACTCTTGATTTTTAAGATCAAAATTGATTTTACCAATCGACGCCTATTCTTTGAAACATTTCGAATATTTCAAATTCCATCGTATACGCGAAATTTGTGCAGTTAACACGGTTTTGCACTATTTTTTCTTATTAAATCATAGACAATTTCTTTGTTTAAAATAAATTTTAATAAATTTTCCATTTAAAATAAGTTATGGAATCATTCTCAAAACTCAAGTTAAATTTAGATTTGAAAAATACTTCTGGTAAAAATTTATTATTAAATTCGTGGAAAAAACATTGGCAACTTACTTGACAATTTAAAAAAAAAAAAACTGAAAAATTATTTAAAAAAATTAAATGTCAATTTTAATATTTTTTACTGGGAAATTTTGTAGAAATTTTATCATATTTTAATTTTTATGAAGTTTGAACTTTTCAACGATTATTTATGATTGTAGAAAATAAATTTTTTGCAACTTATTTGCATAGAGAATACAATTTTAAATTCTTAGTATTAAATATATTATTAAACACGTGTATCGAACAGCGGCCGCAGTAGAGATTATTTTTCTGACATTGTGTTGAGAGCATTCATTTGTTTTAGATAATTTTGATTAATAAAAATTAATTAATTATATATTCAGTTGAAATAAAACTCTGTTAATCATGTTTCAAAAATTGTAGATTCCATTAATCATATCCATACAACAGATAATTTTCTTTTCGTTAAAGGCAAGGCTATTCTAGTTTTCTTCAAAGTTCTATGACTATTTTGTTGTATGAATAAATTAAAATAAAATCTATTTTTAAAAAACAAACAAAATATGCTGTCTTAGCATGTGGTCTAATAGTCACAAAATAATATTAATTTTGTAATGAAAAATTTCATTTCAAAAACTGTGTAGTCTAACAGATAACATATTAAAACTGCCTAACTGTTTTAACATTAAAATATATAATTAAAGTTAAAATAATTTTTTCCTTCTGTGTCTACATATCAAAAAGTATATTTGCTAGGGACTCAAAACTACCGGTCACGCTAATAAAATATAAGGTATATTTCTATGACCTCAATTCAAATATATATCCCAAAATCTTCATTCGTCATGATATTAGGCAGTGATGCTATGTAGCTCCGGAGCTATGTAAATCGGAAATAAAAATATATCCATATTGGTAACCGAATTTGAAATTAAAGTTTCGGATAATTGGCATCATGATTTGGATTCTTTTATTTCTTCATTATGACCTCGTTTAAAATTCAATATCAGTCATCAACCCTACTTCGAATATGAGCGGAATCTAAAGTTTATATGGCATGTTGAATTTTGAAGTATTAGATAAAACTTAGTTAGTATCTACAATAATTACATATATGACTGTCGTGTCAAATAATAATTCATAAAATCAAAATCAAGCCAAATCATTATCTATTTCTATTTTATTTCCACAAAATTACCTAAAAGTCCACCAAAACCGGTGCAATAATATTTCAATATTGACATTCGTGTCTTAAATTTTATATCTATAACACCCCTGATATTTGGTAGCCAGTATTTTACTATTATTATACTTTCACCGGTTCTTAACAACGTCTGAATATGTTTAGATTCCTGAAAGAGGATAAATTTGAATTTAGGGTATTGATAACGTGAAGATAATAAAAGTGTGTTAAAAATATATATTATAATGTATCTTAATTATTTTAATCATTAGAATAGCATTAATATTACACTTGTTGTATACAAGAATAATTAATTAATTAATGTTAATAATAACACAATAACATCATTTTAATCGGAAGTAATGTTAATACCAGTTTAATTGTAATTAAATAATTAGGTCTTGGCATTGTTGAGTGTATGATTCAATAATCATTAATTTCACTTTGCATATTATTTTGTAACTTGTTGTAACAAAAATTGAAAAACAATTTTTTTTATATAAATATACGTTTAATATGGCTTTCCACAAACTAAACACTCAATGAAATTTATAAATAAATTATATATAAATGTCAATTAGTTTTTACAAATAAATTTTATTATTAAGATATAATTTTTATATTTTTTTAATCAATTATTAAACCATTTTCCTCAAAGTATATTCAACTAAAACAACGATTAAAAAAATTACATTTAGAAATTTTAAGCGATGAAACTACAGGAGGTATTAAGTGTTTAGTCACTCGAAATATGATTGCGTATCATGGTTTAAATTATTTTTAATCATTTAGAAAATACTATAAATATCCAGTCCATACAGTTACCAATGTGTATATAAGAATAATATGTATTATAGATGTTTATTATTTAAATTTGAGCGAAAATTGTGACGAATCCAAAATGTTAACAACAAAAGATTTGAATGAAAAGTTGTTTGTTTTAAAATAACTAATATTTTTTGCTTTTGAACAATTTTGTCCTATCACGAGATTGCCTCACATTTTGTATCTAGAATATGCCACCAAAATATTAGCTCTTTATCTTTTTCCCTTCTTTAGTTATCTCGACGACGGGCGAACAAAAATGGAATAAGTAATTCTATGAACACCAATACCAAAATTTTAGTTGAGCGTTCAATATTTGCTAGCGTTATAAACTTTAGACAAAAGTTAAAATACATAGTCTATATATATTGAGTATAAAAACTGGAATAATTTTTTACGATTTTAACGAAATAGTAAATTTTTCGATGAAATTTTACGCTTTTCTGGTTACAAATGGCTGTAATTGCGTCTGTGGAAATATTTTCGTTTTGGTTAAAAGAAAACTTTTTAAAATTTTAAAATATTTATATTATGTTTTTCATAAATATGATAATACTAAATGATTATCTATTGTATTAAATTGTTAACTGAAAGTTTTCCGATTAAAAATGTAAAATAAATACACAAAAAGAAACCACTTTCAATTGAAAATCTGTAATTATAATGAATTGCATTGTAAATTATAAATGGTATGGCAATGAATAAAAATATTTATTTTTTTACTTTTTGATTTTAAGTATTTATAATATTTTATTTCTGTATACTTCACGCGACGTTTTTTTTTAAATATCTCATCAAAAATAATGATTTATTAATAATATATTTATAAATATTAAAATTCCATTAAAATTTGCAATTGAATTTGTGGATATATACAGCATGTTTCTAATTAATCAACCACGTCAACTTAAAAGATCGATGTGATCTGTTTTAATGACTTTCTATTAGTTTTTTAATCAATGAAGGGCATAAAGGCAATGCTTTCATTAATCGTAAAGCAGCGTACACACGTGTAACACCCTATCGTTAATCTGTACGGTTACGTCCAATGGTTTGTAGGTGTTGCGATGTTGCTATGTGTTGCGTAGCATTTCATCTATTTACCAAGCATATCTTCACTTTAAGTATTTGCTTATGTTAATAAATTTCAATAAATTGTATTGCATTTTGTTCGTTCCGCTCCATATCGAAATATTTAAATACGATTAAAATAAAAATTAATAATGTTTGCGTCTTGTCTTTGCAAATGTTGCGTTGTTGAGTTTATTCGTAACCGATTTCGTAACCGTAACGAGTAACAGATAACGAATTTTTAAAAAAATCATCATAAATTTTGACAAAAATTTTAGATTGTCAAATGATAATTAAGGAGAACTCCAGGTTTTTCAAAATAAATCGTACCAATATCAAAATCAATTTTTTAATTATAAATACATTTCGGCTAAACTGTGACCATCATTGGCATGAATTAGCAAATCGCAATTGTTATTATCTTGCCCATTAAAATTACTCATTTGTCGCCAATTTGGTGACAATTTCTCGAATATTTTTAGTTGTATCCCGTTTAAGTATGTTTCACAGATGTTAACTTGTTAAAATCATTGACACATCACTTAATATCTCAAAGAAATCATTTCAAAACAAAATAACCAATCATTAAACAAATTCAAATTTTTGCAAATTTTATGGTCAATATTTCATTATAAAACTGAGAAAATAAAAACTTAAATCTTTGAAAAATTGATAATACATTTTTTATTCCAATTTCGAAAAATTTAACTGAAATAGTACAAAAATTGGGCGATTGGACGGTTTATAAGACAGCTTTCTG
Organism: Chrysopa pallens; assembly: GCA_020423425.1. NCBI lineage: Eukaryota > Metazoa > Arthropoda > Insecta > Neuroptera > Chrysopidae > Chrysopa > Chrysopa pallens. The sequence continues at coordinate 57,190,909 of CM035594.1, read as the reverse complement.
AAATCGTTTATAGATTGCGGTGTCTCGGAGTCATTAAACGATATATCAGGAACTAATTATCCAATCGGATAAAGAAATATATATTATTGTATGTTTTAAACCTTAATTATTCTAAAAAAACTAAAAATGCAACCTCAGAAAAATCGCAAATTAAGGAACATCCTATATTATATACAAAATTAATTTTTTGGTTTTGAATTGTAAATATTAATATATAATTTTAATTAATAAAATTTGGGTCAGTTAAAATTATTAATTAATTCAAAAATATACAATTTAAGAATTCATTTTTTTATATACGTATTATATTCTAATAAGAATGTCCTTCAGTGTAAACTAAATGTACTTATGTTAGCCGACCAATAAATTTTTATGAAAATGCTATGTTCAAAATCATTTCATATTTAATTGGTTATTATTATGCAATATCAAAAACATGTATTATTTTATGTTATCTTTTAGAAGTTTGGGTATAATACAAAGAATTATTTTTATGTAAAATTGTATGCTTTTTTGTAAAATTTTTATCTTAAACTGCTACCTTTTTTGAATAATCCCCCACAAAGGTACCAAGACAGGAAATTTATAACCCGCAAACATTGTTCTCTACACTATTTGAAACGTATAGCAAGTATTTGAGCATTAATACTATGACGTACGTCTGACGTGCCTTGCCTCTTCCGTGAATTTGCAATTTTTAAGCAAAAACGAAAATTAAACGAAAAAGAAAGCGGCTCCTTTTCAGAATTTTAATACGATAATTTTTTTATTTGTAAGAGCGTCTGTCCGTCTTTACTATAACTCAAAAATGAAAAGATAGATAATTTTTATTAAACAATTAAATTTGTATTTTAAAAATCCAGAAAAAATGCAAAATTCCCTGACTATTGGCATAATTTACCATTTTCCCTAACTATTTCATGACTTTTTTTAGCAAAATAGAAATTTCCTGTCTTTTCCAGGATTTCAATGACCAGTAGACACCTTGTTTATCATGTTCAAAAGGGTAGCCCCCATGAAAATTGTTTTGAATTACAATAAAACATTTTTTTAAGATTAATTTTGACTCAAAATTCCATTTAACAATAGGATGTGTAGATGGATTTCTTTTTATATATATTTTTTTATAAATTATAAAATCGTGTTCTATACTTAAAATTTTTTGATGATTTTCTAAGATTATTTTCACACCTTTTATTTAACAATTTCTAAAAATAAAATAAAAATTAGATAAATTGTTACTTTCAATTTATTGTAAAAATTTGAATGACTTAAAAATGGATAAAAAAACGTCGAGAACCATAGACAATTTCATAATTCATTAATCAATTTCAGCAATTACACATTTTCAAATAGTGCCGCTACGAACTAAACTTGATTTTCAAGTAATAAATATATCTAAATATAGTTGTATTAAGTGAAACATGAAAAAATCATATTGAATAAAATATTCAGACAGAAGTAAAAATACATTTAATTATTTATCATCGTCATACTCACATGTCAAAAATTTCGGAGGATATTCTATGAATTATAAGAGCATACAATATAAAAGTATGTGTGTAAAGTTAAGGAAGTTGTGGCAGGAAGTAATTAATAAAAAAGCATCTGCTCTGGTATACTCTAGTTCAAAATAAACGCATTAATAAACAACAAAAAATTCATGTATAAACAAATATAACTTAATTTGTGATAATTGCATTTTAATTCTTTTTATAAATTAAATAATCAATAAAAATAATTATTTTATACTTTATATTAATTTTAAATAGATCCATTAGATCCAACTTTTAAGCCATAAAATATAGGAGAATTTAAAAATAAAATGTTTATATTTTTAAAACAAACAACTTTGGTTTAAAACAATTTTTCATACAATATTTGGATTCGCTACAATTTTATCTTAAATTTAGCTAATAAACAAATATATACTTATAATACATATTATTATTTTATGTGAATTTATAACTGTATATACTGGATATTTAGAACATTATATGAGTGCTACTGATAATTCAAACATTGATACCTAAACATTTATTCAGTATTTAAACAATTAACTCTGTTAGATGTTATCTTCATTCGTTTTTAAATTAGAATGTGATCAAAATTATCTATTAGAATGCTCAATAAAAATGAGGGATGAAAAATTTCATTTCGACATCTGTTTTCGTGATGACGTACAGACGGAGAAAAACATTAGATCAATTTATGAAATCTCATTCTTATTTTTAACGTTAAAAAGTTTATCGTGTAGTATGACCTATATCATCATACTCGTTATTATGTGTAAATTATTATGAACTACGCTATAATTGCATAATGTATTAGTTTTTTTGTAGATTGATGCCATAATTTTGAAACGAAGTGTACTTAAAATACGATTGTGTGTGTCTATTTTATCTTCTAGATATTTTAAACAATGTTTATTTATTGTACTTATAACCACAAAATGATAAAAAACTGATATAGAAATTTTATTTTATTTAAAAAGAAATGGTATGCAATATTACTACAAGTGAATTAACCTATTTTCTTTATTCCTGCAAGTGAAAATTTGATGATATTTTAGTGCCATTTCTAGAAAAGAATTATTATATTATTTTTAAATCCTTAGTTACCCTACAGATACATTTTAAACTCCTCTATTATTTAAAAATTTTACAGAATAATTCGCTTTCAAGTCTTTATTATAGAGGTCTCTATCAAAAACATAACCCACTTAAGTGTGATCATTTACAGATGTTATTAAAGGTGTGTGCTTCTTACAAAGCTGTTGACTTAAATTATATGTAATATGCTTTTCTTTCAATTTTCGCGTCCAAATAACTCAAAAAATACTTATCCAAATAAAATTTGGTATGCACAATATTGACATGAAAACGGAGGGCTTGTCCAAAGTGTTTTTCTCGAAAAAAATTTCTAATGCAAAAATCAAAATTATATTTTATATTTAAAAATGTTTTTTCAAAAATTGAAAGATTTCTTATTTCTTATAAATATTACTTGCTCACTTTATTTAGTATCCAGTGCCCAAATTTTTTGTTTAAGTTATAAGTTCGTATTTTAAATCTCCGATAGAAAGGGAACAATAAAATTGTACAGAATATTCCTTATCGGGATTCCATTATTTTCCACTAAAAGAAGATAGAAGAATAATTATATGAAAATTGTATTTTCTTATAATTTCACAAGAACTGCAACTATTAATTATGTATTCCAAAATTATTTCTTAGCTGTTGTTTTTTTTTTTGTATTGTACTTTGATTGATTCCAATAAAACATATAATTTATTAAACTTTCTTCAGATGAGTTGTTTGTTATTTTTAAAATTTATTACATTAGAACAGTGCTACTGGGATTTTAATAGCTTTTTTTATACAAGTCAATAATAAAAATATTTTTCATCGTTTTTTTCCTCGATTCCAAACAGATGAAATAATATTTTGTGTAGGTAATGAAAAAAGACTAACATATGGTCTGCCAATTGAAAAATATATTAATTTTTCTATTTCAAGTGTGAGTTATCTTTTACATATGAATAATGAAACTTCAGTAAAATTTGAATTCAATTTGTTATATGAAATATTTGGAGTATTTTAAAGTAACTGCCCCGAAAATCAAAACCCCGATTGACTTTTTCTCTTCATGTTTTGAGCAAATCAAAGCCTTCCTTTTTGGTGACATTTCAGAAAAATATAAATTGTTTAGTGTGTGGGTGGGTGTGTATGTGTTAAATTTTAATAACACTATTTGGACCAATTATCATTCGGAGTTGTTGCTAATCATATTGTTACCAAAAAATAAACACTATTTTAGATGGGACATTATACGATTTGGATCTAATTAAATGTTTCTTTTATGTAAATTGGGACAAAATAAATCAATATACATAAAACTTTAGATTCTTCTGATTATTTCGAAAATTTTTCGACACGCAGATTTTTTGAAAGTATCAAAATTGTTCAATGTTTGATTTATATTTTTATATTGGACAAAAATAAAAACTTTTGAACTGTTCCTTCTTTCGAAAAATGATTCGTTTTCGTGCTATAAGCAATTTAATTTCAAAAATACACAAATTCTATGAGGCACATAAGTTTTTGCGAGAAAACGGTTTAAATACAAATTTAATTCTTCATAAACAATTTACAAAAAAAAAAAAATTAAAAATTTGCAAGTGAGGTAAACCATATTTAAAAATTAGGATGTGTATCATTCATCGATCTGAAATCGTTTTTAACATCAAAACGAAACATTTTTCGAAAAACTGATACGAGTTAGAAAATGTTGATTTTTATTCATTTTACAAACAGAAGACAAAGATTTTTAATTTAATATTCAAGCTTTATTTAACACAATTCCAAGAAGGCGGTGTTCTATTTTTACACACCCAACTACCTCCATAATCTGCTCTACCCTATAATATTCGTGAAATATATTAGAGTCAATATTTATGGAATATTAGAGTTTTGTAATAATTTTTATTCATTCATAAAAATGAAAATTTGTTGTTTCATTATAAAAAAAATTACCGATTAAATAATAAATTTTTAACATTTACTTAATGCATGGCCGATGAATCAGTAAATTATAAAAGTAAAAGGACACCAAAAAAATTGCATGTATGAAAAAGAATTGATGATAAAAACAATATTTTATTATCATCAATTTGCTTGCTTAAGGTAAAACCAAAATCAAAAACATTTTATCTTGTCACGTACTATTCATTAAAAAGTTATTTTTTTCTTTCACATATTTAAAATATTACTTAAAGAAAATAAATATGTAAAATTAAATTGTTTTATGCTTCACAATTATAATTCACACAAATCGTTGAATGTTATGTGAAAACACGTATTTATAAAATTTCTTCTATTGTGTGCAATATATTCTTTTTTCGTTATTGGTATTTTTCATAGGAATTTTTAATTTCTAAGAAAATTAATTACTTATAACGTGTTTATAATTTTGAGTACAAAGACAAAGTGTCATTTGTAAGGAAAGGTTTCATTGAGGATATGTGCATATATTTTGTAAATTACACCCTGATTTTGAAAAAATATTGTTCTTAAAAATGTTTACCTTTATACATAAAAATCACGTGTAACGATTTTTGTCGAGATAATCTCCGAAACTCCTCGGCCGATTTCAATAAAATTTTGTAAAACGATATTTCTTGGGTTACCTTAAATATTTTTTTTGTATTGCAACGAATTTTTTTACAGGAAAAATTATTATAATGTATTTATAAATTTAAGTTTTTAAATAAATGTGAGTTAATCTATTGACAGTTTTTTTAATAGTTGGCGGTGTGAGTTACTTTACATCTAAAATAATATAATTGTTTACACTTAATAATCAACTGCAATATTTTTAATTGTATGTTACAATTTGAGAGCTTTTATATTAAGTCTTTATTACTTATTACACTATGAATATGAGATAAATTAAAACTTTTTGTATTTTATTAATGATTATTAAATTCAATTGCGTTCTCGACTAATTTAGTATAATATTAACTAAACATATTATAGCTGAGTCACAGCAACGTGTGGCCAGTTTAGCTAGGTTTCAATTAAAATTTAGTTAATATATTTTAATGAGTCACACTATGGAATCATAACTTTGTAAAATTGTGAAATTTTACAATTTTTTCAGATTAAATTTATTATTTATTAAATATAATAAGTTAAAATAACAAGTGGATAAGGTGCGACCCACAAGGTCGAACGAACTTCCCAATGAGAAAACAATAATTTGTTTATTATTACGATTATGGGTATTTTTGTTTTTTTAGATTTTTTATTTTGCTGGACCATTCATAAATATGTAAAATTATAAATAATTAAAGTTCAATACTAATCTTCAAATGACATTATGTTAGGAATTTCCCATAATCAACGTTAATTTTATAAAGCAAAAAAAAAAAAAACATTTTAAATAAAAGTTGTTAACCTTCGAACGAAAATAAATTGTTATTTAAATAAATTACTGATTTATAATTATTGCGGTTTCATAATTTTTGTTCAACGTGTCCAATATGTGAAATAAAATAACCATATTAAATTTAATTTTAAATTATTTTTTCTAATTGAAATCGCTATAATAATGAGAAAAAAAAATTAACAAGATTGTTTATATATATATATATATATATATATATATATATATATATATATATATATATATATATATATATATATATATATATATATATATATATATACATATATATAAAGTTTTTAATAGTTGGCGGTGTGAGTTAATTGACTATATTAATAAAATTGTTTACACTTAATAATCAACCGCAATATTTTTAATTGAATATCAACAATTAAGAGCTTTTATTATAATATTATAATCTTCTCCGAAACTCGAAGAATTAATAAATACTTCTCCGAAGAATTTATTAAATTTGTTTATGGTAACGTTGTATTTTAAAACGTAGGCATTAATTACAACTAAACTACATAGTTTACATAGGAACAGAAAAATGGAGATGGTACTAAAGAAAATGAAAATATAACACAGAAATCGGACAAGTCAAGTTGTAACGCCCGTACAGCAAGCGGAAGACTCTAGTTTCGATTTCAGTTTGTTTATAGTAACGAAACACTTTACTATAGAAGGAGCTAACAAAATTTTGGTATTGAGTTGCTCATAAAATCATCTAATTAAATTTAAAAAACGAAAAGCAATAGCGAGCTGTGAGACGAAATACTCTTGGTAAATAAAATATTTAAAGAAATTAAATTATTACTGAGATAGTTTTACCTTAAAATATGTTCACAGTTTCGAAGTAAACAAGTCATAAAGTAGTAAATAATTATGTGCGTGACTGAAATAATAACTGATTGACTTTTTTTGGGTGGGTATGATAAGATCGATATCACCTTTGGGTAAAGCATATTAATTAGAAAATATGTACACAATATGTCTACAACATAGTTTTGTAGGCATAAGGTAATTTTGGTGAATATTTCATTGTTGTAGGAGACATTTCTTCAAAAAAATGTAAAATTTTTGTTACTATCAAAATATTAAATTCAAAATTTTCAATATATCTTAAAACATTGCTATCGCAGAAGTATTTTCTTAAGAAAACACATTTGCCATTCAAATTTGATCTGCTTATGTTTTGATTTTGATCTAAAAATCGTGATACGTTTAATTTAGGAATGATATGTCTAGACAAAATATTTATGTAGCGAATTGTCTTACACTAGACAATTTTACTACCGAAGGGCTCAGAATACATGAAATTTACACACCTTTATATCCATTAATATAATTAAATTATTTATATTTGTATAATTTATTATGTAACAGAAGTTTGGCGCGATCCATGGCGCGCACGCCACTTATAAATTTAGTCACATAGAAGAGACTTAGACAAAACATTTTAGTAAAGGATTTAGGTATAAAAATGCTACTTGTTTTCATTAGTATACATATTCAGATATCATTTAAAACAAAAATACGTTAATAAAAATTAATTAAATTATACCCGACTTCATTATAATATAACCTACCACCACCTACCCTTCAAAAAAGTGTTTCAGTTTTATATTCGTAACAAAGAAAACCAGATAAAAGTAGTATAGTATTTTTGAAGTTAATTTTTTTGGTCAAATGGCCTATGACCCCGCGAATTATTATTGGATTATGCAATTAACATGAACTGGCGTTGAAACAAACAAATTTCGTAAAATTTTCTTTGTCGGAAAACTTTCTATAACCACCCAAAAAATTGAATTATTAAACTATTTATATTTCAGGTAAAATGACTTGTGACCCCTCAAATTATGATCAAAATACTCGTTTAAGATCAAAAACGCTATTAAAAACCATTTTATCGAATTTCACCCCATCGGAAAATTGTCCATAACCCACCCTCAAATACAACTTTTTTTTAAAAATAATTTTTTCGGCTTAAATGGCCTATGACCCCGCGAATTATTATTGGATTATGCAATTAACATGAACTGGCGTTGAAACAAACAAATTTCGTAAAATTTTCTTTGTCTGAAAACTTTCTATAACCACCCAAAAAATTGAATTTTTAAACTATTTATATTTCAGGTAAAATGACTTGTGACCCCTCAAATTATGATCAAAATACTCGTTTATGATCAAAAAACGCTAGTAAAAACCATTTTATCGAATTTCACCCTATCGGAAAATCGTCTATAACCCACCCTCAAATACAACTTTTTTTTAAAATAATTTTTTCGGCTTAAATGGCCTATGACCCCGCGAATTATTATTGGATTATGCAATTAACATGAACTGGCGTTGAAACAAACAAATTTCGTAAAATTTTCTTTGTCGGAAAACTTTCTATAACATTATAAATAAATGAAATAATAGATAATAGATAATAGATACAATTTAAAATTGAAATTTGGTTGCATTGTACAATTAGTACAAGTTATAACGACTTTACACATCTTTAGCAATTTTTATATCTAAATCAGTCTTTTTAAGACTGACAAATATGTTTGGAGGACCACACTTGTCTTTAATTAAAAGTAAATCTACCTAATAGATAACAATTGATTAGATTCAAAATCAAACATTTTTTATTATTAAAATAGTTGTATAATATAATAGTTGTATATTCAATCAACTGAGAATTATTTTAATAATTAAAGCAGGTATTTCGAGAGCTTTTTTTTATCTACGAAAAAAGAGATAACACTGTGCTTTTTTCGTGTATATTTGTATTTTGAATATTTTTTTCAGTTAAAGGTTATCAAATATGTAAGTGAAACAATGTGTCAAAATATGGGGGGCTGGGCGAGTTGAATTTTAAATTTAAGAAAAAAATTATAAAACATGGTTTTGAAACACGTTAGGATTTATGTTTTTGGATTTTTTTATAAAGCGTATGTGGCACAATTGGTTAGTATGTTGAGTTGTCAGTTGTAAGGTCTGTGGTTCAAATCTATGGGGCGGTTTAAAATATTTTATTTATATTAATTGATAATTGATTTAATATGTCACTATTGTTTTGGAGTTATTGTAACAAGCCTCTATGGCAAAATATTTTTTGGTTTTTTTTTTTTTTTTTTTGAAGAATTTAAAAAAACATTGGGTCTTTGATTGATTTCTTATAAATAAATATATTTGCAATTAATCGGTCGATTGATTGATTTTTAATTGTTCACGTATTGTTTTCTTTTAGTTAAATTTTAATCGAATCTAAATCCACCAAATCTACCAAAAAATTATTCAATTTTTATCAACCATTTATTTTATTTAATACACTTCATTATAAATTGACTTTAAATTTTATTTATAACTCTACGTAATACTCAACTAACTACACGTAATAATGGTGTCACACTTGCTTATTTTCAGCTATTAATACGTATTTCAATATACAATATATATTATTCATCAAATATTAATTAATAATTTATTATTTTGATTTGTTGAAAGTCTTCCATAAAGCAAACAACATCTTTTTATAAAGAAAAATTAATATTTAAGTAGTTGTTAAGTGAGTGATAAGATATTGTAACACCAAAACGTCTGCTTCAGTGCTTAAGAGAAATTGTTATAAATATATAATAAGCACATTCCTGAATGTATTTTATCGTTTAAAATTTGCCAACAAATAACTTGAATAATACTCATCCAAATATTATGAAATTTGGTAGCAAAATGTTCACATGAAAACGGAGTACCCACCATTCCTAAAGTAACAATTTTAATTCGATTTTAGATAAAAAATGTTTCAACATACCGCTTTCATGTAAATATTGTACATACCAAAATTCAAAACCTTTGGGTAATTATTTTTTGAAGTTATATGTACGCCAAATTTGAAAGATAATGAATGACATTAGGTATGAACACATCTTTTCAAAATTGATACCAATATGTGTAAACTTTTTTGTCGATATTTTTCGATCGAGTTGACAATGGTCCTAATAGATAAGCATTTTCATAATTTTGATTTAAAATTCACAAAATATTTCCAAATGTAAATACAAAATATATAAGAAAAACATTTAAAAAAATAATACTTTTATTTTGAGCTTTTGAAGTTCATGTAATCCTTTAAAATATCTGAAAAACAACACCAAATTTATGGTTGGGTTTTGTGAAAAATTTGAAATAGTGTTTTCATTTGTATACTAAATGGAAGAAAAGAAATCAATATGCCAAATTTGAGGAAGCATTGTTTGCAACTTCTAAATAAATCGATTTTCAATGTATTTTTTTTAATCATCCTACAAGTTTAACACAAATGAAATGCATAAATTTTATTATCAAACAAAAGCGTTTTGCACTGAAAGACGTATAAAAATCAAATAGAATAAAGTCGAACACTTCTGAATATATAAAAAAAAAGCAATTTTATAGAAAGTATTTGTAAATATTAATCAAAATCTAACAACGAAATAAAAACATTAATAACTTTTCATCTTAAAATTTGCATAATATATTAATTATTAAAATAATTGTATAAAATAATAGTTGTATAATTCAATCAACTGAGAATTATTTTAATAATTAAAGTAGGTATTTGGAGAGCTTTTTTTCTATCTACGAATAAAGAGATAACACTGAGCTTTTTTCGTGTATATTTGTATTTTGAATATTTTTTTCAGTTAAAGGTTATCAAATATGTAAGTGAAACAATGTGTCAAAATATGGGGGGCTGGGCGAGTTGAATTTTAAATTTAAAAAAATAAATATAAAATATGGTTTTGAAACAAGTTAGCATTTATGATTTTGGATTTTTCTAGCAAGCTTATGTGTCACAATTGGTTAGTGTGTAGAGTTCTCAGTCGAAAGGTCGGTGGTTCGAATCTAGGGGACGGTTTCTACTTTTTTTATTCAGATTAATTGATTATTGATTTATATTCTCTATTCTCTTTGTATCATATAAAGAGACAATTTAGCGTTATTGTTTAAAGGCGTGGGTTGTCAACCGATAGGTCAGCGGTTCGAGCCTATTCCCGGATGAAAATTTTTATAATTAGATTAATTGATTATATATGTATATGTCACTATTGTTTTGGAGTCATTGTAACAAGCCTCTGTGGCGAAATTGGTTACAGTGTTCTGATGACAACCAAAAGGTCGTGGTTACGAAACTATTTGGCGGCGCAAAATTTTTATATTAATAGAGCAATTGATGATTATTTATATATCACTACTAATTTGGATAACTGTAACAAGCCTTCGTGTCGCAATTCGTTATGTCGTTGATCTATTAACCAAATAGTAGGTTGTTCAAGCCTATTAAGGGACGTAAAATTTTTAGTTTTAAAGTTATTATTTCATGATATTTCAGTCCTGTAAAGCCTCCATCAGTAGAAACTTCCCCTTGAACTTAATCAGTTTCATAGTGACAGTTGAAGTGAACACATCAATAATTAAAAACAGTGTTAGAAATGTTTGACAGTGACATTGTGGGGTTAGTTTTAAAAGACGCGGCAATTCGGTGAGCCAAATTCAAATATTTCATAATTTGCAAATTTGAACTTAATCAGTTTCATAGTGACAGTTGAAGTGAACACATCAATAATTAAAAACAGTGTTAGAAATATTTGACAGTGACATTGTGGGGTTAGTTTTAAAAGACGTGGCGATTCGGTGAGTCATATTAAAATATTGATTAATTTTTAAAAATTTGCTATTATTATTACTATTTCATTATTTTTAGGTTCTCTAAATAATTTAAAACAGTGTGACTGACTGTGACTAATGTTAGGTTAAATTGACAAGACGTGGTAATTCGTTTAGACGGTTTGAAGGTTTGAATTAGATTTTATACTAATCATAAAAATCATGTTTTTTCCGATGATTATGTGTGTACTAATGAAGTAGTTCTGCAAAGGATGATTGTACCAAGTCATGATATTTGTAAGCCCGGACTGAAACTCCGGCAGTTATCTCTATGGCTTAGGTATATAAAACATACAAATTATTGTTGAGAATGTTTGGTTTTTATTTTTAAAAGAAAATCAATTCGACCTGTAACCTATAAACTGAATGACTGACCATACTTGAATAGGTTTTTGTTTGAATTAGATTTTATACTAATCATAAAAATCATGTTTTTTCCGATGATTATGTGTGTACTAATGAAGTAGTTCTGCAAAGGACGATTGTACCAAGTCATGATATTTGTAAGCCCGGACTGAAACTTCGGCAGTTATCTCTATGGCTTAGGTATATAAAACATACAAATTATTGTTGAGAATGTTTGGTTTTTATTTTTAAAAGAAAATCAATTACAACTGTAACCTAAGTGACATAAAACTGGATAGTGTTAGGGTTTGACTTAATATGTGTGTTTAATGGAGTGCCATGGAAGAACAACGGAAGGTTGGCTTCACAAGAGGCGGCAATTCGGTGAGTCATATTAAAATATTGATTAATTTTAAAAAATTTGCTATTATTATTATTATTTCATTATTTTTAGGTTCCCCAAATAATTTAAAACAGTGTGACTGACTGTGACTAATGTTAGGTTAAATTGACAAGACGCGGTAATTCGGTTAGACGGTTTGAAGGTTTGAATTAGATTTTATACTAATCATAAAAATCATGTTTTTTCCGATGATTGTGTGTGTACTAATGAAGTAGTTCTGCAAAGGATGATTGTACCAAGTCATGATATTTGTAAGCCCGGACTGAAACTCCGGCAGTTATCTCTATGGCTTAGGTATATAAAACATACAAATTATTGTTGAGAATGTTTGGTTTTTATTTTTAAAAGAAAGTCAATTCGACCTGTAACCTATAAACTGAATGACTGACCATACTTGAATAGGTTTTTGTTTGAATTAGATTTTATACTAATCATAAAAATCATGTTTTTTCCGATGATTATGTGTGTACTAATGAAGTAGTTCTACAAAGGACGATTGTACCAAGTCATGATATTTGTAAGCCCGGACTGAAACTTCGGCAGTTATCTCTATGGCTTAGGTATATAAAACATACAAATTATTGTTGAGAATGTTTGATTTTTATTTTTAAATGAAAATCAATTCCAACTGTAACCTAAGTGACATAAAACTGGATAGTGTTAGAGTTTGACTTTATATTTGTGTTTAATGAAGTGACATGGAAGAACAATGGAAGGTTAGCTTCACAAGAGGCGGTAATTCGGTGAGTCATATTAAAATATTTATTAATTTGAAAAATTTTATAGTATCATTTTATTATTTTTCAGTTCCTGTAAAACATATTCAAGCAGCAACTTCTATTATATAAAAGAGTTATAGAAATATATAATTGTGAACAGAGTAAGGTAAGTTTTACAAGACGCGATAATTCGGTGAGATATATTAAAATATTTATTAATTTGATTTGATTATTTAATTATATTTCAGGTCCCGTTTATTTTTTAATTTTATTTTCTATTAATAATTAAATCAATTTTTCTCTAATATTGGTGTATTTATTTTGATAATAAAATTTGTATATATTTTTGTTTGTATAAGACTGTAAAATAAATAATTAAAATCAATGTTTCTCACTTTTGTAAAATTTTGTAAAAAATAAAAAGTTTAAAATTAAAGTGTTAGTCATTATTTCATTATATTTCACTACTGTTTTGGATCGTTTTGTAATATGTACTCCCCTGTTATTAAAAAACCAAAGGTATCTTAGGATCGTGATAGTATGCGGTTGAATTTGGGATTAAATTAATTGGTATTACATTAATTTTAAACTAAAAACAATCATGTAAGGATTATTTTTATTTGAAACTATTTTGATAAGGAGATATTTTGTAATAATTTCGATATTTCACCGTTGAAATAATTGATCGTTTAATTGGGATATTTTAATGTTTTTATTATTGTCATGGAACATTTAATCATGTAGAGTAGACAATGAAATGGCAGAAAATACACCAATATTTTTAGGTATTAGGTAATATCTATTAATTATTGGTAAGTATAGTAGATACTGGAGGTACCACCAATTCACATGAAATAATATAAATATTTTGACCTGATTTGAATGTTCCGATGGAGTGAAATTCGATAAAATGGTTTTTAATAACGTTTTTTTGATCTAAAACGAATATTTTGATCATAATTTGAGGGGTCACAAGTCATTTTACCTTAAATATTAATAGTAAAAAAATACAATTTTTAGGTTTGTTATAAAAAGTTTTCCGACAAAGAAAATTTTATGAAAATGGTTTAAATCAACTGGCGTAAAAACCTGTTGGTTTAAATCAACATGTTTATTGCATAATCCAATAATAATTCGCGGGGTCATAGGCCATTTAAGCCGAAAAAATTATTTTCTAAAAAAAGTTGTATTGGTGGGTTGGTTTTGGACGATTTTCCGATGGGGTGAAATTCGATAAAATGGTTTTTACTACCGTTTTTTGATCTTAAACGAGTATTTTGATCATAATTTGAGGGGTCACAAGTCATTTTACCTTAAATATTAATAGTTAAAAAATTCAATTTTTAGGGTTGATATAGAAAGTTTTCCGACAAAGAAAATTTTACGAAAATGGTTTGTATTAACGCCAGTTCATGTTAATTGCCTAATCCAATAGTAATTCGCGGGATCATGCTCCATTTGACAAAAAAAAAAATAACTTCAAAAAATCTATACTATTATGTGTTTTTCTTTGTTTCGAATATAAAACTGAAACACTTTTTTGAAGGGTAGGTGGTGGTAGGTTATATTATAATGAAGTCGGGTATAATTTAATTAATTTTTATTAACGTTTTTTTTTTGTTTTAAATGATATCTGAACATGTATTCTATTGAAAACAAGTAGCATTTTTATACGTAAATCCTTTACTAAAATGTTTTGCCTAAGTCTCTTCTATTTGACTAAATTTAAAGTGGCGTGCGCGCCATGGATCGCGCCAAACTTCTATTACATAATTTATTAGCATTATTTTCTCATTACTTTAACAAGTATTATATTTTTCTAAAATTGAATTTTTTTTCAACATTGTTAATAGCATGATGATTTCTATTAATCGAATTTATTCTGCGTAAAAATTAAAAAAATATGTATTGCAATATAGACTGATTTTATTATAGAGGGCTATTAAAAACATAACCACCCTTAATGAAGTTATGTATTTTATGTAAAGGAAGTAAGTACACTTCCTCAAATGTTTCTCCTCTCCTTAAAGGAAGTAATAACAAGCGTTTCCACTACCTGCATGAAATATATTTGTCAATTTCATGAATAGAATTTATACTATAGTGATTGTCATGAAATCTGATACTATTTCATTATGAGAATGAATAATCATTTATAAAATTATTAAATAGCTCAATGTGACTCAAAAAATAATTACTGATGTAAATTCTTAGCTGAATATACATCACTTCATTGACTTCTTATGAATCTGACATAAATAAATTAGTAATAAAAATTATTTATATTATTTTTAATTAGTCGCTTTTAAAAAATGTTTAGTTTATATACAAAATTCAGTATTTTATGGTATAAAATAGGAAAAATAATTTATATTAATTAAGTTGAATGTATACTTATGGAATCAAAAAATGCAACACTTTTTCCTATTTTCATTTTTTACGTATTTAAAATCGATTGTTATGTTGTACTAACTTGTTTATTGGCGTGTTAAACAAGAGGATGGACATAATTTGCCACATAAATCAATATTGTATGTCCCCAATTTTTCTAAAACTCATTAAAAAATAACGATCCAGTATATATAACACATAAAATACTACAAAAAAATTTTTAAATGCAACATGCAAGGTATAGACTAGGGTAGAAACCTTCAAAAATGGTAAAAAGTGACAAAAAAATTATAGTAGGATGAAACTGAAGAGAATATAGCAAAAATAATTTACGGGAGATCAAAGGTCGGGAAGTGGAAGGGTCTGAGTTTTTAAGGGTAAGACACTACATATCGATTTCCTCCAAAACTACAAGTCCTATGGAAAAAGTTAAATGCCAAAGTTGTAGGTAATAAAAATATCTATAACTTTTGTATTTACACTTTTTTCACATAGTCTCAAAATTTGTCGATTGAAAATTAGGGTGCTTTTTCGATATTTATTCAAAATAAGGTGAAAAAATAAATATTTTAAATCAAAAATATTATAGTGTTTGTGTATTTGGAACATAAAAAGATAAGTTTTCACCAAATTCCGTGAAAAAAATTTTTTTTTTGTAAAATAAATAGAAATAAAAAACCAAAAACTTGGTTATTTGAATTTTCCACAAAAATTTTGAGGTTATGTGACAAAAAGTGTAAATACTAAAGTTGTAGATCTTTTTATTACCCACAACTGTACCATTTAACTTTTTTCCATAGCACTTGTAGTTTTGCCAGAAATCGAGATAAGCCGTATTTTATCCTGAAAAACACACCTCGAACCACTTCCCCACCTCAGATGGTCCTTAATTTATTTTTCCTATCATTTTTGTTATATTCTCTTCCGTTTTCATAGGGTTTCATCCTACTATAATTTTTTTTAAGTTTCAAATATTATCGACATTGATCTAAGTATTGGTTATTAAAATTCACAATCATTAAATATACCTACGTTACATGCTTCTTAAGTTACGGTCACACAGCCATTAGTTATAATTTAACGCTATACTGCGCATACATTAATTAACAATGCAACACTAGCATCAGATAATAGTATTTTGTTTTTAATTATAAGAAAGCTGTAACATATTGATTTGAGCTGAAGAAAATAAGTCATTTTTGATTTGTAAAAAAAAATTAAAAGAAAATGCGAAAATGATATTTTACAAAGAAAAAAATTTGTGTTGAATCTCAAATCCGTGTTTAAAACTTGTTAGCAAATTGAACTCTCGTGTGACCGGAGCCTTAAGAAAGACCTGGAAATTACTTCTAATCATACCAATCCCAAAAAATCTCTAAATTTGATCAAAAGCACAAAGGTAATAGAAAATAAGAGAATATAGAACTTTACAAAACAATTAAAGAGTCGTTTGTTAGCTTCACTTAAAAATTTGTTTTATATTAGTCATCAATGAGACTTCATTTTCGATTGACTCTCTAGTTGTTTTGAAAGATTTAATAAATAAAAACTCCAGTGTTAGTAAACAAAATATGTATATATTTTTTATTGAGAAAAATACAAGCAGTGTTATTTACAAAATGTGTATTAAAATAAATGTTTTGAAATGTTCAAAATAAAAAATTCATAAGCTGTATTAACTGAAATGAATCATACAGTAAAATTTTTGATTCTTTTATTATTATTTTTTTTCATTAAAATTTTTATTTTGAAACCTTCAATGTTTGTATAAGTAAGTAAGAAGTGTTTTAATGTATAAAAAAATAAAATAAATAATAAGTATAAAACAATACAAGAGAAATAAAATAATTTCAAGGAAAATAACAACTCTCTGAAAGGAATGTTAGCTCATGTAGCGATGAAGGTATTATACAAAATGTTCGGGAAAATATTATGATTATATTATCTTCACTTTTAAGTATCAAATAGATTTTTGCAAAACTTCTTAAATTCGTTAGGAAAATTTTTATAAAACATATGTTAGTATTTGAATTTACGGTTTAAAAGATGAGTCATGATATATGAGAATTGGCAATGTGAATTAAACTATTTTTCTGATAAATTTACAATCACTTTTAGATCAAGAATATACAACTGAAATTTCAGTTCCCTAACTCTTTTCCGACAGGTAGAAAGACAATCAATATTTGTTAATGTTTTCAATTTTTTCAAGCATATTAACATTCTAATAAACCTATATAAAAATTTAGTAATTCTTTTAATACTTAAAGCACATCAATCTTCAGACTAAATTAAATATACCCGTATATATTTTGGATAACAAATAAAATACACGAATATAAAATATCAAAAAAAAATTTTATTTTTTATTTTTAAAGAAATATTTCAAAATGGAAAAAAATTGTTAAAACACTAAAATGATTTCGAAAAAATCATCTTTTGTGCAAACTACTGAATTGAATAATTAGGATTTATTTCTCAAAGCTTATGGTAAATATCAATATTTTAAAATATTTGTAATATTTGCCCGAACACCTTGTATGAATGCATGATTATTTCGTTATTTATAATTATTTACAATAGGAAATGAAATTATATTGTTAATACACTTTTGGATTGGATTCAATAACAGAGGTTTGAATTTATACTTAATGTATGATTTGACATAATAATTACACCTATTATTTACAATGTAATTCAATTAAGCTTCAAACATTTTTTTGTATTTGAATTAAAAATGTAAGATAATTTTTGTTTTGTATCAGATTTAAAAATATGTGAGATAATGTATTATATATTATATATACTAAAATGTAGATACTAAGCAAATACTTTTGGTATTGGATAGATCCTTTATTTGAATATGACAATTTTTAACCCTTAATAAAGAATTTTTTTGACAATCACCAACTTCCGATAAGCAAAATGTTTACAAACTCAAATCCAGTTACCCCATTTGAAGACCACTACCATGCTTTAAGTTTTATAAATTTTTCTTTAACTCAATTTTAACAATTATTATTTAACCTTTTAAGCAAATCTTAAATGTTTTAAATTTTACTCTTGGCTTAAGTCGTACTGAATTATGTTATACAAAACAAAAGACGAATTCTGCAAATATTAACATTAGACTTTTAAATTTGACAAATTTTAAAATAAAAACAAATATAAAATTAAACAATGTAATTATTAAAGCTATTCTTAGAATTTATTATCAGTATTCGATGACGAAAAAAAAAGTATTCATACGAAATTTATTTATTAAAAGATTTAATCAACACGAATCAAGGATATCTTTATTAAAATCTAGACAGTGTCGTCCACCGTCTGTACAGACAATAAAAAAAATTATCGAAATAAAAACAAGTCTAGTCAAATTTATCGCATAACTTTGCATATTTCTTAAAATATATGATCATAATCCACGAAAAACATAATTTATGTATAATTTATTCAGAATATGTTTATAACGGTGATTGAATCATGAAAATATTTTTAATTAAATGAATTAATTTCTAATATTTCCATGCAATCGAATTAAAAATGATGAGAACAAGAGAATGTATGTATAAAATAGTCCTTGATTTGAATATTGAAATATCTATTGTTTACAATACTTCCAAGGTAAATATATTTTCCAGAAACGTCAATTCTTTTATTATTCGAAATAATTCTCATGGGAATTTTGAAAACTTTCTGAATTATGCAATTTAAATCACATACTTTTTGAAGTTGAATTAATTTAACTTTCATAATTTGTTTTGTCAAATAAAAACAATAAACAAATTAGTTTAAATTAAATAAACTTAAACTACTTAAATTAACTCATTATGTCAAATAATACTTTAAAATGTAACAGATTACAAAATATTAATATCGAATTAAAGCCCCTATAACCATATGTGTGCCTGTCAAAATACAAAAATTGTGCGAGTTATAAAAATAGCTAGAAAAAAAAACGAATGTCCTACCCGACAAAAATAAATAAATATCAGCTGAATGACAATATTCATTCCGGAAAACGTCCAAAATTTATTAAAACAATTGATGGTATTCTTCATATTTGTTGCCCTAATTTTTAACTAGAAAATTTTATAAAAAAATAACACACTTTGTCACACTTTTTTTCTTATTATAAAATATATATAAAATTTTTAACATTATTTTAAAATCACAGACATGGTTTTACATTTTTTTAGATTTTACAAATTGGTAGTCGAGTATTTTTGTTTAAAATATAAAAACACACACGTTTTATGATTATTATTTCACCATTTTATGTTGGATTAAAACGTTTGCACTGGCACGAGCAGAACTTTCACAGCCTCAACTACAACAACAGCCATTATTAATGTTCAACGGCATTTACAACTATACACTTCAACATAAAACTAGACAGAGATCGCTCCTTTTTTCTGTTTACTTTCAATTCACACGCCCCTCTTTATCTACCATATTATATTTTATATAGTTATTAATATATCTATTGTCTTTGTCTACCTTTCACATCAAACAGGATCCATATGTCTAACACATTTTGATATCTAAAAATATTCAAATATTTTTTATATTTATAAAAAATGATATAAAATGGTTTTAATTGAGCATTTAATTATGTGGGAGGAATATGTATTTCAAGTATAAGTAATTTGAACTTATATAATATGATGGTTATAGTTTATTCGATTCTGAATAGTATTTATAGTTCTTGAGTTCATAATAATACGATGATTCAGGTCTCAGGTGTTTATTATCTTGCACACCTGTTGCATATTTAATGAAAGGTTTCGAAATTTCACATGCAGAGAGCAGCATTGTAAGAACAAACTAAAGAATCAAACTACTTTGTTGACTAACACTGTTTTGCCGGTACATAATTATACATAGATGTCGTCTTGAATATTCATATTGGTCCTGGTCAAAGCTAAGATGTTATAAAAACCATTAATTAATTAAAGACGATGAAACTGTTAATATTTTTATGAAATGTTTTCAAACTTTTTCCTTATGACTTAATTATCATTATCCTTTACAGTTGATGCGCGATTCACCACAATCTCGTCAAAATGGGGGTTGCAAAATCATCTGAATGCTAACTTTATTTCTACGCATGCAAGAGTGGTCTTGTTTTTTTGACTTAGCTCCGTTTTGGATTGATACTGTAATATTCCAGAAACTGCCCCTTTTTAGTTACTTTTAATTGCAGAGCATGTACAATAATATATTAATAATTAATTTGCTGACTAATCAATTAATATCATATAAATTAATGAGCATAATCATGTAAATCAGTTAGTTATTTCCTAAGTTTTGTAATATAATAATTATAATAAAATAAACATTTTTATTAGAGAAATACTTCTCCAATTTTTATTTAATTTCAAGTAATGTAATTATTGTATATATACAATATGTGCAGTGTATTCGAGTTTGTTCTTTTTGTAGACGTTTTATTCTCCGTTTTATCGAATCTTTAAAATGAGTTTAGTACTTACTTATTTTTAATAATATATATGCAATTTACTTGACATTTATGATATGTAAATTGCCGATAATGGCGAGCCAAACATGCCATTTTATATATACTAGCGTATATACTACCATCTAGAATAAGTAAATAAAATTCGTACACCATTTTGAAGATATCTTTATTACCTATTGCTTACAAGATGTTTCTCGATATATAATACAGAGGTATTCATTTTATTGTTGTTAAAAATTCTCCTAATGGAGTACCTATAGGTGGCTGAGGTTTATCAAGTACACGAGCGCAAATAAATTAGGTCTGCAATGAATTCATGTAAAAAAAATATTTTGAAAGAAACTTTGTGAGTTTTTTGGGATTTTATAAAAAATGTTCCAAAAATAGTTTTTGCTGTTTTTTTTGCTGATCTAGGATAAATATTATCTAAAAAATAATTGAAGATAACAACTAACAAAGTTAATTGTTTAGTTACTTGACATATGAAATTGTTTGGACTATTTGTAATAAGCATTCATAAATGTTTAAAAAAAATAAATATATTTTGTATTTGAACTTTTTCATAGTTTAAAAGTTGGGTCAAGATCCAAAGGAGCTCGTTCACGAACTTAAACTCACTTTTTATGTTATGAATATGTCACCAAAATTTCAGCTCGCTATTCTTTTTGTTTTTGAGTTATCGTGATGACGTTTGGACAGACAGTCGAAAATGGACTAATTAGGTGTTTCTATGCGCACCTATACCAAAATTTTGTTTTTGCGATCAATTTAAGGTAGCGTTATAAACTTAATATACTCTGGCATATTATATATGTCGAGTAAAAAAGGCATTGCTAAAAAAATCGATTTTTAATAAAATTTTTTATTTATATCCCTATTAGCTATAAGGTAAATTATAATTATGCAAATTTCTCAGACCTAGAATTCATTTCCTCTTTACTAGCAGGTTATTTTTGTAAAGCCAAATATGCAGAATCAATTCTACGAATTCCATTAATAAAGTCTATGAAACCCTTCTTTTAACTATAACAAGGCAGAATAGACTAGACTTCTGTATTCTCTTATTTAATTGTTTAAATATTATTGTTTCAATTGAACATTTTTTACTATTCATAATATATAATACACATCATTTCATAATAATTCTTTTTCCATTATATTTGTATTTGTTTCCGGTTTGTATTTAATATATTGTTTAACGTTTCAATGAATTATGACACTCTCGCTATTTAAATGTACGAGAACGTTACTTCCGTTAATACCGACAATATTTTTATTGTTTTATGAAAAATCGGTGCAAACTTATTAAATGTATAAACGTTTATGTCATATTAATTTTTACTCGACATATATATAGAATATATGTGGGTATATTAAGTTTAATCTTAAGTATAATTGTCTCTATTTATCCATGTTAGTTTATATTACTATTTTCGTTCGTCTATCTGATTAAGACTTTAAAAATTCGCAATTGGGAGGTCTCACCGTAATCCATCTCTAAAAACATAAAATACCTATACGACGAAAGTTCAAACATAAAAATGTTGGTTTTGTATAAATAAACAACTTCTGTTAGAAACCTTTTTTTCCATAAAAAGTTTCTTTCGTTAATTAGAATCTATTTTTCGAATAATTAACTATTTTTACTTTTTAGTCATGTTTACACTCAAAATTCAGTAAGTTACCCTCTGTGAAGCTTCAAGCCAGTCTTCCGGACATTGTTTAAAAAAGGATTTTTTATATTTCACAATCTCATCTGCAAGGTTAGATAATGCAAGATATTAAATTAGCCCAGTTTAAATTCCTTATGATGTTAATCTTACTTTAGAGTTACAGATAAAATTAAAACCTCAAACGTTGCTATCACAATTTTCCGGTTAGTCGTTCACCAGAAGTTTATTGTTGAAATATTCACATTTTTTTTAAATTTATTATGTAATTATTGTTGCAATAATTTTTTATATCTATAGGGAATTGGGTCATTTAAAATGGTCACTTTATTATAGTGGCCTGTAAGGGCATAAGCATATATATAATAAAATTGTTTATATAAGTAATTTTTCTAAGTTTAGACACAAATAAATATCTAATATTATTTATGGTTAGCATTATATTTTATTTATACGTAGCAGACAGTTTGCAAAATATTAAATGTAAAATCAAAGGTAGACAACTGACACTGAAAATTGTAACATGCGTAAAACTACTTTTTTTACTTCCAGCGTAAAACTACTTTTCGATTCCAAATTTTTTCACGCACTTAGAATAACGATATTTATGCAATCCGGAGGTTTTTTAACAGTTTATATCGCGAGATAATCAAGTTCAAAACTCACGATTTCAAGGGTCACTTATCATTGAAAGCTTGTAAAACTTACTGTCCAAACAACTGTTTTCTTGAGAGAACTAGGAGTGCAGAGCCCGCGTGTGTGAATTATTAGGTATACTATACCATGCTGGTACAACCTTAACGTGAATATATAAGCGTAAGAAGATATTGGCGACCATTCATTAAAAAATCAATTTTTAATGAATAAAATTTTTTCACATTTTAATGGCCGCTTTTACAAATCTTGAACGCAGTTAAAACAAACTTAATTTAAATTATTTTGTCTCTAGATGGTAACTTGACTGTTACACCAAGTTAAGACATTTTATTAATCAAATTAAAGCTTTTGTATTTCAACAGGTGAAAATTAGCTTTATAGCTTGCTTTGCTTTTTTTTCTTTCTAACATTGTTTGAAATCGAATGAGCATCGAAGTCAGTAAAATTTAATTAGGTTTTGGTTTCAATGGTTAGTTATATACATTGACTACTTTGAAAGATTCATTTTCTCATAAATCAGTTCTTCTTTTCAATAACTTTTTCCCTAAAAACTCAAATCAAATTGGAAATATGATTTTCCAAAATTTCCCTTAAAATTAGTTTTTGTATATGTTTTAATTTTTTCGGAAGCTATAAGTTTATTTGAATGTGTTTTTCCCACCGAATGAGTTAGGAATGATTATATTGTCTTCAATTTTCAGCTAAGCTATGGCTAACTGACAGGCAAATTGATACCAGTGGAAAAAAAAAAAAAAAAAAAAAAAAACAAGCTAATAAATTATAAACAAGTTAAAATTTGTATCTACTTTTCTTCCGTTTAGAGAAAATTTTAGATACAATTGAAAACAAGATCTGAGTGCCTTTTGCAAACTGACTTGACTTAGAAATGTTTTGATACTTTGGCTTCTAGGTAACAACTCCATCAGAATCGGATGAGAAAGGGGAATATTTCTCTGTTGCTGTCAGACTGTTCTTGTAAATAGCGACTTATTTTGTTACCAAAGCCTCAGGGGGCTAGTTTGGGTGCCTTGAAATGAAAGGTGTACCACAAAAATATGGCATTATCGGCTGTTTACCGGTACACTCGAAAAAAACTATTGAAGAATCCTTCAGTCTTATGTTCCACCTTTGGAATTAAACGATTTCAGTCAAGAAAAAAGGCTTCGAATGCGAAATAAAGGACATCAACACTACCTATCTATCATTCGTAGTCGTAAAAATTTTAAAAACTCCCTGTAAATACGTTAGATTGACGACAATTGTTTGATTACATAAAAATTTATAATACATTATTTAGTCATTGTTTTTATTGTGCAAATCCATGTATACAATCTGAACAAGTAATACAGTTATTTGGCCGATAGAACTTCCACACATAAAATATTATATGTATATACATACATTAGGTCTGCTTGTAATCTAACTCCAACTGGTAGCAGCTACCTTAACTAATAGAAGTATTTTATAAGATTTTATGAATTCAATGTTAGAAAAAATATATATATTTTTTTTCAATTAAAGTAATTTTTTTGTTCTCTTGCATTGATATTGTCGTATAAGTTTTTTTTTTTTGTATGAGTTGTATGATTGTATTATGGACATCAGAAAAGTGTATATGTTTATTTATTACTTGATTTTCCCTTTTAAATATTATTCGTCTAGACTAAATCAATTGATTCTCAGCAATAAATTTATTCGTTAAATTCAATAGTATCTTTTTATTTTTATTATTATAATAGAATAATAGGAACATCAAAAATTGTAAAGCATAAGAACTCTGTTAGAAATTATTTTGTCACATTTCCTTAAATGAGGATGAAAATAAAGATCTATAATATTAAACGATTTTCGAGAAAAATAACTGATTCAAAATATTATAAAATGATAATATTGTAATTAGAGTTTTTTGTCCCATAAAAAAATATCTAAAATTAAAACTTACATAGTGATGCGATTCTAGGTAATTTTGCGCACAGAAATAATAAAAAATAATTCAAATTGAAGCCAATAATAATGCAGATGTAATGGAGAGAGACAATTTATGGCCAAAATTGTTCACGCTAAATTTCGTTAAAAGTGAATAATTTTTATTTTGAGTTATTTTGTGAGCGAAAAATATAGATAACTCATTATTGATTCCATCTCGAATAGTTATATGGAAAAATTTTTAAAAAAATCTTTTTATAACCACACTAAAATAATCGTTAGAAAAGCCAGAAAATTATGGGACGGGAGGTAATTTAACGTTGAATAGATTTCTGAGAAATACGTATTTTCTTATTTTCTGCAAAGAAAAATTATACACAGTAAACTTAAAAAAAAGACCTCATATTTTTGTTAATCACTAGAAAACAAAAAATGATTATTAAAATTGGAAAAAAGATCCTTAAAGTGGAGAAAATTTCGTAGGAAACGATTTCACTCCCAAAACTCAAGCTCTATAATCAATAATTATAATCAGCCGTTGAAAATTGGGTTCTGCGTGATAATTTAAAATCACGTTGTCGGTAGAGACAGTATGAAACAAAAAAATTTTTCAGTATAAAATAGCTATTCAAAAATTTAAAAATTAATTGTTGTTTATCTATAAATGACTAGCAGGCTCGGCCATGCATTGTTGTGGCTATTTGGAAACACCCGATATTTGATGTGACATAGAAATCTGCGTCATAGAAATGTACGAAAGCCGTGACACGAAATTTTGAAATATACACCCGGTATTTGATATGGCAAAATCGGTATTTGCTGAAGGCCACCTAATATCTCGACCCCCCTTTGTTAGAAATAGATATGAAAGGCTTGGAACCTGTACTATAAAGTATGTGGATTTTTTGTGAAATATTCGATTCTATTTCATACATAGGTACGTCGTACGGGTGTTCGATAAGCAGACCACCGTTGTCATAATTTGTACTTTACCCAGGTTTAAAAATAAATTTGAAATTGATGGAGGCATTTGATCGCAGTAGATAAATTACCAAAATCTGAACGTGTCAGAAATTCCAAACACTTTATGTTGTTATCAATTTTCGATAAATCTTTAAAAAAAAACTGTTTTTTACCAAAAACCATCCAAGACCAATTGATATTTGTAAGGTCTTTTGAAAGTAAAAACTTTTTTTTTTTTGAACACAGTTCTTAGAAGGTAATACGGAAATCTTATCCCAATTAGTTATACCTTGTAGGAGATTTGAAAATAAATGGTTTGTTGCACTCATAAATAATAATTTTTATACGTAATAATCCAAACAAATTTTTAACCCCATGTTACATAACAGATAAAAATCTTTACATTTTTTTTTATGACTTCTTGTAGTTACAATGTATGTATCTATCTATCTATCTATGTACCAAATAGACGTCAGAGTCATTCGAATGAATATGGCAAGGACAAATTTAAATGGCATTATAATAATATTATTTTTTTGCTTAAACAAATGTTTCTTGTAAAATTTATTACATATATAAAATTTTATAGTATGTATGATGTATTATATAGTTTAGTGTATGAATGCCCTTCAATTTTATTGGATATTAAAATATATATTTTGTAGTAAAATTATTATAGTTCCTATAATTAAATATTTGAAAATATTAATTTTGATTTGGATTGAATTGATGATGATGATACCAACAATCTGATTGTAGATTTAATTATGTCTTTGATTTTAATCTGTAAATATTATTTAAAAAAAAAATAGTATTAGTTGATTATAAATTATATACAAAAAATATCTAATAGATCCATATATTAAAGCATTGCGTCCTGAAAAAGTAGCGTAAACTAAGCGAATTTTCTCATAGAGGAGAATGGGAGGGCCATGTATTGTAGATTTAATTATGTCCTTGATTTGAATCTATAAATTCTATTTTTTTTTAATAGTATTAGTTGATTAAAAATTATATATAAAAAATATCTAAGAGATATCCATATTATATTAAAGAATTGATTTAGTCAAATTAATTATATTAGATAAGTAACGTGAGTTAGATCAAAAATAATATTCAACATATTAATTTTAATAAACGAAATTATAAATGAAAACAAAATTACAAATAAACAATTTGAAGAAGCAGAAGTAGAAGAACGTACGGTTGATTTTTTTATTTTTATTTTTTTGTTTTAATCTACTAAAGATCCCGTTGATTTTATACATAATATAATATGTTTTAAAATCTTCGTCTTGTTAAAAGTTACTTGGTTAGTAAAATGTTTTTATACTTTAATTTCGCTGTCGTTTTAAATAGGCACAGTACAACATAACACGTTATAATATCTACTTATTTGTGTTTCAATATCATCATCGTTTTATATTCTTTATTTTATACAGTGTGTATACTTTGTAATTTATCTTTTTATTGCTTGTAAATAGGGACACAGTATAAAATGAAAAGTATCGAAACAAGGCATATTGTATGAATGAAAAACTTATATATCCTATTTCATATTTAACTAATAAGACCGTGTGCTTCGCCGCAGCAATAATTGTTGATAATGATTTAAAAGCTTAAATTTGGATCGTAAATTCTAAATAACTGTGGCATTTTCCAAGCGGGCCTGATACTATTAATCATTCAATTTCATTTTGTTACATAAAGGTAGGTGATTAGCTTTCAACATTTTAACAATCTCAAACTCATACAATTTTAGTTTTTAATTACTCAAATAATAGATGTTGAGTCACTGATTGTTCTTAGATAAACGAATTTTCTATCTTCATTAGAACTGGAGATATTGGGATATAAATCTATCACAACACTTATAGAGATAGAAGTGCCCCCATATGAACTAGAGACAGGAAAAAGATAGATGTAATCCAATACTTGATGCTTCTTCTGGACAATACCTTTCAGTTAAAAAAATTGGCTGCATCGAACGGCCAGGTGGACACGGAACAGTTTTCATCAATTTTTTTAATACATAGATGAATTATACTTCATATTCGATTAATAGAAATATAACTTAATTAATATTATAAATCTGTAAATATTATTTTTTTTTTAGTTTAAGTCATTTTGTTCAATATTTATTAAATTGTGTGCAGCTTTAAAATGAATTTTGTTAACGATATTCAATATAATTAATTTATGATAAGAGATTTATATAAAATATAAAAATTTTTGCTGGCATCTTCTTTGATTTTTTTCAATTTTATTTTTCAATCAACACTCTATACATCTGGTATTATATATAATAATATAATGTTATTGTGTATCGTCTATATTAAACGTTATATTATTATGAATATGTGATTGTATATAGACATACATACATATCCTGGTGATTATATTATTAACCGTATATCAATGAAAGTAAATGAGACGCCGATAATCGTCTATCAATAACTGTAATTTTTTTCGTTTTTATTTTCTTTTGTCTTTTTGAAATATTTTTGTTTTATCTAAACAGTTTGATGATAGATTCACTTTAAATATTTATTATGTATAGACATAAATATTATTCATTGTGTTTTTTTTTTCTTTTTTTTAATAAAGGTAAGTTACAAAATTGGATACAAAACTTGTAGAATATAATTATTTATATTCGTATATTTAGTTTAAATTTATTTGATGATTAAATTATGAGTTTTGTGGATCTGCTAGATGCTTCGTTGGTTTTCAAAATTGTTTTTCTTTTTATATTCAACAAATCTATATAGAATATAAATTTCGATTTTTTCCCCCAAATTCCTAAATCAAATTATTTTGTATTTTATAAATACGTATTTCGACTACAAACTAGTCATCATTAGTATGAATTAGCTAGATGTAATGATTCTCTGAGGAGATGCTACTCGTTGCTAATTTGGTAAAATACTATGCAATTGTCTAAATAATTTCGGTTTAAATAATATGGCCCACGGTTGCCCCATGGCAAATTTGCGTTTATATTATCGGTGGAACAATTTAAAGAGAATCGCATAAAAATTTAAGGTGGAAGAGTTTTTGGTACTCATACGCTGATTCCTACTAGATTTACGAAGTTTAATATAGGTAAGTATCATATTTAGTATTTCGTAACAACGCACATTAAGAAAAACAAATAATTGTTCCTAAGAACATAACATTTTAAAACAATAGTCAAATCAAGCAATTAGACAAAGTAGTAGATATGGACTTTGGAAACCATACCAATAAATTTCTGACTAAGTAAATTATTGTATTCATGGATAAATTACACTTTATTTTGTATAAATTGAGTTTTGATACATCTGTTGTAATATTTGACGTGTGTGAACAGCAACATTTTAGTCAAGACTTTTGTAAAATTGTTTAGTCAAGTTTTTTAGTTAAATTATCTTTAAACTTTAACGATTATCTTGAACTTAACTTATAACGTATGTTTACAGGACAATTTTAAACTCTACAACTTTCATTTGAATCATTTCTCTGAGATAATTTAAATGAGGGAAGAAAAATTCAACTAATTATATTCAATTAAAAATTTTTTTACTTTAAATCATTTACACATTTAAAAAAGTTTGGTTTTCGTTTTGTATGCTCACAAAAATAATAAATATTTCTACAAGTATACAATAGTGAAACACAGTCCTTAACATATATTTGTAATAATATTGTGGCAACATTTTGGATTTCCATTTTCGGAATGAAAACAATCAATTTATTTTAGTAATTTACAATATCCAAATCAAACAATGATCATTGATAACGACATACTAAACAAATACAATTAAAAACAATCAGAAACAAATAAAACAGAATGGATTTTATAAGTACTTAAAACTATAAGGAACGAACGAACGAACGATTTTAAACAAATATTTTATCTTTTTTTCAAGTATTTCCCTATCCAACATCTCACTACATGTGTGTGAGAATTTATTAAGATCTATTCTAAAACAAGGAAATCACTGAATGAATGAATGTTTGTTTAAAAAAATGCAATGTGGTATATATTAGATCCGGAAGTGTGTATACGTATAGATTCTTAAAATGTTGAAGTTCATATATGGAATGATTTGAAATACATTAAATTTTATGAGATTTACATGTTCATTATGGTTCATTTAAACAGATATTCTCAATAATGTTTGATCAAAAATTCAAAAATTAATCTAAACATACTTAATAAATGGGTTGTTTGTCATCTGTAGCATGGATAAATCTACACTTTCTGTAACCCGGAATCATTCTGAAAATAATATTTTCCAGTTTTTTACAGCTACGGGCGCTCACTACTAGCTGGAGCCCGGGGTAGTCTGTCCCACTTAGATCCGTCTCCCGTCTGTAGATGGAATTGAAATGAAATTGTATAAAATTTTTGCTAGACTTGTAACTACTTTTGGTGGTGAGACTTGAAATATGGCTACGTACGAGGTACATATCCAACGTAAATTAAATCATTCCAAGAATGAGAATAAATTGTGAATAAGAACAAATGTAGTAATAGGTAACCATCTTGAATTCTGGGGATATGATTCGGTTTATTAAGTTGTTATGTACCATTTTTCGGATTCAATGGTTGTATTTTCTCCATCAAATGCATCATGCAAATAGTACATTTTTTTTCTAAAATGTCTAAAAATGAATAAAAATTTATGAAACTTAGTATAGAAAGATTTTTGAAGTTACGATAAAATGTTGATTAGAGCCAAAAATTACTTTAACTGTATTTATTACGAATTTAAATATCCGTTTGTGATTTAAAGTAATTTTTGACTCACGATAAACATATTTATCGTCATTTGCGACTTCGAAAACCCATATATATATATACTGAGTTTCATAAATTTTTAAAAATAATAATTTTTTTTTTTTTAAATAATGCTTTTTTGCACGCATTTTAAATGCAAAATCATAAAAGCAATTACTCATAACGGATAGACTTTTTTCTAATAAATTTCTGAGCATAATGTAAAAAACCGCGTGTGTCTACGAACTGTATTTTAAAATCGAGATATTCGGAGTAAAAATGATCTAAATTTCCAAATCTAAAAACATCCTGTGTACATATTTACAATCATTTCTGTAACATATTTGATAAATTAATCAACTTATGGATGAATCATTTATATTTCTGTTAAAAAATATATTTTTATATTTTTTATTCTGTATTCATTTTTTTTTTCTTAGAACAAAATAATGGTACCACTTAAAACATATAAAATCTATATAGGTTATATTGTTTTAACCTTAACCATTTTTACCCGGTATTTAATCATTTCTTAAATATTTTTCATGATAAATTTACAATAATTGTCCGCGTTAAATATTGTTCTACGAAGAATTTTTTTAAGTACCTACTGATCATATCTGTAATTGTTTAAGCATTTCCTAAATTGAAGGTTAAAATCAGTTGTGATTCGTTTCTGTTGATGTGATTTATGCATCTCGATGTTTTATATTATCTTGTATTTACAATAAACGTTTACAATAAATTTTTAACTGGATAAGTAAAAATATTAAAGCAGTTATATCAAACGAAAATCCTGTTTTCTTATCCTGTTAAAAATATTATAACTGTATGATTTTTAATTCTCAAGCAAACCATAACGTTTTTATAATCTGAAATCGTAAAACTTTAAGGCAGAAGTGATGTTACATATGAAAGAAAATCTTCAAATGTGTGAAAAATACAAAGTTTTTTGAATAATTCTTGAATTTAGAATATTAGCAATGTTTTCCCTTCTGATCCTAAATTGATTATTCTTTTGCGAATTTTTCCGAGCTATTCGTCATGTTTTTTCAGAGCTTTAATTAATTATTATCGAATTTTGCTTATTTTTAATTAATTAATAGTTTTTTTATTATTATTTTGAATATGCTTTTTTCAGAATAATCTATCAAATTAACGGTTTGTTCGGAAATCACTATCTAACGTCGTCAATTTATCTTTATGCAATGGTAAAACCTGCAATATCTTTTATTATGGATTTCATGCGTTGATCTTTTAACCTACATTTTTTAAGAAGCTGTCCATATGGTACTTAAATCATGTTAAGTGTAAAGAGATTTACTACTACTATTATTAATTCCCTAGGCGTACATCGAATGAAGATTTGAATACGATTACCTAGTTTTAACTCAATATATATAAAAAAAAAAAAACAGTTCAGGTTTACAAGTATTGTTTTAATCTATTTATTCTGATATAAAAGATATCAAACATAACCCAAACGAAGATGATATTGAAGATCCCACAAAAATACACTACATTCATGTGTGTGCAGTGCATCCTCTATCCACCCTCACATAAGAAATAATTATTTGTAACGAGGGTTGATCATTTTAATAGATTATAGTGGAATATTCACAGTTGGTGAGTTTATAAGATTTAAGTTGTGGGGGATATAACTATATAACAGACATACATACATAAACTAAGGTATATTGTATGTTGATCGTGGGAATTTGAGCAAGGTGTTCTTGTTTCGTTCTCGTCTTGTGAAAAAGAAGATGAAATAAACAGCTTCCTATAATTTAGGTAGGTAGGTAAATGATTGTATATATATATATGTGTACCAAGTTAGGGTAGGTTCTATACACTTTCTTCAATGTATATAAAACATTAACGCACCTGCTTCCCCCTATATAAAATGAATAGTTTTTTTTTTTTAATGTATTTTATTTTGTATTATTCGTTGTTTAAATGTATATTTAATAAGATTTTTTGATATATAAAATTATATATATATATATATCAAATTTACGCATTTACTTCGTTTATATCTTTTTGCAATCCTTTTTGTAGGTGAATGTAGGTGAATGTAGAATAGAATTGCAAACCAAAAAAAGTAAGATAAAAAATTGTTAAATTTTTTTAACTATAAAAAGTGATATAATGTCTCATCCGTTTAAAATGAAATGGAGAGAGATCGTCAATAAATTGTTTGGGATATCGACCGGATTCTCTTCTTGCCAATTGCATGCTTATTTGCTTTGAATAAGCTTAGATCTTCGCCTTTTTTTTTCGGATTTTATATGGTGTTAATTTTTTACTATCACAAGGCTCAATTATTGATCTGGGGAGCAGGGGTGTATCTCCCAGTCTGGTGTCTTACCATTGATATGTCCAGTTTCAGGGACATTTCCAGTAGCCATGCCAAATCGGTGGGTCAAATAATATTAGTCAAAATTAAAGAATCCTGTGTCTGGTCTTAAATTAAAAATATATTTGTGGTTCAAGAAACTTAATAATAATGATGGTGAATTTTGTCGATAAACATACTTTTTGTGATTGTGTAAGAAATTTTAAAAAATCCTCGAAAATTTCAAAAATTTTTCTCCATTATTTATGAGTTTTCTAGGATAATTAAAAACTACTAATTTCAAAAATTACATTTATTTTATGATCGGTCGACTAGTTTTCGAGTTATTGCATAAAATATATCCGCTAAATCGACATCTGAATCGAATTTTTGGTGATATCTTAAAAACGGCAAATCCAATCGTTAAATAGATATTTTTTTTGGAATCGACGGGTCAAACTACCCTTATGAACATATTTTTTTTCGAAATAGAATAGAAATTTTTTTTTCGAATTTTTGCAATTTTTTTGGGTCCCTTTGAAAAAAGTCGAGAAAATCGAAATAAATTTTTTACTCTCGATTTGGATGAAATATACGTCCTAGGGTCATTTTGACCCGTAGATTTCAAAAATAACATCTATTAAACGATTTGATGTGTAGTTTTTAAGGTATCGTTAGAAATGCGATCCAGAAGCCGATTTATCGGATGTATTTCATGCAATATCTCGAAAACTACTCGACAGACCGTAAAATAAATATTATTTTCGAATTTTGCAAATTTTAGGTGAAATTTGATGAACATAAAAAACTTTATCAGCCGATAAAATATTTTCAAAAACTAATATGGCTTTAACTATAGTTGAGAAGGTGTTTAAAAAATATTTGCAGTGAAACGATATTTAATGATTATAATATCTACGAACATTAGTTATGGAATTCATTAAAAAGATACAATACATCAACAACTGGGCTTTTTCTAAAACATTTAAACATGAATCAACAAGAAATTTGCCCCTTTTGGTTAGGCGGCGGAGATACACTGACAAACATACTTTGGAAGAAAATTACAAAAATAAAAACGCACATTATATGGAGGCTTAATAATAATAAAAATTTTAACCCTTTCCATTTATAATGGTAAACATAATATTTTTCAAAATATAAATGACATTTTTTAGAAAAATTTCTTTATTCGTCACCAATTAAAATTAATAGAAATAAAATAAAAAACCATAAAAAAATAATCAAATAATATAAAAGTAAAATTTTATAGTTAATTTTTTAACCCTTTTACCGAATACAAATTAATAAAAAAAAATTTTATGGAAAGAAAAAATCATGCAGCTTAAATAACCGTAATAAAAATTACAACCTTAAGGGTCTTAATAAAAGATTAAAAAAATAATTTTTTTTTTTCGAAAAAAAGTAAAAGTTTATAATATTAATATTTCTTTTGTTGTCGTCTGGTGTTTTCGATGTTAATTTTATTACAGTAGACATAATGGATTTCTTCATAATTATTTAGGGTTTAATACCAAAAATTGTGAACGAAAACTGTTTATGACTTGTATATGATTTTTTCTAAATCAATCATTTGTTTTACTACTAAGCTTTTGTTTTTAGAATATAATTAAAATCGAATCAAATAAATTAAGTCAAGTGGATATGTTGATTAAATAGTAAAATTGGTTGGTAAGCCGAATACTTTGGTTGACAGATTCGATTTTCGAATTTACATTATAAATTAATTTCATGACCAGTTGCGATTGTGTCTACTTAAATGAATGGGCTTGTTGAAAAAACGCCTCTTTTCTGAGATAGAGGCCGGAAACTGAAAAGTGTCCAAATATCCTTGAATTGTGCTCAGAAAACAAAGTTTCAGGCAAAAAGTTTTGCCCGTAAACTTGAAGTTCGTGTTCAGTGATCCAAAATTATGAAGGGTGAGAAAATCTATAGCAAAATTTTCCTCTGAGCCCCAATTATTTTTCTAATATATCCATCCTACCATTTCTCTGGTTCTATTTTCTCGAAATTTTACTATTTTTTACGTTTTTGCATCTAAAAAAAAACATTCTGTGCTAAAATCGTAATACACTTAAATAATCATGTAACAGATATGATGTGCATTTTTTGATTAGTTTCAACTGAACCCTTTATATTCACATCTTAAACTTGACCATTGATTTTTTTACACTGATAGGACAGAATTTGTTCAGTGATAGTAAAAAAAGGGTTAATTTAACTAAATCCATACCTAAGTATAGAATAGCTATCGTTAAATTAAGCTAATAGAACAAACAAAATGGCTAGGATTCTCAATAAATTTATTTATTTATTTTGTCTGCTTAAAGATATAACTTACTATTTCATCGGACCAATATATACAAAGCTAAAAATACTTAGGGTAGTATATTAGACATAAGCTAATTTGTGATCTTTCAACTAAAATATAATAATGTCAGTGTTTTGTTAATAATTTTGGAATTTTTTTAAGAGTTAGAAATTTTAATTGTTGTATGCAATATTTAAAGGAAAGCTTTTATCAATAAATTGCAAACCAGTTTCTAATTTATTATTAATGATCTTGCGTTTCGATGTAGTTTCGATGAAGTAAATTATGTCGAATCACACAAAAGTTATCTAATCCATATACACACAACGTATATAGATTTCAAATATTCCATTTATTTGGAATCCCATCCATAATAACAATTTGAATTTTGATTTTTATCAAATATATTATCCGTAAGGGTCTTTTAGACATTAAAATACACACATATTTACAATATGTTTAAGTGGATGTTTTCTGTGTTAGTGAATAGTTATTTAAATTTTTTTTCCAGTCTCTTTTAAACAAAATAGATATCTGAATGAATACATTTTGTTGTTTTTTTTTTCTTCTTTTATTTAGGGTAACCTTGACTATACATAAAAATAGGTTATTATTTATATATTATATAGTCTACCTCAAATAAGTATAATACAGGTTGTATCATCAAAATTGAAATATTCTTTTTTAAAATTTGTATGCAATGCGTATCTTTTAGAAAATTTTAGGATTTCCAAGTTCAGCAAGAATATTTGAATTTTTTATAATTAAGAGTTCACATAATTTACTGATTACCGCAAGATTTTGTGTGAAAAAATTGAAAAATTTATTCATTCGTTGTATTCAAAGAATTTCGATTTTTTCGAGTTATGTTTGGAACGTAATAAATAGGTCACTATTAAATTGGCTAGCTCTTAGCCCATTTTTTGTATGCAGATAGGAAACAATCATCTAGTTAAGTCTAATATTTAGGTCTGATATTATTTTAAGCATTTCGTAACGCTGTTTATAGTTCTGGAATATTTCTAAAAAAATGGATGAATCGGTTTTCAAAATTCTTACTTTGCAAACTGGATAAATCGTTTTTTTATTAGTGAAGCGTCTTATATTTCACCTGATTTATTTTTATCAGTGAGGATAGAGAAAAAGAATAAGTCAATTCTTAGAAAAATTGGCGTATGAATATTTTTCAATTAAGTCAGTCTGATATTTATGACCAATTCATAATATAATGTCAAGCGAGTATAGGCACTAAGATCTCTAAGCGGTTAGCTAATAAGACTGGAAGTATTATGAGGTGTCCGGTGGAGACGACCATGTTAGTTGTATCACCCTTTTTTCGTTTTTATTAAAATTATCCATGTAGTGTTTCTCTAAACATAAAGTTAGAGAGCTGGAATACAATTTTAAGTCTGTTTTCCAGACAGCATACAAATTTTATAGCAGGTGTTTTAGACATCATGAAGTTAAGTGAATCTTTTAGTAAAAAAATATTTTTGAGGAAGTTTGGAATTTAAATTAAAAAATTTCCACATAAGTATGAGGTAGTGAGTGCCACTACATTTCACCCAGGTTTTAAATTTTGTATTTAGACTTTAGGCTTACGTTTTTCAGGCTGCTTTAAATATCTATTCAAAGTCTGACAGATCTTAAAACGTTATTTATATTTCTTAGTTCGTATTTTACCCATTTTTTTCAATTTCTATTGTAGCCTTACCATCCTGTACCATTATAAATGCATTTTGTGGGTAGTCTTCACAGTGACTTCATATGTTTTTGTTTAAAAAAAAAAATATTCGAAAAACAACAGGAGGAAGTTTTCCAGACAGCATGCAAATTTTATAGCAGGTTTTTTAGACATCATGAAGTTAAGTGAATCTTTTAGTAAAAAAATATTTTTGAGGAAGTTTGGAATTTAAATTAAAAAATTTCCACATGAGTATGAGGTAGCTAGTGCCTATTTCACCTAGGTTTTAAATTTTGTATTTAGACTTTAGGCTTACGTTTTTCAGGCTGCTTTAAATATCTATTCAAAGTCTGACAGACCTTAAAATGTTATTTATATTTCTTAGTTCGTATTTTACCCATTTTTTCAATTTCTTTTCTAGCCTTACCACCCTGTACCATTATAAATGCATTTTGTGGGTAGTCTTCACAGTGACTTCATATGTTTTTGTTTAAAAAAAAAAAAAAAATATTCGAAAAACAACAGGAGGAAACGGATTTTTTTTTTGAAAATGAAAGTGTTAAGGTGGGTCAGTTGTTTATTTATACTAAAAAAACAAAATAAATAAACCACATGCACACGTATGTATGTATGTCTGGCCCGTTTTGTGTATCATTTTGATTTTATCAAATTAAATATATTCTTTTTTTTTTTATTATTATTAAAAAATTGCCCTAATTTTAATTTATTTATAATATGCGTGTACGTTTGAAGTACAAAAGATTTTGTAGGTGAAGGGCATTTTTATCTGAATTTTAATTAAATTCAAAAATACAAGAAGCAACCAATCGTGATGCATTTAACTTTTAGATGTCTGGCTATTGGCTTTCTGATTAGGAAAATGATAAAATTTATTGATTCTTGTAGTAAAATGTTTTTTTATTGAAGTTATAATAAATATACCTACCCTTTTAATATGACGAAAAATTTGAATTTTTACTATGTTCAAAGTATGCATTTTAAATACATTTGATAGACTGCTGTGAAGCAATACGGAAATTATGTATTACCTCGAAAATTTTAAGGTAAGTTGATTCGAAAATATTACATTATTTCATTGGTTTGTGTGTTGATGTCACTTTTCCCCAATAAGTAGAATACAAGTTGTAGCACCCGAATTGAAAGTTCCAGTGTAGAAAACTTGTATCTAACGAGAGAATAATTTGAATTATTACAATATTTGAGGATTTTCAGTTTCCTAAAAAATGTATTTATTTTCAATTTTCCGGCCATTGTCATATAGGTTTAAACGAAGTTTCCTTTTTTCTTAGCTGTTTTTCTTAATGTATCGACTTGTAGATTTCATTACCAACATTTCCATATAAATCAATTACAGTTGAAAGATGTGAAAATTGAGAAAAGTAATTCTTGGATTTTATAAAAATTTAATTAAAAAGTTATTGCACGGAAATTAAAATAAACGTTCTATTGTGGGTATGATTTGTAGACACTACAAGTTTTGAAACGACTCAGAAACGGGCCCCAACTGTATGGGGTGGTCAAAAAAATGTAGTGAAAATATGATTCTCATTCAATTAAAATTCATTCTAAAAATATTGCTAAGGATAAATTTACTTTTATAAAAACCTAATTATATTATTACAGAAAAATTTGATTCAATATTTTAATAATTACTATTGGGATCGAAGTCTAATTGTACTCTCACTATTACACATACGTTTTTTTTTTTAAAAGAATGCTATTTCTGTTTATAACATTGTCGAAGCTTATCGTAAAATTTTATATTTTCGTTTTAAGAATGAAGATAAAGTTTCTTACAGCAAGATTAATTTATTACAATAATAAATTTAATATTATTATTTTAAATAACATTCTCATATTTAAGATTTGTTTGTTCAAAAAAGGGATTTTATATTTTAATTAACCTTAGCGAGATTATTTATTTGATTAAAAAAATATATAACCTATAGAATACAAAAGCCTTTAGGGAAATTTTTTCTTACAAGGCAGGTGAAATTATGAAAGCGATTCAGTAGCAGATAGTCTAATTTAATTAATTCAGAATGCTTCCAATTTATATTTGGATAATAGAGATCCTTATTATAATTCCACTTACGTTCTACATGTCTGATTTTAATAATTTGTTTTTTAATTGAAATCCAATGGATGTTTTTAATGGTTTAGTTTTGTTGAAGTCAAAGAGAAGTTGATACATGCAATGATATTTTAATTCTTGACGTCAATAAGGTTTTTCAATAAGGTAATTTGATTTTTGATCATATACACCTATCTTCATACAGAAACTGTATAATGTCTTGGAATTTTGGACTCTTATCTTTTGCAATAAAAAATGTTTTTTTTGTATTTAATTTGTATTTAAGTATGTTTATGTCAGTTTACCTGTTATTTATGATTATGCTCTGACCCATATACAGTCTGAAATATTTGGTCATTAATATTTGGGATTATCAGAGTTAACATCGTACGCCGATGGAGCTGGAAAAAACTATTTTTTTAAAAATAAATTTTCGCATAATATTCGGATCCACTTTTTAGGGTTATTAAAAAAACAACTAATTAGCCATTTCCACGTTTAACTACTTAAAAGGTAGAACGAAAGCTTCTTAATGCCGCTTAGTATTAAAAATAACGGCGAAAGTCCATTAAAAATTTTCAATAATATTTCACTATAACTTCGTTGAATTTTGACTACCCTGATATGTGTCAAGATATTTTTAATCTTATGAAACTCAATTTTCACTTGAACGAAACTTAAAGAAAAATAAAACAAACAAAATTATTTATTTTTTCCTTTGCGAAGTGAATAATAAACTATTGAGCTTTTTTTATTGTAATGAAAAAGACAATTAATTTGAATATCCATAAATAAATCAATACACTTTGATTACGTCACAGTGTAAAACTAATTTTATCAATGAATAGAACATTATACAGTACATGAGTCATTCAAATGACAGACAACGTGTTATAAAACATGCTGGTAAAATTTTTTTTAAAATAACAATAGGTAATTAAATTTAAATTGACTGTTCATTTAGTATACAACAAATGTTAATACGTAATAATGTAAAAAAGAAATATTGAAAATAATTTATGATTTATGTCTGTTTTAAAAATTCCAAGTCAGGAATGAATTCCGTTGCCGGTGGTAGAAATGAAAATTTTCATAAAATACAATAGGAGTTTGTATTGATGATTTGTTTAAATACATATTATTTTTATATAATATGATGCCATAATTACTTATGATAAGCATATGAAAGCTTAATTTCAGTTCAATTGAACATTGAGGAATGAATCAAGTTTATATTGGAAGATTTGATAATATATTGAAAGTTTAATTTTTATAGGCAATGAAATTACATATTTATTACAAATTTTGAATATCTCTTTCATTCAAAATTTTGAATAACAGCTTTATTTTTTAATTTCTGTAATATCTGTCCTTAATATAAGAAAATCCCTGTAATAAACACTGTATATTGCCTTCTATCTCATTCTCTCACATGTGAATTCCTATAAATACGTCTATTTCATTCTCACGCACGTTATGTTGTTGATTTTTTTTTCATATAATGGAGTTTGAAATTACAAAAAATTATTTTGTACAGGGATATTATATAGTACAAATTCGATTCATCTATAAGATATTAAATGAGCACCTGTAAGTGAATTATGAAAATATATACCATTGCAAATAACTTTTCACTAAGTACATTCGTTGGATAATATTCTTTCTGAACGTTGGCAAGATAATTATTACGAAATGTCTATTTCCCAGTAACAATGTCATAAATATATGACTACAAATAAAAAAATATTACGACAAAATGACAACATCTATATTATTTTTAAAAAGGTGTGCGTGGGTAACTTTACTTTGTATTTATTTAAAATTTATGACATTTTTGACATTGGATTTTTAACGTTTTTTTTCTTAAATTTCTTAAATCTTTTAGAATATGTTTTTATTAATCCTTAATAATAAATAAGATTAAATAGCAATTGATGATATTTATAAATAGGTATTATTGGCTGTTGAAGTTCGATTAAAATGTAATCAAAGAATATTTTCAATTTTATAAACCTTCGATTTTAATAAATCTTTTAAAAAAAATGTATGTACCCTTATAAGCTTCTTATGGCCGATGACTGTTTTATTGTCATGGGACTCCAGAAGATATAGGTCAAATATATCCCTTTGTTAAGTTTATTGTTAAGCTGTTTTTATTATATTCCGAATTCATATTTGTAAATTTTTGAGTCAAGTTAGTAAGTATTATTAAATAAATTATAAACATATTTTAAATAATAATTCGAAGTGTAAATTTGTAACTTTTTTTTTGCAGACTTATAAAACCAATTTATTATTTCTAATTAAATTTAAGGGCACTTAATTATATATACTTGAGAACATTTAAGTTTATAAGACGAATATAACGATACATTACCTGTCGAAATACATGCAGCAGTTTGGATGAGACGGGTTAATACAGTGATTTTAATGATCCAGGGCGATTGAGCTACTGTACAAATCACAAACATGTTTTTCACTTCAGGTAACACAGTTTTAGAAATAAAATTAAATCAACTATCTAATAATAATACTGTGAATATAATTTATTTATAGCATATGCATAGAACACTCACAGTACAGTTCCTTAGCCGAATAGATGTGCAGTTTGATATGCTTATAAAAAAATTATCTCTTGAAATCGGTTCGAGGCATTTGTTTTCAAAAAAAAAAAAAAAAACGTAATTAAATGGAATTTTGTTCGAAATTTCAAACTTCTTCAATTAATTGCAATCACTTCATCTTCATTATTATTTAAAATACGATACTGGTTAAGACCTTTTTTTAGGATTGTATAGAAGTAAAATATTTAATTTGTTAATTTTTATAAGATTTTATAATATATACACAATTAAGTTGCTGAGGAAGTCCTAACAAAAGGACGAAACGTTGAACTAAAATCAATACATAGTTTGTAATTTATTGTTTTGAATCCCTGTGATCAATTAAGTTATTTATTAATTTTCTGGACATGAACAAGATTTTAATGTTCATCTATATGTTGCAGTGTATATTAACAATAAACTCTTCGTTAGTTTGGTACTAAAGAATTGTACTATATATGTAAGAAGATTGATAATATGAAATAATATTTTAATAAGAAGAACTTTCTTTTTATTTATTATAAGTTATAATGAATGCAGTTATAATGTAATGCTTATAAAATACCTTTCTTATATAATGTAAATGATATAATAATAAAAACATATCCGTATTCATCTGGTGTTTGTTTTTAAATAACAATAATTATAATTATTATTTATAAATAGAATGCAGATCAATTTTAGAAAGTTCAAGGTCATGGTTAAGGTTATTTTTATTATTTATTACTTCTTTCTATTTTATCTATTCTTGTTTGATTTCATTTCCACATACAAAGACAAAATTTAATGAAATAGATGGTGTATAAATTAGAAAAGTGGTATCTACATTGCATTTTCTTTCTAAAAATCTATTCAATAATTAGCATTACTTTCTTTTTGTTGCTAACACTGAATTTATTAGATTAAAAGACCTTAATTTGATTTTCCATCATAGTATTTCCGGTAAATACTAAAATGGGGAGTTCGTTGGAAATATCTCAGATATCGGATATGGGAGCCAAAATCGATTTTATAAGAAACCTTAAAAAAACATTCGCCAAAAAAAATCGTCATTAAATTTTTTTCGCTGGTTTGATTTTTTGCGAATAAATAAAGTATTTAAAACGTAAAAATATCACCTTTTTTACGATTGGAATACTAGTTTCCGCAATACTTATTGCAATCTACCTGAGTAACCTATCGGTAAATAGACGTAATTTTTAAAATTTATGAGACTTTTTAGAAAATTGTTAAAATTTGAAAAAACAAAAAAAGCAATTTTGCCCCAAAAATTTCAAAAAATAACCCACTTTAAATGATTGAAAGTGGTTTTTGAAATATTGCTTAAAATCGTATGCTTTGACGGATGTCTCGATCCGATTTCAAGCGATATCTCGAAAACAACAAACCCAATTCTTAAACAAGTGTTAGTTTTGGCTTTATTATACTGAAGTCATCCTAGAAAATTCAAAAATAGCGAAAGAATATTTTTTGATTTCTATGTAATTTTTAAGGTTTCCAATTTTAACAAAATTTTACATAATTCAATTTTTTTTTAAACTAACGCCTGTACATCCATTCCTTGCAAATTATTCTTACAAATGTTAATCTATGAAAGTGACTAGCGATATTTTAGTTTACAAGTACTTACACAGTATTTCAATTAAATATTCATGTCAAATTGTTTGATATCATTTCAGGGTTTACTTTGGTCACTAAGTTTTACGTTTAATTCGTTAAGGTTTAAATATCAATGTCCGGTGGTTAGATTTCTTACAAATCATTTTGATTTGAAGGTTGGACCGTAAAACCAGATTTCAAATACAGTGAATTTCTTCTTAAAAAATAATTAAAAAGATATCTATTTTTAAATGACAAAATGTGGTATTAAAAATGAAAAAAAAAAAAAATAGATTCTCGAACAATAGAAACAGTACATGAATAATGAAATTTTGGTTATTCTAAAAAAAATTTTTTATATATAAAAAAAATCATTCTATTGTTGAAAAATAAATTTCTCATAAGATTTAGGAACAGATAATTAGATCTATTTGTGCTGTTTTTTTTTTTTTTTTTTTGTTAAATAGATCAAATTACATCACGTGTTTGGATGTCGTTTTGCTGTTTTTAAAATAAATTGTTCGATGGTATGTTCGTTCAAAGCAGTTTACACTTAATAATTTTTTTTCTTGAAATAAAATTCTTTTTTTTTTTGTTGTATCTCAAATAACCGGAACATTTTGATGCGTGTGTTTATGTGTGTGTGATTTTTGAAGCATAAGAGATATAACCAGTGAATTGTACATTCTTTCTTAATGTTTTACATAATTATTCCACAACACTCGATTGTGGAATTTGTATTCGACACGTGAAATTTATAGCTTAAAGGTAAAAATAGCCAGTCGAAAGTTATTTACTTAATTAAATAAGATTATTCCCGCGGTTTTTACTTACGAATGTTTGGTAGCCATAATTATTTCTTTTA
Organism: Chrysopa pallens; assembly: GCA_020423425.1. Lineage (NCBI taxonomy): Eukaryota > Metazoa > Arthropoda > Insecta > Neuroptera > Chrysopidae > Chrysopa > Chrysopa pallens. The sequence goes on along the minus strand of CM035594.1, from coordinate 57,146,426 downwards.
TTTTCATTTCGATTTTCAGCCATTCATAATGAATATAAAGCTTGTTATTTTTAATGCTGCTGTCAACTAAGCTTTAAATTGAAATTTGTAGTATGGAAATATAATTTTTGACTTAATTTGGAGTCAACAGAACAACTTTTTCAATTGAGAAGGTGTCGCTTTGTTATCTTTAAAATCCGACCATTTTAGAATTAAAGATGTGACTGTGAATGAAGCAGAAGAAATTATAGATGAGGGATAAGCAAAAAAGATTGTGCCAACACAAGCCTTTAGTTTATGAGCCTATATAATAATTACAAATCTAATTCACTATAATAAACCACTACTATTTTTTGAGCGCGATCTAAACAGAGAAATTATACGCAATTAGACTCTATCATACTGACGAGTCGAAATACGTATGTATTCAATACTAAAATTTTATTTAGAAAATTGGAGCAAAATCGTTGCTTTTTGAGAATATTTTCAGTTTAATATATGGGATATCAGGACCTGTACATACGTTTTGTTTTCAGAGCGAAGTGTTCGAAATATACAAAAGACAATTAAAAAGATTTAATGTTAATCAGAAACGGTTAAATTTATTTTATGGGGCATTCACTTTTGGATTATTCACTTGCCAATTATATTTTGAATATAATCTGATATATAACTGATTTTGGGTTTTTTTTTTTTTATATGATAATTTTCTATTTCATCTACTTCGTGTGCAAAATACTCATAAAAATAGAATCTTAATTAATTTTTTTTATTTCTTAAACGTGCACAGCTGATCACGTCGTGTGGTTTCTATTTCATTATTTTATAAAAGATTTTTATACCAAATAAATTTGATAAACAAAGTAAAAAATACAAAAGAAAGATTCTTCAACCACTAAAAAAAAAATTAAAAAAAAATTAAAAAAAGGTTAAATGATTAAATTTCGGTAAAGGATCTTTTATTTATTTTGTATTTTTTTTGCTTCAAATAAAAATTATCCCACGCAATTTTTGATTTTTTTTTTTTTGTGGGATAAACGAAAAAAATCAATAATAAAAACAGAAAGTGTTTCCGTTTTGAAACGGATGTTTTTTGTAAAGTACCTTTTTCTATACAATCTTTTTTATTGGTATATTACCATTCTTCAAAATCTAATTGGAGGAATATGTTTCAAATATGTTTAAAAACATTATTTTATATATATATATATATATATATATATATATATATATATATATATATATATATATATATATATATATATATATATATATATATATATATAATTAATTTTGATCAAAATTCTAATCTTAAATAAAAAAAAAAAATTATTTCATTTTAAACTTTTTATAAAGGAATTACTTACTGTATATAACTTATAACAAAAAGTTTGCAGGAAATATAACATTGTCTATTTTTATAAAAAGACTGGTGGTCATTATTTTTATTGCTGTTATATTCGACAACAATTTCTACATCAAAAGAACCAGTTTTAGATTAAATTCAAGTAGCACTACGCTGGACAATTTTAATTTCCAAAAACATTTTTATGCTAATTTTATATTTTCTGTTTTATGAAATGTAGATACTTAAATATATTTGCTTAGAATACAATTTTTATGTTAAACTAACTATTGTTTCGGAAAATCACTCTTTTCTCATAATGGTTTGGTATTTCGTACAGGCCACTAAATATCCCGAATACCTTGTGATTTTGTACAAATATTGGTGGAAGAGTCGGGAAATGTGAAATAATATCTAAAGGTTGAATGTATGGTTTACAGAATACATTTCGAATAATGCAACCGTATGGCGTGTGAATAGAAATATTTTCTATTTTACCCATCAAAATGTGAAACTAGACTCATTACCAAATAAAATTCGAAAATTAAATTAAAATTGATTCAAAAACGAATAAGTTATAAGCTTTTAAAGATTGTTTTCTTGCAGTTTTATGAGAGATTCTACGATAAGCGGTGATTTTCTTTGGAAATATCGCACAACAAATTTTTGTATATTAATGTAATTTATATAACCATTTTTATTTACAATCAACTTATTTGTGTATGTTAACATTATTTATCTTAAATTTTGAAGGGAAGAATATGTAAGTGCCATGGACATCGATAGGACCTCGTACTGTAGAATGACCCTTATATGTATAATCACTATATGTATGACCCTAATGTGTGTATAATCACTATGGGGTTGAAAATGTATGTCGTCATGTATTCAAATCTCCTACTTTGTGTAATTACGAATTTTTAACGCCGGTATTTTGGCTATTTTTAAGATTTTTTAAAAATAACTTCAAGTTCATGTTTTTGAAGTAAAGACGCGTGAATTGAAATGATAAAAATATTTATGCATCTTCCTTATTTTTCTTTTAAACGAAAATGAGTAGCATGAAGATTGAAAACGTGAATATGAAAGTATCTGGACGGTATACATTTTTTGCCAAAAGGTTTGATAAGTATTGATTTAACTAGAATTAAAAGTTGCTTAATGATTTAGAAAAAATATGGGAATTCACATTCTGATAAGAAAAAATTTCCACAAGAAATAAAATGCATTTAAAGTTTAAATTCGACTGAAATTATAATTTTTTTTTTTTGTAAATAATGTCATTTACTTGACAATTTTACTTAGAAGCAGTGTATAAAAAAGAATATAATGACCTATTTATGATGAAAAAAATATTTTAGACGACCGGAAATTTTAATGCATGTACATGATTTCTTTTTAAACTTTAATGCAATTACATAGTTTGCATACAAAGTTTGTATACTTTAAATAAAACTATATATTTAATTCACATTTAACAAAGTTCCAATGTAAAAAGTGATTTAAAATGGTTAATAATTACTAAACAGAATCTGCGTCTAAGTTACAAATAATTTTTTTTACCACATAAATAATGTTATACATTTGTATGAATTTGTTTATGATGCAAAACCATAGAAACACATGGAACCAGTAGAAACACATATCATAAAACTTTTTGTCCCTAAGGTGTTACGAAATTCAGCAAACTTATTCGTCGATGAGTGACAGTTAAGTCATTCAAGAATTAAACGAGTACAACTATATATAGAATAATTTGAACTATCTTATCAAACATTTAATAACTAAAAAATTAAACAATTTTTTTTAAAAAAAAAAGTTTCAAATTTTTGTATTTTCGTATCAATTTTTATTGACAACAAGTCCTACGATACGTGTTCTACTCTTTTCCAATAAAGTTTATTCTTTAACCGATTAGGTGGTGTCTTTTTTACGGTGGACTCTTCGCCTATAGCTATTTATATACAAAAGAAAACAAATTATAAATTTTGAATTTAAATTAAATATATATTGTTTGTGTTAGCACTTTATATTATTATAATAAATATTTAGTTACTTTTTAGTTTGTTAATAAGTTTCTGTATTCAATCAACTATTTAAATAGGGTGCCCGTCATCTTATAATGTCATTGACAAATACACTTCTACAAATTTATATATGACAGTTAAGATTAATTTAGCAACCTTTTCCTCTAGAAAAATTCTGATAAAAAAATTCTGAAAAAGTGTACCGTTTTCTTTTTCGGAGTCCGTAAAAAGTTATTCGCAGTCGTTGTTTAACAAAGTATATCCCCGTTTTGTAACATATTGGAAAACATCGTTTTTACATTTGAAAACATGAGTGGATGAATAACATCTTCATCGTCGGCATCTAAGGTTTTTTGCTTATGTATATCTTTTGGGAACAATAGAAAATATATAGTGCATTATTATGTCACGTAGCATTTTGTACAAATAAAATTTTATTGCGAATTGCTTAAAAATTTCAACTAAGCACACGCCTTAATTCACCTGTATACAACGGCTTCATTAACCATGCCTTCATTAATTTTTAAATTTACGTCAATTTCAAGTCTGTGGATCATTCGATTGTTTTACGAGCTCCGAAAGAAAAAACGGCCCACTTTTCAGAATTTCCCTAGAGAAAAAAAATTGTTATACTAACGAAACTTTAGTCATATACAATGACTGCCAATGACTTGATGTGATGCTGGGCACCGGGACTAATTGTAATAGTACAACAAACTTTATATAGTAGATACTTGGATTTTTACCCACGTAGGTACCTACTAGAGTAGGTATTATTATTATTATGATTACATGATTCTTATATTAGTGTGAGTCAGTGTGGCGTTGTTTGTTCGTTCAATGTTATGCCATGCCGCTCAAGTAATAATAAGTAACTTCACCTTAGAGTGAAAGAAGTCAATGACTTTCTACAACCTCATGATGACTTTTGCAACGTGTTTCTTTAATGTAGGTCACCATGGTAACACAGCCAAACATTTATTATTTTAAATTCCAATATTTTATTTCTCTTCTATCTATCTATTCTATGTCCGGACTATCTTTTTATTAGTTTTTTTTAATTATCATTTGAATTAATTAATTTTAAATTTTGAAAATCAAAATTTTGTTCCCTAGACAAGCTTTATCTATTTTTTGTGGTTAAAAATATATTGAATAGACATATTATATTTCGTTAGAAAATGTTTTTTTTTTCATCTCTTTGGCAATTACATCTCGAAAAATGTCTCGTCCTTTGACGAGGACTTAAAAATCAAATTTTCTTCTAGAAAGGCTAGTTTGCTCTATTTTTTGTGGTTAAAAACTTATTGAATCAAAAAATGGTATTTCACTAGAAAATGCTTTTTTACACCTCTTAAAGTAATTTCATCTAGAAAAATGTCTTGTTCTTTTAGCAATCCAACGTAGGAGCTAATTTCAGATTCTTACAATCAAAATGGAGCTAGTGACTTTTCAAATTTAATGTTCGGAAAATACGGCGGTAAAATATCCCACTTGAGATATATTATGGCCTGCTATATCATGAACTAATAAACCATATCGAAACGTTAAGACCGCAGCTTCATGATTTATCAATTGAGAGCATTCCATCATAGGCTTCCATAAGTATTCGCTGTGATAATTTCTGAAATCATATTCCGCTTCAGATTAAGCGCAGGCATTATATCAAAATTTTTTTTAAATAAATTATTTTTTCAAGGTAACCTATGAGAATGCAAAAATTTGTAATAATTTTTGTCCCATTTGTATCCCCGTATTTTCAGCGAGAAAAAGTGATATTTTCTACTGGAATTAGAAGCCTAGACCATGAAATTTTACGCCATTTACTTTTTTTTGCATAATATTTGATATCGATTCGAATACCAGTATAAAAATTATAGAGAACTTTGACGAGAACTAAAATTATACGCTCACTGATTTAATAAAATACTATTCTACACCAAATTTGAAAGTCATTTCATCCCATGCTTAATATTTCATAAATTGTAAACATTAAATGCCAATTTAATGTTTATTTAATGTTTATTGAAGGCGTTAGGTTAGATCATCAACATAAGGAAACGATTATTGTGTCGAATATTATTCAGCAATTAAAATATAATTCAAATAAGTAACTAGTGTTGGAAATGTTGGTTTTTTAATTGCAGTTGATAATAAGCTTAAAAGACAAAAAAAAATTTTTATTGGGAATATAAATTACTTTTTATTTAGCAGTTAAAATCATTGATATATGCAGAAGTCTTATGAAATTAGAAAAATTTTTGGGCTGCAATACTCCTTAAAAGCTTTAATTTAAACTTTTTATTTTATTTTAAAATCTATGAGCTAGATGTCCAGAGGCAAACATGTCTCCCGGATAATCAAAAGAAATATATTATAGTTTTTCCTCTGCTTTTGATATCGAATGAAATGTCATAAATCAGTAAGCCTTGTGTTTCATAAACGTTGTTATTTCACAATAATTTGAAGTTATAACCAAGTGATTATGTTGAATCCAAAATGATAGGATTGATGGTTTGAACTGGTGCAAACAAACACACTGCAAACAAACTTTGGGAAAAAAAGACAAAGAAATAAATTTTTTATAAATGTAAGGTTTATGTATTCTATATTTGGTGTCGTCTATCGTTAAATAATTATTGCCAATTATACTGTGCACCCTAACTAAGAGCACCAGATACACCTCTCGAATGAAATTTTGCAGACTGAATTGCATAGTTTCGTATTAACCAAATACGTTTTCATGGGATAGTCTCTAATTGACTATTAATTGAATACATTTGATTTTTGTGTTCAGCGAAGGCGTTGTTTGTTGTTGACGATTATTGTATACAAAATAAGTAACCAAGTATCTTTGGAGTATAAATAAATAATATTATGTGCGCCATCATGTTCGTGTATATATTCATTCTTATTGAATAAACAACGTGAACTCAGCAAGCATTTGCTGAAACGAATTTACCGTTAGATTCAAGTTATCTGTGTGTTGTATATTATGTAAACATATACATATATACTTTTTACGTTTATAACAACAAGTCAACCAACAATATTATAAGCGATTATCAAGCCAACCAAGTGAACATCGGCAGAATTTACCTTTAATAATCACAAGTTTTGTCTGTCTATATAACGTTGTTTTAAAATGTAGGTATTATATAAGGATATGGTATTATTTTTTCAATTTTCTTTTGTACAATGTAATTGAATTAAATGTATTTATTCTAACATATATGCTGGGACTTAAAATATTTGCCACTGTTTCATAAACTAACTAGCCTTAGTCTTTAATTAAAACACATTTATTTCATGTACTATAATAGCTTGATAGCCAGAATTGTGTCATCGAATTCTGATATATGTAAAGAAAATTTTAAACTTATCCATTTCTGCAGAACTAAAATCGACAGGTGGGAGGAGGTAACTATCAGAACTTCTTTGATGGCGGTGTACACTTCCTCTTATATTTATTTGCAAGTATTTGCTTTTTAAGTACAATGGAATGTTGTTTATCATTATATGTTTTAAAGACCAATATTTCCTCCAAGCATTGGTTATTCTTTGGTTTATCTTTAATTCTGTCCTATTACGGATAAAATCTATGAAGAACGTGATTTGAATTTGACATAATTTTGGTATTCGTATGGTTCTATCACAGCGTTTATTTTTAAATTGAAAAAATTATAAAATTCACCATGAAATTAGTGTATTTTATAAGCGTGGAAGATTCACGTCGTCGCGTTTTTTTGATGACATGAGTATACCAAGATATACCTATCGGACCACCTAAAATTGATTTCTTCTAATTAACGATTTGATTATAGACTAGAGACGGGTGAAATTAAACAAAAATTTGCAATGAATTAACTAGTAGGATCAATTTTTAAAACTTAAATTTGAATACAATCTGATGTATGTCGCTATATTGAAGTTTTGAAGTTCGCTGTACATTCATTACGAATTACAAAAACTACATTACAGGAAAAAATTGAACAATTTACAGACAAATATAGGTAGAAGAATTCTGTACGGAAATATTCTTGAACTTCATTTGATAATTGTTGTCTTCTTATAGTAATAATAATAATAATGCATTGCTCATTTACTCATATATATCTTCAACACTAGAACACCACTTTACCCACTAAGCAATTATATTATTGAATTGTTTACATTTCGTTGTAATTTTATATAATATAGCGAAAGGTAATTAATGTGTAATATAAGAAGTAACAACAAGTTCTTTTGCTTTTCATACTAACGGTGTTTTTAGTTTTTTCTTTTTTTTTTTTTATTATTATTTATTTGAAATGATTTTTTATAAGAATTTTCTTTGTTTTGTTCTTCGTATTGAAGTAATTTTAACCGATATCAAACACACTGAGGTCTGCGAATCCGTATTCGTATACTGCTTTTACTGAAAGAGGTGCTATAATTTATTTAGTTATTTTGCGGTCATTTTTTTTTTTGAATTTCCCTGGTTGACGTAGATTTGTGTAAGGATAGAAGGTCTACAAAACCACTATTTTAAAGTACCTTCCATTTGAAAAATGAATAAATTGTAATAATTCTTACCAAATAATTGAAAAAGTGATCTACGGGTTGTGGCACAGTAGAAATCATAAACTTTTAAGATTTTCGTTTAAAAAATTCGAAATTTTCCATTCAGAAATCCTTATAAAATAATTGTAAGAACTATCCTCAAATTTTACTCTAACCTGATTATGGAAACTAAGATCACTTATGGAAGATACAGCATAGTTTTTGTGGAAAATTTAAGAAATGTAATGAAATAAGTACGTACTTATTAGAAACTGGCTCTTAAGTAAATAATATTTAAAAAAATACAAACTTCTAATATTCTTAAAAGTAAAAAAGTTTTAAAATAAGGCTTTTTTCAGACATTGTATTGCTATCCCATTTCGATGCAAAACTGCTCAGTTTAACATCAAAAAATGGATTAAATTTAACGGGTCAGATTAAATAAAAAATGGTTATAACAAGTGTAGTAGATAACTATATGTAAAGAGCTATAACTACCTCGTCCAAAAACAGAAAAATTTATAAATTTTGGATGTAAGTCTGTCATAATATTCCGTTTTGTACGTAGCTTTTTGTGCTCTCTAGTACGATTCAATATCTATAATCTCCGATTTCCAGATTTTTTATTTACTTTATTTTTAAATCGGTGATATTCTATTTTTTAAAACGTAGTTGATTGTCATTAATATTATTGATTACAAAATAATAGCAATCAAAATTTAATGTACAAATTAACTGTAAATTACTCAATTTCATTTATAACATCAAAGTGATCTTCTCTTATTTCTTAGTAATTCTTAATTCTTGAAGCTATTTTAAAGGCAATTGTGTCAATCATTCTTCTTTTTTTTTTTATTTGCATGATTCGTAATATAAATTATTCCGTGTAAATAACTTTTAATTTTGGAGATTGTTATGAGCAAAAGGCTTAACATCGTTTAAATTCTTTTAAATCATTATTTTAACATCACATAGCAATTTTATTTTAATGCCAGTAGCTTCGTAAACAATTTTGTGCGAAATGATTTAAAAAACTGAAATAGATCAAGATTATGATTACCCACTTCCTAACCAAATCAGAATGTTTCGGTTTAAATTAGTTTTTCTGTGGGGTACAAAATTGATTTTTGAAATATATAAAGAGCCCATAACAAAATTTTTTTTTTTACAAAATAATATAAATTAATATTTTGCTAGACCAGTTTCGATTGTTAGATTGTTAGATTACGATTGTCAGTTTACTTTTAAGGCCAAATGGCTATTTTAGGAGATTTCTGATCATCGTTGTCTAAAAATATTTGCGAATTTAAAAGAAAAAAATTATATTTATTGGTTATATAATATGGTTATATAAATAAAATTGTTATGTAAATAAAATTTGTAATATTTCTAAAATATAGGTTGTTTTGAATTCTTTTAAGAAATACCTGAAAATATTTTAAAAAAATATCAAATCCGGGATTATCATTATTATGAATATATATTTAAAATTCCAATTGCATGCAAAATTCAAATGTTCGTGATTCTCAATTATAAGACACTTATGTATAATATTTTATTTACTTTCTGATACAAAATTATTACTTTCACACTGTAAATCGAAAACAGTACGATATCTTTAAACTAAAGACCTGCACATATTGACATATAGTTGGTATTGACATATTGACATAAGCTTGGTTTTCAGGAAAAATTGAAAGAAAATAAACAAAATCAAACTATTTGCTTGAAAATTAGAGCGGAAAAAGCATAGATCGATTGACAGGTGGGATGAACAGGAATGACTATGAATTCTACTGTTTCTCGGGAGTGGCAGGGTAAAGGAGACAGTATATGATTTTGTACCTTATGTACGTCTACTTAAAACACAGACCTTATTACATACGGTCACCAGGTTTTCCTGAATTGGTAAGATGTTAATCTGATCTTTAAAGATCGCATTCACTACCACTTGTTTACATTTTTCCATTATTTGAACAGGATTGTTATTTAGCCTTTGGTAGGATAGCATATGTGAAGACATATTAAATATAAATAAAATTGATGGATATTATACATTATATATAATACGTGCTTACGATACAATTTATAACTTGTAAGTAATCATTGTATCGGTTCGTTTTTGATCTAACGAGTAAAAAACAATAAGTGCTGCTTCTGATACTAACTTAAAATAAATTTAATTAAGGTACGACTTTAACATTTTGTCTTTTCGAATCAAAATTAACGTAAAAAACATCTTGGCAGATACACCAGTTCGACCCTTTTTTTGCAAACATACGTTGTACAAGAATTTTATACGAACAAGTTTTAACGTATTTGTACATGCATTGTGCTAGGATAGGCGGTTTGAAGGCTAAAAGTCGCCTACAGGCGGTCGAGCTTACTTGTACAAAATATATGTACAACCATGCTTGTACAAAGTGCTTGAACGAGTGTACCCGATTTGCCGTTACATTTGACAATAATATTATCCTTTTTCTAAACAGTTTAAATTAAAAAGTTAGGCTAAAACCTTTAAACATATTTTTGGTAAAATTTTCAAAGATGTTTCTAGAAGCGACGAAAACAATCCTTAAAAAAATTATTAGAACGGTCATGTAAAATTATAAATAAAGTAAAACAGACTTGAAATATAATTACTATTCTTGAATCATCATGAATTTAATTCAGATATAAATATAAAAAAGAATGTTAAAAATATGTTTCTTTAGAATATTATTTAATTACATAAATTAATGTTAAATTATTATGAAAAAAAAAAAATCATTGAACTCAATGTTCTGGTGGTATCAATCAATTTAAATTTTATAATGATAAAATAATCAAAGTACGAACATCTGTATGAATATGATAAACACTAATAGGTCTCTTTAAGCAATGTTCACACTTGCATCCAATGTTGAGCCATTTTGGACATCATATATGTTCACGGAAAGAGAGACACATCGCAACCAAGGTGCGGTAACATAATTAGTTTTATTTATCATCTTTATTGAAGTGTCTTTACTTCAAAGAGCGGCATATGATATTATTAACGTCACTTGAATACATCTTCATTAGATTAAATGTATAACTTCGTTTTTTATGGATGGAGATGGAAAATAATGAGAAAACTTCTTTGTTTCTGGATTAATTAATTTTCGATTTTTGTAATGGTATTGCGTCTAGTTTCTGATTTTGATGTGCGATTAGGAATATTTTTAAATACAGGTTTTCTATTATGTTTTATTGAATTATATTCTATATAATACATAATATTTCTACGAAATATTATTAAATTTCAGTCGATTTAATATTTTGTTCCATTTTTCGAGAAAAATGATTTTCTTTTAAAATAAAATAAAATATTGTACACAGCCTTTTTACTCGTTATTATATAGTGTGAACATACCTTTATCAGTGTAGTCCAAAAGGAAGTTCATCGAGTGAGAAGAAATTTTATTTACATAATTTTATTTTGACCATCTGACGTTTATTCTTAATTTGTTACTTCACCATTCTTTTATGTAAGATTCTTCTCATTTTAATCTTAATTATATGGTAGTGTACGTTTTGGGGTCTTAATTTGCATAACAATTTTTGATATTTTAGTTTGTTAATACAATCAAAGGGTTTGTAATCTTTTTTTTCTAAGGGAGAAGAAGATTCTCAAATTTTGAAGAAAAATACAATAAATTATTTACTATAATATAATATTGATAGCAAAAAATAAAAAATATATTCATGAAAAATTATTTCTTAAATTTTTACTTTTATTTATTTTTATTTTATTTTAATTTTCTTTATTTTTAATAAAACGTTGTTTCGTTAAACAATTTCAAAAATTAGGTTGCTGTTTAAAATTCGATCCGAATTGGCTGTAAGTAATTCAATTTTATCTATATTACACTCAAAATTTATTTATAATGATGCCTATTAGATCAACTGTGTGCAATAATACAAACTTTTTACATTTCTATATTATTTAGTCAATAAAACCTGTTTAAGTATGATTTTTTGAAGTCTCGATCGTATAAGTGACAAAATTTTGAAGTGAAATTAGTTATTACCTTTCAATCAATAAATTCAATGCTTCAACATTTCCCGGTAAATTTAATTGCCTGGTACATTTTGAATGAAATCTTAAAAAACCTACTATTTTTAACTTCTAGACTTAGATTAAAAATTCTTATGATTTCAAACTCCGGAAACAATTATTTAGTCAAAAACATTTATTTTTGATGAACAAGTATTTTTTAACCATAATAAATTTAAGATACCTACCTACTCCATATGTTACAAAATCAAAAAGTCAAATGAAAAATAGTATGAACCACATTTTTGAATTATTTAATATCTAAAAGAGTTTACTTAATTTACATAGGTATATGTATCCGCTTCCAGGTGTAATAAATTATTTAGGGATTGAAATCAAATTATAAGTAAAACTAAATTATGGGTGATATATGAATCAAAATAATATTGAACTGCATATTTATTTAAAAAAAAAAATTTAATGTATTCAATCTTCTAAACACGCAAAATATTTTGCTACCTTTTAGCAAAATTGGAAATGAATTAAAAAAACAATATACAGAATGCTTATAAGAAAAGAATAACCAAAATATTTTAACATCTAAGTTCGCAAAAAGTAACAGATATTCAATTTGAACCAGAAATAGGTATTCAATGCTACAAGTTGTGGTATTCATATCCAGTGCTCTAGCCAATTCAGCGATCGACAGGGATTATAGCTCTGTGTCTCTGTGTCATAGTGTGAGTAATGTTTTTTTTAATGATTTAATACATTTTTTATGCGAATTTGAAAAAAATTGTAGCATTCTCAAATATATAGATATGTTTAAGTATGAAGACAAAATAATGTGCCTTTGGTAAAAACACAAACGAAATATATTGTCAGAGCATATGACAATGTCGTTGATTTTTCAATGAATTTCATGTACTCATCAATAATTTGTAACGCATTGATTTGCATGTCTTATATGCAGGAACATGAAATATGAAAATTATACTATTGGAGTATCTCATTTGACGGGATTATTATGTATATATGGTAGAGTAATCATAGCATATATTATGTATTAAAGAATGGTCCAATGCATTTAGATTTACCATATCTTATGTGCTAATCTTTATAGGAATCCATAACAAAATAGTTTTTTTGTTGTTGTTGAGAAATTTAACCTTAAAAAAGTTTTGATAATATATTTTTCGAGGGAATTCTTATCCGATAATCATTTTGAAAAAAAAAAATGTGCACTAAAATTGACGAATTTCATTATTCGTATAAGTCTTAAAACCCATACTTTCTGCAGGATCCTATAAGGACAGCTCTTAGAATAGGATGAATGCTTATCAAAATAAAATGAAAATAAATATTCTTCTAACAATAAAATATATTTACCAAAGCCTCTATTTTATAGCTATTTTAAAACAACCAGACAATTTAAGGACTCACATAATAATCAGCGGTAAATGACAGTCAAGTAGATCATTTTTAACCAGGTACAAAGGGCACATTAACAGCCATAAAACTTCTTCTAACTGCTCCGTTCATATTACTAATACAGGTCATAAAATTGATAGGGAATAAAAGCCGGAGGTATTACATATTTGTGAAAAAAGTCAATAATTCAATTTGAAGGAGTGGAGATAAATAAATTAAATAAAAACCCAATTTTTACAATTTTAAATAATCAAATAGGTCTTAATAACTCCCCTCTATTAATTTTAAAAATTAGAAATATTGTAAAAATATTTATCAACTCCACTCACAGTTTCTTAATTCACAATAATACTATACTTGGTTTCCCTATATATTTTCAAAATAAAAGAATAATTATTCATTACTTGATAATGACTATATAAGTCGAAAATGCACTCGTAATTTTTGAAACATTTTAAAATGAAAATTAGACATAATTTTCTTCATAATGTTAGTAAGTAAACGTTAATTCATTATGTTGTAAACGATATCAAACGTTTGGACGATACATCTAAGTTAAAGTGTCTGGACGGATTTGATAATATCTACTGGCAACCACTACCAACCTACGGCATCTTTTACAAAAGTAAACTATGCATACTTAATCGATGTTGATCTATGTCTGCAGAACATTATGGAAAAACTGAACAAAAGCATATATTTAATAGTTTATTAAACAGAATATTCTGACCATCTGTTGCAATCAAAATTCTATTATTAAAATAATATATCGTGTTTCTATTATATTATCATGGTGTTAACTTCTTTAACAACAACAACAAAAATATTATGAATTTTATCGTTTCAAGATATAAATTATATCTTTTTTAATATCGTTATTTTATAAGATTTAAATTTTTCACTCACATAATGGGGATTGTATTATTAATATAAATAAGAAGAAGTCTTAAAAGTAATTTACGAGTGCAAAATATCGAGAAAGACTTACCTGAAATTTAAATACTTCCTGAAACTAATCATAAATTATTATTATTATTCTTGTCGAAAAATTCTAAACTGGTTATTGGATAGATTTTTTGCTGCATTCTCGTGAATAAGATACTTGTTATAGTAGTTTGTCAAAGATCGTGTTATTTATATACATCATTTGGTTGAATATCAGATGTGGAATATTCTTTTTTTAGTAAAATATACATGCAAAGCTCTGTTCCGGGTTAAGCTGCACGGAGGTAGTCACATAAAAGATTGATTGTTAAAACTTAAATTATTATTTCTTGTCTTAACGAGTTGTTGTACAGGAGCAATTGCTTAATGTTGTCATCCTTCTTTTGTAAAATTTAGACAGTTTTTTTTTTTTTAAATTATAACCTAATAATGGTCTGTACAGATAATATAATTTGATAAAACTAATTTTATAGAACTCAATATATACATTCCAAAATTGTTTGGTCATACAATTGAATCCTGTTTACTCAAACGCTTTCCGTTAAGGGTAAGAATCTCCTTAAAAAAGTATTATTTTTAAATACATTACGATCAAACAACCAAAGTCTATTAATAAATTGGATGCATATTATCATGTGAGAAAAATATAAATTGAAAACAAATCTGATATTCAAAGAGGAAACGATAATTGATTACACAATTTTTGAAGGAAATGGCTCATTTATTGATTGATAAACTTGTTAGTAATATTTTTAGTTAAAAAGCTAATTAAAAGAAATGAATGACTTTTGATTCTATGGTTTGTACCACAATCAACAAATGATAGAAACCATCTTCAACAGCGAGTATGTGGCAATGTTAAATATGCAATTTCGATCACGATTGCTTGGCAAAAATGATATACTCTTGGAGAATTCCTTTCTTATTCGCCAAAAATCAACCCTCAACTGCAGAAAGTCACCTTTCCTGTTAATATCATCCAGCTCTCACCTCTAAATAATCATATTTATTAATCCTTATGTAATCCAGCTTTCACCTCTAAATAACCGTTATGCTTCAAAGAATGTGACAATTTTAATTATATTCTGTAGAATAGAAACTTGGAGATTGTTTTAAGTGGCAGAATTTTTGTTTTTCATTTTCCCCACGAGATATCAAGAATGAATGTGGATTTATTATCGAACTTTGAGAGATATAAGGTCTGCGTAAATTATTAATTTTGCTTGAACTATTTCACCAAGTATTTTAAAAATACCTAATTTATTAAAAAAACAAATTTTAGTTCTTTTAGATTTAATTTAATGTATATTTTATTTAAATAAGCTCTTGGACTAAAGCCTGTTATTTATCTAACCTGAACAAAATTTAGAAATAAAGTTGGCGGAATAAAAAAACTCCTCTTATGATTGGTAAAAACCAAACAAACTTGGCAGTGTATATAAAATAAATATATATAAACTGCATTATTATAAAAAATGTTTATGAAGAATTCGTGAGGGACATGTGAAGTCGATGACCTGCTGTTATTGCTATTTGTAGTTATACGATGGCGCTGCTGTTATAAAATGTATAAAATAATTCTTTGCTATTCATTATTACATTACTCCACCAAGAGACTCTTAAGACCACCATCATGGATTTAACAACAACAGCAAACAACTTGAATTCAAAATATTATTGAGTGGATCTATTTATTATAAACTATGAAAAAATAGTTGAATTAAATGTGGTTTCAGTTGTAGTAGCGCAAATTTTTTTGGAGGGGTTACTGTTTTTGATTTTAACTCAATAAATAAATATACAAAAATTTGTGATGTCAGAGCCGCGTTAACTAACAAATAAAAATTAGATTTTTATCTGAAAAGCATTAAAAGTCAAACATTACAATTAATATTACTTACTCCTCTCGTATTGTAAAATTGCAATACATACAGCATATGCTGAAGTTTAATAAGTACTGCTAATTTTCCACTGAAGGGGGGGGGGAGGTCGTAATAAAATAATAATTATTATAATTTGTCCTTTATTTTAAATATTTTAAGATATCATGACTTGTTCATTATAAAAATGTACAGAATTTGAATCAAAATAACTATTAATTTTCCGTGGTATGAAAATTTTTTCTAATATTAATTGAAGAATTTAAAAATTGTTCTTCTCATCCAAATTTGTATCCTGTGATTTTTTCCGTTAAATAACTAAGTTTAGGTTTCACTAATCTTCGAA
Organism: Chrysopa pallens; assembly: GCA_020423425.1. Lineage (NCBI taxonomy): Eukaryota > Metazoa > Arthropoda > Insecta > Neuroptera > Chrysopidae > Chrysopa > Chrysopa pallens. The sequence goes on along the minus strand of CM035594.1, from coordinate 57,129,913 downwards.
AATAACATAAAATTACTCATAATGTATGTTTTTATATGAAAATAACAAACTTAGAAAAAAATATTCAGGTAATTTTTGTTTGGCACACTTATTTAATAGCTCTAGGTTTTCCATTCGTATCGAGGAGAGTTTGAATCTCCAACGGGGTTGTATAAATTAAAGAAAATATCTTGATGACGGAGGTATGGGCAGGTAGGCAAATAGGGTGATTGGTAGATGGGTTTAATTATACATTTATTTCAAAAATTTACTCATCAATGTTCTTAAGCGTTACAAATTTGACTTAAAACACTCCTCTTTGATGATCCTTTAATTACGCGACTGTAATGAATTGATTATATTTCAAACCATACAAACTAATCAAAAGTTTATTCATAAGCATATTTTCAGATCATCATAAATTGTACATTTGAGTGGAGTAGGCTGTCAAAATTGATTTGAATATTGAAATGTAATTCAATTAATTTTGTTATTTTTATCTTGGAATTTTACAAAAGGAGAATATATTGATGTTGAAATTATTGTTATTTGTTGTAAATTAAAGAGTGTAGGTGTGAAAATTTATTTATTTTTTTCAATTTTGAAGAGTCAATAAGTGGTATTGAAACATTTTCCATTTAAGGACAATGAACTGCTCGATCGTATAATGTCCGATGAAATTCAGATAGAAAAGTAAAGCTTTTTCGTAAATACCCTACCCCAATGGTAGTGTGGAAAATGGGATCAAAATATTGAAAATAGTTCAAACGTTCATTCTATTTATCGGGTATTTGTTTAAAAAACGAATATAGTTGTTTTTACAAAAAATATATTTGTAAAGAGTTAATAGTAACTGACTTCTGTATGAAAATTTATTAAGACAGTTTGGAAATATTTAAACTAGTAGAAAGATTTAAACTACTTAACAAGAAGTAAAAGAATCCAATAACCAATAATTTTGGTTATCATCTAGAAAAATAATTAAAAATCCGTAATTTTCAGATTCAGATATATTATGAAACGAATTATAGCCCGTAAATGCTGCCGATCCGTCGAGGAAAATTTTGATAGTACCATTTAAAAGTACGTAAAAATCTTCAAAATAAAAATCAGTAGAAGTTTTAATCCCTAAAACAAGGAAAGTTATAATGCAAATTTTTATTGGGTAATAAACTAGTAATACATTAGTATGAAATTATTGCTAGTTTTTTTTGTTTTTGGTTGGCAAAAATGATTTGGCCATGTTCTTAGATTATTAGCCCTACAACAAAGGATTCAATATTTTATTAAGTCATTTTTATATCAGAGACACAAAATTATTTTTATAAGTGGGTTTAATCTATTTATTTATTTAAAAAGTCAATGCTGTGATGTTCAAGATGTGAGTTGAAGACATTGAAACTTCATATATAAAAAAATAATAAAAACATAAATGTAGCCCGAAATAATTTAACAGCAAGGTAAAATTTATGATGATGACATCAGTCGTAGGTATAATATTTGTAAAGATTTTTTTTTTTTAACAAAAAAGTTGACGAAATTGTTTAAATGAATCATAATATTGTTTTTAAAATCCGAAAACGGTATAACCTACCACAATAATCTGATATTCTGCAGTGTAATAAATCATTTTATGACAGTTTTCATCATGACCCGGGTTGGATAAATTATATCTCTGTTATGATTTTTGTTATTTGAAGTGATGATTCAAGTTAATTCTAATTTAATCGAATTAAAAGATTCAAGATGTCATCAAATTAAATTTGTTAGTACTAGAAATGTTATAGTAGTCGAAAATCGAAAATTAAGCGAAAATCTGTAAATTTCTAGTAGATGACTGTTCTCTATGAAAATGGAAAAATTAATTTTTTGGTACTCGTGACGTCACAAAAACCACAAAAAATTAGTTTTGCTCTATAAGGCACAATATTCATTCAATTTTGGCAAACAAAGTATCTAATCCTACTAAATTTGGGTCGTGGTTTTCAAATTTTTGGTTAAATTAAACATGACTATAATATGTTACCAGATACAATGACCCTGTTAATGATATTTCATATATAGGTTAATATAACCGAAATAATAATATTAAAATTGAAAAGTACAACCTAAAATTAGTTGGTTTCAAAAAAAAGTTCCACCAAATCGATCAATATTTGGCCAAGATATTGGGAAAATTAATTTTTTGGTACTCGTGACGTCACAAAAACCACAAAAAATCAGTTTTGCTCTATAAGGCACAATATTCATTCAATTTTGGCAAACAAAGTATCTAATCCTACTAAATTTGGGTCGTAGTTTTCTAATTTTTAGTTAAATTAAACATGACTATAATTTGTTACCAGATACGATGATCCTGTTAATGATATTTCATATATAGGTTAATATAACCGAAATAATAATATTTAAATTGAAAAGTACAACCTAAAATTAGTTGGTTTCAAAAAAAAGTTCCACCAAATCGATCAATATTTGGCCAAGATATTGGGAAAATTAATTTTTTGGTAATCGTGACGTCACAAAAACCACAAAAAATTAGTTTTGCTCTATAAGGCACAATTTTCATTCAATTTTGGCAAACAAAGTATCTAATCCTACTAAATTTGGGTCGTAGTTTTCAAATTTTCGGTTAAATTAAACATGACTATAATATGTTACCAGATACGAAGACCCTGTTCATGATATTTCATATATAGGTTGAAATTAGCGAAATAATAATATTAAAATTGAAAAGTACGACCTAAAATTAGTTTGTTTCAAAAAAAAGTTCCACCAAATTGGTCAATATTTGGCCAAGATATTGGGAAAATTAATTTTTTGGTACTCGTGACGTCACAAAAACCACAAAAAATTAGTTTTGCTCTATAAGGCACAATATTCATTCAATTTTGGCAAACAAAGTATCTAATCCTACTAAATTTGGGTCGTAGTTTTCTAATTTTTAGTTAAATTAAACATGACTATAATTTGTTACCAGATACGATGACCCTGTTAATGATATTTCATATATAGGTTAATATAACCGAAATAATAATATTAAAATTGAAAAGTACAACCTAAAATTAGTTGGTTTCAAAAAAAAGTTCCACCAAATCGATCAATATTTGGCCAAGATATTGGGAAAATTAATTTTTTGGTACTCGTGACGTCACAAAAACCACAAAAAATTAGTTTTTCTCTATAAGGCACAATTTTCATTCAATTTTGGCAAACAAAGTATCTATTCCTACTAAATTTGGGTCGTAGTTTTAAAATTTTTGGTTAAATTAAACATGACTATAATATGTTACCAGATACGATGACCCTGTTAATGATATTTCATATATAGGTTAATATAACCGAAATAATAATATTAAAATTGAAAAGTACAACCTAAAATTAGTTGGTTTCAAAAAAAAGTTCCACCAAATCGATCAATATTTGGCCAAGATATTGGGAAAATTAATTTTTTGGTACTCGTGACGTCACAAAAACCACAAAAAATTAGCTTTGCTCTATAAGGCACAATATTCATTCAATTTTGGCAAACAAAGTATCTAATCCTACTAAATTTGGGTCGTAGTTTTCTAATTTTTAGTTAAATTAAACATGACTATAATTTGTTACCAGATACGATGATCCTGTTAATGATATTTCATATATAGGTTAATATAACCGAAATAATAATATTAAAATTGAAAATTACAACCTAAAATTAGTTGGTTTCAAAAAAAAGTTCAACCAAATCGGTCAATATTTGGCCAAGATATTGGGAAAATTAATTTTTTGGTACTCATGACGTCACAAAAACCACAAAAAATTAGTTTTGCTCTATAAGGCACAATTTTCATTCAATTTTGGCAAACAAAGTATCTAATCCTACTAAATTTGGGTCGTAGTTTTCAAATTTTTGGGTAAATTAAACATGACTATAATATGTTACCAGATACGATGACCCTGTTAATGATATTTCATATATAGGTTAATATAACCGAAATAATAATATTAAAATTGAAAAGTACAACCTAAAATTAGTTGGTTTCAAAAAAAAGTTCCACCAAATCGATCAATATTTGGCCAAGATATTGGGAAAATTAATTTTTTGGTACTCATGACGTCATAAAAACCACAAAAAATTAGTTTTGCTCTATAAGGCACAATATTCATTCAATTTTGGCAAACAAAGTATCTAATCCTACTAAATTTGGGTCGTGGTTTTCAAATTTTTGGTTAAATTAAACATGACTATAATATGTTACCAGATACAATGACCCTGTTAATGATATTTCATATATAGGTTAATATAACCGAAATAATAATATTAAAATTGAAAAGTACAACCTAAAATTAGTTGGTTTCAAAAAAAAGTTCCACCAAATCGATCAATATTTGGCCAAGATATTGGGAAAATTAATTTTTTGGTACTCGTGACGTCACAAAAACCACAAAAAATCAGTTTTGCTCTATAAGGCACAATATTCATTCAATTTTGGCAAACAAAGTATCTAATCCTACTAAATTTGGGTCGTAGTTTTCTAATTTTTAGTTAAATTAAACATGACTATAATTTGTTACCAGATACGATGATCCTGTTAATGATATTTCATATATAGGTTAATATAACCGAAATAATAATATTTAAATTGAAAAGTACAACCTAAAATTAGTTGGTTTCAAAAAAAAGTTCCACCAAATCGATCAATATTTGGCCAAGATATTGGGAAAATTAATTTTTTGGTAATCGTGACGTCACAAAAACCACAAAAAATTAGTTTTGCTCTATAAGGCACAATTTTCATTCAATTTTGGCAAACAAAGTATCTAATCCTACTAAATTTGGGTCGTAGTTTTCAAATTTTCGGTTAAATTAAACATGACTATAATATGTTACCAGATACGAAGACCCTGTTCATGATATTTCATATATAGGTTGAAATTAGCGAAATAATAATATTAAAATTGAAAAGTACAACCTAAAATTAGTTGGTTTCAAAAAAAAGTTCCACCAAATCGATCAATATTTGGCCAAGATATTGGGAAAATTAATTTTTTGGTACTCGTGACGTCACAAAAACCACAAAAAATTAGTTTTGCTCTATAAGGCACAATTTTCATTCAATTTTGGCAAACAAAGTATCTAATCCTACTAAATTTGGGTCGCAGTTTTTAAATTTTGGGTTAAATTAAACATGACTATAATATGTTACCAGATACGAAGACCCTGTTCATAATATTTCATATATAGGTTAATATAACCGAAATAATAATATTAAAATTGAAAAGTACAACCTAAAATTAGTTGGTTTCAAAAAAAAGTTCCACCAAATCGGTCAATATTTGGCCAAGATATTGGGAAAATTAATTTTTTGGTACTCGTGACGTCACAAAAACCACAAAAAATTAGTTTTGCTCTATAAGGCACAATATTCATCCAATTTTGGCAAACAAAGTATCTAATCCTACTAAATTTGGGTCGTAGTTTTCAAATTTTTGGTTAAATTAAACATGACTATAATATGTTACCAGATACGATGACCCTGTTAATGATATTTCATATATAGGTTAATATAACCGAAATAATAATATTAAAATTGAAAAGTACAACCTAAAATTAGTTGGTTTCAAAAAAAAGTTCCACCAAATCGGTCAATATTTGGCCAAGATATTGGGAAAATTAATTTTTTGGTACTCGTGACGTCACAAAAACCACAAAAAATTAGTTTTGCTCTATAAGGCAAAATATTCATCCAATTTTGGCAAACAAAGTATCTAATCCTACTAAATTTGGGTCGTAGTTGTCAAATTTTTGGTTAAATTAAACATTACTATAATATGTTACCAGATACGAACACCCTGTTCATGATATTTCATATACAGGTTAAAATTAGCGAAATAATAATATTAAAATTGAAAAGTACGGCCTAAAATTAGTTGGTTTCAAAAAAAGGTTCACTCAAATCGGTCAATATTTGATTTTTGATTCCAATAAAAAATTATAAATATATTCATATATATATATATGTATAATTTTTTATTGGAATCGACCGAAAATCTAACTCGGATATTTTCATGTTTCAAGATCACTTAAGTCCATTTGGTGCCATTTTAAATAATTATTGTGTGGGTGTACGTATTGTTTACACATGTAAAATATTTATGCTTGCGGAATATATATTTCATCGTACTATAAGAAAATTATAATTTTCCATATAGGTATATAATTTATATACATAAATTGGATAATAAATAATGGGTGATGAAATACACGTGCTTTTTTGAATAGAATGTAATTTACCACAGAATAACCTTAAGTGAAAAATATTTATATTTAATAATTTTAATTTGTCATGTTTATTAAAATGTTTGAGTAATTTTTTGTTGTAAAGGAAAATAAAATTGAGAAAATCCGTGTGTACCTTCATAGACAATTGTTTAAATGTCTTGCATGATCTATGACTATGTTATCGGAAAAAAATTTTACTTATTGCTTTGTTTATATTACTTAAAGCTCTACGATACATTCCAATCTTAATATTCCAATTTAATTAAGCGATTCTAAATTTTTCGTCAATCGACGATATTCTTATTTGATTTTAGAATTGAAATTCCAATTTTATGGAGTTTGATGTATTGATCAAAAAATTGTTTTTTGGATAAGTTCATTAAAAATGAAATGTTTTTGAAAACCACAATTTTTAGTTTTTTAATATTTTAAATCCGTTAATTTTTACCTTTGTAAAAAGTTCATAGTCTGTTTGTTAATAGTACGAATATATACATTATATCGCCTGGGTATGCCGTTGAGTAATATTTTTTAGAAAACTGCAGAAGAGCAGTTTTTTTTACATTGGATTAATAAGCTGGTAACAAAAGCCTTTAAAAAAATAGTCTTAAAATACAGTAAATGAATATTTATACTATTTAAAGTACAAAAAAAAGCAAGACTCGTGTACTAAATATATCATGATAAAATTCAGTAACATCATCCTCATAAAACAATGAAGAAAATAAACTATAATTTTTATTTTATTTAAAAAAAATATAAATATTTATAATTTACGATAATAAATTATAATTATAAGTAATTGTAATTAGCTGTTGGAAATAACCTTCACATTGAAAAGAACATTATATATATATATATATATATATATATATATATATATATATATATATATATATATATATATATATATATTATATATATATATATATATATATATATATATATAATATACAAGAAATATATTTTATTCATATATTCATTTTGTAAATAAAAATCTGGTGTGAGCTTCATATAACTTCCATATACAGACAACCTATGGGCTCTCAACATACGAAATTAATTTATTAGAAATTATTATATAAAATAAAAATCTTAAAATTAAATACTAGTTTTTAATTGAATTGGGCGTTAATTTGTGGAATGCCATATCTATAAATAAAAAATGTATGTTGTTACAAAAAGTTATTGTAACAACAACATATTGTTTTCAATCAAATCAATTATTTGAACATGGTTATTAAACGATCTAAAGTTGCCGATTTCTGGATTGGTTTCTTTCTGGTTTCTGCAAGTGAACACAACAATAAACGTTGTTAATTATTTAAAACTATTGTAGGGGAATCATTTTTTCAACTGTTTATAATTATTAACATAATTAATTATAAAAGTTTAATTATACAATATGCATTAAATATGCAAATTACTCAAATTTGAGCTAAAATTGTTATGAATCTAAGTAGTTGAATAAAAAATGTTTTAATTGATGCGTTGTTGCGTAAACATTATCTCTTTTCTACCTTGTAAAAATACAGAGGTACAATTATAAAATTATTGTAGGTGAACAGCAAATCTTAAATAGGAATTGCTTCTGGCAGTTTTTATAGTAACACACTCATTATATACAAATAATCTGAAAATTTATTTCACTCTTTTTTTTTTTTGCTAAAAAATTAATACTTAAGGTACTTTTGTATTCATTTTTTTTCATCAATTTGCTCTAAATTATAATGATGAACACGCATCAAATACATGCGTCACAGATGAACGGGACAAAAATTACCTGGTAGTAAAATTTAATAATTATATGTATTGAATATTATGAGATGTTAATTTTAAGTCATGTATGTAGCGACAAACTATTATAGTTGTCGGGCCTGAAAATCACTTATATCAAATTTTCGTTATATCATAAATAATAATTTTAATAAATACATAATTCATCGTACAAGGTAAAAAAGCTAAATAAGTTGAAATTATTTTAATTGCTGGATAGCTTTCGATTTTATTGTGATAATTTTTAACAAATCACTATTTATAAGCAATATCAATACTGTTCGATTAACAGAAAAATATACCGCAGTATGTACTAATAGTTTTTGAGAAATAGCGAATTCGCATTTCCATAGTTTTATGAAAACTTCGACAATTGATATCGCATCCCCTTACAACCAATTCGATTATCTTAGCCTGTAACATACACACGTGCTTAAAAACAGTATAAGTGCTTAGAACATCTCTAAGCATGAAAACAAAAGTTGTTAAAATATCTAAGTTGTAGAAGCTGACAGTCGCACATGAACCAATTCGCTTGTGTTTATAATAATTAGTCAGTCAGATTTACTGATATACAAAGTGAACTATTTTACAAATTTCTGTTAATTTCTTTAATATCAATCAAATGTATTGGAAATTGAATAATGAATCATTCACATTAAATGTGTGCGTAAAATTTTGCGGTTATTTTTAATACCACTTGAAGATATACATTTGATTTCCGTGGTATACTACAACAAAAAATATCAAATAACTTCTCTCTACCAGATGGTATAATATTTATTTATCTTCTGTTTCTATGTGAGTGCTATTTTTTTTGTATATTTTAAATACGTTTTAGAGATATTTATTACCTTTTTTTTGCGAAATACGTCATCCAAGAAGAGCTATTTATGTTATTAAATATAAATTTGTTAAGTGTGTTTTGTAACACTGCATTAATGGTAATGTAATTCAACAAGACAATGAGCATGGTAAATTTAATGCCACTGGACAAAACCTAAACGTATAATTAAACGCATCCAGTTCGAAACTTACGTCTAAAGACATGTCATTCAAATATAGGTTTCATCATCCTTTACAGAGGACGAGCGGGAGGTCATTCAGTATGCATAAATGGACACTTAAAGCTAAAAGGTGAAAGCTAAAGGTGAGGTGGCTTTTTTTCACGTAATAAATACTTCATCCCTAATTTCAAGAGAAAAAGTCTTGACTTTTCCAATATTAAAGAATATATTTTCTACAAATTTCTCATTAAGTAGATGTTAGCTGCAATATTATATAAGATTTGATAAAATAATAATAAGAGGGGAATAGCAGCTGCGTCTCTTGCACCTAGACCATTTGGTTCTCTTTTCCCTGCTTTAGAATACACTACCATCTGAACGCCACGGTATTTTTTTGATCTCATTCTTTTTAAAGCCCGAAAGTTTTGGATAATACCCTGGTTCTATTTTCATATTTATATTTTTGAGGGGAAATATATTACAGTATATGGTATTTTCATTTTTGAAAATTGTTTGTATTTTAAATGCTGAATGCAGTTCTTAATTTTTCAATTTGTAAAAACATTTTGTTTTTGCACATATAACTATTAATAGAAAATTTTTACTATATCAATTAAGATTTTAATAAAATTGCGAAAATCAGTTAAAAAATTCCATCAAACAGACACACATCAAGTTCAAGTGAAGTTAATAATATAAAGTGTGCTTTTTAAAGTAAAAGTGTATTAAAATGTGCTACCATACAAAAAGCTTAAGTGGAAAATAAAAATGATGAAACAGGACCCTAACAGGTTTTGTTTTTTATGAAATAGTTATTAAATAATAATTACTGTTAAGTTTTTCTTAGAAATAAAATTACCTATATTTTTTATTTTACTAGAATCATTATTCTCGTTAGTTTTATTATTTTCAGTTCAATTATGTTATTTATATTATGTCTGCTTAATTAGGAAGCTGTATTTCATTATATATTTTTTAATCGTTTTTTTGTTTGCTTTTTTAAATTATTAATGGAATTAAATTTAAGTAAAGCTTTTCAGAGGCACAAAAAGAAAATAAAAGTGATTTTCCATGAGGGATATCAAAAATAAATCTTCCGAAAACATATTGAATTATTGTGATCATCATACTATTTGACCAACTTGTAATTGAAATAAATTTGCTTAAAATTTTAAATAAAATTTTTTAAAATTTCTTAAAAAAATGGCATATCGTTTACCTAGCCTACAAATTGAATAAAAATCATCAAAATTTAAGGCAATTTTTAATTATAATTTTAAAAATTAATATTAACTATAATAAATCATATCAAAATATTTATTACTTCAAACATTATACAAAATGTACTCAGCCATAATATATTCTTATTAACATTTACTTTCAATGTATTGTAATAAAGTTTTAGTAATTAATATAAATATGAATATATTATGTTTAAGAATGAAATAATAATTTTTACAAGTTCAATAACACCTATGTACCTGTTCATGTTACAAATATGGAATTGATTTTAATATTAAAAATAACTATTATAATCAATCAAAGTTCAAATAATAATTTGCACTAATTTTTCATGTTTTAATCTAAATAATAATTTGATGATTGGCGTCAATAATTCTTTCGTCCAAATACGTAGTCGAATTATTTTTCACAAGTTGATTGATGATTAATTATATGTACCGTGGATTCTGTTTGCTTAAGGGGGTTTTTGTTTACAAGCGAATTCTAATGTTATGTAAATAATTATTTAAAAATTAAATAGTTGTACATCGGTAAAAGTTACTGTGATTATTGTTTGAATGTGTAGAAAAATTTCTAGTTATAATGGTCGTAGAGTTGCATAACTAATGAAACCCTTCTCGTAAATCCAAAATTTTATTATTATTAAAAATTAATATTTCGTTTCCACAGAGAATAATAAACTGTTGATAGTTTTACCACCACGGTAGAGAAACAATATTTTTTAACATTTTTTAAATCTTATAAACTATGTTGTATTTAAACCCAAAGTAAGTGGTGAAAAAACAAATTTTATCTCTTGATCACTTACTTCAACAAATTTATAGTTTTTGGTTAGATATTTACTCTGTCAATTTAATAGATAGACTGGAATTTCTAAAGGGACTTTCTTTTGGTGGGATGTGAACCCCAAATATACCCACCATGGAGTCAACCCCGATTTCTGCTGGTTGTTTTTATAGTTCTGCCCTTAAAAACGTATTCCATATTTATAAATAAATTTAAATAAACTTTCGATAATAGTCTTATTATCTTATTAACTTTAGAAATATTTACAATTTAATTAATTCTATGAAAAATTAATTAAAAAGTACCAGATTTTTTCTCCATAATGAAATACAGATAATAATTTAAATTTTTTGTATTATTCTTATTTTTGCAAGATTATTAATTTGGAACTTTCAATTTGCTTATATTGACTAAAGTAATCAAGTATTCTTATTTGATATTTATCTTTCGATGTGAACTTGCTACACAAATTATTCAAAAAATTTTACTGTGATACTTTAAACTGCCAAATCTCGGGGTTAACTACAAGTGTATTTATAAGAGTGAAACACGTTTATTTAATGTTTCTTTTGAGCATGTATTTTTCATAATATTTAAAACATAATTACTATATATATTTCATTACATTGTTTAGAAAATTGAATATTCTTGGTATCTAAATAAATGAATTCCTCTTTATATAAAATACGATAGAAAATAACAATAATCCGTTCATAAAATAGCAAATACATCTTCTATTACAAATGTTTTGTTAATATTGGCCATGAATTGGTTCATTGCCATTTTATGATCTCATAATCAAACAAACTTCATACACACAACACAATATTGTGAACAAAGTACGAGTATTATTAAAGAAATAGACGTGAAAAAAGTGTATGTTTGACAAACCGATTTAAGAGTTAGTTTGTACATACATTTAAATTGATCATTCTTCTGTTGCCTATTGTTTTATTGTTGATTATAAATCTAATGGTGATAATTTTTTTTTTTAATGTATAATAATAATGGAAATCGATCAAGCGTATATTAAATTCTTTTATGTACTGATGGTTCTGTAAAGAAAAAAAAAACTGGTTTTCATACGCTAATTAATTCTGTCTATTTATATTATAATGAATGTGTGACATTGATAGTGTTCGAATTTTCAATTTAAATCAGTTGATTAGAAGATATCACCAAAATTTTGAATTATTCGAAAAAGCATTTAAAGGATACAATATCTTTTATTATTTTTATAAATCACACTATTATTTCTACAACGTTGGTTACAAATTATTTAATTTGGTAACGAAAAATGTCGTCAATTCCCCTTTTATTTTTTTGAAGTGAAAATGAAAATTTCTTTAGACGTCAATGTCATATTGCTATCGACTAAGGTAGAGTCCCCGACATTTTGCAGTTTATCGACATTATAATCATTTATCGACGTTTGTAATTTTACAGTTTTAAAAATTTTGTATGTACTTCATTTAACTGTATCCCAAATCCTTAAACAAATCACTTCATCAGTGATATTCGTTAGGCATCTGATCACTAGTATTGGGTTTCTATGGTTTTCCATTTGGTTTGCACAAGGTGAATACTGGGATAATTCCTATCAAAGTCAGTCATAGCTGCACAACTTCCTTTCCCTTCATATGGCTCCTTCTTTTACTATTTTTCTACCATATTGGTATTGCATAAAAAAGAATCAATACAGATTGAGTTGAATTGAGGTGTCTGATGAATGGAGGAAAAATCTCAATATGATTGTAAAATAATATTTACAATATGCTAAACTTAAACAATCTTAATTATTGCGTTCAATAGTTTACCTTGACTGTGAGACATTAAATACAAAATAAAATCTTATGATTAGTTATTAATACACTTGAATATCATTATTATATTACTAAATATTATTATAATTTGAACATAGACAGTTTGTCTAATATTTTGATTGATACGTGTATTTAATTTAAACGAATTCTTAACAACCAACAACAAAAAAATTATATATTTACATATATTTAAATTTTCTTAATTCATTACTTAATTTGGTTTGCTTAATATAAAAAAATAACAAATATATTAATATTAATGTATTTATAATAATGTAATAATCATTGTAATTTTTGCTTAGGAACAATTTTATTTTTATTTTTTTATAAATACAATACTAATTGTTGAGTATAACTAGTAAATTCATCCAAACTATACAATAATCTTTCATTTATCACCGATGCCGAAAATAGTCAATGTTAAATATACATAGTTTGTTTTGCAAATCGTTGTTTTCGTAATCTAATTCATATCGTATAAATATGCCAACTTCTTAATCACTAAAACCTTCTTCTACAAAGTCATGGATAGCACTTAAGAAGAGAATAATTCAGTATATATGTGATATGAGAATTATTATTGATAGCATGAACTGTGCCATTCGGAGTTGTTTTCAGAATGTTTTCAGGGATGTAATTATTTCACATTTTTTTCAGGCTGAATCATTTGATGATATATCTTAAGTGACAGATAGTATAAGCGAAATAGAATAGTATGTATAGTCAAGTTCATTGAGAATATCAAGTTATTTACAATTAGCTTTTTGGTTGAATGTTCCCATGGATTACATATTATATATGTATTTATAACTGTATTGATTTGATAGACTAATTTATGAATGTTATTTACAAGCAAATCAAACAATGATTCTCAATCATATGTAGTACTTAAACAATTAACTGTATTAGTTGTTGTTTTTTCATAATTTAACTCAAAGAAACCAGAAACATTTTTTAAAGTATGAATTATAATCTATCGACATCAGCATAGGAGATATAATAATTTGGTAAGTACCAAATAACGCGGTGCGAAGATTTTGGAAGCAAACAAATCTATACATATATCTTACAAATGAATTTTTTAAAAACTTGACAAAAATTTTTATTCTAATAAAGTCAAATATTTTTTTTAAACCTGAAGAGTTTTATCTTAATGAATCCATGAAGCAACAAAACCATTCTCGTAAATTTAAATATGTTTTTTTTTTTTTAATAAATTAACTACAATTCAACCCATAATTAAATAATACATTAAATGACATTTACATGTACAGGCATTGAACACATTTACAAGTTTTAAAACATTAATTAAGGTAGCATAATACCTCTAAAGAAAGAGTAATCATTAACACTTAATTTATAACGAAAAATAGTGAGTGTGCTTCTTAAAAAATATAATTTTGATTACTCTGATTTTGAAATGTTGAAGTAATTACGTAGATATTGCAGGCAGGACAGCATAATAAAAAGTTTACTATCATATAAAAGTGACATGCCGAATTGTGTTTCATACATTTATTAATACTAGCGTCCCGGTACGGCGGTCGAAATTCTCCCATAATCACTCAAAAGCGAATCTCACTGTAGAATCCAGAAAGTCTACAAATGTTAGAAAATACGTAAATATGGTAAATGTACTGTGTGATTTCAGACTATTACAATGACCTGCTGATTATTCATGTAATGTTTTTCGACATACGTAGTGTTCTTGCTTATGTATATCTCCATCTAGATAGAAGCTTGCTCTACACCAGCTCATCACAACAAATTCATGACAACGTTGGAAAAACTGCCAACTGAGTTACCGAGTTCGGGTAATAACCTAATGAATATATTTTCAATGCAATAACCACATTTTCATTACTTAAATTTTTTAAACATATATTCTAAATACACATCAATCGAGTACCATGTCTTAATTCCTTGTAAAGCGGATAACAAGCTTTTTCCAAAAATATGTTAAAATAAGCAAGTTTTACTTAATATTTTTTTTATTGATATTTCTTGATGATTTGTCAATATCCATCAATTGAATTGTTCAGGAAACCGTAATCACAATATTTTTGTATAAGATTTATTTGCTTGGGAACTACTTAATTTTTAACTATTAATTATTTAATAATTTTTTTATCTGCTACATATCAAATCTCATTTCAATAATTGAACTGACATTTTATAGATATGTTTAATTAATGATCAAATTGAATCAATAGTTGTGGAACCGGCTTGAAATTAGGCTAGGAGAATTAAGTTGGCAAAAAAATTATCTATATCAAAACCTGTTTTCGAATAGTTTCACATGTTTCCGAATATAGTAGGAAAATTGAATTTCTATAATCTTTTTCTGTTCATCTAAATGAACAATTTTTCGTGGTTGTATACAACACTCAAAAGTAAAAAATAAAAATTTCTTACAAAATAAGTAAAAAATAATTTTAAATTAAAAACTTCTATAAATAACTTTCTAGTGACCAATTATCTTTCGAAGTCGGTGCTAATCTTTTCATCCTTATCTAAAAAATTGATTGGTTAAGAAAGGAAATTACTCACAAGAAAATTAATATAAGTATTTATTAGAAAATTTTTTACATTTTAGTTATTTTTTTGAAGGTGATTGTTTTTTTATTATTGATAATTTTTTATAAATATCTCCAGAACGTAAATCGATATTGACGACGGACCAATTTTATTCGTCACATAATTGAGTAAAATAAAATTCCTATCTTTAAATAGTTCCAATCCTCTTTTGTACATATTTATAAAATTAATGCAAAGAAAAACTAGTAGAAGTGCCGATTTCGCGGATCGTACTCTGGCCAATTATTTTTATATATGAAAAATCCTTCTCCATCAGATGCTAAAGTAACAATAGTTACTAAAATGCACGCTCTATTATCTCTCCTAATTATTTGATATTGAGAAGGCCAACCTATATTTAAAAAAAAAAAAATTAAATTAAAGTATGTAACAAGTTTATTTTGTCGTCTGGTTAAAAACGATTACGTAAGGTATACAAATGTATTCAATAAAATAAATCCTTTTTATTTAAATTTTAGATCATTAACGAATTCTTAAACAAAAATATAAACAAAGTTTCAATTCGAATTCAATTTTATGTAACGGTATTTGTTTTGTATTTTATCTATTGAAATAAAAATATATAAAAACAGGAGATTATTTTTATTTGAAAAACGAAAAAATGTAAACAAACTTACTTTTGATTAAATTGATATTAATTAATCTTATATTTTTTATGTGTTATGTTAGTGGGTAATAAGTCGTGACAAACTTAATATAAAATAATAAAAATAATTCCTATCTGGATACAATTGATGTTTCGTTTTCGATGGAATACCGTTAATACGTATATAATACGTCTGAAGTTTGTTTTCATTTCTTTATATATTAAGGCAATGTAATTTAGTGAATATTTTAACTTAACATATGTAATTATCTCGAAAAGTGAGTTGAAGCGATAAAATTGCTTCAAACATAAGCTTACGACTGAAAAAATTTTTAAGCTTTGCTAAAAACCAAAATAAAAATAATTTAAAAAACAAACTTGTTCAGAACTTAAAAACTTGAAGGTAGAACCCGTCGTCCTTAATGTAAGTATGGACTTTCGATTAGTCAGGCTTTCTAAATAATTAAATTTGATAAAATTTTCTCGATTCAACTAATTTGTCGATTTATTTGCATACCTCAAGTTTCAAGACATAATAGCCTCCCTGTGTATTCAGCTTTTCTGTTTGAAATTGTGGCGAATATAACAGCTTGTAAAAAATGTTTCAAACAAAAGTTGAATATTCAAATAATTTGTTTATCATATTTAATCATATTTAATA
The DNA here is from genome assembly GCA_020423425.1 of Chrysopa pallens. Classification (NCBI taxonomy): domain Eukaryota; kingdom Metazoa; phylum Arthropoda; class Insecta; order Neuroptera; family Chrysopidae; genus Chrysopa; species Chrysopa pallens. The sequence goes on along the minus strand of CM035594.1, from coordinate 57,113,193 downwards.
ACACCATACCTTTTCTGCCCAGTAACATCGTCAGGGTTTCGAAACACAGAAATTATATACGTATAACGTTAAAACTAAGAGAATACTTTTTCACTGAACGAACTATAGTGGAATAACTACCTTAAAACCTGATAATGGTCCACAGACAAATAATGCCAGCTTTGGGTGCAGTTTGATTAGGTCAAATTATAAATACAATTTTCAGATTTACAGTGAATAAAATTCCTGAATATTCAACTATTTAAGATTCCACCTTCGAAACTGTACACGAATTTGCAAGTGTAAAGAAGACCAAGGAATAAACTATAAAAAATAGAAAAGATTAATCTAAATGAAATAAATTTTTATTGAGAATCGTTTTATTTGTTTTTTAATGAAATCGGAGAAGGAAAGGTGCAATGTTGTGTTGATCAGGCAGACCTTGACCGTGACCACTACCAGTCAACCATCATAATATACACTGTTGAATTGAATTAGTAACTATAAGATAGAAGAGAGAAGGTATTAAGAGTATTATTATAGCACGTAATAACAGAATGGTAGCAGTATTTAGTCAATATCTTTGTTGTATGAAGAGAGTTGTCGCTGATGTAACAATCAATAGTTTGCTTCATTTAGTTTTATCAGAGAGATTAATAATAAAATCCTATTAAAAAATTATTATGTGCTTTTATTTTTTATTTTGATGTTGAAAAACATTTTATAGATCCGGTATAAATATGCATTAATTTAGCAAATCCGCGACTAAGAAATCTGAATCTCATTTATCATATCTTATCTAGCCTTTACAGGTGTATAGCTGATCGAATTTAGCGAAGGAATATGAGGCAACATGAAAATTTGTGTGAATAATCTTTAAGCAAAGGTTTAACACAAAATTGATAAACCCACTCAAAGGACGTGTCTTCCGGCAGGTATAAATCACCATCTGTTTTACGTTTTTTTTTTTGTGCTTATGTATTTGTGGTAAATTGAAATTTTGATAGAATAAATTTGCTAGAGTGATCTAGCAAAGTTTGAGTGTGGCAATGTAAGTGCCATTACACATTGAAAAAATGGTTCACACAAATTTTCACGCTGTTTCAAGTTTGTTTACATTTGTTTTCAGCGGTAAACATTGAACTTAAAGCGTCTGAGAAAATGACACAGATATTCAAAGACGTGAGACTCTTATCCTCTCTGTTTTAAATGGATCAAAAAATATAATTATAGGTTAATTACGACTCCAGCTACTATCGCAATAAAATTGTAGTTAATATTTTATTTATTTAGTATTTCGAGAGAAATATACAATGAATGAAAAAAAATGAGTTTATTCAAATTAATTTTACAGTTATTCTATATAAATTCTAGACTAGAAAATAAAATAAATGATAAATTTATTCATATACATAAAAAACAATAAAATTTAAAAATAATTTTATTTTTTGTTATTTATTTTTACGTATTTTTCCTTTGAATTTAGAATTTTATTTCACAATATACTTTTAATATATGATTTATATATTGAGTTTCAATACTTTTTATTTACAATTATTTATATATTCACATAATATAGTGATGATGCAAGAAAAATTTAAATAACTGCAAATTGAAAAATGGAAAATAATAGAAATATTTTACATATGAAACAAACAAAAAATCATTAATATTATTGTTTGAGATAACAAACAATAAATGTTTTATATATATGGCAAATTATTCTACGTAGCAGATCGGGGATTTCATTTTTATTCTGTTTGTATTTTGTATTTATCTATTTTGTTAATGTTAATTCACTGTTAATGTAATAAAATACGGTGTTACACCTCTTTTTAAAATGTGTCTCAATTCAATCTAACGATGATAATATACTATTAAAACATCAAAAAATCGATAAGTGACATAAAAATGCATAGAAATTTTATATTTTTAATATTAAATTTTTATCTACGTAAGCTAGGTATTTGCGGTTTTTTTAACTCGATGCAAAATGATGAGGGAAAATTAGAACACAAAATATTTCTCATTTAATCCCCACCTTTCGATAAAAGGCTCTAAAAATACAAGCTTTATTTCAATGCAAGCTAGAAAATTGCGGTTCTTTGCAATCGACGTGAAATAATAAGGGGGAATCAGAGTAAATTTTACTAAATATTTTTTTAAATAAGCTTTTATTCGAATGTTCTAAAAGAACAAAATATACTTTATAATATAGCAAACCCATCAATTTTTTACAATCCTTACATTATGATATAAAAGCTTATTGAATCAAGTAAATCTCGCAACAGTTTTTATATAATATAAATTATAAAATGTAATTAAATGATTGATTTAATTTAAACTTTATTTTCTTATTTTAGAGCTTTTAAATAAAAGCTTATTTAAAAAAATTTATTTTTATTAAAATTTATATTTAAAACAAAATAACTATTATTTCAGTATATTGTGTTTTAAGCGAAAATGAAAGGTTTTCAATTCGAATTAAATTTTACCGTTTTATAGTGTATGCAGTACCAATATATTCACTCATATAAGGTAAGAGTAAAACTGTTATTAAATTAGAAATTTTGATTTCAATTTCATGTATTAAATACTTTTAATCTTCATTAAATAAGACAGTAAATAACAGTTAGTCTGTTTAATTCGCATAGTTAAGTATTCTTCACCTACGGCATTGATTCTAGAGCATATATTAATCTTTTTTCTTTATTAATTGTTACAGTTACATTTGTATCGATGTAACGATGTTTCTAGTTTTAACTTAATATTTAATTGAATACTTACTTGGCACTGTATCATTAACAATCAGTCAATTAAATTGTATATTGAAATTTAATTAATGAAATGACTGAATGTAATGAAATGAATGTAATTAATAAAATATTAATTACACTAGAATAATCAGCTTTTGATAATATTAGTTTGATCATTATTTTTTTTAATGAATATTTACACCCATTTTCAGATTTTTTGATCGTCCACCTTTCCAAAACATAGTGGATCACTTTTAAAAGTAACCAATTTACTGACTGGCGGCCCTTCAGCCAAAAAAGTTTGCCCATAGAAGATCTGAACAATTTTCTAGTAAATTTTCATCGTTCAATTTTATCGTGTACTTTAACCTGAGGAAATTCATAAATATTTTATGGTTCCAAAATATTAGTAATGAAATGATATATAACTCTGTGAATGGTGTATGGTTCAAAATAAAAAATTTCTCAAAAATTAAATGAATAAATATTTATATTTGCAATTAAAAATAATTATTAATGCTGTTATAATTTTCAATCCAATAACTACAATTAAATGTCATTTTTTGACAGTGCATCAATCCTCATAGGAACTTCTTTCCATATACTATGCACGATACGAATTCTTGATCATTCCTCATTTATTAAAAGTTATATTTTCGATTCTAAACATTAAACGCACACGCTGTACTTATAATATGAATACAATACAAAACAATTCAGACAATATTTACATAATATCAAATAGATAGATTTATTTATGCAAAATCTTTTTTACTTTTATAAAATGTAAAATATATTTAACGTATTCGTTGTGTGATTATCATTGTTTATTATTATTATTATTATTATTATTATTATTTTTCTATATGCTTCAAATAGCAAACATTGACATTGCTGCATCTGCGTGAGTGCAAAACCGTTTCATGGCAATCATACTACCACAACGGAATCATACTCGTAGATATACACAATTTTATTTACACATTGTGTAATCGTATTATTTCTACATAATTTTTCAAACGACAAACTGGGAGTATATAAAGCAAAACTTACCAAAAAAGAAAATGTTCTTTTAGAACAAAAAAACATGTGCTTTTTCAAAAAACACTAAAAAAAAATTTTGGTTTTTATCAAAACTTGAATGCTATAAAACCGATGGTTTTTCAATGTTTGTTTTTTATTGACCGAACGCAGTGAGTCTATATTTGTTCCCCAACCAGATTAGTGGCCAAGTGAGTAAAGAAATTAATACCTCCACCTATTTGACAACTTAAACAGGAGGTTGCTGCTTCGAATCCAGGCAACGGCAATTTGATCAATTATAATAAAAAAAGGGACGGTTGATTCATCACACTGTCGTCGCTTGGATAAGAACGAAGTAACTCCACCAACAACATAATACCAATATAATTTTCACTTTGTGAAAAGAAGAAGGTATCTTGGTTTTCAGGTAAAGGGAGTGTTCTACAGGAGGGTCTTAAGTAATGATAAAATGGTTAGTTCGTTGCTGAAATCGATACTACTTTCAAAATACCAGTATGATACCCGCCATTTTGTATAATACAAAGCTAGAACGTCCCATGAATGTTTTACGCTATCCCGATCGCTCGTATTAACAAAATACAATTCTGAAACGGACGTGAGTTTCAACGGACGTTGCAAATAAAACGCTAATGTGGCCCTGCACTTAATATATGGAATGAATGATTGTACACAATTTGTATCAAATCACAGAGTGTATTGAATAAAATTTGTTTTGTCAATTTTTTATATTTTATTTTAATGAATTATATAAAATATGTATTTTATATTCATTATTCACTTATGACTAGCCATGTGGGATGCAATATCTTCATTTATAGATATGGATACTTGCTAAATATTGACATAGACTAATTAATCATTTATGTTATATTTTTTTAAGTATATTCATAATTATAATTTAAAGTGTTTCAGCTGAAGTGAATTTTTATTTGAAGTGAATATGCAAAAATCGTAAAGCAATGCGATAACATAATTATAATTATCATTCATATGAAATTAATCTGCATGCGTTTGAATATGTAAATAATTTTACAAATTTCAGAAATTAATTTTTATTTACTGTTTTTATGAGCATGCTTGAAAAATTTGTACAAGAAGTTTTTGGCGTTGACGCAATCATAGTCAAAAATCAAGCAAGATTATGATGATTTGAATAATATTACAACGAGTCGCCACCTAATCTGAAATTAGTTGACTACGAACATTTGTTTGATTTCAACTACAGAAATTAGAACTGGAGCAATATGAGAGAATATGGTATGGCTGTGAAATTAGTCAACATCATAAAAAAAACACTAAATTTAAGTGAAAAAAATTAACTAACACGAAAATTTTAAATTTATATTCCCAACAAACCACCAAAAATAGAATTTCGAGGAAAAGAAAACTGGAAAATATTCCATAATAAAATATCTTACATTACATAATGATAAATTATATCTATGTGTAAAATAAATAAAACAATTAATTGTTTTTATTTCTATATACTTATTTTTCCTTTTTATTACTTACTTACTTTTGTACTGACATTGTTTTATTTGTAATAATCTGTTCTGTTTAATACTTAGATAGTTAAGTTATAAAATTCTAAATTACATAATATTAATATTACAAATACATTGCGTGGTTGAGTGAAATGATTTAAAGAGAGAAATTACATTTTAATACTTAATTACTTTGAATTAAAAATAATTTTATTTATTTATTATAATAATTATTAAGTAAAATATTTCATTAATTGTTAAAAAAATTATTTTTATATGTATACAAATATTTACTCTTACATAGTGTAACGTTTTGCATACAACTTTATCAGTTGTATAGTGAATTTGAAGAATAATCTTGAAGATGTGGGAGATACCTTACCTCCTGTTGAGTTCCTCCAACAAATCTTAGTTCTCCATATGGTGCGCGCAAATGGGATAGCCGATCAGAATAATAAAACGAAAAAATTAATAGTTGAATTTAATCGAGCGGGTCAGATTAAGATGAAAGGTAAATTATGTATTGAAAAGTGTATATTTTACTAATCTGACGATTTGAGCTATTTGAATTATTATTGATATTATATGCGTATATATAACTGTATGGACTAAATAATGAGTGTATTTTATGAAAGCTTATAATTAAAAATAGATCAAACATTGATACTAAACTATATGTCGAATATCCATAAAGAATTAACAGTCTATAAGTATTATTTTAATTTTAATACTTTTAATGAAATTCATTTTACAAATAAATATGATGCAAATGAAATGAAATTCACTATATTCATACTTCAGATGAAAGAAATATCAATTAAATTCCAATCACCTTCATTTTTTCTTTTCGAATGTGATTTCATCTATAAAATATTAATTAATTGATTGACAGATGCTTGCTTGTTGGTGTATTTATTTGTTATTTGTTTTATATTTTAATTAGTTTGAATGTTTGAATTACTAAATACAAATACAGTGATTAATTATTTATATTATTTGTATATTATTTAAATAAATATATGGTGACAAAATATATTTTTATAAAAATACGTATATAGATGAATCTATCATTCATATCTAATTAAATTTCGTTCAATCTACGATGTGTGATATCATTTTGTTTTAAAAAAGTTTTAATTCGATCCTTTTTTAAAATATTTTAAATAATTGTTTAATCATTTATGGATTTATCAGTATTCAAAGCTACCCGATACACAATTAGTTTCACATTATTAATCCAAGAATGTTATTTTATTCGCCTTTTTATTCCTTCTAACTAGAAGCTGAATACAAAATTTTTAAGCAACATATTTAAAACAAAATTTGTATTAAAACAAAATTTTATTTGAAATAATGAATGATTCATTTTATATAATAAATACTATATAAAATGCAATATAGGCTCGATTCGCAAGGTCTACGCGAAATGCCCGAACACGGAGAATAACTACACATTAATTTTATTGTTACGAATTTTGGTACTTTTTGTCTTTTCTATCCTCGACAAAAAAAACAGGTCGATCAACACGTGGAAAAATCCAGAATGCACATACACACATATCTCTCCTAATCGGTCTCACTGGGACGTGAGTAACTCGAGATGTTATGAAATCTAGTATGTGCAATCTTGACATGAAAACGGCCGACTCTTTCAACTGGTTGTATTTTAATTAAAAAACTAATTCATCAGTGGCACTGTTAAAAATTATGATTTGAATTCAGTGACGTTCTTTTATATAGAAATATGTAGAAGTTCTCGGATTCCAAGAGTGAATTAAGAAAATATCTATCAACATACATGTTTGTGCGAACATCGTCAATACTTTCTTTTTAGGATTATTCTTGTCTATGAAATGATGTTTAAATTTTGATTGACTTATTAGCTACAAATTTGTTTGCTACCTACAATTAAATTTTGAAAATACCATAAATGTTCTCTTTCACAATAAATAATACAAAAATTTAATATACATTTCTAGTAAGCATATTTCTCCTGCAGTAGTTAACAACTCTTGATTGTTACAAAATGATTATTCTAAATTCCTGTTAACTACTTTTTAAATGTATAACAGCTTTGTAAATACGACACTGATTGCAAATATTGTTACATCAACATTTAAAAATGAAGCAATTTTACAAGAACCATAAGAAAATTATAAATTGACACTATCATTAAGGATCAAAAACATACACCATATATTATTTTGCTCAACATGTTAATACTAGACATGAACGTTTTTAGAATTTTGTATTATCATATGAAAATCTATTCACGTTTTATGACGATATAACTGAGACACATTGAATTTAAGTGTTAAGTCTAATTAAATCTAAACTAGTTTTATAACATACAAATTTAAAGTTGTTAAAGGCAGCTGTTTTGTATGTTTGGAATACTTGTCATAAAAAGATATGGGATTCATTAGAAATAAATATTTTATGTTTACCAAATGAAAAGTATTAACCGAAAAGTACTATTTGTTGCCTCATCGAAAATTATAGCATTTAGTAGAAGTAACTAAATGAATTATAGCATTGATATACTTACTACCTTTTATGTTTTTTTGCGACATTTTTTGTGTTAAGATGTAAAAAGGATTTACTAGCTTTTGGCTACTATTTAACAGTAATTGTCGTAATTATACGTAAATTATAGTAATTGTCTCATGAATTTCAAGATGTCAGTGAGCCTCTTCAGAAATTAATTATACTTCATCAGAAATTAACTACAAAGATCTTACAAAATATATATATCCCAGGGTATCGCATTTGCTTAAGCTGTCACTGATTTGCGTATTATTTATGTGTGAACACAATGTTAAGACATTTGGTGGGAGCGCCGATAAATAATCTTAAGTAATAAATAAAAAATAAAATTTTTTCCAATTAAAATTTTATTTATTTTAATTGAAAAATTCAACTGATTTTTTTTTTTAAATGGTCATGTGATGTGATCAATATATATTTGTTCATTATAACACTCTTGTGTGTAATATATTTAAATCAGTTAGTAAATAATATATTTAGTGTATGTTCTTATATATGTAATAATGTGTTTGTAAATTGAATGAAAAATGAAGTGAAATAAATCAATCATTCTCTATCTATCCCTGTTCAATTACCTAGGTACAGTTAATATTTATATAGTAAGTAAAGAATATAAAAACAAATACGTAAGAAATGTGAGATTCACGTAGCCTCAAGGTTCACAACTTAATTTTTTTAATTACTTCCACATAAGTAAATGTAATGTACCATATAACACATTAACATTGTACGTTACTTTGTCAATAAATGAATGCCATGCAACATGGGCGTATACTTTTCTTTTTATTTCGATGAAAATTTCTTAACTTCTATTAAAACGATTAAGAAAGTGCTTTCATTATTAAAACATCTAAAGTCAATTTAATTAAAATCTTTACAAAATGGGAGTGTTGTCTTTACATAACCTGGAAATTAGAAAAAAAAATATTTTATTTATTTGTTAATATATGGATCGAAATCCTATTACAATAAACAAAAATTAATAATTTTATAATAACTCTATATTGATTGATATTGCAATTGAAAAAGTCAACACTATTTGAAAAAAATTGCTGGTAATTATGGGTGAATGGAGGAGTTAACCATTTATTTGTTTGGATTCTATATTTGGGAAACGAGATAAAGACGTTTTTTAAGTTGTTTGAACATTTAAAGAAGTTTTGTGGAAAAAACGATACACAAAATAAACAAATGAGTCCTCAATAAGTTTATTAGTAATATTCTTCCTTACACCCAGCACAATTCTCTTGTTCTTTGCCGGTATCAACATCTGAATTTCAAAGTAATAGCTATTCATCATTCTGTCGAATTTCTCATGGCTTTTTTAACTTCCTAAAAGGTTCAAAAATTGAAATTTGATAAATAAATCTATTTTAATAAATAATTTTGAAATTTATATTTTTCCGTCGCCATAAATAACAAAACTCGATAAAATAATTAGATTTATAACAAACAAAAAAGTGTCGTATTTCAATAATCAAAAATATCAATTCCAATCACTGGCAAGATGGTTTTGTTTTTGATATAAGAAAAGATAACATACAAAACTATCCACATACTATTGATCAATGACTAGTTCGAGTAAAGTGTGATATTGATACATCTTGCAATGAACATCTCACATACAGCAAACGTATCTACATTTAGATTAAAGTTGTTATCAAAAGTAAATCCAAGTTAATATATTAAAGATGTATTCAAAATATTCATTCAAATAAATAACAATTTCAATTATATGTTGCATTTCAGACGAAACACGAAACATATACAATTGTTAAGACTATAAGACTATAAGAAACAACTTTAGTTTAAAACCATTTGAAAATTTTTGGATTCAAAATTTTGAAAAAATTTAGCTCTCCTTTAATACACTACAAAAAATTATTAAAACAAAATACAATACAATTTATTGAAATTTATCAAGATAAACAAATACATAACGTGAAGGTACTCTGCTTGGAAAAATACATCTTTCGAGAACAAAAAAAATGGGAGGATGTTTAGGATAAGAAACATGGCTGTCTTGAAATGTAGTATCACTAACATTAAAAATAATTGCTTGTATCAATAATGAAGCAATAGGCCAGCATCAATGTTGATAACCAATGATGAATAAAGGTATATTGATATTGATATGTTTCAATGCAAACATGTTACACCTACAGCTATCAAATGCATACCTACATATAGATTACAGTTACTATCAAAAGTAAATCAAAGTTAAAATATTAAAAATGTACCCTAAATATTTATTAAAAAATAAAAAGTATTAATTTCACTTGTAACTGTTATTCATTATATAATCAACAAGTATAAGTTAGTATATATACCTCTAGATCTGTGCTGTGTTTTAAAACGGCAAATCTTGTATCTTATTCAACTGAACATCATCACCAATACCTGTCTGTCTACCTATACAGAAAGATGCAACAACAGTATCATTGTGTCGTTTTTACTTATCCGTAGACAGAGATACTGTATTCTCTTAATGTGGTATTTTATATTCGTTTTTTTATTGTTCGACCGACCTAAAGATGACGACAAATGTTAAGAAAATAAATATTATATATATAACGAGTCATTTTGAATGATTCATTATTATAAAACATGCTGAAATAGATCTTCTTTTGAAATGAATTATTTCCTTTCCGTGTATTTTATCCTTATTAAATATCATTAGTCATTTGCATTGTCAATTTTCTTAAGGAAAAAGAACACTCTCAGTTTAATAGATTCACACTATCCAGGGATTTAATTTCCAACCAGTTCGTTCCACTTTTAACCCTACTCTAACCCTTGAAACGAAGCTAACTTCAATATTGTCATAGCCAGTTCTACGGTGAATTTTTGAAATTTTGTGGGTTTTCATTTTTCGCAACCGTTACTTAGCCAAAGGACATAGAAGTATTTAAGAAGTCGAGGCTGAGAGATATTTGCTTTCTCCTTAAGCAATTTTTAAGTGCACTTAACTAAAGCGTTATGTAGTGATGCTTTCATATTCTTGATGATATTTTCCATCAAGCATAAAAATTAAGTAGGCTGAAATAATATGATTTTGGTATTTGGAAGGCAGACTAAGGTACCGAGCCAAAACTTGCACCAATGATATTGTTTATATCTTTGCGAAAAAATTAAATATAGCCTATAGTGTAGTGCTCGGAATTGTCTCCCACAAAGACAGAAGAATGAAAATTAATTAACAAAGAATAATAATTTTTGCATTTGTATTCGATCACTCGTTACAAATCTTTCACTTGAATCGAAGATATTGTAAAAAAGTTATAACGTTTATATTTATATTGCTGGAGTGGACCTTGTGATGCTAACTTAAAAAAGATTGGTATGCGAAAGCAAATTATACCGAAACAACAGTGGAACAAAACTGCTTTTAAAAGAATATGAAAGAATTAATTTTTATTTTCTGAAATATACATACAGTATTTATACAACCAGTTCAATTGGTTTTAGTTGATATTATTGATATTAACTTCTCTGTAATACTAACGTTCGATCTACTACGTTTGATAATTTATTTAAATAGAGACAGCGACTTCGTCTTTATTTTTTAAAATATAGACGAAAACAATTACTAAAATATCGTTGTGTTTGTCTTGATTTTAAAGTTTATTAGGAAAATATGGTAAAATTTTGGGTTAAAATTTCTATTAG